>OX421973.1:31181665-31894165 GCA_949128135.1 Parasteatoda lunata | reverse complement strand
AAGTTATAGTGAAAAATCCTAAGACAAAAAAAATTAGATTTTTTTTAAATGTGTCCATATCTCCATAAATATTCAAGATAGGCTTCCGAAATTCTGTGCAATTGGTGCGTATGAAAACCAAAATAATTGTTACAACTTAAAATTTATCGCTGCATTTTTTTGGCAAAGGTTAGTAAAAAATATCATTCTTCGTTTTTAATTTTTCGATCCGTCAAACCTATAAAAGCTTTAAACTTCATTGATATGTTTGAGAATTCGTATGATCTAAACAATTCTGAAGTTAAAAAATGATTCAAGTATTTCTTGAGAAATGTAAGAAAATTGTGTTTCCATTGTTTTGCCCATCCTCTGTATTTTTTTATATAATTCTTTTAAAAATCTTTTTTAAAAAAAAATTGCTGTTCCCAGTCATAATATTTTTTATGCTAATGAGAAAATATAACGAAATTGAAATGAAAAATATCATTGTTATGATGTGGTAGTTTTTCTACATTCTGTCAGCCTGGAATCTTTTCAAATGTTGCAGAACTTTTTGAATTTCCTGAGATGGCACTTGAGTAAGAAAGAAAAAATCATTAAAAATTTGAGAAATCAAATCAAGTGATTAGGAAACGAAGTAATCCGGGGATGAAACGAGTTTAAAAAAATAAGAAATATAAATTATATCAATCGACAAAAATGATAATTTCGTTTCTAAGTGTCTAAGTTCGGATTAATGATAATGTAAGTCGATAAATTATCTTTTTAGACCTAAGAGAAAAAAAAAAAAAAAAAAAAAAAGGCTTGAGAAAATCTGGTCACGTCTCTATGGCATTTAGGGAAAAAAATACTTTTTCCGAAGAAGCAAATGCCATTTCCGGAAAAAGTAACGCCTTTAAGCCAATTTGGAAGTCAGAACAGATGAGCTAGATTTTTAGAATATCTTGCATTTCCCTTGGAGTTTGAAAAATCAATATCGCAGCTTTACAGTGTAATCATTAAAAAAATGCCACAAAAGAAAATTTTTTAACTAGAAAGTCCACACTTTTATTAACTCAAGTATTTTGAAGCAATTTTCTACCAAAAGATCTTTTTTTTTTTTTTTTTTTTTTTAAATCTTTTGCCTTATGTTCTCTCTACATGCTTAGTCAAGCAATTTTGACATTTATTATGAATGGATTAAACCTCTCATACTTAAATTCTGTGAGGTGAGAAAATTAATTTTTTTGACATTGTGTAGAAAGAAGATCATATTTTTTTAAAATATATTTTTTAAGTTCTTACTTGTTTTGTTATACCCTTCTCCACTCCATTTTTTAAAGTATACATTTCAATTTAACAATTTTTTAAACATGTTAAACCATTTTCTTTTTTATTAAAAAATAAATCAATGAAACCAAATTCCCATGTTTTTGTGATATAATTTGGGATCACGTAAACCACTTTTCCGCAATTTCAAGAGCATTTATTTAATAGATTAATTAATGTTACCAGAATATAAACTTTACTCGCTTCTAAAATATATAAATAAGAAATAACAGTCGACATGTTATAAGCGCCCAAAAACAGGGGCAAACTTTCAATTTTGCTTGACATGAATGAGAAGAAACCAGAAAGATTCGAAAATTTAAAATATAAACTTCTCCATGAAAAACGGTAAAATAAAAGTGAGAAGCAAACTAGAAAAACCACAGTGACCAAGAGAGAAAATTCAGGGTAAAATGCATTTCCATTAGCTATGGAGAGGTGTTCACCTCTCCACTATAATTAATGCCGTTAACAACATAATCAGCAACCATATTAGTAAAACAAGATTCCAGGGCATCAAGATGAGCTGATGTGACTAAGCTTAATATAATTTTGGCATTGCCGAAATCGAATTTATTCCCAAGATTCCAACAATGTGCTGAAATCGATAAATTTTCGACGATTTTTCGATTAGATTTAAAGAACATAATAGATATGTCCGTTATCAAGAATTCGAAATAACATTCATTTGTAACTTTTCGTTTTACATTTCCAAACACTTTTGTTTGTTCCCATCCACGTCTGGCAAGTCTGGAAAATAGATGCCTGTTTTTGAGCACTCGAAACATATCGACTGTTATTGCTTAGTTATATATATTTGAAGCAAAGCTAATGAAGTTTTTAATCAGGCAATATCTTTTTCAGCTTTAGTTTTTTTGGAATTATTTATTTAAGATCAGTTAATGCTTTTAAAACTTGGACATATGGTTACATTCTACGTTAAGAGCGTAAAAGTTTTCCAAAAACATTTATGTTTAAGAAAAAAAATACATACAGTGTCTTAAATTGTTCCTCAAAATGAAGTGTGGTTTAAAACGTCTCTAAACATTCAATTGATGGCTTTAAAATTTAAATAAGAGTCGCTTAAATCAGCATTCGTAAACTTAAGAAAAAAAATGGATAAAGTTATTTTAATAGCGTAACTAATCCCGGAGGAAGGTGATATTATGCTTTTTAATTAAAATTTACTAATGTGCTTAAAATAAGCTAAGAATACAAGCAAGTGCCATACATGTTAAAATGTAACATAAAAATTTATGCATTAAATTTTAACATTTTAAAATTATAAATATTTTAAATTCGTATAATTGATAAGTGAAGTGTTGTTTCTGATGTATATTTTTAAGACGAATCGAATGAGATTAAACACAATTCGAAGGTCGGTCACTAGTCTAGTGGTTACTGTACTGGACTATAGGACCAGTTGTCCTGGGTTCGAATCACACCGTCGGCATGGATGTAACTTTCTTTCTCTCTCTCTTCTATGTCCTCTTCTCTGTGTGATTGTGTGAATAAGACTCACCCTATAAACGGATTTGTGGTTGTATAATGTTATGTCTATAAAATTAACAGTTTTGAAATTTTTTGAATCTTATTGTTTAAAACTAACAGTTTTGCATGCATACCTATTTTTGTGTCAGACTTTACTCATTTGGCAAATGGAGGCATTGTTTTATATTTGTTTTTTGTATTAAATCAAATGAAAGAAAGCAAAGTCGTCGAGAATAATAATTTAAAAGATATAGAAGTTTTTTTTCGAATCAAAAGTACAATTTTGTAGTTATACATATCTACACGTCATACTCTATTGTATAGTAGGATGATTTGATTTTGGTGTTCTTGACAAATTTTGAAACGTCTTACTAATCATAAGTTTCCTTTTAGGTTCCTGATCAAGAAAAAACAAATAATTTTTCATTTAGACAATTTTTAAAGGTTCCACATTCGCTGTAAAATTACATATTTTTAAAATTTTTGATAGAATTTTTTTTATTTTTGTTTAGCACAGCATTATTTTGAAACCAGTGAGCAAGCAAAACATGGTATTATCAAAAGGGTTTAATGATACTCTCAATATTTCGAGTATTTAAAGTTAAATAATACTCTTTATAATTGATTAAAACTGATCATATTAAAACAAAGATGTGTATTAGAAGACGTATTTTGAAAATTTATTTTTTTAAAAAAAGTATTAAATAAAGTACATGTCTCTAGTTCGTGTTGACATCAAACTATATAAATTATGTATCTTTCAGTGGTTGAACACAAATACGTCATTAAAATGCATTCATTGTTGAACTTTAATACCTGAAGCAAATAAGTGCTGCACTTTAATTAAAAGGAGTAAATTATAGCGAAATTTTAACGGTTGAGATAAATTCATTATATCTTTTCCATACTTTAGAGGATTAGGTTTAGAGATTGATAGTTTTGAAATGAGAAATAATTTTCTCTGCTCTTCAAAATTCGTTTACTTAATAATATGTCGAGCAAACAGGCAAAATATTGATTTAATTATAATAGGTGTATCTAATAAATAATTATTCTAACCATTAAAGTGAGATTTAAAGAATATTTTCATTTTTTAAGAGGTTTCTTTCTCGCAGCAGAATTCCTATACCCACTATGTTTATAGATTTTTATAGATTTTCAAAACAATTGACAAACTGGTGTATGTTTACTAAATATTTATTTGTTATAATGCGAGGTTCTCTGAAAATCGCAAAAAAAAAAAACATCACAGTTTTGTTTGTAAATTTTTTTCGTATAAGTATGTCAATAAAGTTCCTTTTTAAATTAATACAAATAATGTAAGGATTATGTGTACGAACATTTGATTACTTTGGAGCAATAGTTTTAGAAAAATATTCTTTTTGTGTTTAATTTTGCAATTTTGAGAAACATCAAAAGGAAAAAGTAGCTACGTCAACGATTGACCCAAAGAATTTTTAAGAAAGCATGAAAATACTTCTTATGCAGCTAGACTAAAAAGTGAAATTGTTTTTGAATCATTATTGTTCCCTAGAAAAATTTAAGGTGTATTAGTGGTTGTTTTGAGTTTGAAAATTGCAAAAAAAAAAAAATAATAATAAATAAAATAAAACAATAACAAAACACACCTGGGGAAGGAAATGAGATTAGGCTTTGCAAGAAAAATAACCTTATTAGTAAACCTAAATTTTAACCTTACACCTCATAAAATCAACCCTATGTCTAGCTCAGCAACATTTTTATTTGTGATCGGGTTAAATTATAAACACCTCATATATACTGATTCATTTGAAACGTAGAAAAATAAACTGTACACCTCAAAAACAAGCTCCCTAAGCTAGTTGCGCTGATTTTGATTTCCATCAACCTCAAATGTGAATAAAACAACTTCATACAACTGAGGAGGCCGACTTTTTAAGGTTGCTTTTTAAGTCAACTCTAAATAAACCTCAAATGAACCTTAGCACCTCAAAACAATCTCAATTAAACATCCAATACACTTTAAATTTTTTCAGGGGTTTGATTTTTTATATGAAGGGAAAATAGGAATATGTAATTTCTTAATAAAAAATATGAATGGACCTCCTTAAAAACGAAAGATTCTTAATGTGTTTGCAATATTTTTCCTGGAATTTTTCTTAACAGGAAATATTGTTGTTTACCGCTGTTTTTTAACTCTCCCTCCTTTTCTTTTTTTACAACCGTTGTTTAACAGCCACCCCAATTTTAAATTTGCGACTAAAATCAATGTTCAATTCCATAGCCTTGTAATTTTGAATCCAATCCAGAAGACAAGGGTACTCTTGGATAAAGTATTGGGAGAAATTTGCCTTCATGATGGGCTTTTTGATGGAACTAACCCACATTTGCGTTAGACGTAGAGGAAAACCGCGATAATCATATATGGTTAGCCTGACTGCAAGAGGACTTGAGCCCATGATTCGTCGACCACTGAGGATTTTGCACGTCAGCATCGTGGTTGATGCAATCTAGGTAAGGAATTCGAATCGACCAAGCCCTTGGTGGGATTCGAAACCAGGGCACATCATAGGGAAGCGAGCGTTCTATCCTCTGAACCACCAATGGCCTTCCCTCCCTCTCTTTTTTAATTACCGTTGATGAACAGCTGATCAAATTTTGGGTTTACGGCTACTCGTGTTCAACTCCGTAGACTTTTAATTTTGAACCCAATCTAGAAAACAAGAGAACTCCTGAATCTAGTATTGGGAGAAATTTGCCTTCTTGTTGAACTTTTTGACGGAACTAATTCGCCCTTGCCTTACACTTAGAAGAAAATCACGAATCCCTTTCATGGTTTGCCTAACGGCAAAGGGAATCGAACCCATGATCTGTCTACCTCTGATGATATTTTACGTCAGCACCGTGGTCAATGCGATTCAGGAGCGGAAACTGAATCGACCAGGGTGATTCGAACCCGAGCATCTTATTGGGAAGTGAACCCTATATCCCCTGAACTTCCACAGTCCTCTAATATCCTTTGGTGTTCAAAAATCATAATATAAAATTTTTTTTCGGAGGACTGTTCCAATTGTTCTGAAGCTTTTATGGATTTTCATCGGTATAATGTTCTTCTTTTAATAAATACTTTAAAATATTTCGATTAGTTTATCTTACTTTAACAGTGTATGTAGATACCGGTATTCCTTTATGTTTTTTTTTTCTGACGCTAACTACACGCAAAAATATATTTTGATATTTTTAATCATAAGAAACAGCCGACCAGGTGGCCGAGTGGTTAGCGTGCCTGACTGCGGAGCCGCTGGTTGCGGGTTCGAATCCTAGTCAGAGCATGGATGTTTCTTTCTCTCTCTTTGTGTTCTCTGTTCTTTCTCCTTTGTGTGTGATTGTGTGAATGTGACCTGCCCTATAAACGGGTTTGTGGTAGTGTGACGTGAGCGACGCTGCTCCACCGCCGTGGCTTCGCCACAGGTCCAACGAAAAGAGAGTAAGCAGTTCTGGCATTTTCTGTGGCCAATGGGTCTTCGTCCCAAGTGCCCACCATTAAAAAAAAGAAAAAAAATCATCATGAACAGTCTAATATATACTAAAAAAAGTTGGATTATCATAATTATATTTGTATTATAAAATGAAATCGATACACAGGTGCTAGAAAATTTTTGCTGAGCATCTCTATTCCGCCTTAAATAAAGTACTAAAGTACTTAAAGTACCAAAGAAATTATCAATAAATGTTTTTGTAAATTAAAGAAGTTTCAATGGGTTAATAATTTTCTAATAACTTAAATTCTTAAAGATAAATCCTTAAATTGATGCGTTATGTTATGTACTTATAACGTTACGTGTTGATAGAAAAATTAATACTTTACTAGTCTTAATAATATTGTGTGCCAACTCTGTTTGTCTTTATTGCTTCCTTTATTTTCACTAATTGTTCAAAAACTTGAGACTCGTTCATTGCTTCCCGAGTTCACATTGAATGCTGAAAGTTGTTTATTTTTGCATTAATAATCATCCCTTAGAGTTGTGACTATTCTTTTGGTTGTTGTTTCTATTGCCGCTTACTATTGCATGCTTAGGAAACCAAGATAATTTAAGGCAGAGGGATTGTTTCTTGTCTTTCAGGGGCGCCATCCTTGATCCAGAATACGATTTCAGCCACTCATATACACACGTCACAGCTCGTTTTAAAGGGCGGATCCAATCATACATCCATTCATTCATGTATCGATCCTAATTTCAACCTGGACCAGAGAGTCAGATTTTACATATCCAAGTCACCAGTCATTAATTAAATGCGCAGGGTTATTTCGATTGGCGGGATTCGAACTCCCGATCTCACGAACACGAATTCAACGAGTCCAACCAGGCACGTTCGGATTTGATTGTTTTTGTTATCCTGTATTCTAACAATAAAAGCTTACAATTATTTAGTTATTATACAGTTTAGTATGAGATTGCTTGAGCAATGTAAGTTTTTTTTTCTTCGATTAAAGAGCGCTTTCTCTTAAATAACACTTAGAAAAGAAAGTTTCGAACGTATCTATCCAAGAGACTAATCACTAATGGGTTTAAGATGTTTCAGTAAATTCAAATTCAAATTCAAATGTGGTTCAAAATGGTTGCAAAAAGTGCCTTTGAATCCCGATGAGTACAAACGGTTGCAAAATTCGAGAAAACTTGAAAAAACTTCTAACGTTTTGAGTAAATAAAAAACTCAATTGTATAAGAAACCGAGAGTAAAAAGGAGTAAAAATAAATTTATTTTTCAAGCTTAATTTAATTTGGTAAATTAATTAACTTAAAAAAAAGATAAATCTTAGTTTGCTCTCCACTTAACTTGACACAGTAACTGAAAAAACAAATATTATTATTTTAAAAAAAAACGTAAGTTTTTATCATCTTATTTAAAGAGTAAAAATAGCCAACTTAAAGTTTTCTTGAAATAAATGCGATTTAAAGTATACATTTTAGATTTAGCCTTGATAATAATCAATAGATAAATACAAATAATAATAATAATTTAAGATAAATTTAATTTAAGTAATTTCAGATTTACTAGAATATGGTATAATTTACTCGTGTTTCTGACTCTATGGTATAATATAATTGCTCGGTAATTTTAAACAAAGCGCTTTTGTTATAATTTCGAAATTTTTTTTTTAAGAAATTTCGTTTTATAATTTTGGATACAATTTGGTAAATGTGATTAAAATCGGTTGTTTTATCATGATACCTCAGAGAATGGCATAAGAAACATTTATTCGGTTAAGTTTATTTTTCAGTTTTTTATTTTTTACTAAATGTGTGGTAATAAGAACTAAAATTTTTAAAAACAAAATTTCCGTTAAATCATCAGCATATAAGCTGAAAAATAACCGAATGAATGGTTTAAATATCGCATATTTTTATAATATGAACCAAAATTATGTTATTATTAATGATAATTATTGAAAATAAATAGAAAATATAAAAATTTAATTAATGTAAAAAAAAAAGAAATAAGCGCATATGGTTTGCAACGTTCTCCATAAAAAATTATATCTTTCTTACCGAATTTCAAAATTCCGTCAACAGATGGTAATTCTGACAAGTAAAATTAATAAAATAATGCATATGACATCTGTATCTGAAATTACAGAAGAATGAGGTGATAGTTTAGAATTCAATGTCTTCTAGTTTTTTCGGTGAGAAGCACCATCAGTTGGTGAATTTTGGCAATAAATCTTGAAACTGCACGAGACTAAGTGAACGTTTTTTTTTTTTTTGTCTTTCAATTTTTTTATTATTTTTTTAAAGAAATGTTCAGCAAACCTTGCAGTACAATCACCTTGCGTTTAACTTAATGTGAATTTTTTAAACTCAACCGTCAGGCAAGTGTGGGTTAGGAAGGAAATGTTAAGTACGTGTTTAGTTATCTTTAATTTAATTTCAACATACTGCAAAAAAGTGGAAACGTGAAATTCGAGAAAATTTCTTTCTTATTGATTAAATCGTTTTCAGGAGAATGTTCTAAGCGGAAATTTTAACAATTGAAGAAAATTATTATCTGTTATTTTTTGAAGATACCAATTTGTCAAAAATTAAGACTAAGAGCACCATATCAACAAGAACAATCGACTTAAAAAGTACAAAACAAAATAAAAATAAAAAACTTAAGTGCATTTGTACTTAGCAATTACAAAAACCGGACGTCAAGTCCAGATTGACAAACGAGTGCACTATCCCCCGTACCATCCGGTCATGCAGGAGAATTGATTTTAAAATTAGTTTTAAAAATGCATGATAACTCTAAGAATGAACGGAAAATGAAAATTGAGTGAGGAAGCAGTTATATCTATTTCTAGATGAAATGATTGCCAAAAAAGCGAAACACAGCTCAAGGTTTGCTGAAACAACAAAAATTTAATTTTTAGTTATAAGAGCCTACAAGAATGATTACTTAAAATTTACTTTGCTCAAAGTATTTTAAGTGATGCTTGGCGTCGAATCAATATGAGAAGGATATAGCTGGAATTTATTTAAGAATTTCACAAAAATAAATCTTATGCTAAAATTTTTAAAATTCAATTCTGAAATCAGTATTTTCATATGTTTAAAGGTAGTTGGTAGGGGATATACCAATAATGCAAAAGCTGACTTTTTTTATGTACCTTTTCTCAGCATCTAAACAAGATATTGCTTCAGTTTTTTTTTTCTCAGAATATTTCTATATACATGTTTATACTGTGATAACTACAATATATATGTCTGGTAGATTTTTTTTTCAAAAATTTATGAGCTGAGAGTTTTTATATTTTCAAAAGATTTTATCAAAAATCTTCATAACTCAAAAAGTATTCCTGTTAACGCTACAGCATTCTCACAGCATAAAACTGATATAATCTCAAATATCCCCAAAAAATATTTTAAAGCGATATTATAAGTAGTAGAAAAGGTGCATCGAAAAAGGTCAGTGATAGAATTATTGATGTATGCCCTACTGACTAATCTTTTGATTCTGATTTACGCTAAATAAATTCCAAAATAAGTTATAATAATAATTAATAACACAATAATAATATTAATAATAACATTAATAATAATCCAAATATGTTTTCGTGGGTTAAAAGGAGATTAAAAAACAAGTTTTAATTCAGGAAAATTGTCAAAATTAGAGAACAGATCTTGCACTAACCCCTATGTAAGCACCTATTGTTGATAATTCCCTTATTCTTCTGGTAGTCGATCTTGAAACACCATTGGTCTTATCAACGCAATAGTCTGCCGCTACAATTGTTGAGAGTCGCACCAAATGCTGGTTCGTTCCGAAAACTTTAAAACCTGCCGTAAGACTATTTTAAGCTCAAGACATCAGTTCTGTAGAATAGGACCAACAATGAACACGTTTTTAAAGTCGTTTATCTAACTTGTAATAATTTGACTTAACGTTTATCCGTTGCTTTATTTTTGCTAAACTGGATATTTCAAAAACATGACATTCAATGCCTATTATGTTTCATTGTGACCTTTGCTTCATACCGTCTCTAAATAAATAGAAAATCTCGAATAAAAGCCTATAATAAAAATATGTAATAAAAATCTCTTACTCGTCTTTAAATAATAGAAATTTTAGAATATAAGTACATAATTGTTTATGTGGCTATCACTTACTTATATTATAAATAAAAGCATTATTATAGTTCGTCCATATAACAGATTAAGAATGACAATAACCCAGTAAAGATTTCGGAACTACAACCCTGTAAGTATAAAATATTTAAAATAGCCTTTATTATATTCTAGGGATGTTGGTACTCTTTTTATATTTCTCCAAAAGAATAGCTTGCGTACATATGTTGCGGTAATTAATTTCCAAGACTGATCGAATTACTTCTGAAAACAATTTGTGAATTAATTATAGGTTTTAAATATTTTGAAGCAACTTCCACCCATTGTTATGCACTTTTGCTACAGTTTCAGAAACAACTTTTGAAGTCTTCGCTTAGAATGGTTTTTTAAATGCTGATATTGGAGTTTTCTTTATGACTTCGACATTTTCAAACCTTGTTTCTTTAGCAAATTGTTTTGGTTAATGTGGTTGCTTCGATGAGTCATTCAAGGTTCTCTTCTAGACTTTTTCCCATCGGAAATTTAAAAATTTGCAAACGGAACAAACTTTCAGGACGCTGAAAATATTAAGAACATCAACATTGGAAAGTAAGCCGAGAATTTTTAAAAGTTGTTTCTGAAACTTTTACAGTCGAGAATTGTGGTGTATTATATAAGGTTGAGAATAAACCATATTAAATTCATATTCTATTTACATAATATTTTCATAAATAATTATTATAGTATTTTAATTGTTTTGAATTAAAGGTTGCGTTGGTACATATCGGTTAGAGAGACCTTGCGTTGGCGATTTTTTTTTGAGTTGTCGCCAACATGCACATTGGACCCTATAGCCGGATAGTACGGATACGGATTTTAAAATAATGATGTATTGTCAAAAGTATCTATATTTAACAATATGGTATTTTTCCAATTTTTTTCAAATAACATTTTTCAAATTTAATTAATTTCTTTTTATATTGTTTAACTTTTTCGTAAACCAATTAAATTTTCAAATATACACAATACTATTGTATTCAATAATTATCATTACATATAAAATTCGCTACATTATCTTTTTGATACGATATCGATAGTGATTGCGATTCAATAATTATACACTGAGAAAGTATGGTTAAAACTATCAGATGATGGTAAAATTTACTGTGTTTCTGGCTCTACAGTTACACAAAAAGCTCTGTATCTTTTACCGAAGCGCTTTGGTAGGGATTTGTTAAAAAATTACAATAAAATATGGCTTTATAATATTTTATAAAATTTGTAATTTTTTTTTTTTGATAACTAAGCATGGCATTAAAACCATTTAATCCGCTAAATTTACCCTCCATTTTTTTACAATTAATAATAAGAATTGGAAAAATTTTGTAAAAATTTACAATAAAATATGGTTTTATAATATCTAATAAAAATTTGGCAAATATGGTAAAATTTGGTATTTTTACCATGACAACTTAGAATGGCATTTAAACCATTTATTCGGTTGAACGTAACTTTCATTTTTTTACGAAATGTTTGGTACAAAGAATTATAATTTTTAAAAAAATGTGAATTTTCGGTAAACTGTTACCGTATGAATTAAACAATTACCAAATAAATGGCTTAAGTGCAGTATATTTTTGTTTTAATAACCATATTTATATTTTATTTCTTACCGGAAAAGTGAATACTATGCAGTACGATAATTTTTCTCGGTAGAGTTATTAACAATGATCACGATATTATCTTATCGATATTTATTAATATCGCTGATAATTGTGATATTATCATATTTGACGCAATTATGAGAATTATCGGTAACCGCAAACCTATGCAGACCAGAGTCTTGTATTGTTCCTTCGTGTTGGTAGTTATAGTTTTCATAACCAATAATATCCGTAAAATTTAACATTACATGAAACACTTTTCATCTTGTATGCTGAACATAAAACAAAAATATAGTAATAAAATTTAGTATAGAAAACAAAACTATAAGCAATGTTTGTTTGTCAGTGATGTAGTTCTAAACTTACATTTATTTGTTGAAAAGTAAAGTTAAACAATGCATTTTGTCTGAAATAGAATTGTTGTCTAGTAAATAAGACAGATAATTTATTCTAGAAGGTAACTTATTTCTTATTCCAAAAATAAAAACAAATCCTAAGCACAAATGCTACCTTTCGAGTATGGTAATTTTTAAAAGGCTCACTGCATGCATTTACTAAAATATGTAAATTGCTTTACTGAATTGCTTCAAAAGTCAGGATGCAAGTTATATTTAGGTTTTAAGATACTTGTAGGAGGAAAACTTTGTTTATTCGATATTCAAAAACTTTACAAATTCAAATGTTAATTTAGATTCCCATATGCCAATTAAAGTAATACCAGTATTTATATACGGAGTTTTTGTTTCAATGCGTGTTATAATAACAATATCTATCATTTTAATTATCATTATGATAATTTTATTAATAAGAAATAATTATAAAATATTAAACAAATACTGTTAATGCTCAGATAACAAAGATTGTCCCAGTGACGTCATAATAAAGTCAAAAATGGAATTGTCCCGAAGTGGTCATAGTGTGACTTTGATGTTACTCTGGCTTCACATGTCACATAAAAGTATCCATGACTATACATTGCGACTTTTGCCATTTGGTAGTCATAAATATATTACGGGGACAGGAAAGTAATGTCATTTCGCTGCTTTATTATTCGTTATTCTTATGAACCAATTTGTTTTCGATTCATTTTCGATCCAGCAATAAAAGTTTGTTGCTAATGAGGGTGAATACATTATTGATTAGAAATAAAATCTTCATAACAAACATCAAATATACCAAAACGGCATTACCTTCCGGTCCCCCTAATACATTACTGGGTCCGAAGTCGCTGAGAAACTTTGTTGCCAATTTGGTGCAACGTTGATATCTTGAAAGTCACATGGCACATTACAAGACTTGTTTTACTCAAGTTCCAGGAATATTTTTTACAACTTATCTAATTTTGTTTTCATATTTACTTTTCATGCGACTTGTTTCACTGAAGTTACAATTTAATTCTATACAGAACAGTCATTTACATAATTTAAATTTTACAAATCTCGCAAGTAGTTTTTTCGAAATGAAATATGTGAATTGGTGGATTTACCAGATTGTGACAAAAATACGACAGTCACCGAGACTCATTTGTGAAGTCACATGTGACTTCTAGTATTTTTTTACCGCTTAGTTTTATTCATCGAAATTGTTTATTCTTAAAAAAAATCTATCGTGCATTTAGCGAAATTATATTTTGATTTTTTTCTATTTTCTTTGGGAATTAATCGAATGTTATTAACATCAGCTGACTCAAAATATATGTGACAAGCAACGCCAGCAGAAAACATATTCAATAAATTAAATAAATTTCAATCTAAAAAATTGGTCAGTGTTCTAGTTATTTTTCTTTTAGATATTTTTTCTTTTAGATATTTTTTCTCTTAGCTATATTATGTTTTAGTTATTGTTTCCTGTAAGATTTTTCTCTTTTACTAAATTAGATCTTGGAGGCAATGGAGGCAATATGAAATTTTTTTAATGCATTCTAATTTTTATATTGTAATTCTAAACGGAGAAAAAAAGGTAAATTTACCGTGTTAACGACATTTTTAATGTAAAAAAATATTTTTCTGGTAATAAAACAGAAATATACGGTATTTAAACCATTTAGTAATTTTTCGTTCTTATGTTTACGGTTTACAGGAAATTATGGTTATTAAAATTATAATAAAATATACAAAATTAAAAAGTAAATTTAACAGAATAAATTTTTTATGCCATGCACTAAGCTAAGGCATCAAGATAAAATTTCCAAATTTTACCACTTTCACTAAATTTTATCTCACATTTTAAAATCATATTTATTAAATTTACTAAAATTATTACCTAAGCCCTTCGGTAAACATTACCAACTTTTTGGTGTTTCCATAGAGCCAAAATAAAGACTCCAAATTAGATGGTAAATTTTACCATATATCAGCAGTTTTGACGATACATAATTCAGCATTAACGGATACATGCTTAAAATTAATACCGTGTTATGACAGAAAAAAGTCTGCACTGTTTTATGTTTAGATATGAGATTACATGTAGCTAAATAAGTAGAAAAAAATAAATAAAACAAAACAAAAATTACATTCAAGTTATAAATCTTTGTTTCATCATTATTGTTCTACTGTTAAGCCATTGGTATATTTTTGTCCAAAACATCATTTTATATTCAATCGAGGCAGTCTATCAGCTTTATAAATTACTTCTTTGTGGTATAATTTAATCCACAAGAACGGTAATTTCAATTTTATTAAAAGTTATAAGCGGTATAAAATGTTTCATATTCTTCCTACAATAATTTAAAACCATTTTTGTGCCTGCTCCTATCAATCAACTGTTCAGAGTTTGGACTATTTGAAAAAGACTTAAGTGTGTACTCATGCATGGCCTTCATTTTTAAAATATTTTTGCGTATATGAACACCAAGAAATGGTGGCAACCTCTTAACATAACAGTGGTGTTACTATCAGTGTTCTACTACACCTAGAACCAAGGATAGTTCCTGGTGTAATGAAACACCTAGAACCAAGGATAGTTCCTGGTGCAGTGAAACACCTAGAACCAATTATAGTTCTTGGTGTAGTGAAACACCTAGAACCAAGGATAGTTCCTGGTGCAGTGAAACACCTAGAACCAATTATAGTTCCTGGTGTAGTCAAACACATAGAACCAATTATAGTTCCTGGTGTAGTGAAACACCTAGAACCAAGGATAGCTCCTGGTTCAGTGAAACACCTAGAACCAGTTATAGTTCATGGTGTAGTGAAACATCTAGATCGAAGGATAGTTCCTTGTGTAGTGAAGCACCTAGAACCAATTATAGTTCTTTGTGTAGTGAAACATCTAGAACGAAGGATAGTTCCTTGTGTAGCGAAACACTTAGAATGTTCTTTTGCGTTATTTGACGTAACATGGCCGCCACCATGTTTCTTATTCATCAATAGTAAGATATGATACAAATAAGAATCAGTAAAGTTAATATACGTGAGAATTTAAAGTAAGAATCAGTAATTTCGGTCACACTCATACACTAATTCTTAAAATACAAACATACGCATAGTACAGAGAGAATATTAGAACTTGATTGAAATTAGAAATAAATTCCTTGAGAAATGAATTAGAAGGCCAGTTTGCATCAGCATTTTGAATTTTTAGTATTGGTGGACAGTTTACCGTTTTTAACAGTTTTATTCGTAGTATCCATGTTTATTTATAATTGTTCAATGAAAGTGAAACTTACTGGACGACGAACTGATGATCATCAGAAGAAGTTAAAGTAATGGCAGCTTCGGAAAGTGCTATGGAGCCTAATGGAGGTCTGGAACATTGAAAATCTTCTTCACATCTGTAGAAAAATAGGCGCCAATGACGGTCATCTAATACGTAGAACTGACGTTTAGAGCTTTTCAAACGACTGAAAGCTATAAAAAAAAGATACCTTGGTAAGCATGGATTAATTAACTATAATTTTTTATCATTTTATATGAATAATTACAAAATATCTGATATTAAATACCGTGCTCATAGAAATAAAATTATATATGAAAAACAATATAGTTAGCATGGATTGAAAGACTATGATTCTTTATAATTTTATATGAACAATTACAAAGTATTTGATAATAAATACCATGTTCATAGATATAAATTATATATGTTATCAAATAAATATTACCATAGTCTTCATTTCTGAGGTTTTATTTTAGCTACAATTTTATATGGTGATTTTGCAATGTTTACCTGAATATTTTTAGAATACAAGAATGCATGAAGAAAAAAATGAAAATATATCGCTATTTCATTATTACTTATTAATTACGCATCATACTTTATTAAAAAAGAGTGAAAAAATGTCTTCTAACCATTACCAATTATTGTTGAATTTTAAAAAAATGAAAATGGAGGAAAAATAGCAAGTACAAAGGACAGTTCTAAATAAAGGGAGGAAGAAGTTTCTAGATAAGAGCAAATAATTTTCGATTCATTTTTTTAAAAAAATGACGATTTTAAATTCATTTTTTGTTCTTATTGAAACTGATAATGACTTGTCAGGTTATAGATTATTTTTATATGTTCCTTAAATATTAATTTAAGACCCAGTATCTGCGTATTTTCTAATCTTCCATTTTTTAAAAAAAAATATGAGTAGTCATTACGGAACACTTTGTATAAATTCTTGGCTATTATTACATATTTTACAGATCATTAAATTAGTTATCATTTTAAGTAGAATAATTTGTTAAACGAATATCTAATTGAGTTAAGTTACCTTACTTTTGCGGATGTAAATAATGTAACATTTCAAAAAGCAAAATTTTTAAAGAGTTCTTCTAAACTATTTTGACAAGGGAAACAAAGTGTTGTAGTCTCAGTAGCTTAAGCTTGAAGTAACGCTTTAATTTTAAAATTATCGTGCTAAAATGAATTGTCAGGACAAAAATGTGACTAATCGAGATTTTTTTTTTCTAAATTCAGCAATTTTTCGAATATTTAAATGTTTAAAGTAATGCTTAAAAGTAATACTAAAAATCTTCCTGTCCAACTGTAAAAAAATTTATAAAAAAGACCTTTAAAGAAAAGCTAATATCCCAACAGTTAATGAAGAATTTTTAAAACGAAGAGGAAGATGGCTCGGACATTATCTAAGAACAGATAGAAACAATTCTGCAAAAGTTGCAAGCCCATGGGCACCAGACGGAGAGAGGAAAAGAGGGAAACCGTGACTAACATGGCAAAGATGCATTAAGGAAGATCTCAGTAGAGCAGGAACCTGAAGAGAAGAAGCGTTTTGCTTGGCCAAAGACAGGAGTGTGTGGAGAAAAAAAATCGAGGCCTTATGTGCCAGTTCGGCACGAAGAGGATAAGCAAAGTAAGTAATAAGTAAGTAATTATAGAACTTCTTAAAAAAATCTCCAATTCAGCTGGATTTTCTAACTTATAGATTAAAACTATTAGAATATAACGAATACTTCTCAACTTTTGCGTACTTTTACGAACCTAAACATTCCAGTCATACAATAACTTCATAAGTAATATTAAATTACATTACAAACACTTATTTCATTGTTAAAAAAACTGTGGCTTTTCTTAATATTGAAATTTAACATAAGTTTAATTATTATAAAGAGTGATAGAAAAAAGATGATAAAATTCAAACAGTCTATATAGAAAAATCAGAACAAGTTCTATAAATATCATTATTTGCTAAAATGTATTATCGCAAGTGACGACGGAATCTTACGCGGAGAAAAGAATTCTGGTAAAATTATCATACTGCATGTTGATGTCATTTCTGGCAAAAAGTAAGCCATAATTAGGGTTAAGAAAAGTATATTATACGGTATTTAAACCATTTATTTGGAAACTTTTCTGATCATATGGCAACGGTTTACTAGACATTCTGGCTTTCAAAATTATAGTTTTTATTACCTCACATTTAGAAAAAAACTACAAAGCTGAAAACTAAATTTAACCGAATAAATGTTTTACATGCCATGCTGCGTAAGGTATCGTAATAAAATTACCATATTTTATCACAAATTATGAAACTTTCTTTTCTTGCTAATTTTACTAAAATAATTACTAAAGAGCTTCAGTAAAACCTACCGAGCCTTTTGGTGCTCTCTTAGAGCCAGAAACACGTAAATTTAACCATATTCTGTTTTGTTAAAAATGATGAAAATAATGAATCGGTTTTGTTATATATTGTTCTCCATGATGTATTTTTTAACTATATTCCAATGAATAAAATGACATTTAAATAAAAAAAAATAGGGAGAAATAATTCTGTATATTAATAACGCTTTTGAACTACGGTCATAAAAATTAGCATGATTTCTTCTCCATATAGTTTACATTATGTAAGCAGCTTTTAATTTTAATGCTTTTAAATAATAACTGATAACATGAGAACCTGCTAAGAAATGAGTTTTGCTCCGAAAGTATATTTCAAAAGTTCATAGCTAACTGAAAATATTTGGTAAGAGCTTAACTCGGTAAAAAGTCTAAGTCAAATTACTTTCAATTTCGTAAATCAAAATGAAACAACCTAAAGAAAACTAAAAATTGTAATAAATAATTTTGCCTGAAAACGTGCAGCAGCAAGCAGATGGAGAGCAGAAACGAGCAGGGGCGGTGCTCTCTAGTGCAACGAATATTATGCATCTTTCATTTAAAATAAAAGTGTTTGTAATATCTATCTAATTTACTCAATAAGATTACTTAATAAAATAAACTTTCATGATCCATGTATAAAAACAAATTCGTACATTTTCAAAGATTTATCTCCTTTTATTTGCGTCGTTGTATATTTTATGATTTTTGTTTCATAAAATCGGCAGTATTGATTTTATCGAAGTAAACATTTACAGTAAAAATCAACCAGAAAGTGCGTTCTCTTATTCAACACTTATCGATACGCTACACTGAAGTTGATTCCAAACTTTTTCAGTTTGGTTTACGACATCGAGTTTTATGGATATTGGCAATCTCCCTCGTTGCTATGGAAACAGCGTCAGTATAAGTTCGCTTCCCCCTTTACTCAACTTCTTACTCTACCTTTTCTGGGCAATCTTTAGTATCGCTTTACCTTCTTAAACTTTTATAACTCATAATAAACAAATCAAGGTATATTGGATTGATATATTTATATCTCTAAACGTATTAAGACTTATCATAAGTCGTAACTTCCGCAACGGCGCTAACTTGAGGGTTGATATATTATGATGGTTGTAAAACTGATAAATAAATTCTATTTTGCAATTTAAAAATAAGTGTTTGTTATGATTAATAAGAATTAATATATGCACTTCATTTTTTTCGAGGAGAAAATAGAGAAACGATTGTAAGAAAATTACTCTTCTTGTTTTATTATTCTAAACTTTTTACTGAAACTATTATGAAACGATGCGAAAATGTTTCAAAATCAATTCCAAAAATGTGCTAACTGTATTAAGTTGCAACTAGCTTGTTTTATGAGTGAATGAAAGTTCCAGTAATAAATAAAGAAACAAAATGCTTTTTGTTTAGAATTTTAATCTTCTTGCGTTCTTGGGAAATAATAGACAAACTTCAAGGTTTTAAAAATAATTGTTTTAAAAAAAAATTTGTATAATGCAGAATAAAATACAAGTAAAAAGCTCAAGCTTTAATTACAAAGATATTCTTTAAATAATTGTGCACTATTTTATAAAAGAAAATTAGGAAAAATGCGAATAAATATAGCTCCTTTATGAAAATACAATAAAAATGCATTCTGTAAGATAAAGTGTATAAGAAAAGGGCATTACAAATGCAAGACAAATACAAGATATACCAAATACTTAAAGAAAATTTCACATTATTTATTTATCTTGCAGATACAAAACATACGTTAATGTCAATTGTTTGAAAATGAGTTAAAAATGGGATATCTGCAAGTGACGTAGCGTGGGTATATCGATCTTGATTGTTTGTTAATATGTGGCATTTGTTTACGTTAGCAACTGTTCTTTCCATTCTATTTTAAGTAAGCCAAGCCTGTTAAAATTCGATTCTCATTAGTGACACATTCTAGATCCTTTCACTATAATATTTTTGAATTTCAATTCTTTCACAATACATTTCTTACTTAACACAAAGACAGGCACAGAGCCATGTAGAACATAAATAAACTAATTATGCATCGAAGTTTCCAGGTACACAAAACAAAAATTTATCACGATTACAATAAAATACATTAACAAATAATTAATCAAAGTTAAGTGAAAGACGTAATGAGAACGAATTATATTTCAACAAAATCGATGTGCAATACGGGACTGTATTTAATTATTAATTTAGTATTAAATACACTCCAATTTATGTGGAGAAACTTAGTTCAACTTAAACACGCCATTTTGTTTATAAATGATGAGCTGGCACTTTGGTCATAGGTCAAATGTCTGTGTATCAGTAATTGTCTTCTCGCGTAGTAGGTACTCAATTGAAGTGTACTCAATGAATTACAAAGTATTAAATTGTTTTGCTGGTTGTCTTTGGATTAATTATTTATTATTCAAGGCACCCAATTCGTCGAAAATAGAGGTTTATTTCCTTTTACTGCTTGATTTAAAAAAAAATCAACGGTTGTTAAACGATTATTACTTTACTTGAAAACAAACTGTTTTAAATGATTAATCCTTTAACAAAGATTTTTATGGCTAACGATTATATAGATTAAAACGATTATGAAACTGGATATTTTCCTGACGAGTACTGCACTTGCAGCTAGGGAAAAAGGAATAATTTGATTTCAAACTAAGTAACAGTGACTAAGATTGATTTTATTTTAAATAAAACCTTTTATTTAACCGATTTTATAAAAATGTTTATGAATAAAGAAATTTCCATAATTTATTTTTATTCAAGCTAGTTCTTCGCAGTGAACTTTGAGCTTATTTCTCTATTTCCAGCATCTTTAAAGATTAAAACTGTGGGTAAAAACTGATACAAATATTAAAACTATCTTAAATGATTTATGAATATGCAGGAAAAAAAAACAAAATATAAAATGTAAGTAAAGTATAAAATATTATTTCCTTGCAATATGGGTCCAAGAATAATTTCTAACCTATTCAGCTGTTTTTTATTTTTATTTCTGTTTATAAATAAAATAAAATAAATAAATAAATTGGATTCAGCAAATTATAAATATTAAAGTTATAAAATTTTCTAACACATTTTTGCACGGAAAAAAAATTCAATTGGAAAGCTACATTTTAATTGAAAATTATTACCAGATGAGCCCCTATTCTATAAAAAGCTACACTTGTTCTTTTGATTATTTCAATTATTCTAAACATTTATGCTTTATTCAAAATAGTATTTTCATACTTTTTTAGAAAAGTGTTCTAAAAGCAATAAAACATTTCTATGCAATGTAATATGTGTCGTATTTACCATAACAATAGCAGACTGCCACAACCGCAGTTTACAATTAGTCGGTTAAAAGAGTTTTCGCCCATACGGTTTGGACCAGGAAGCTATCCTCTCGTCGGGTTGGAATCTACATCGAAATGAATATTTTACGCTCATGTCTTAGGAGTTCATGTTCTCCTTTAATGTAATGTCCTCAGTTGTTTCAAAACCAAAAGTAGCCTGTTATGATGGTTTGGGAGCAAGGTACCGAGTTCTTGTGATTCATATCACCTTACGAATTACCATTTAAAAAGTGGTAGTGATTTGTTTTTGGAACATCACTTTGCATAAATCCCTAAAGTATCCAATAGTACTGAAGCACACTGTAAAAAAAAAAAATAGTATTCTCACCCAGAGTACCGCTGCTTTTTCCCGTAAAACTTTACGAAACAAAAAAATCTGATATATCATAATTTTTACAGTAATATTAATTGTAAAATCACTACAGTTAAATAATTATTACTGTAAAATACGCGGTATAAAATTTTACCGTATGAATAGATTTAACAGTAAAAATAATTTTGCGGGTGATGCACCCTAGGTGCCGGTACTTTTTACCGAAATTCATTACAGTGCACGATGTTAGCGCAATCGAACCAAATCAAAGCTTATTTACTATTACATTCTCCATCTAAAACAATAAGTTAAAATTAAAATAAAAACGTTATAAATTGATGGCCACTTCAAATGTATAAATGCATCCTGATTTTTTTAAAAAAAATAATGATAAAATTACTATGTCGATTTAAAATTATTTATTTTTGAAATTCCACAACAAAATATTTTTATAACAATTCATTTAAAAATTATTTTTTTCTAATAGTTTTATAAAAAACTGAACCGTATTTAATTATTTTTATTTAAAAGATTTTAAAAAATGAATCTACGAGATACATTTAGCAAAAAATTATACGAAATTTGAGCAATGATCAATATGTTACAAAATTATATAGCTTGAATTTTCTTTCTTCGTGATTACAATTGAATGCATTATTTAAACTTTGAACTACATATTGAATTACCTTGAAAATTCTACTCAAAATCTGTCGAAGGGAAGAATTCCAATCAAATTTAATCTAATAAAAATGAAACATTACATTAAATAAATTTAATTTATTCTCAACCTCCCATAAATGCCAGGTTTATGTTCCAATACAATATGGTTTTCCCATTTTTCTTTTTGATATTAAGAATACCGACATGCAAATTCCATTACAATTCTTTTCATTTTACGTATTTCTTTCGTGTTTCATTTCAAAAGAGAGGCTATTCATTTTAAGAGTTGACGGTATTCTCAGATATTAATGTTGCGTTTCAAAACAAATGATACACTCTAAAATATTTATTTATTATTAAAATAGATACATCGCTATTTTGTATATGTCTATTTGTTTTATCATGTTTTTATTTGTATTGATTTTCGAACAATATTTTAAATGCATCTCGAGTTACATCTCTGCACTATATTATAATATTTCGATCAAGACTATCTTATTTAATAAATTTTAGTAAAAGGAACTAAATGACATAATTCCAACAAAGAAAAGTTAAGAAACGAATTTAGGAAATTAAACAGTACAGTTAAATATTAACATATATATCATAGTAGATCAAATACGAAGATTAATGCTGAAATCAAGTACTCTTAAATCATTTAGAAACTTGAATGCAATGGAATGCGGGATTGATTCTAAACTTGCATGAAACTAAAATACTAAGAAAATCTTGTTATCGAAATCATTAAAAATTTCAATGTTTACTCACGTATAAAAACATATATTTTTGGAAATCTGATATTATTATTATATATAAAGATACATTATACTGGGGAACAATTATTACAGATATATATTATAGAACAATTATACAGAGATTTTATAACAGACTTAAGATACTTTTGTATCACTTATTTCAAATCAGCAATCGGTTTTTCTCTCCAGCTCCAATTTTTTTAATAAAATTTTTCGCCTATTTTTTGTCGAATTGTACAGAATTAAAAACGTTATATAACAGGGTCAGAAATGAAAACGTTTAGAAGAGTTAAGGCACATCATCAGGACTAAAATTACATAGAAACCCATGGCTGAAAATGTCGTAATATGGCACTAGGGGCGCTTCCTTATTATGAACAGCGCATCTCTTCAGAAGCACATGCTTTCGATAGGGCTATAATATGGAAGCGTCTCTAGTGACATATGATGACATTTCCGTGCATGGGTTTCTACATATTTTAATCCCGATGATCTGTTTTTACTTCTCTAGAAGTTTGTCGCATTTTTTATGCGACCCCCGATTATACATTACGTTTTTTAACTTGCACATTTCGACAAAAAATAGACTATAAATGCAGTTTTAAAAATAATTTGTGGCCTTAGGAGCAAAATTGAATCCCTTCTTTCAAATTCCTCAATATCAAGTATTTGCATAAATGCATCAGAGAATTAGAATTTGTTCCTCAGTGTTATTAACAATACGACAGTTAATTCTTCATAAGAGAAGCTAAAGAAATCTTGCGGATAAAGTTACGTATTTTTACATTTTATTTTATAGTAACTAATATAACATCACATTGCATTTTGTTAGAAAAAAGACGCCTACTCAAATATTTCATCGCAGTATAGACAAGTCATTTACAATATGAAGAAAAAAATATTTCTAATTACCGCCAAAAGGAATGACTTTCGCTCGATAAGAAATGTTTCTTTCCTATTATTTATAAATGAAACTTTCTGGAATTATATTTAAAAAATTTTGATGTTTTTAATTTTGAAACATTTCAATTAAGTATTGTATGTTAAGAAATCTTTTATTGTCAATAACTAATCTCAATTTGTTAGGTTCATGAATAGAATAAACAAAAATAATTTAAAAAGAACACTTTACAAATAAAAAGCGTAATTTTGGTTCAGTAAATGAAATGGAAGTGAATATCGCGCTTTGGCAGTAAGTAGTAAAAAATATTATTTTATAAGGGAATTGTTTGCAGACATTCATTAAAAACTTTTTTAATTTAAATTCAGCTGATGTTATCTAATGTATTAGTTTCTTATTTTAAAAAAAAATATATGGAAGCATGAAATGTAGAAAATGATATAATTGTAAAAAGCATATCATAGCAATATAGAAAGTGATTGAAACATATTTGCAATGTTTATGACCTTTCAAAAATGTAAAAGGGTTGCAAGGATATAACATTTTTATGTTTCAGAGAGTTATTAAAAATATGCTGCTATTTATAGAAAATTTCCTGTGCATAAGTAATGATATACTATTGAAGTATTAAATGCGTTTTTGAAATCTTAAGTTCTGGGTGATTTGTGAAACTACATATCAGAGCAAAATAACATAATTATTTTACATAGAGTAATATCATTTAATTAAGTCATGACGAGAAAATAATCATCATATAATTCATAATAATTCTCGAGAATTATAATTTAAATAATATGAATTAAGTATATATGAATTATTTGAATCAGAGCAAAATAACATAATTATTTTACATAGAGTAATATCATTTAATTAAGTCATGACGAGAAAATAATCATCATATAATTCATAATAATTCTCGAGAATTATAATTTAAATAATATGAATTAAGTATTTCCTTAGAAAATAATTACTTAACATTGGAAAAATTAATGAAGTTTTGGCTTATAGAATTATTAATAATCTTGATATTTTACAATTAGGCCCAAAAGCATTGATTTAAAATAAATTAACTTGAATAGTTTAGTTGGGCAAACATATAATTAAATTTCGCACAGTTGTAATTGGCTTCATTAATTTTCAGCATTAATTATAAACTTTAAAACTGAAGTGTCAACAAAACGGACATCAACATTAATTATCTTCAGTAAATTGAAGTTTAAAAGTTGTTTGATTAGTGTGTACAGTCAGCAAAAAAAAAAGATATCACCCTGAATAATTTTCGTTCTAATGATCGGATTTTCACGAACTAAGTGTCAATCTTAATGGTTCCTGGGGGTGACCTCAAATATGCTAATTAGTTAGTGCTAACTATTAATTAAGTTACGAAATCAGACACAAAAACGAAGTTTCTCTGATTAAACATATATTTTTTTTTACATATTTGGAATCCAGATACTTGAATTAGGGGGGGGGGGGTAGACAAAATTTTGAAAAAAATGGGAGGTAAATAGGGTCGCCACAAAGGTTTATATATTTGGCGATAGTCCAGAAAACCGCCAAAAAAAGTCGCCAGCGCAAATGAATATTTTAAGATAACCCATTGACTAATTCAAAAGAAGAATGCTTAATTTTACTAGGTTGCTAAGCAACCAAGCTCAGACTGGAAAAAAAATTGAAATAATGTTCTGTGATTACTCAGAGAGGTTTAATTAATAGTTAATAGAAAATATCTCGAAGTTTCTAGGCAATTGACAATTTTAAAGCTGATTTCTGTCCAAAAAGCAAATTTTTTTTTATTTTAATCTCCCTTGAAAAGAAAATTTGAATCGATTATAAATTATTTATGATTTTCTAAGTTTTAGAATTTAAATACATGAACATTTTATCTGATATTATTTAGATTATGTTGTTTCTGCTATATTTATTCGAGGATTTCACACTAAAATCAAATTAACATAACTTATTATGGCTAAATACAAAATTTTAGGGATAATAACTTTTACAGCTTTAATCAAGTCTTCTAGGCAAGAAAGTTTGAAGAAAAAATAGTGCTTGAATAATAAAATGTATATTGTATAGTAATTCTAATGCGCATTCATAAATTTTTCTATAATTTACGATATTTCTTTTTCCTATAACTCAAGGAATTGCTGAATGTTTAGTGGTATTTTAAAAGCATTGAAATAGGTTATGTTTAAGAATAAGATATTGAAATAATATGTTGCATATAGTATGATTCATTGTTTCAAAAATCGCTTCATTCTGCTAGATATTTAGATAACAAGGTTTTCTTTGGATAAAGATGATTAGCAAATAGCATCCTTATGCTTCGATACATTTAAAAACTTACGTTCGCAAATTCACCATAAAATATCGCACAGCATATTCTTCAATTACGATAAGCTACATTTACCACCAAATACTGATACTATGATTATTTTTGTTTTCTTATATATATCTGATATGATACTCTCTTTTTAAACAGAGCTTGTAAGGTCCTTAAGATACTGAAAGGGGGGCACGAAAACTTAAAAGATAAAATATTTAATTTCATTAACTCAAAATATCTGGTCTCAAAATTTTAATTTTAAACCAAGTTAAATATAACTTTTACAATATTGATGCTCTTATGTATACATAATTCCTCCATAAGACCACATAATTCCTGTTGAAATATAAAAATGCATATTTTTATTTTAACGAGTGTAAAATCCTTATCAAAATAATGATCAAGACCCAAATGTAAAACAGTATAATTGATGATAAAAACTCAACTGGCTTCAAAAAATATGAAGAGGGAAGTAAAAGTCGACATGTTTCGAGCGTTCAAATATATTCACCCATTCTCAAAACTTGTCAAGCTTGAATAACTTATGACTTTTATTATTGTGCTCAAAACATGTCTATTTTTATCATCATCTATTAATTTTTAAATCAATGAAGTTTTTATATTTTCAATTCAATTTCTTGGGATTATCTATTTAGTTACACAATATATTAAATTATTTCACTCAATATTAAAATAAGTTTTACTTAAGTTATAGGCACAGGTTCTTAGATTTAAAAAATAATAATTCGCTATTTTGTAAAAAAATCAATGCAGTACAATTTTTTTTGCTGCAAGCCTTAACATTTTAATTTAAGGACATAAAAAAATTCCGTTTACAATTGAAATTTCAAAAGTCGAATGTGAAAATGGAATGTCCCCTAGCACCAGAAATCGAAATTAAATAGTTACAAGGACAACTATTTTAAACAAGTTAGCGTTTCCGTCCTACTCGAAGTTGTTTGAAAAGGTATTTTGTATATATAGATTCCAAAGTTTATTCTACAAATATTTTAGGGTATACTTTCGGAGTATTTTGATCGAGTTTATTTTTACACCCTTATTTGCTTAAAATTATTAAATAATAAGCTTAAAATAAATTATTCAAGCAACATGATTTAACGCATTTATAGCATAATAGTAAACGGGGCTTCCATCGCATATCCTTAACCTTGATACCGCTATCATTAAATGAATGGAATAAGCTTAGATAAATAATAAAAGTTAATTTTTTCCCCGTTTTTATTTTCAAGGAAATATGTTTCGATCAAACAGATTTCATTCTGGAAATAGCGAAATTATTGAGTAGGTCCCTTGGAGCAATATCATTCTTATCCTCTTTTGACGAAATATAGGAAAAACTGGTTTTCACAGTTCTGTAAAAAGTATGTTAGCCTTCTTGCCACGTTTTTTATTATTTTTTTTATTTTTAATCAAAATAAGTTCGGAAATTTACATATGTTTTATTGCATTTTTTTAAATCAGATGATTCTAAAATTCGCACGGCTTCGGAAACTTTTTACAAATTTCGATTTTTAGTGTTTCCTGCTAAACAAAATAAGGCATTGTTCCTGATAACAAATTATACTACAATAATATCTTGGGAATCGTATTAAAGTAAAAAATTGAACAAAATAGTTTAGTATATTATCCGGAAAAAAATCTACATGGAATCATAAAGAAAGAATCATTTAAGATACTGAGATATTTTAAGACGCTTAAAAGTTTTGGCTACGTATTTGACAGATTTTTATGTTCAGTATCTTTATACTCTTTGTAGTGACTTATAAAACATGGACACTATTTTAGATAATCTATGTTGAAGTCACAAGAAACAAAACAAAAAAGACAATCAATGATTTATATTCTTTTTTCGAAAAAAATAGTATGCTTAGTAAATAATCAGCTGTTTTGAATTAAATAATTTTAAACAGCGGAGTGCTTTTAATTTCTTAACAAGGCTTTATTCTTAGCTAGCAGACAATAATTCTTTTAAAAAAAACTTGACTATAATGTAAAAAGGAACTTTACTTTAAAGAAAATCTAAATTAAAGTACTAAAAAAATTTATTAGTATATTAATGAAGAAATAATAAATGTAGTAGGTTAAAGAATAAAATTTTTAAAAATGCTAAAATTTAATTAAATAGTTGGTAAAATAGTTCTGCGAAACACTACCGGACAGGTGATTAAAAAATTACTTTTAAGATTAACACGATAGATAAGATGTTGAGAAATTTGCGATGATGTGAGATATGCTTAAATATGTTTACTACGTATTTTTATTAATATTCATAAAAAATATATACAAGAAACTGAGAAATATTTTGTTCCAAATCTATTAATACGTATGTATATTATTGTAATTGTATCAGTTATTGATAAAAAAAAACTAAAAAATAATCACATTAAATAAGCACAATCTGGTGTATAATCATATTCTATCAAAAGCATGCTTTTATAAAACTCGACATTCGTTGAATAAAATATTTTTTATTCAATAAAATGTTTTATTCAAATTTCTTTACTTAATTTCAAATAGATTTTTAGAGGACTAAAAAAGAAACATTGTATTTTATAGTTTTAAAAAAAATAAAAATAAAAAGATTAGCAAACGATTATTAGCGAAAAAATTAAGCAAAACTAATTTTAGATTAAAAATTTCCTCATCCTATTTAGGCAAGATCAATTATGTGTATAAATGCAACAGAAAATGTGTATTCCAGTGAAATTATAGCAGAAACTTAAAAATCCAAATCAGATAATTTTTATCGACATTGCCTTGTTCAAATAAAAAAGAGAAATGTGTAAGAAATATTCCTAAAAAAATATTCATGACTTTAAAGGAAAATTTAAATAGCCTTTACCGTTCACCTGCCAATCTTTCAATAATGGATTATGGAGTTTGAGATTAAATTTAAGGAGCAAGTAAACCCCACAAAATATTTTTTACATACATTTAAGGTTTACATTACGAAGTATTTTTTCCCTTTCAGTTTGATTCCGTAACCATAATTAATTAAATTTTTATACTTTTTATAAGCTTGATAAAATGTGTAATTTTTTCTACCGCTTCCAATATAATTTACCAAAAATGCAATTTTAATAAGTTGATAGAGCTAAACTTGAACAAAAGGGTTTTTCAATGTGTTTGCAACGTGTGTTTTGTATTGAATAAGTTTTTGCAATTTATATTTATTCTTTCTTGATTCATGTTATTTATATTTTTTCTAAGACACATTTTTTATTTGTATTACCTTCAAATTGTCCTTGCCGTTAGCACAACGTCTATGAAATACATAACGATACAAAGATGCATCATTTGAAACTCTTTCTGGTTCAGAATCGGAAGATTTAGAGATTTGTCACTCTAACCCTGACCTCAGAAACATAAATGAAAATAGTTTGGATCATATTATTCCCTTCTATGTTTTGTGGAAAAGTGGATATCAGTTTTTAAAAGTAATGTGAAAATCAAATTCTTGAAACATGTCCAAATAATAATAAACAAAATC
Source organism: Parasteatoda lunata (assembly GCA_949128135.1). Taxonomy (NCBI): domain Eukaryota; kingdom Metazoa; phylum Arthropoda; class Arachnida; order Araneae; family Theridiidae; genus Parasteatoda; species Parasteatoda lunata. The sequence goes on along the minus strand of OX421973.1, from coordinate 31,864,300 downwards.
AAAGCCCTAATATAAATTTGGACAATAAAGTGAAATTTAATAAGCCCAAAGAATTAGAAAAGTTTGAAACCTGATTACATAACTTGTTTTTGAAACATAAATGAAAAACAAAACCTCTTAAAACACATGTGTCTTGATCTCATGAATTATGCTCCTATTGATATATATCATAAAGTACTCCAGGAAAATAGGTAGAATATCTTGTCAATATATAATCTTTTTAAGCTTAACCATAGATGTAAACCTTTCATATTGATATTTTGCGATTTCTTATGCTTCTTAGAGGATACCAATCAATAGATTGGTAAAAGATATGCATTGAAATGCAGCTGAAGCAATCACATCAACATTCAGTAAAAAAAATTCCAAACTCTAATGTTTTAAAAATGGAACATCATTAAAAAATTTTCACTCATTTTTTTATTTTATTGTCTTTGCAAATTCCAATTTATTTGGATAATGTAGAATTCCATGGCTACTTTAGGGTACAATGTTTAATTTAATTGCATAAAATAATAAAAGAATCTCATAATTTAATTGCCAGGTAATTAAAAGCGTCCGTAACAGAGCGGACAAAGAAAACCCCTCATTTTTGACATGCAGTGTTATTTTCGCTATATTCTGTAATTTGGAACATCCTAAATATTATTTGTAATTTTTTTTTAATTATCACATTTCAGGGTAAAATTAATTATTATAAGGCTTTTTCAATTGCTTACACATTTTATTAATTTCAAAAACTGTAATGTAACAGAGGGGACATTTTGCAAATTTGACAAATAGTTACAGGGAAATATCATAACATTTAATTAAACATTGCACCTTAAAGTAGCATATTATTGCACCATTTTTTGTTTTCACATATATTTAATACATTTTTCATGATAAAATACCTGTGTGTTTTCCCCTCTGTTACGCTTGGAACGCTCTCTGTTACGCTTGGCGCGGAATTCAACTAATCCTTTCTTGATTCGGAGTTAAAATGGTAGATGAATGAAATTATAGTGCTTCAAATGTTACGTGATGCATATTTTTTAAATCAAAATGTTTAATTTATATGAAATGAAACTATTTTTGTCATAATTATTATCTATATATTTAAACTTCCTATGTATACTAAGTTTTAAATCAAAATGATTAATTTATATGAAATGTAACTATTTTTGTCATAATTATTATTTATATATTTAAATTTCTTATGCGTACTAAGTTTTGAGGGAGCTTTATAGTGATATCATTGTGGATTTGGTAAAAGCAGTGAGCCTGACCCATGGACACAATTGATTTCAAGGAAGATGCAACAGTAACCAGTAAAATATATTTTATGAACAAATCTATCATATGTTAGAAAAATTGAGGGGAATCGGCTTAAGGGACAAAAATCTTTTCAATAAATTTAGAAAAAAATATACATATTTTTTATTGTTTGCTATTACTTTACTTGATTTTGAATAATTTATAGAAATTACTACAGTAATTTTATAGAAATTATTTTAATATAAAAGCAATTGCACAATATTTTCAATTTCGATCAGAAATTATTCACATGATCTATAAACTATCTTAAAATGCAATTAAAGCTATTGCAAGAAAATGCAATTCAAGCAAATCGATAAAAAACTTTATTTAGAGTGAAATTGTAATAAAGTGTGTTGTAATAAAGTGTTGTAAACTACGTGCATTTTCCCTTCCAATGTTAGTAATTAATTTCTGAAGTAAAGCAAAAAAAAAAAAAAAAAAACTTATAATAATATAATAATAATAATAATAATAAAAAGGAGAATAAGTCCAGCTCTTCGAATGCGTAACTAATGAGGGGAACTGCTCATTGTTGTTCGCTTTACCAGAAAAACAACTTACAGGGTAGGCAACATACACAGATTTAGCAGATTGTTGTCTTGTCCTTAATACACAGGGACAGCACCTAATTTTGGGGGGCATCCTCATTACATTTACATTATGTCATTGACATTTACATTAAGTCAATGAAAGCTAGACTTCTTCCAATCTGTACAGTTTATGGTAAAGGTATCCAATTGTCCTTTGTTTCGCAATATTACTCCTTTTAAAAAAAACCAAATAATGTAACTAAAACGTTATCCATTTTATAAAGCACAAAACACGATCAATTTATGCAGAACAATAACAAACTGACTTGTTCTGCATAACAGTTAAGTCAATATAAGATATTTATACAATGAAAATTCTATTAACTATTTCAGGGGCTGAAAGCTCTTTCCTTTAAATCCTTCTTTTCGGAAGAAAAAAGAAACAAATATGCGTGCCAATTATAACTTTTTCTACAGACTAAAAAAATATTTAAAAAAAGATGGAAAAAATGTTGCTAACAGGCAGACTAAGGGATTTTTTTTTTATGTAAGTATGAGTATTTGAGAATTTTAAAAGATATAACAAATAAAACAAAAATACAAACTTAAATTTTAGGTAGGACGCACACCGAAGAAGTCAAAGAGATACGGAAGGTGAGTTCCCAAATGTGTATATTACGATGTGTAGAGATGATGTGCACATGCTAATGTAAATATCTGGGAAATCAACTCCCGCATGCTTTTTGCTTCATGCTCGTCCCCTCTGTCTGTGACTCATCTTTTTGTTAATAAATGTTTTTAAAGGTTTCAAACAGTTAAGTTATGTATGGAATGAAAATTAATAATTTGAAATATTTAATTCTAAATAATTATTACACATCATTATAATTAAATGATTATATGTCTAAATAATTATTGCACACATTCAAATTTAATCTGGAATATGCTTTTTTATTCTTCACATAATAAAAAGTAACATGGGTTTATTTAAACCTTCAACAATAAACTGACAGTTAAATTGTATAAATTTACAAAATTGCTTGCTTGTGCAAACTTCCAAAATTCAATAGAACTTGGATAGTAGGGGAGAGTGGGGTCAATTGTAACATTTTATACTTAACTATTTTTAACTAACAAAAAATCCAATATATTATTAGTATTAATTGACAGACGAGTAAAGTAGACTATCCTCTACTAGAAAAAAAAATACCTTATTTTAAATGTTATTATATTAGTTATTAACAATTTTCGACAGTCGTGCACTTGTTACAATTGTCCCCACTTACGGGGTCAATTGTAACAGTTCATAAATTAAACTAAAACATAGTTAATTATACATACTATCATAGTTGTGATATATTTTTTTATTGATAAAAATAGTAGTGATATTTTAGGAGTAAAAATAATAATGAGCAGAGACCTAAAGGGTTAAACTTTTAACTTTAAGGGGTTAAAAATTTAAATTTATGCTGTGAAAGGTGACAAATAAAATAATGCACATGCAACATAATATAAATGATATAGGAAACTATTGGTGGTTCTTAAAAGTAATGGTTTGTAAACATACGATTATTTATTTTCAGCTGTTACATTCGTCCCTTTACTTATTGTTACAATTGTCCCCTAGACGCCATTTCAGATTCATTTGTTAAAAACAATGCTAGTTAATTAACAAAACTAATCTCTTTTTTTTGAAACGTTAATTAAGGTTTCCACTTAAATAGCCGGTTAAAAATTTTTATTTGTTTAAACAAAATTACTTTGTTACAATACCTTTTTTTGGTATTTGATACAAAATTACTTTGTTACAAATACCAAAAAAAGTACTTACGCAACGTGAAAATATCTTTTGTGATGTAACTCTTTCAAAAGTAGATAAAAATGGTTGCCAGCAGGAGCATACATGTAGATTTATTAAATACACCTTGTGCTCCACCTAGGAACCAAATCTAGAACCCGACATTCGAAATTTTTTCTCTCTTACAAGCGTTACAATTGACACCACTCTTTCCTACGGTGATAGTATTTTATTCAGCAGAAGGCATATAACAATTTTCTTTGAAATATTTGAAAATAAATTCCGCACCAGTTTACATTTAGTTGAAATGATCAATTGCAAATAAATCTATATTTCTATATTAATCGATATCTAATACGAATTACATATTCTCAAGGAATCAAATAATTCAATGTACTGGAGTAAAAACTTGTTTTTAAGTATTATTTGCAATGCTTTATTTCTTGTAGACATCAATCGAAATGAATTTCGATACTTTTTAACACAAAGTAATTCATTGTCATGAAAAATAAAGAAAAGAAACCCTATAACCACTTTTATTTTCCTTTATTCGGCAAAATGTAAAAAATGGTTTCTCTTTGATGTGATAGCCGGTAACAAAATTGAGAATTGCTTTTGTCAAAAGTACAATAATTTTTGAAAAGTTTCCACAGATTATAATAGTTTCCAAGAAAAATGAATGTTATGCTTTTGATGTTGTGCCATTATAGATTATGTCACTACTATTATTATTCTCGATAACTGATATTATACAATTCAACTATTCAATCGAAAATATAATGCGTTTAAATTTATCTAGAGAGTTTATTTTTTTATTCAGTTTTTTGCATTGTGTAGATAAATTATTATAGATAAACATGCTTAAACATGCGTCTAATAATTTGATTTAAAAAGTGTACGTGGGTGAGCGATAACTTATTCTTTTAAATATTATTTATTTAATACTTGTATATTATATTTAATATTGAATAATCTTTGCGCTGGTTCGAATTGTAATATATTATATCTCATTAAAGTTCAGACACAACTCTAGGACTGTAACTTCTCTTTTATTTTGCACTATCAAGAATTATAACTCACAGAACTCGAGATTCGAGAGATAGACAACAACAAACAAAGAACACACTCAAAAAACAACAAAACAATTAGCGAGAGAGAACGTTTGGCGGGGGGCCACACAATTGGCGAGATATATTCAAAACATCGCCACACGCATACATTCTCCCCGCCATGAAATCCCTCACAAAAGGGTTTCATGAAAAATTAACACTAAAAGAAAACATTTGTTTAAAGATCATAAACTAACATGAAAAATATTCACTAAAACAATAATCTCGACACTTACAAAAATTTACATTGTTTGTCTAAATATTGACATGCACCAATTTACAAGTTAATCTCTCAATTAGGTTTAGGCAGAATGCACACTCTAGAAATAGCTCTTTTATAAATGCCAGATTGGGTTTTCACTCTTACTACCCTAACCAGATTATCGTCACCTTTATACAATTCAATAATTCGACCTAATGGCCATTTATAAGTGGGCATGTTGTCTTCAATCAGAACAACAAGGTCCCCGACCTTAACATTATCTTTTTGGAAATACCATTTATTTCTTTGTTGTAACCCACTTAAGTAACTACGGCTCCACTTTTTCCACAACAATTGAATTACCTGTGTAACTCTTTGCCATTTTTTCAGGCAATTTTCATTTAGACCAATTAAACTTGGTTCAACAATAGTACTCATAGACCTGCCGATAATAAAGTGTGCTGGAGTTAAAACATTGAAGTCATCTGCATCATTGGACAAGGGACAAAGAGGTCTAGAGTTTAAAACACCCTCAATTTGTACACTGACAGTTAAAAATTCTTCATATGTTAAATTTAAACCACCTACAACTCTTTTGAAATGATATTTGAAAGACTTGACTGCCGCTTCCCACAAACCCCCAAAAGAGGGTGCTCGTGGAGGGATAAATTTCCATTCAATTCCCTCGGAAGACAAGTAACCAGAAAACTGGCTATCTTGTCTAAACACCACGTTCATTAACCTTTTAATCTCAGTATCTGCACCGACAAAATTTTTTGCATTGTCCGAGTAAATTTTTGCGGACTTGCCCCTTCTGGCAAAAAATCGTTTTAAAGTAGCTATAAGGGCTGCGGACGTCAAGTCTGTTACGATTTCAATATGAACACATTTGGTTGAAAAACATACAAAAATACAAACATAGATTTTTTGCAGAGTGCCTTTTCTTTGATTTGGGTACTTAATCATGAATGGGCCACAAAAATCTACCCCAGAGCAATTAAAAGGGTAGTCCTGCGCGACTCTATCTCGTGGCAGGTTGCCCATCAATTGAGAGGTTACAATTGGTTTGGCTCTAAAACAAACAAGGCACTCATGTACTATTTTTCTGCATAAGGAACGACCACTTAATGGCCAAAATTTTTGTCTAATCTCATGTAACAATGCCTGTGGACCGGCATGCAAGAACTTTTTATGAAAATACTCAATAATTAATTTTGTCGCCTTATGATTAGAAGGCAGCAGGATAGGAAATTTTGAGTTAAAATTTAAATCACTATTTGAAAGCCTACCTCCAACTCGTAAAACACCGTTTTCATCTAAGAAAGGATGGAGAGTTTTTATCTTGCTGTTCTTTGATACCATACCTGTCCCTTGAAGGTCCTTGATTTCTTTCTGAAAGTCAACACCTTGAATAAATCTTATGAGGTATGTTTCAGATCTTTGAAACTCCTCTGAGTCAATTGGGCCACTCTTTTTCTGGGAGGTTCGACAATTTCGAACGAATCTGCAAACCAAACTTAATACACGTATTAACTTAAGATATTTGCTACAAAACTTTAGTAAATCATCAATAAAAGAGTTAACTGTTATGGTAAAGCAATCCAAAACTTTAGAGTCAATTTTAAGTTCACTATTAAAGTTATCAAAGTTATCTCGTTGAATTGGAGGAGCAATCAACCTTGAAGGGTACTCATCATCCTTCAAGAACGGTGGACCTTCGAACCACAAGGAGTTATGCGAGAGCTTGTCTGGGTCAAGCCCTCTGGACACCAAGTCTGCTGGATTCTGGTCCGTGGGAATATGTCTCCACTGATGCGGTGACGTCAAGTCCTGGATTGTTGAGACCCTGTTGGCCACAAACGTCTTGAGTTGTGACGGTTCTTTCAGAATCCACGAAAGAACAATCATAGAATCGGACCAAAAAAACACGTTAGAGTTAAGCAAATTTAGAGTTTTCTGAACTCTTCTCATTAGTTTCGCCAAAAGTAAAGCAGCGGACAGTTCTAACCTGGGAATTGTGACGGCCTTTACCGGAGCACACTTGGACTTGCTGGAGACCAGCCGAATCAATGTGTCTGAGGCGGAATTCTTAGTTTTGACATAAACGACTGCTCCATAGCATTTAGCACTCGCGTCTGCAAAGCCATGCAGTTGAATGCAGACAGCCTCTGGAAGGAAGATGGATCTCGGAATCTCCACTGTTAAAGTCCTTAAAGACGTAAGGAATCTGTTCCAATCTCGGGCTTCCTTCTCAGGTAACAAGTCTCCCCAATCAATTTTCAGAAGCCACAAACTCTGCATAAAAATTTTTGCCTTAGCTATCACGGGGCCGACTAATCCGAGGGGATCAAAGATTCTTGCGATCGTAGACAACACTTGACGTTTTGTGTAAGCACTATCTTGAGGGTCAGTTTTGAACACGAACTTATCTTGAGTGCAGTTCCACAGAACACCTAACGTCTTGATCTCTTCTCTGTCAGAGAAGGAATAGTCCTTATCGGAGCCCGCTTGCAACGATGGGCAGTTGCTACAAAATTTGTGTAGCTGCATTCCAGCAGCTTGAAGCGCGCATGTCAGTTCATGTTTCAAGTCTTGTACTTCACTCCATGTCTCAGCCCCAGCTAACACGTCGTCCATGTAGAAATTATTCCGTATAACCGGCTCAGCTAAAGGAAAGTTAGGGCCTTCATCATCCGCGATTTGTTGAAGAGTCCTCATTGCGAGAAACGGAGCACTTACTGTGCCATACGTGACGGTATTTAACTCATAGAGTTTGATCGGCGCGTTTGCACTCTCTTTCCATAAAATGCGCTGCAATTTTCTCTGACTTTTATCTATTTCGATCATGCGGTACATTTTTTGGATATCCGCTGTGAATGCGTATCTATACTTCCTAAAGTTCAGCATGTGATCATATAGATCTCTTTGTATTACACCTCCATTTAACTGAATTGAATTCAATGAGTTACCCTTATTTGTTTCAGTAGACGCGTTAAAAACCACCCTTAATTTTGTGGAGGTTTTTTCTGGTCTATACACCCCATGGTGTGGCATGAAATATGTAACTTCGGGTTCGTCCCCCTCTATCACCTCACTCATATGACCCAATTTTTCATACTCATTAATAAAGCCTTTGTACAGACTTAAATACTCGGGAGCTTTTACCAATCTGTTCCACAAAGAGTTTAATCTCTTAAGCGCAATTGCCTTAGAATCTCCTAAAACACTCGGATCCTCTTTAAAGGGCATTTGGACTAGGTATCTACCATCCTCCTTTCTCGCATGCGTATTCTCAAAATGATTCTCACATATTTCGTTTTCTTTACTTTTAAAATTATTTACTTCGGGCTCTGCCTCCTCGATTTCCCAAAATTTGTGTAAAGTTGCCTTTAAATTATCTTCTCGAACTAACCCGCAATGTAATTTGGTCTCATTGTTAATATTTATTCTTCCCGAGGTAATATAACCGAACACACTATTTTGTAGAATTAATTCCGAGTTTGGAGGATATATTTGCCCTGGTCTTAATAACTCGTAAAATATTGGGGCTCCCAAAAGCATATCAACCTCTCCCGGTACGTTGAAGATCGGATCCGCTAATCGTATGTGCGCCATGCCCTCAATTTGAATATTCATTGGCGACAAAGGAATCCTATCGGTAATACGCTCTACAACTAAAAATTCAAGGTCGCGAATAAATGTTCCCTCTTTGTTCGCAATAGTTGCTGTTACAGATCCCTGTAATGGTAGGGTGACATTTCCTAAACAAGATACTCTTAAATTAGTTTCATTTTTGGTAAGGCCACACGCTTCTGCGCATTTTTGGCTCACAAAATGGCTCATGGAACCATTGTCCAATAGCACTCTAACCCCCACAAAATTACTTGATTTATTTTTAATTAATTTATTTTTAATTAATGCTTGTGCAGTACTCAAAAGAACAGTCGTCGAACGATTTTCGACTTTTGCCGCGCAATTAATCACCTCTGAATTATTCTGTGTTTGAGCTACGCGTTCAGAAGAAAAAACTCTGGCATGTACATCTAAACCTCTACTGTCTGCGCCATTGCAATTGTTGTTCTGACCTTCAGCAAACCTCCTCGAACTGCTATTGTCGATTTCCCCCTCAAAACCCACAAAATCTCTCTGAAAATGGATCGAGTTATGATGTCTTTTTTGACATTCCTGACACGAGAACTTTGATCTACAATTTTTTACACTATGTTTTCCTAAACAGTTAAAACAAAGTTTATTTTGTTTAACTATCTCCAGTCTTTCTGGAACTGACTTTTTCTCATAGATTGGACATTGGTTCAAATTATGTGATTCATTTTTACACAGACTACATTTAAAATCCTTATTACCAGTTGTTCTAATTCCCGAAAAAAATGACCTAACGTTCGTCCCTCTTAGATTAGAACGAGAGCACTTAAAGTTATTTGACACTTCACCTATAGGCTTGTTTTTTGACTGGTAGAACACGTCACAATTTTGGGCCATTTCTGTTGGCAACATCCAGCCTTCCCCTATTTTTATGCTAATATGCATAGAAGTTTCACGGTCTAATGTTGAAAAAAGCTTATCCGAAATAATTAACTGTTTTAATTCCTCGAAAGTCTTGACATTTCTCATTTTTAAGTAATATTCCCAAGCTGTTGTCAGCCTTGCAGTAAATTGCGTATGGGACTCATTTGCTTGTCTAACTGCTTTTCGAAAATTTTCTAAGCACACTTGAGCAGTAGGCTCATATTGCTTCAGAACAATCGATTTTAATTTTTCGTAATCCGAAATATCATTACCCTGAACATATGTCAATATGTTATTTACGCGTTCGCCCAACAAGATTAACAAAATTTCAACTCGATACAATTTTGGTACGCTTTTTATTTCAAACGCTCTCTCTAAAGATGTAAAAAAGTGTCCCCAGTCTTCCGACTTAGAAGGAATCTTAACTGTTAAAACCCGAACACTTTTAACTAGAGAATCCAATGATTCTATTTTTTCGTTTTTAGATTCGTCCACATTTTTTAACGATTCTTTCCTTAGTTCCGCTAATTTTAATTCAGCTTGAATTCGTTCTAATTTCAATGTTTCGATTTGAACAATAGAAGCCTCTTCACTTTTTCTTTCTTCAATAATTAAATTAGCGATATCCGAAACTAAGGTAGCGTCACTTTTATATTTATCACTATTTTTAATGACATTCATTAAATCAGAGACTGTAGCATTTTCGTCAAATTCCACGCCTATCTCCGAACAAATCAATTTTAAATCGCTTTTACGCGCACCCTTAAACATTTTTATTTGTTTAAAAGACACTCAATTAACACAAAATAACACAAACCCTACTTAAACTGAGGGCAAAAAACAATAACTCCAAAACATCAAATGGAAAGAGAATGCAAAACGAACGTACCTCTTTTAGCTTTTTAAAACGAAACTTAGAACTTCGGTCGAAGAACACCTGCTTTCACAAGTTCGCCATATTACACACATCAATTAAATCTCCGTCTCGTAACGGATCAAATGAATAATCTTTGCGCTGGTTCGAATTGTAATATATTATATCTCATTAAAGTTCAGACACAACTCTAGGACTGTAACTTCTCTTTTATTTTGCACTATCAAGAATTATAACTCACAGAACTCGAGATTCGAGAGATAGACAACAACAAACAAAGAACACACTCAAAAAACAACAAAACAATTAGCGAGAGAGAACGTTTGGCGGGGGGCCACACAATTGGCGAGATATATTCAAAACATCGCCACACGCATACAAATATCTATAATACAGTATACGTGTTATCTATTTGATAAAGACCGGGATAGCCCGGTTGGTAGGGCACTGGACCCATGTCCAAGAGTTTGTGGGTTCGATCCTAGCAGGACGAAGACACCCAGTGTAGTAAATGGTGACTGATGCACGTTAATTCTGACGAGTAGCAAAGTCCTCCATGTTCCCATAACAAATCAATACCTCTGGGGGTACTGATCATGGAGTTTCCTTGTCTTCTGGATTGGTTCAAAATTACAAGACAGCGGAGTTGAACATTAGTAGTCGAAAACCCGCAATTGGGTCGGCTGTTTAACTACGGATCTTATACTATAATACGAGGAATGGTTGCCAAGTCGAAAATCGCCCCAGAATTAATAAACTCCGGTAAACTTGGGGGTCTGGGGTTTTTGGCCACGAGGAATCGATTGGCGCCGGTTTTGAAGCGCTACGGTCGAGCAGTTCGGAGTTACAGATAGGATATTTTCAAACTTTATTAGTTCTGTATTAGTCTGTTTGTAATCACAATATATCGCCCCAGAAGCCTCGCCCAGTCACGAAACTCGGCACATAATTGTGTTATGACATAATGAAGAAGTATTTTTTTTCTTTTTCAAAAATTTGGATTAATTTTTTAGTTATCAGTCATTTTATAAGAAAATCTATACTTTTTCGTCTTCCAAGTGCCGTATTCAAAAAACTTATTAAAAAAATACATATCTCTTATAAATGTATGCTAATGCGAACCTTACAATTGAAATATTAATTTTCGACAACTTAAACCAATAATATACGAAGGAATTAATAATTTAATTGTAAGGTTCGCATTAGTTTACATTTATCAAAGTGGAGAAATGTTTAACTTATGTATTAAAAATGTGGTAACATATTAGATACGTAAATAGAACGCTTAGCTGTCGTTGTTCATAATTGTTATAATAAGTCTTTCCACGATTTAAATTCTTAAAATTTTCTTTGTCTATTGCCTAATAAGTTTCAAGCGGTAACGTGCTGCCATCTATAGCCAATATGGCGAACTAATAAAGTTTGATGACCACATGATTATTTTTAAATCACAAAATTAAGGTAAAACAAATATAAAAGAAAAAAATAAGGATAACTTTGATATTTTTACTAAATTTTCTTTTGAAAAAGTACGATTCTAATTCCACTGTTTTTTATTAAGGGAAATTTGTTAATGAAATTTTGAATTTAGCGCTCGTTCGTTAACTAAAAAGATTCGTTCTTTTTGATTCGTTCAAAATTCCAATTTCCAAATATTCGAATTTCCAAAAAAGCATTTAAAGAACTGATTTCGATTTCAAATCACCGTCAACAAAGTCCGACATTTCAACATTCATCAGATTTCAAGCTACATTTTCAACATTCATATTTACAACTCGCGGTATTTTCAGCTACTGTTTTCTCCGAGCCGAGCTCGGTAACCCGCTGGTATAAAATAAAATAAAATATGTTTGATATAAATATATTAATAGATATTATATTAATAGATCAATTTATTTGAACAGCACTTTATGAAAAGAAATTAATTACAATGTATTTAAAATCTATTTTTCTTTTTTTTGCTCCAAGATTATTTATAGTTCATACACTGAGAAAAAAGTAAAGTCAAAATTACTAGAATATGGTAACATTTTTGTGATTTGGCAAAAGGAGAATACCAACAAACAATGAAATTTTCATCAAAGCTCTTTGATATTGACGTTTTGCTAAAATTAATAATAAAATATGGTTTCATTATGTTGTTTGGTAATTAATATAGCAAAATTTGATTAATTTAAATATAAAGCCATTTTTTCTGTATAGTTTTAGATGACACTTGACTTGATTAACTTGAGACTCTTAGATGACGCTTGACTTCACTTGATTAAAATAACTTCAATTGCTTAAAAAATGTATATAGTTTGGAAATAACAATTGACATGTCTAGAGTGCTCAAAAATAGGCGCCCATTTTCACAACATTCCAGACGTGAAGACTTGTTATTTTTGTTTGTCATCAGTTAGTTGTTTTTATTTCTATATTAGCAATAAATTAGTATGTACCAGCCTTTAAAACTGTTATAAATGTGTATTTGTAAATAGACAAGTTTCTGGAATAAACTGAACTTAATCAGTTGCTAAACTGTATGAATCTCGGCAAGATTTTGGAGCATGTAATATTTTGGCTAGAAAACAACCAACAAGTATCACTGTATCCCAACTTATTATACGCCATGAGAAAAAAAAATATGGTAGAAACTACCAGAATATGGTTGAATTTACCGTATTTCTGTCTCCATGTGAACACCAAAGACTGTGGTATCATTTACTGAAGCGTTTCAGTTAATGATTTTGGTAAAATTATCAATAAAATACGGTTCATTACTTTTATAATCATACCTCAGAGAATATCATTAAATCAATTTATTTGATTAAATTTATTTTCAAGTCTTATATTTTTTTACTGAATATATAGCAATGGGGACTATAATTGTAAAAACCAGAATTTTCAGTAAATCTTCTCTATATGAACCGAAAAATTACCTTATTAATGATTTACATAACGCATATTTTTGTTTTTATTAACCAGAATTGTGTCCTTTTTTTATCACATTTATCATTACCCTACAGTACTGTAATTTTACCAGAATTTATTTTCCTGTGTTGTATCCTTTATCTTACATCGTTGTTTATATTTAAGCTGCAACATTTCTTAGTTTTAAACTTGCGAGTTTAAAGTTGTGCATAATATATTTAAAGTGCCTCCTTCAGTAAATATACGAGATCTCGTAAATGTTTGGCTTGTGTAAAGTTTTAGATTACAAAGACATACAGCTTTGTAATTTTCGAGAGTTAGTTTCGGACATGACCTTTAGATTTTCCTGGAGCTCACTAATGTTAGATTATGGTATGAGAACGGTGATTTATGAGTTTAACGAGGGGTAAAGAGTTACGAACAACTAAATTTTCGATAATAATCAGTACAAACATTTAAATTTATTGCCCTTAAATTCGCTTTCTGTTCAAGAGTCACTTGCTGATCTGATTGCTGTTTTTTTGTACTTACAGTTTTGGGATATCGCGTGTAAAGTATGATTTATTTTGTCCGTTTATAAATTATAAGTTATCAATTTTCAGTTATAAGCTACCAAAAATTATATTATTTACCTATACATTTCCAAAATTATTTACGCAGCAAAAGATATTGGGTGTAAAAGATTGCTTTTATTTAAAACATTCTTAATCAGAAACTTTAATATTCTCGTGTTAAAGTTATAATCCTTAAGTTCTTGCATAAAACGTTTTAAAATAATTTTTTCGAATATTGTTTATTTGCTAAACTGGAATTTTGTCAGGAAATCATTTCTTTTCTATTATTTAACGTATATCTCAACCAAATTCGTCATCACACATCCCTTATAAAAATGAAAGGTATTTTTGAGGTTTATTTGAGTTTGTTTAAGGTTAGTTTGAGGTTTGTCTGAAGTTAACTTCAAAAACAACCTTACAAAATCAACCTACCAAGGTGTATAATCAAGGTGTATGAAGTTGTTTTTATCCACACTTGAGGTATTTTTGAGGTTGATGGGAATCTACTTTAGAGCAACCAGCTTATGGAGGTTGTTTTTTAGGTGCACCTGTTGTGGGGAGTGGTGTATTAGACAATGTCCACCTTCATCTATGAAAAGGTACCCCGACATAGAGTCGAGCTAACATGTCTTATAAACTAGTGAATTGCAGTTGTAATTTTGTAGTGGTAGATACGCTACACTGTTATTTATTTTACACTTCAAGTGAATAAGTATATTTGAGGTGTGACTAATTTCACACTATCTCAACTAAAAGTATCGTTGAGTTGTATATTAGGTTGGTTTTAAGAGGTGTAAATAAGGCTGAAATTGAGGTTTATTAATGAAGTTATTTTTAGTGCAAAACACATCTTCATTTTCTACCTCATGTACATTTTATACATCAACTTCAAAACAGCCCAAGAAAATCTTTATTTTTCATTAAGGATTTGACGAAATTTAAGTACCTCTTTATCAATTTGAATAAACTTATATTTTCAGTGTTTTATAACTTCGCAACCAAAACGAAAAAGTCAAGATAGATAGATAAATGGAGATATTTTATTTATAGACTGTAAGTTCAAAACACCATTTTAAGACTTACTATATGAAAAAATTCAGCTTTGCGAGATTCAGATTATTTCAGATTTGCGAGTAACTAAATTTTTGTTTATTTAGATTAAAAAAGGAATCTAATTAATTTGTAAATGTATAGTGTCTAAGATTTGTTGCTGATATATCACGTTAAATCTAAAATTAAAGAAATAACCGCGTACATATTCAATCAACGAATTGAAGATAATTTACCAACAAATGTCATTTCGGATTGATATCTCAACTATTTCCTTTTTGATAAAAACCGCATGATAAGATTCTAGAAACATTTTAAAAAAATATGTAAGTATTAAATAGTAATTAGTTCTATTGTTATTAGAATAGAATTATAAAAGGATTTATTTTTATTATTATCATTTATTTATCTTTAAGTATTAAAAATCTAAATTCTTAACTTAAAATCTAAGTTAAATAATAAATAACAAAGCAGACTTTATATTAATCTTTCTAAAAAAAGAAAGGAAACGTCTTGACTGTGGATAAAAATTTTTAAAAAAATATGACGCTCCGCTCTTTATCCGAATAAAATCAATTAAGCTTAGATTTGCGAATTCAATTTTTTTTTCTTTTAATAAAAGAAAGTAATTTTTTTCGGAACACGGGTTCTTTTATTTGATTTGCAAAGGATACTTTTTTATCTTTTTAAAGTGAAACATGCTATGATCAGTCTAGCATATAACCTAATCATAGAAAAACATACATTTTGCACTAAGGAATATAATTTATTTATAATAAACAAGCTAAGTGAAAGACTATTTCTATTCTGCAAGCATAGAGTTTTTGAAAATGATTTAGTATTCGTAATGTGCTTTTTTTCAGAATATAACTTTTCTTACTTCGAAAAAAAAAAAGAAACTTTTAACAAAATAAAAGTATTTCACTATCTTTTTTGCTAAGAATATTTGGATTTCCATAAATAATTACAAAATTTTATTTATAGTAATTTTTTGCGGATTTTGCCTGGATTTTTAACTGAATAAATCTAAACTTTCAATTTAGGGAGTTATTCCAAATTATGTCGCTCATTTTTCTTTTTGTTTGATATAATTAAAAATAAATTCATACTTAGATTAAACAAGAAGATTTCTCTGGAGTCACTTAAGTTTATTAGATTCGAAAAATGTTACATATTAGCTTAACATTTTATGTTTGGTGAGTTAAGTTTGCTTTTTAACTTTATCCTATCCTCATGCGATAAAAACCTGTATTTTGTAAATCGTTGCCTATACTGTTGTAAATTGTTGTCTTCGATGATGCTTCACTACCAAATGTCGATTTCATTCTATTTCTACACTTTTTCTGTTTCAAATCTTGTCGAAAGTCATAAATCTTGTCTTGTAAATCTTGTCGAAAGTCGTGACTGTGAAATCCCTTCGACATAACTCCATAATTACTTAACACTTATGCTGTTTTTAAAAATCTCAAGAAATAGAATTTCATAGCCTTCGATAATCTTTAAACGCTGACGATCACGTAAATGTTTGAATTTTGCTAAAAATCGTCAGCACTCACTGGAAGTAGCTGCGTTTTTGTCGTCAGATTTCTAAAAACTTAAGTACCTGCTCTCGTATAAATATTTTAGTATATAGAACGACGTAAATATCAATATTCGCCTCTGTCCACCCTGACAGCTAAGTATCAAAATAGTATAGTAATAATAATAAATAGTAGTTTATTTTTAATTTTATAGGCTCCTCCTCAGCAATATGTTATATCATTGATTGAAAGTGATAATAATCATCTTACTGAGACGTGATGGCTCAAGGGATAAAACATTCGCCTTCTAATGCGGTGAACCAGGTTCAAAGCCTAGTATTAGCTATAGTTGATACGAACTTCACTTCTGGCTCGCACCAACCACAAAGCTGACTTCCTCAGTGGTGGTGGGGTCATTGGTTAGAATATCTTGGCCATTGGGCAGACCATGGAAATTTTCGTGGTTTTCCTCTCCTTGTAAAGCAGATGTGGGTTAGTTCCATCGAAAAGTCCTCCGCGAAAGCTAGTCTGTCCCAATGCTTGATCCTGGAGTTTCATTGTCGTCTGGGTTGGGTTCGAAATTACATAGCTCTGAAGTTGAACATTGAAAGTAATCATAAACTCAGATTTCGGTAAGTTATTCAAAAGAGGTTATAAAGTAAAATAATCATCTTACTGATAAACCTAATTTTTTAAATTTTGTGTGCATAAATTGCAAAAAAATTGAGGTGGTTTTTTTAAAAATAACTAGTATACACCACTCTCTGATCGGTTTGATCTCAAACACCCATAATTGTTCTTAGCACTCATTCAGGTGTTTGTTAAGAAACGGAGATATTACAAGAAAGCAAAATTTATTCCATTTAATGTATTTTATTATTTGATAAATTAATGTCTTTTTTATTTTCCATATTTTTAAAAAATTAATTACAGAAAGAAAAACAAAATTCATATAATAAGAATTATAAGAGTGCAAAACAATTCTTATTTTGGCTTTAATGAATTGAAGACTAACAATTATGGTAAACGTTGGCAATACTACAGCTACCCAGTTGTCTTTAACGTTCAACTTCGGCAATGGAGAGCAAGCTTATAAAACAAAAATCTCACGAGATACAAACAAATGTGTCTTTTTTGCAACTTATTGAGCTCGTTATTGTTTAAAGTAAACATTAAGAAAAATAAACAACAAAAAAAAGCATTTAAAAAAGCAATAACTTTATAACAATCAGGAATTTCCACAAAAAAAAAAAAAAAAAAAAAAAAAGGGAAATCAAGGCAAAGTTTACTATTAAACATTTTGGAAACGTTGAATTTGTAAAAAACGTTAAAACTTGTAGTTGCATTTTTCTGTCTTTTTCCGAAGATCCGTTCAGAGGGTCTTAAGTTTCAGTTATTTTACAAATGAGATAGATTTCAGATGCATTCAATAGCAATATTGGTGTTAGGCAATCTGATGCATTCATCACCATTTTGACACTTATTTACATCAGTCGTCAGTTACATTTGAAAATTTGTATAAATAAATTTTACAGCAATGTGCTTTTGCTGATGATATTGCAATTTTAAGTATATGTAGACGATCATTAATTTTTCTTACAAGACAGCTTATAAGGGCAGCTCAACTTATAACGCTACAAAACAGATAAGGACTGCTACAGATAACGCAAATGCAAGATAGTTTCATCAAAAATCCTCCACGAAAGTAAAATGTCTCCAAATACTTGATTCAGGAGTTACTACTGGATTAAGTTCATAATTAAAAGGCTACGGAGTTGAACATTGGTAGTGGTAGACTCAAAATTGGGTCGGTTGTTTAACGACAGTTATAAGATTAAAAAAAAAAAAGTAAATATAAATTTTTTTATAACAACTCTTTAGTAAAATTGCTATTTTTCTAACTAAATATATTTAACATGAATTATTTTTATTATTGAAAAGTCGCCAAACTATTTGGCAAAACCATTAAAAATTTATACTAGAAGGCTGTCGTAGCACTGATAATATTTAAAGGTTACCTTTGCAACTAGCATAACTGGTATACTTCTTTTAGCAGCACGTAAACGACAATTACAATAACATTGTTCTCTAATAGTAATTACATTTAATTGTTTTTAAAATATTTTTCAAGGTTAAAATAGGGTTTTTACAGGTTTATTTTTAAAACCGATATACGCTATGTAGTAATTATAACTTTGTTAGTAGGTTTCGTTTCCGGGCAGCTAACCATGCTGTTTTAATATAAATTTTTTCCACTTTATTGCCAAATTGGTAGAACTGAAAACTGAGTATAATACTTCATTTAATCATAGTTTAATACAATATATTTTTCTTTAAAACTCTCTTCTGAATTTTCAATAAATCCAATTTCTGCTAAGTTTTAAAAAGTATTCTACAAATAAAAATATTTTAAAATATACACGTAAGCAACAGTAATTTAATGCCGAGCCTTTGAAATGTAAGAGATAAACAGGTCATATATAATCTCACAGGAAAAATGAAAGGCTTTATTTTTCTAACATCCAAGGCGCTTTTCATATGTTAAAATGTATATGTTTCTATTTTTCGATAAGAAAGAATATTGTGGTAGATTTTTTTTCAAATTAATTTAATGCAAATATGTCCATTATATAAGCATTCTGTAATCAAATTAAATCTTTGACGCAAAAATATTTTTGTTACACTTGTTCTATTATATTTTTAGGAAATTTATTCACTAACGTTGAAATTACTTACACGGAATTAATAAATATAAAATGATACGTTTCAATTTATTAAATAGTTTTAATAATTTGAATTACCCTTTCAAAAAATAAGGTGATTTTAAGGTTGACAGGTGTAAGGGTGAACAGCTGAAATAATGTAATAAATCTGCATTGCAAACTTATTGAATAATTAATTTCTAATTTCAGGGTAGAACCGTTGAAAATTTTTGATGCATTGATAGATTAAGTTGTTACAGGGAAGGGTTAGTTCACTCTTTTGACGAAACTTTCGCCGCCCCAAACTTCTGATTTTCCCCCTGTGACGTCACGGCTACGCAAAGCTTGGACTTTTAATTCAAGAACGGAGCGTTCCGTCTAACTAGCTCTAATTAGTATTGGAGCATTCCTTTTTGGGATATATTCCAAAACATTCGTTGTTTTCTATAATGATTTTCCTCAGTTTTTTGTAGTGAATTAAAATTTAAAATTATTAACAAAATGCCTGTTTGCGCGATAGTAATTTGCAAAAATTCTGGTAGAAACACAAAAGCTAAAAATATAATTTTCCACGCATTGCCTAAAGTAAATGAATAACTATGTAAAGAATGGCTTCAATGCTAATATAAAATATGAACGAATATGCAGTAAGCATTTCTCGAAAGAAGATTATGAAAGTGATATGAGAAATCGTTTGCTTGGATAGCCAATTAGAATGATTTTAAAATCTACTGCAATACCGAGAGTAAATTTTCCATTTTCTTCTTTACAAACAACTTCTCGGCAAAAAAGATTGAATAAACACGAAGTGTTGATTTGTGCATTGGACAAATTAAAAACTCTAAGCCCAAAGTAAAGCAATTTAAATACTATAAATAATATTTTTTCAAGTACAGCAAATTGTGGTAAATGCTGCATATTAGAAACAGAAGTTGAAATACTGAAAGAAAGAGAGAATTGAAACTTTAGAAAATGATTTGAAAAATAAAAATATTGAAGAAATAAAGTTTAAAAATATCAGTTCAGCGTATGAAACGGTGAAACGCATCCAGAAAAAAAAAATGAGCAAAGAAGGGAATTGTTGAAATTAGAACAATCTTAAATAATAAAAAGCAATACATACATATATAATAGTTAAAATTCTCCTAATTTCATAACGTATTTTTTAATGCAGTTATTCTAAATATTTATGTTTTTTTTTTCAATTATGTTCTCTTAAATTTAAAAATTGATGAACAATTGCAAAATTTCTAATATTATTATGAACCTAAATTATTATTTTGCTTCAGTAATTAGATTGTTGTTTCCTAATGATTAAGAATAAACAATTTGCCATTAACAGTATATTTTGAAATCAGGATTCTAAATTTATTCCAACTTTTCGAATTATTGTTATCGAACAATATGTAACTAAAAAGTGTAGATATATGAATTAAGTTTTTTTAATAATAAAGCTTAAATTGAAAATTTTAAAAGTATTTATAATGTCATTCACAACAGCTAGTAAAATATTTTTATTAATTTAAAATTGTATTCTTTATTTATATTATGCTAAAAAAAATTTTTTTTTTGAACTATGTGTTTGAACGGAAATAATGTGTTAATTGTGTTAAGTTGTGAAAGCGAATATCAAGAAAAAGTAGAATTAATTTTTACAGAGAGAATGATGCATAGTTTTCATAATATCTTTGCTTGCTATGTCCGAGATCCGTGTGAGGCGTGACGTCATGAGGATAGAAATCATGGCTCTGATTTTCTTTAGCCCTGATGTTGTTATGCCTAGTTTTATGGTTATCAGCTTAGAGTTCTTGAGTTTGATGAATTGAAATTTACTAGAAAATAAATTACTTTCAAAAATGCTAATATTGGTAATTGTGATGAAAGCAGTTATCGACAATGACAACCTTCATCTATGAAAAATTACCCCAACATAGAATCGAGTTAACATCTTTTATGTTTAGTGAATTGGAATTGTGTTTTTCTAGATGTACTACAGTATTCTTCCCCCAGAATTATATCTGTGACAGAATTCAATGAACAAATACCACTAGTTGATTCATAGCTATTTTGTGAGAAGCCGGGAGAGCTGTATTAAGATCACCGGACATTTTTTAAATGCTGATCGTGAGAGCTTTATTAAGTTCACGGTCGTGTACGCTATGTGTTGCCATTAGCAGTCGAGTGTATACAGGCTGACGTTGTGTGTGATCTTGAATGAGTAGCAACGGCGCTAGGAGGTGGATAAGGTTGCAGTCACAAGTAACAAGTCGACCGCTTAATAGAGAATCCATCGAAGTAGACGTGTTCAACTCAAAGTGGGCGTTTCTGTCAAGGTAGGCGTATTCACATCACGTCCGAAGGTCACGAATGTGGGGAGAGTAGATATCCACAATTCTAACCTTCATCCATGAAAAGGTATCCCAACATAGAATTGAGTTAACATGTCTTAAATGCTAGTGAAATGGAGTTGTATTTTTGTAGTGGTTGATGCACTACAATAATACACACATATAGATGGGTTAATTTCGTTACGAATACTTCTTAGTGATTTTTTAAAATAAAAGTTTGATCAATTATTTATTTAAAATGATATTAGGTTTAAAAAAAATTCTATGGAGAGTTTATTTTTATTGAGTGAACACAAGAAATATGAATCAGGTGACACTTTTTAATTCTTTTGATCACTTAATTTCTTTACTTAATTTCAAATTATAATCTTTAAATAAATATTTTCATGACTAACACACAATTTCTCTGTACAAATTTGAATCATTCAAAAAGACATGAAAACATTAATGGACGTTAATGGGTTTTTCTATAATAATTATTGAATTTATATTGTTTAAATATCAAATAATAATATTACATTATTTTATGCAAAAGAGTATTTTTTACATCGACACAGGTGAAAAAACGTACGGTCAAAACTACCTGAATATGATAAAATTTACCAGGGTTCTTGCTCTATGGGAACACTAAAATGTACGGTAATTTTTACCTCAGTGGTTCGGTAATGACGTTTGGTAAAGTTGACAATAAAATAAGGTTTTATTATCATGCTGTTTGGCAGTAAATATGGTAAAATTTAGTAATTTTATTTTAATACCTTTGAGCATAGCATACAATTTTTTTGTTTTTTCTAAATGTGTGACAATAGGAACCATAATTTTGAACACCTTAATTTCAATTAAACTGTCACTGTTTGAACAGAAAAACTACGAAATGAACGACATAAATACTGTGTATTTTAAAGCTATATTACTCTAGTCATTCTTTTAACCAGGAATGCTATTATCATGCAAATACGGTAATTTTACTTTAATTTTTTTCTCCTCGTAAGTTGCATTGGTAAACTCTGTGATATTGCTAAAGAGATTAGACTACTCTAAAAGCAAAGGGAAAAAAAGGAATGCTACTTAGGGAAAATTTTTCAGCGGTTTTCTTACGGCCAGAAACCATTCGTTTTCTTAAGTCTGTCGGACCAGCAACAAATTAAAACAAAAATGTAACCAAAATAAATCTAATATATAATTGATAATAAAAAATAAAAAAACTATTGCGAATACACAATAGAATGGCTACTGACGTAACCTTTATTTCATAATATAACCGGCGTTGAACAGCCAACCCAATTCTGAATTTACAACTATCAATGTTCAATTCCGTAGCCTTTAGCATTTAACCTAACACAGAATACTAGAGAATTCTTGGATCAGGGATTGGGACAAACTAGACTTCGAAGAGGATTTCCTGGTGGAACTATCTCACATTTGTGTTATGTTGAGAGGAAAACCACGATAACTTGCCACAAATAGCTCGCTGTAAAAGTAATTTTAACCCATTATCAGTCTTCTACTGACGATGATTTATGTCAGCACTGTGGTATGTGCGATTTGGGAGCAGAATTCATATCAATCGCCCTCTGCTGGGATTCGAGCCTGGATCGCTTTGTGAGGTGATCGCTTTATCCCCTGAGCCACCGCAGTTGACGTAAGTTGGAATATTACGATTAACATTTTTTCAACATTTGAAATTAACTACCCCTAAACACTAAAATAATCAGAAAATTTTTTTACAAAAAAAAAAAAAAAAGAAAAAAAGAAATAATAATAATAATACTAGGTAAAAAGCTACAAATTTTCATATTTTAATAACGAATGCAATTTGAAATTCACAGTTCAAATTTGAAGTCGGTTCGTGGAATTTTGCCCTTGTAACGAGTTCAGCCTCAGAAAAAGTAGTTTAAAGAAAAGAGCATTTCAAAGTCTTTTGGACTTACTCAGGGGACATCAAAAATTCAAATTTCGAGTGCTATTTCTGATCTTTTGTTATTTCTGAAAGCTTTTGATCTATGAATGTGACCATTAAAAACAGAAATATGAGGAACGTTGACTTTCAACGGTAATTAACCATTACGAAATCACTTTACTATGTGTCATTATAATATTGTTGTAAATTTAATACCAATTAATTTACCGACATTTTAACATTGATTCAATATTTTACTATCCTTTAAGGATAGATTAGGAAAAAGGATAAATGTAGGGAATGCCAGAATGGGACACGTAACCTTTAAAAACATTAACGTAGAGAATGCCATTCCAGGCAAGTATATACCAGGCAATGCAGTTCAATCTAAGAAATGCAGTGCAGGTAAATGCTTTTAATATTAAAAAATAGTATAGAGAAAACTTATTATTATTACCGGTAAATACTTGCCTAGTATTTCCACCATTGATTTTTTCTTAATCTATTTTAATCGGATATTAAAATATCGAAAGAATATTAAAATATCGATGACTAAGGTTTATCTATTCTAAAAAAGTATTAAAATACATTAAAAAATAAATAAAATTAATACAGATTAAAAAATGATACAGAGAAGACATTTAACCTTAAAAAAAAGTTTAGTGTAGAGATTACCGGGCAAGTCTATTCCGTGCAATGTATCTTATTCTTTATAAAAATATCAGTGCAGAAGGTTATTATTAATGGTTTTTTAATAATAATATGTTTTTAATCTTAAAAAATAGCATAATGAAAACTCCCGGTATACATTTGCCCAGTATTTCCACCACTGATGTTTTTTTTAATCCATTTTAATCGTATATTAAAATAACGAAATAGTATTAAAATATCGATGACCAAATTTAATCGGATCTAAAAAATATTAAAATATATTAAGAAACGAAATTTAATTAAAATGCATTGAAAATAAAATATAATTAAAATATATTAAAAACTAAAATAATTTCAGAAAGCGACATTGAATCTTTAAAGAACATTAGCGTAGAGATTACCGGGCGAGTCTAAACCGTGCAATGCATCTTATTCTTTATAAAAATATCAGTGCAGAGAATACCTGGTAATAATTAATATGTTTTTAATAATAATATGTTTTAAATCTTAAAAACTAGTATAGAGCAAACTTATTATTTTTCCTGGTATGCACTTGCCTAGTATTTCCATCACTGATGTTTTTTCCTATTCTATTTTAATCGAAAATTAAAATAACGAAAAATTATTAAAATATCGATGACCAAATCTAATCGGATTTAAAAAATAATACGATATATTAAAAAACAAAATATAATCAAAATACATTAAAAATAAAATTAAATTAAAATCTATGATAAAAATTTTCAGAAAGTGAATTTTAATCTTAAAAAAATATTAGTGTTGAGATTGCTGGACAAGTACATATCGGTCAATGCATCATAAATTTTATAAAAAAATATTGCAGAGAACACCGGGTAAATGTTTTTAATCTTAAACAATAGTATAGAGAATACTTATTATCATCCCCGGTATATACTTGCCTAGTATTTCCACCACTTACGTTTTTTTTAATCTATTGTAATCGATAATAAAATATCAAAAGCGTATTGAATTATCAATGACTAAATTAATTTAAAATCGGATAAAAAAAATTATTTTTGAAATGCGCACTAAAGTGACTGTGTGAGTGTTTCTATTTACTGGCGAAATTCGACAATCATCAAATTCGGTCTCTCGCATTGATATATATACATGTAAGGCATTAAGACACCTTTTAAACATAAAAAAAGACGAAGAAAAAATACTTATTTATAAAAACCTTTTCTGAAAAAGAGTTAAAAAAAAATGAATGATATAACCTGATCGATGTAGCATGGGTCGGAGATCTAAAACGATTATACTTATTTTATTCAACATTTAATATTGATGAGAATAACGATTTTAAGGGCTATTTTAAATCGAAAACTTACCTAATTACTTCATAGGAAGATTAATTAAACGAACTTCATAAGAAGATTAATTAAACGAACCGAATTATTTATTGTCAGTCATGTGAAGTTTTGATGCTTTATTCATTTTGGAAAGATAAGAGCATATAATCTCAGATAGCTATGTTAGTGTTTCCTAAATGAAACAATATTCTGTATGCTCTAGCAATCTTTTGGTGTATTTTGCGCCATAAACGCGATAGTTAATATATTCTGAACACTTTTATGGAAAAAATATGGTTGATTGGGTTAAAAAAGATTATGGTCATGTGATCAGTCCAAGCGTACAAGTATATTACGCTTGATATCAATTTATTTCTGCTTAGTTTCGCTTATTTTATATAGAGAAAAAAACCGTACTTTCCTAACTTAATGTCTGTTAAATGTATTTTTGGGCATTATGTTAGAATTTCGTAACATATCCTATAAATTTCATTACATGAAAGAATGTTTTAACTAACAAAAACTTTTGAAGATAAACTGTCAATGTAGAAAATTACCTAAGCATAAATTATATTGTGAGACACAATAAAAAATTCAGAATGAAATCCGGACTTATCGGTATAATACATTTTACCATAAAATCCATTTTTACTTCAAAATTTTACAGAACAAAATATCTGATATACCTCAAATTTTACAGTAATGTTTAGTGTAAAATCTCTGAATTACACGAATTTAATAAATATTGCTATAAAATTACAGTATAAAATGCTACGATAAAAATGAATTCTACTGATGCAGAACTCGGAGTGCCAGTTGATTCAGAATTTTTTGCAGTGTACTATTATTCATAGAATTATGCTTTTTTTTTCTTGTTTTACTTTGAACAATAGAGAAAAATAAAATTATTAATACATATGTTGATCAAAAATTTAAAACTTAGATAAGAACAACACCAGAAATGTGTAATACTGGCAAAAAAATATTAATTGGATTTGTTTGTTATTAATTGAATTATTTTAAATCAATAGTATACCTACAAATCATATCAGCTTTTTTTAATTTTAGTTAGACAATTTTAATTTTAACCTTCTGCGAGCACTGTGCTTTGTGGGAATAAAAGTTTTAAACTTTCTCTAACCACTACAAGCAAATTTTGATTTTAGCCAGACAATTTTAATTTTCATTGTTTGCCAGGTATCCGAATTTTGACCACTTTCTGGCATATTAGACAGTTTAAAAAAGTTTAGAATGGCATTAAAAATCATCAATTGTTTTCTTCTGTCTTTTACAAGCAAAATTTAGTACCATAATATCATCAAAAATAATTGATCATTAATCCGAATTTTGACCAGGATTCTTGTTAAATAAGTGAACAATAAATTGGGGATCCGTGCAAAATGAATATAAAATTTATAATGTAACTTCCCGAAATTGGCAGGGAAAATTTATCACCAATTAAAATTTTTACCTTTTAATACACATACTTTTAAGACACAAAAAATTAGCAGATGAAAAAAAATCTAATAATGATAAAGTGTGGATATTAAACAATAAAATTTAAAATGAAATATTTCAAAAAATTAATCTTTTTTGTCTATTAAAACGAAGAAAATATTTTTTCCTTTATACCTGAAAAGATTAATTGAGATACGAATTTACATTAGTAACTAATTTATATCATCGCAGAAAATGACTTCCAAAGTTTAAATTTTTGGTCTGGTATTAAGCAGAACTGTTTTCTTCTTTTTTGTGTTTTAAAAAATGATGAGTATAAAATTTTAATTTTATTTTATTATTAGAAATTCTTTTGTTTCCTTTTTCTTGGAACCTCATAGTTTATTTTTAACAGCATACGAGGAATTTTTGTTTAAAATGTTTTAATAAAATGTTATTAATTACCTAAATAATTAAGCTGCTTTGCTACGTAATTTTTTAAGGTTCAACGCTTTCAATAAAAGACTAATTTTAGGTATGTGCACAAAAATTTGTCACAACTTTCTTGTAAATATTCCTGTTTGTTTTGTTGTGTTCTGATTTGGAAACTAATGATTTCGAGTCAACAACTTTAAAAGGTTAGATATAAAACATGCCAAGAGATGGCGCTAACTGCTATGAAAGTTATATCATGCCGATTTCATTTCGCATGATTTTATGTTGGGAGGCGAAGGAGGAGGTTTATGAAATTGTGACAAAGGGGAAGGCGTAAAAAGAAGTGTGGGGCCCCACCTTTTCGGTTACAACAAAAATATTTTCAGCAAATTAAATATTTTTATATTGTTGGTGGTATAGTTTTAATCAGCAAAATGTACACATTTAACCAATCATTATTGTAATGCTCATTAATATCCTTTAAAAACGTAATTATTGATAAAAAGTAAAATTTATGAAATGATGTACAATACGTGCTTTGTTTCTGAACTGCCAGTATGTGTCTATTTAATATAGAGTGACATGTGACAAAGGGGTAAGTGAGATACTTTGGAGACAAAGAGGAGTTTGTGACATGATGTACAACATGTATTTTGTTTCTAAACTGTAAGCATATGCTTATATAATACAGACTAAGTTGTAAGCATATGCTTATATAATACAGTTGAAAGTTGTGACTAAGGTGGTAGTGTAACACCTTACGACGAAGAGGGGGTCGACCTTTCAAAATAAATGTTACATCATTTAAAGGTAACCCCATTAGACAACGATTTCAATATAATTATTATTGACAGAAACAACGTGATTCAAGTTGAAGAGAAAAATGAAAACAAACTTTCGCATCATTGCTTCAGTTGAAATGATTTTACATACAGTAGAAAGTACTATGGTGGTTTTTTCAATCCTCTTTTGAGGAACACAGAGACTAATTTTGAAATTTAGTGGGAAAAACTTCTAAACAGGACAACAAATCGAACATTTTTATCTCTTTCTGATAATTAATTTTTAAATCGCCGGTCAGTTTTAGACACCCAGTATTGCATTATTAACAAAGTTATTTTTAAAATGATTTTTTTTTATATTTTAAAACACTTAATATAATAAACCTCTTGGATTATTATCTCATTATGAAGATTAATAATTATTAATTTAAAAACCTTAATTCTCCATCCTCAGATGAATATTTTTTTAAAATTCTAACAGAAAAAAAAATTGCTGTTACTTTCAGAACTTCAGATTACAATTCCCCTAAAGGAAATTTCAAAGGTGCTTCCATCCTCTTAGGAATATTTTTTTTGCTCTGCGTAATTAAGGACATTTCGTATGCAAATTAAATTATTCTCTGATGCATGAGGAAAGTCCAAAGAACATGGAACTTTCTCTTTTGGTGAGTGGACTTTGAACTTCTTAAGGAAGTGATAATTAACAATGCCGCAAATATTCCAAGAATGAGAAAATAAATCAGGCTGAATGGGAAAATATAAAGGGAAATTATTAATTATTTCGCTTAGTTTATTCCTTTAATTAAAACAATACAATAATTGCTCTTTTATGTAAAATGATTGAATCATAAATCTTTCCATATTAATCATCATGTCTTCACGATTTCAAAGTATAATATTTAACATGATAGCATTTATTAAACGCTTAGCATACTGAGTGAAATAAAACTATCAGATATATTTGACACGCAATAACTCACAAGAGGAATAAAATAGCTTTGTTTGTGCTTGCTGTACAAATAATAATTAACACTGTACATCAAGTTCTTAATGTTAAAGAGTAAAGTTGAATTATTTAACCTTGGCACACAGTAGCACATAACAGAAAATGTTCTATGAGTGATAATTAGCACAGTACTTACATTAGGTTCTTAATATATAGGATAGAGTATATTTATTTGACACTGGTAAGCAACAGCTCATAAAAAAAATGAAATAGCAAAATTTTTTTATGCGTACACTGTTCGAAATTTCTATGAAAAAAATTAAATGACAATTTATTTAATTGTTATTTTACCATGTTCAACCATTCATTTACCATGTTCAAAACATTCATAAAACCGTAAATAAAATGCTATACAAACTGTTGACTGGGAGAAAAACGGTTTATTAACTGCTTTCACATAATACTATTAAACAATCAGAATTTTAGCCCACTAACTAAGCCTACCTAATTAAGCCACTTAGTTCCATGATATTGTGTATATATTATAGCCGAAAGGACTCATCAATCAGTTTCATGACCAACAGAACGGGGTTCAGGTCCCAGTGTTGATACCAAAATCTTTCCTCCATTCCCTTCAACACATGACGAGTTTCCAGAGTCCTGCACTCCCCAATTTATTCCCGGCACTCTCTACGCCCAAAGAAATTCCTATCTTCTATGTCCAGTTAAATTTCTTTTTTACTGATTTAATACCATGCTAGTTGCAAATAGTAAAAAAAAAATCACTTCGGTTTGATAACTATACTAGCTGTCAGCGGTTTCAAAACCTTAAAGGTAGAAAATTTCCTTTACCGGTAATTTTACGGTTGATTGGATGGAAAAACTGCTGCCCGTTATTTTACTATAATTATCGAATGAAAATTCTAACAGAGCTCAAGAAAGAAAGGAAAAAAAAGCGAATTACGCTGAGTATCTTTTGATCAAATAATCCTTGTGTAGGTAGATAATTTTACTTAACCCTGTATTTCGTATTATATTACAATCCTGTCAAAAAAATACAGTAAAATCGTCATAAATGGTATAAAATTAACTCGAAAACTTATTAAACATTTTGAACCTCATCTCTGATGTTTTTGATATAAAATTAAATGTTTTAAAATTTTAACCGCTAATTTTGGCGTATCTGACCCATTTATTCTTAAGTTTTTCATTTAGAATATAAAAATGCATTTGAGAAAATATATTTTTATTTTCAATTTCATTATTTATTAAATAATGTCAATATATAGTATATCTTAAATGTTTAATTTACAAAACGTGTCTTTCGTTGCTTCAGAGAACAAAATTTCATATTTGTCTAATTAAACAAAAAATTTTTTACTTCATAAATTCAATTGACATAATAATTCTATCAGAATCATGTAGTTTGGTTAAAACTTTGCTAAAATGTTTGTACTTAACACAATAATCAATAATTCAAATATCTATATACCATATGTTTAAGTACTAAAAATAAACTAAAAGCAGGAAGTAAAAATATATTATTTTATATAACCTTATAAGTATAGTAACGTGAACATTTGTTACTAAGGTCAGTTTTTGTTTGAACTCGAAAAAAAATCAACTCTTGCATGAGAAAATTAAGTCACTTTGACAAATAGGATAAAAAAGTTGTCGAAAACTTTTTTGTTTCTACTGGTTTAGTTCTGAAGTTGAGCTATTGAATTGAATAAGGTATTGAAATAATAGAAGCCGTACTTTAATTCGTTTTGTCAGAAAAATATAAAAAGAAGAAATGGTTTTTACTTAAATGTAATAACGATAACAAAATTGTGAAAGTATTATTTACACTAAAGCAAAGCTATGAGTATATATATATATATATATTCCTGGTATATGCTCGTAGGAAACATTTTGTCAAATCGACAAGATAACTATCGTCATTACTTCAAGAAAATGAATTTCTTTAAAATTAAAGAAATATTTTGCCAAAAAAATTACCTCCTAGTGCCTAATGTATTTAACTTTTCTAATAATTACTTTATCGTGGGCATCATATAGGTTACACAAGACAAGGACAATAGAGAAGAGAGATAAATTACATCCATGCTCGAAGTATTGTTTGAGCCCCGGATCATACTAATAAGAGACCAAATTCTTGACCTCCATACAAGCCGTTCGGTTTATTTTGAAACTTTATTTTCGTTTGTCTAAATTAATTCTAAGTAACAATCTTCCACTATGCGTTTCGAGTTAAAGAAACACTTATGTCATACGTATGAGAGTCCACGTTTCGTCACAAATCACGTGATTTCGTGACGAAATGATTCTCAAAATTTGCGAAAAACTGCTCAAAGATTGCAGAATCGTCAAAAGAGTTATATTTCTATAAGTGAATATGAAGACAAAGAAGTATTTCTGCAGTTCTTTAATATTTAGAAGGTTGACACACTAAAGATAAAATAAGTATGAACACAGTGTTAAGAGTTTAGAACATATATGCAGAACGTATATGAGAATTTATATAGAAATATTAATTTAGATAATTTTGTATCAAAACAAAGTCATTCTGGAAGTTCTGAATAAGAAAAAATTGAAGAAGAAAGATATTTTGAAAATAGAAAAGAACATGAGAGAGAGCACAATAAGCACACCTATATTTACTCGTTCAGAATAAAAGGTTCATACGTAAAACGCACATGAAAGTTTTTAAACTAAAATATAGTTTGTGACATTTTAATAAATAGTAAACTCGAAACACAGTTGAAGAGTTCAGTCAAAGAAGGTTCTGAGTGACATTTTAGGAAATATACTTTACACTATGAAAACCTGAAAAATGTTATTAAGACTAATATATATATATATATATATATATATATATATATATATATATATATAGCAAAATAAATAAATAAAAAGAAAACAGAAAAAAATTAGGAAAAACAATAAGTATCATTTATTGCGCATAAGCTGCAAGTAAATAGAACTCATAAGATAAGTTTTTTTTTTGGCCACGGATTTACCCGAAATGGATTTGCACATGGGAAAATTGTATAAATAAAGAAAATTTCTAGTAAATATATTTACAAAATATGCGATTAACTCAATGATTTTATATAGAATTTCATTACTTTAGTTGGGTATCTATTGTTTTTTATCAAATTTTGAAAGACTTTATCGATTTGTTTTTTCGATAAATAAATATTACTACATATTCTTTTAATTCTATTAATTTCATTAAAAGTAGTATTTGAATAGATGCTCCTAGAAACATTAGAATTCCAAGTAATTAGTTTATTTATATTAAAATTAAAATCATTTCTTTCATCGTATAAATCAACGAAGCAGATATTATTCTGCTCTTCCTTTATATTTTATTTTGTGTTTTTACGTGTCATTTTTACTTGTTGTGTTTAATTTTTTTTTGTCGTAATTTTTGTAAAAAGTTTTTTTGAGTGCTCCTCACACTATTGTATTGATTTATTTTGCTTTGGCTATATTGATACAATATTAGGAAGCACTCTTTTTCGGATATAATCGTGTGGGCTGATGAAAAGATTATATCTTTTATTTTCCGGTTTTTTAAAAAAACTTTATCCATTTTTTTTTCTTTTTTTTTAATTAATTAATTCTTTTTCTTTCCCCAGTTGTTTGTCATTTTTATTATTTCCACCCTCCTTTTATCATTTGTCTGTAATTTACCTTTGTTTTATCTTCATTTTAAACTTTTATATATATATATATATATATATATATATATATATATATATATATATATTCTCTTCTTTTTTAAAGCTCCACACTTTAACTTGATAACTATTGTATGAACGAAATACGCATTTTGCTTAATCTAATAACATAAATCTGCAGAGAAGGTAAAAAAGGGTACTGATTTGAAAATAAACAAAAAACATTTTGATTATTTTAGCTTTATTATTTGTGTCGGTATTTGTTTTACCGATTTGTGCACGATTCTGTTGTGTTTTTCAGTATTGATTTATTGATGTTTTGTCACCCTGTACGAGGTACGGGTATTCAGTTAGAAAACTAATAAAATTAATAAATAAATTTATGAAGAAAAAAACAGATTCATAAGCAATTTGCATTTGGATTAATTTCCTTGTAAGAACATTTGTAAGCTTCAAAAGGTTAAAATATGCCTACCTCTTTAAACTTTTCATGATTTCAATCATCGTATTTTTTTTAAAAAAAGAGGCCATTATTTCCCTGAGTTATTCATTAGCATTATTATTCGACACATCATGGAACATTAAGTAGGAGTATATGTCCAATACAGAGAGTAGCTATTAGTAATAGAGGAAATCTCTGAAGTTTAATGACTTCTTTGATTTCGGTCTAATGAGCAATTATCCTGCTTGCACAGAATGCTTTCAAATTATCTTGATTCAGTTTATAGCCTTGAGCTATTATAATAAATTTCTAGATTTAACAGGAAAAATGATTTTTAATATTTTGAGAAACACGAAATTGAGATAAAGTGTATACTTTCTTTGTTTCTTTCTCACAATTTGTTACCTAGTTAATAATAAAATGTAACCAACTATAATTGATTCATATAATGCTTGATGAATAACTTAATTGTTACAAAAATTTAAAATGTATGAATTTTTTTAAAATTTAATAATTCAGAAACTATTCGATCGATCGTGCTCAAATTTTGTTTTTTAACATTTATAATTATTTTTTTAAAAATGATGCAAAAACATTTGTTTACCTCACAAATTAATCGTTTATAACTCTAACATTAAATGAATTCATGTAAGACTCAGTGTACAATTTTTTAATGTGAAGTACAATGTAATTATTTAAAAAAATATTAAATAAAAAATAATTATAAAAAATAATTTTTCGCATTCAATCCATAAATGAATTCAACTATTCTACTCAAACATTGTTTAAATCACTTAAAAAGTTCTCAAGGCATATCAAGATAAATAATAAGTAGAATTATCTTTAAGGAGGTCAAACTTTTGACAGCCCTTCCGACCAGACTATTGAGACTATATTTTCCAGATTGCAGCTACAAAACATATTTTGAGTTGCATTAATAAGGGTAAGTTCATTCAGAGAGAGTACATTTTTATATCTAATTTCGCAACTTAAAATATCGTCGAATAATTAGAATATTTGAATACTAATAAATTGAGTTCTAGTACCTGAAAATCCGATCATTAACTCAGAAGTTATTCAAAGTGATCCATTTTTAATTTTGTAAACTACACAACTTTAAAAAGGTATTAAAATAAATCATATTGACTCATAATATCGTATATCCGAGTTAAAAAAAAAAAAAAATATATATATATATATATATATATATACTTTAGTCTATGAACTTAATCAAACTGAAAGAAATAAAATTTCCAACCATTAAATCTAGGTAGTTATTCTAAGACTCTTCATAGCGATTTAATGCTTTTTTGGCTTCCTTTATCTGCTATGGTAACCCTAAATTCTCACAGTTTTACCTAAACAATCCTTTTGAAAAGATGTGTCGAATTTATTCCATATGTTTGGCAGGCAGAAATGTCTCAGAAAATTCCGATAATGGCAAAAATATTGATTGCGTTATTTTGATTGTCAGTTCTATCTAGTATTGAGAGATTAGATCATTTTGGCGATGCATTACACAAAGCATGTGATGAACCAGAAAATGATCGATTAGAAAATAAAGCTTGAGTTACATTTGTTCTTTGCTATCAACAATGCTTGATTGTCAACTCTTCATTTTTTTTTACAAGTGGCTACAAAGTAACATTTTGAGATATGATGAATCTAATTGTTACGTGCATTTCGTTATTTCTCTTGGAGAAAATGTATAAACAAAGTTCTTATGAGCTTTTACAATAATATTAAACACATAACAATGCTTATGATAATGTTTGAAATGATAATCACTAATAAATAACATCTATTTTAAGATCCATTTAATTTTCCTCACAAGCAGTCAAATTTTACATTTAAAAACAAACTTTATTGTTCTTTTTTAATCTGATAATTTTTTATTCTATCTTTAAATATTCAACTCAGAAAATATTTTTCCCGCCTGAATAAAAGTTATTTCCTAATGCCTCGATGAGAAATAAATGTTATTATTTACATTATTACTCATTAATTTCAATATATCCATTGTTTGCTCAGTTACCTAAAAATATATTGATAAAACTTGACTTCCCCATAAATATATAATCTTATCATGAATAGATAATATTTTAATCAAGTAAATAAATCTTTGCATAATTTAACCAAAAATAAAAAATTAATGTCGTCTTAAATCTTTCATTAGTTTAAATAACTACTTTAAAAAGTCATCAATGACCCATACATTTATTCAATCTATTATTTTATTCAATCTTTGGGGTATTTTGGGAGTATTGGAGTATTGCAAGCTGTTTTGAATCACATTTCCAAACTGTTTTGAATATCATTTTCAAACTGTTTTGAATCACATTTCATTTTGAATCACGTTTCAAACTGTTTTAAATCAAATTTTGTCAAATGATTTCAATTTGTGATATTCATATCTCAGATTCATTTGTCCAAATGACCCATCAAACATCATGCGCAATTAGTAGGATATGATGGAGTAAAGAAAACTTTGCTCTAAGTTTTTGTTTTCAACGAAGTTTTAAAAAATGTTTTAAATTTTTATGTTATAATTGAGATTTGATTCTATACAGAAATAGACGTCATTTTACAAAAAACTTACTTATTTTATAATTTTGAAAATTTAACCACTTTCAACTTTGATTTCACAAAAATTAGCGGAAAACACTCAAGCTTTCAAATCTGAGGTATAATTCTTTATTAAACTTCTTCGAATTCGTTTTCGAAGAACTTCTAATATTTTGAGAAAGAATACTTTACTTCAACACAGAGGAAAAAAAAGTATGGTAAAAACTGTGTTTTTTGCTCTATGGAAAAACCAAAAACTCTGGCAGATTTTACTGAAGCGCTTTGGTAATGATTTTGGTTTCAACCATAAAAACCCTAAAATATCGCGTCATAATATATGATAAAATTTAGTAAATTTGGCAAACTTTGGAGGTTTTATCAGTTTTTAGAGCGTGGCATAAGAACTATTTGTTCGGTTAAATTTACTTTTTAGTTATGAATTCTTTAGTAAATGTGTAGTTATCGCAACTATAATTTTTAAAACCAGAATTTCCGGTAAATTGTTACCAAATGAATGGGAAGATTGCCAAATAAATGACTTATGAATAGGATATATTTAAGTTTGAATACCAGACTTCTGATTCGTCCTCCAGAAATGTCTTAATCATACAATACGGTAATTTTACTAGAATTTTTATCTCCGTGTAGTTGTTGGATTGGAGAACACATACAACTTTAAAAGGTGTTTTTAAATTTAAATACCAATAATGGGTATTGCTTACACCATACTCACTCGCATAAATTTATAAAATAATTTTACTTCCAAAAACCGCCAATTATGACTACATTTAGAAATGGCAGACCTCAACGATAATTTGGTAACTATACAGCAGCGATATTTTTTTATTATGGGACAGGAGTTAGTTGTTGTCTCTACACCAAGTATTCCACAGAAACAGAAGTTCACTGTTACAAAATGCATGCATTTCTTTAGTTTATATAATAAGGATAATTAGAAAATTTACTTAAATATGTCAATTACATGGAATGCAACGTTGATCTACCTCCTCGTGGTGCACTCCGGGCAACGCTCTGCGGCTAAATGATCTACAAATCTTGCCTTGGAGACAATGGCGGTTAGATACCCTGTCGACGATTGGCTACATGTTTTTTACCGATGGTTCTCGATTTGACTGCCATTTAAATGTAGGGGCTGGTGTCTTTTCGGAACTTTTCTCTTTCTACGCACCAGCGGGATACATTGGCACCACCTTTGTTGGAGAAGTAGTGGCCTTGAGTACGGCCTTACAGCAGCTATTGGCCCTTCAACACAAATTTGAAAATGCAGTCCTTTTCTCGGACTCACAAGCGGCCGTACAATCAATTAGCTCACATGAACGTCCCTTGACATCTGAGATTTCCCGATGTCAAGACCTCTTGAGATCTTTATTTTTGAGCGGAAAACAAATAGTCCTCCAGTGGGTGCCAGCCCATTGTGGTGTTTGGGGCAATGAGCAGGCAGATTTACTTGCCGAAAGAGGTGGCAATTTGCTACAACAACCAATTACGGCAACTTCCTTTTGGAAAATCAAACTGTTTCTTAAAAATTTATGTAAAACCTACTCATTGCGAGACCTTCAGACTCGCAGAGCTTTGAAAAGTTGGAGAAATGTAAGCTCTTCTTTAATTCCCGTCAAACCAAGACGGGATGCAGTTACGGCCTTCCGCTTATATACAGGCCACGATTGTCTTTCTGCTCACTTATACCGCTTAGGCCTTTCTACCACGCCTTTTTGTCCACTTTGTAAATCTGGAGAGAAATTGGAAAGTGACTACCTGCTTCTATGTGGGGCCCTTTATGGACACACTGAGTTCTCAAGATATTGAGAAGCAAGAGAACTTTTAAGGCAATGACTTCGGTCTTCTTTCTTTGTTATCCTACGTGCATTTGCATTCGTTATTTATTTCATCTTTCTATTTGTACCTTTTGCCTTGGCATTGGAAATATAAAAAAATGTCAATTACATTAAATAATTTTATAATAGTTAATTTTTATCCGTTTCTGTTCCATTAAGCCTAATAATTTTTTTTATATACGCTGTCTGTAATACATGTAAGGTTGATAAACAAACTAATTTTATTTCAAAGATCGTTTACATTATATCAATTTACATGAATAATTTAATAGTTGTTGATTTAAATTGCTTCGTAAAAATATTTTTACTTACTTTTATGTGATTTATATAGAACATTTACTTAAATATGTTGATTACATTAAATAATTTTATAATAGTTAATTTTTATCCGTTTCTGTTCTATTACACCTAATAAAAAAATTTTATATACACTGTCTGTAATACATGTAAGGTTGATAAAAAAAACTAATTTTATTTCAAAGATCGTTTGCATTATAGGAATTTACATCAATATTTTAATAGTTATTGATGTAAATTGCTTCGCAAAAAGCTTAGAGGCCCAGCTACAACTCCATTTCTCTAAATTATTTCCCGTATGGAGTTTATTTTTTGTGACATGGGTACTGGTGTAATTTTTAAGATTTTTTTTTCTCATTTGGAAAAATACACTAAAGTTTGCATAAATAACTACAAATTTAAAAATCACAGTATAGTAATATGAACTATAGCTTTGTGTTTAGTTGTTTTATAAATAATACGGGTATTATTATTTCGTAAATTATTACAATTACAATTGATATGATAAAAGACTTATAAAATCTTCAAAGTTAATATGAAATTTTAAGAAAAATATTTGGATATGCATTTTATTTTACCGATATGGTTATTTTTTATTTTTTATTGGGTTGGAAAAAAATAAAACAACTTTTCAATCAGACACCATCGATCACAAATAAAAAGCGGTCTTATTCCGTATCGGGAAAAAAAATGAACCACCCAAAAAATATCGGCGAACGAATTTATCAGTTTTTCGAAGATTTGAATATTTATTTATTTTGTTTTTATACTTCATGGTTCAAACTCCTTTTTTCTTCTCCCGTTTGGTTAAAATTGCTAACAGTATTTTGTGTTCCATATCATTTCCCCCGAATCACTAAAGTACAGACATATATTTGAAGCAAACGGAAATGTTCCGTTGAGAAGTTTACTTTTATGACACTATTTAGTATACTTCGAAAGTAACTGTTATTTTTTTAAAGTCAAACTGCTACTAGCTACATAAAAAAATAACAGTAAAGAAGTAAAATGTTGTTTATGAAGAACTTAGCAACATAAAAGAGCAAAGAGAAATCAAAGCAAAAGTCATAAATTTGGGCTAGCCTAAAGTCAATTAATTGTGTGATTGTGCTGCAATACTGCAAAAATTTAAACTGAAATGTCAACAAAAATTACGTTTTTCGACCAAGATAATAATTCTTTATTTCGAAATATTATCATGGAAAGAAATGTGATTTGAATAGAATCTTTAGGTGTTCCCATATTTTTTTTTTTGTTCTTTCTCTCTTTATATATATATATATATATATATATATATATATATATATATATATATATATATATATATATATATATATATATATATATATATATATATATATATATATATATATATATATATATATATATAAATATGGATTATTCTTTTTAAACATGACAATTCGAACAAAAAAATTTCTTCAAATTTAAAGTCTTCAAAATAATCTTAAATTTTTTTTGTATACTTCTTTAGTTACACTTATTAATATCTAACAGACAACAGTGTAGTTTCGAGACATTTGCTCGAGAAAAAAAATAAAAAAGAAATTCACCAAATCTTAAATGCCAGGAAAATGACATATTAGCTTAGAAGTTTAAAAAACAGTCATTTTAAGTTAATAGTAAGTAACTCAACTTAAGCCTTTATGTTAGATGGACCATAAATTGCTTAAAATAATTCTTTTTATCCACTGTAGAAAGAAACAAAAAAAAATTTGTTGCTGATATGTAAAGAATAAAATTGTGTATAATAATCAATCATTAAATAAATAAATTACTTTGATTAGATCCAATCATACATAAACTTGGTATCAGGGTATTAGGTATCTAATCAATCTATTATCATATGATATTGATTGCTGGCTCTATCTGTTTTGGTTAAAAGCCACTAAATAAAAGTAGCCAGGAAAATGACAGATTTTCTAGGGACAAACAAATTATTGACGGAAAAAATTATTTTAAACGAAGTTTTTGTAAATAATACCCTCTGCGCATTTTCTGGAAATGACACCGGTTGAGATAAAAAAAATAGATATTGAAAAATGTATGGGAAGTTTTGAAGCTAGTTATTATTGGAAACATTGTTTGTGACATGCAAGAAACATTAGATTTTTAAGTTCAATTAAATTTTTTAAATATACATAACAGTCGATGCTAGTAATAGGTTTTTTTAAAATGCTAATATTAAAGTTTTTTTTAAAAAAAGTTCTTTTATTAGTTTAGTATTAGATCTTGGTGCAAGTGACTGTAAATTGTCATATTTCGTGAGAATCACCCTTATATGCAATTTATTTTAAGATATTAAAACTTATGATCAAAGTGCTCAATTTTTTTCGTAAAAGATCGAACAAAATGAAATATCCCAAAGAAACCTGTCAGAATTTGTTATAATAGCTAACAAGAACTAAAATTCGAAATGCTTTGTTGTTTATGCTTTTATGCTTTGTTGTTCGTAAGTAGTTAAATTTTTATATATACCCAGTTAACATGCTTCACCTTTTTCTGTAATCAAATATGTAATTCTTGACTACTTTAACTGTTGTTGATTACTTTAAACTTACTTGATTACTTTAAATTTATGCATTTACTAAAATGTACTTGATTTCTTTAAATTTATGTATTTACTAAAATGTACTTGATTACTTTAAATTTATGTATTTACTAAAATGTACTTGATTAATTTAAATTTATGTACTTACTAAAATGTACTTGATTACTTTAACTTTACAGTAGTTGATGTGATATCATTTCTCAATTCACAGCATACTAAAGCTAATTGGAAATGCAACAATTTAAAACAGTAGATTTAATAATTTAAACAGAAAGGAAATTGGTTTTATAACAAATTTACGCTCCAATTTCCTTAAAGGACCTTCTAAAATGAAACTTAAAACTTTTATTTGATGGAGGTAAAGTAATCTTTAGATAAAGCCACCCGTACGAACAATACTGCACATCAAAGGGAAAGACAATCTTACGTGTTTGTTTTAACATAGAATAAAGAGACTCCGCAAAATCCAGTTAACTGCTTGAATCATTTATGTTGAGACTTTTATGAAAGACTGAAACGGTAATGACAATAAGGGAAACCTTAATGATCTCCGTTATTCCGCACTAAAGAATAATTAAGAAATGTTTCAAGTAGAATAATGAAACGCTGCTTTTCTATTACTATGTGCTGTTTTCCTAATGTTATTTTTGTGACCGCTATAATAATTTTAATATAAAAAGTAAAATTTTTAAAACTACAGTTTTACACTTACTGAAAATGAGTTTTTAAGGTTACTAATAGGTTGTTGTTATTTTTCAATAAAAATTCTATCACTTTCTAATTAGTTAGAGCACTCAATTATCTACTGGAGATCTATGATGGAAGTTTTAAACTTTTTTGACCAGTTCAAGTTGATTTTTTAAATAAGTATTATTATCGCGATAAATAATATGTATTGCGCAAATTATTTAGACTACTTTTCGATCAGATTTTAAACTCAAATTTTAATTAATTTCTGTGCTATTTAAAGTTATAAATTTCAAGCATTTTTGACTGATTCAAGACAGTTATGCTATATTCTCGCTTAAAAATTTATTTTCATTCTAGAATTCACCTACTGTTGGACTAACCAGAATGCTAAAAGTGAAGCTGGAAGGATCCTTGTGGATGGTTGATCAAGTTTTAATTTCTTCGCAACCACGCAAAGAAGAATTGATATACATTTTTCGCCAAATAGAGTATTTTCAATCGAAATCTGAACCATTTTCGATGCAACTTTATAATTGTTTTTTAAATGGTACAACTAAAATTTGTAATTTTACTCTTATTCGAAATTTTAAACACTTCTTTGAGGGAAAGAAAGTAACAAACATGAAAATTAAAAGATGTTAACAAAAATAAAACTTTAAAAGAACACGTAAAAGTAGACTAAAAGAGAGCAAATAATTTTATTATCAGACTTAAAACTAAAAATTTATGATGCGTCATTTTCAAAAGACTGGAAGAACTTTCAAAGAATGCAGATTATTACAAGATGATTTTCAATGAGAATGATTTTTGCTCTAAATTTTCCGTTTTAGGCCTAATGAAAAAAAACTTCTTATTTCCTTATCATTTTTTAAACGTTTCTTTTTAGTTTCGGGTGTGTTAATTTATCTATATCAGAAAATGGATAACAAATGTTTTTTTTCCGCAAAACTTTAAGCAATTGTAAGTCGCACTGATATCAGGAACTAAGCTGTAGTTGATAATTTGGATATCTTCAAGGGGCCGAAGTTCCGATTAACGATGAATTCTATTTGGAGGTAAAATGGTGATATAAAGTATGTTTGTAGTTTCCAAGAAAAGATAAATATACCAGTTGATATTTGGCCTAAGTCGAAATGGTCAAAGTTTTGACTATGAGCCATGATGGCTCAGTGGATTGAGCCTCCCAATGAAGTGAATCCGGTTCGAATCCCAGAGATGGCAGGTCGATACGAATTCCGCATCCAGCTGGCTCCGGACATAGTTCTTATGTGAATTATCCTCAGTGGTAGATGGATCTCGTGGTTCCTCTCCATGTAACGTAAATGCGCGTTAGTTCCATCAAAAAGCAAAGTACTTCAAATACTTGATCCAGGAGTTCCCTTCTCTTCTGGATTGGGTTCAAAATTACAAGGCTACGTAGTTAAACATTAGTAGTCGTAAACACCTAAATTGGGTCATCTGTTCAACGATGGTTATAAAATATAAAATAAAAGTGTAGACTATGAGCCCTGGTAGCTCAAGGGATAGATCTCTCACCTCCCAAAGAGGAGACCCGGGCTCGAATCCCAGCAATGGCAGGTTTATACGAATGTCGCACACGGCTTGCACCCAACACAGTGCTGACGTAAAATATTCTCAGTGATGAACGAATCATGGGTTAGAGGCCCATTGCAATTGGGCTATCCGTGAGAGGTTTTCGTGCTTTTCCTCTCCCTGTAAAGCAAGTGCGGTTTAGTTCCATTAAAAATTTCTCCATGAAGGCAAATTAAGAAAATTTTCTCCATTATTAATGAAAACATTACAAGTTATACTGTAAAAATCAGATGAGAAAGCAAAAATGGCTATAGATAAAAACGAGTTTGTTTAAAAGCTGAAGTACTGTAAACAAAAAACTTAAATTAATAATAAAATTATAATGCTTTATTACATTATTATTGTGTTATGAAAAAATCATGTTTATCCAGAAAAGATGTGCTTTTGTAATCATAGGCTTTTAATAAGCATATTTAAGGTTAGACTAC
The DNA here is from genome assembly GCA_949128135.1 of Parasteatoda lunata. Taxonomy (NCBI): domain Eukaryota; kingdom Metazoa; phylum Arthropoda; class Arachnida; order Araneae; family Theridiidae; genus Parasteatoda; species Parasteatoda lunata. Next base: position 31,821,284 of record OX421973.1, on the reverse strand, counting down.
TGATTCATTTATCTTAGCTCTTGAAACTCCGATTGCTAGTCGAATAGCTATTAAGTTGTTTTGTTTCTCATTTTGTGCATTGTATAACGAAGATAATTTATGCTAAGTTACGATTAAAAAAGCCTTCGCTTGAAAATATTATATATTTAAATACATACTTTGAATATATTTTTAATGTATGAATAGAATGTTTCATACAAGTATTTCTATATTAATTCAAAGCTAAGAAAAGATTCTCTTATTAATTTTAAAAGGTAGAGAGCGTTATATCACAAAGAGGTAAAAAAATCCATATTCCAATTATAAGACTATTTTCTGAAGTTAATGAGTAATAATTCTTGAAAATATATACATTAAGGAAATTCCCAAAAATTTCTATAGTCTGTATGGTGTCATCTGTTAAAGCGAATCAAAATGATTAAATTTTCCCTCTTATATGATGTTTGATTACGTTAAATAGTTTTTACAACCTATTCCCTTTCAGAATCACTGAATAAAAGAAAGAACAGACCAATTTTGCGTGGCTTTTCTATTATGTAACTGGCAGTAAAACTACTACCTGAATAGCCGAACCTCAACTCTGACTGGAGAAAACTCTTACTTAAAGAATTTATCATAAGGTGTTAAATAAAACTTAAAAGAAACCAACTTGTGCGTCATCTATGAAAAAAAGTTTTTCCATCGGAATTTTATATATATATATATATATATATATATATATATATATATATATATATATATATATATATATATATATATATATATATATTTATATATAATTAATTATTGTGTCTAATTACAGAAAATCTAAAATTCTTAGACTGTTTCTTAAAACTTCACGTTATTAAACAGGTGAACAGAGATAACACTAAATAAATCTAAAATAAATCTCCAAATACAATGACAAATAAAGCCTGTAATCTCAAGTTTTGTAGACTGTAGCTACAACACAAGTACAAACTAAGTTAATTACCTCAGTGACACGTAAAAGTGTCTTAACTGACACTAACTAGAGAATAAAAGAGTTGAGTTAAAATGGAACATTGTAAAGAATTAATCTAATTAATTAAAGTCAGGAACTTTTAAACTGTATCTTAAATTTGGGATGTTAGTATAAGAAATTTGGTTAGATGCAAAACTAATCATAGGTTTGCAATTACAATGGAAAAAGAAGCCTTCTAAAATCTCTGTTTTCGAATCTCAGTTCCAAGTCACGTGCAAAAGGAAAAGTTAATTAGTTCAGTGATGGAAAAGTATCACTCCTGACAATAAATAAAGCTTTGTTGCAAGAAAACAAGTTGAAGAATCACCTTCAGGGGATCGATTCGTGTTCATCCGTGCGAACCATTAATCCAGATCGGTAATCCCGAATGGGGATGGTGACAGTGACGTCACTTCCGACATTATGTTGCCCCAGCGACCAACTGAGGTGGAACATCAGTAAGTTATTTTCAAAGTTGTAAAAAACAACAACATCTGTTTTTTACTTTAAATTAAGAAAACTCTATTTATACATTTAGTCTCTTCACATCTAATTGGATCGTATGAAGCATCGTTCTTTTTTTTACGTTAAAAATTTACTTTATTTTGTCACTCATTTTGATATATGTAATAACTGAAATCATAAAAAATTTATGTTACAATTATTTTAAAGTTATAAACAATTGTAAAACACATTTAAGAGCAATCATAAAGTGTCAAAAATACACAATTTTCTTTAATTCACTTGTTTTAATTAAAATATTAAAAAGGCTAATTTTTTGAAACATGCTCGGTGAAATTAGACGTTATGAAAACATCTAATTTAATTTTTTATGAAAATTTTATGGGTAGTTATATAGTTATAAACATAAAAAACCATATTACTAACGAGACAGATAATCTCAAATGACAAAATAAATATTTTAACGAAATCGTTCATATAGTTTTTGCATAATCACTTTATTTTTTTTTATTTTTTTAAGTAGTATACTATTTATTTAATATTTGATTTCCTGCGAACTTTTCCACCAATTTCGTTCAAATTTTGTATCTCGTTATTTAAAATTACTCACTTTGAAGTAGTTTAATATATTACATATCTTACTTATGGTTCAAAATTTTTTAGATTATCATTAAATAAATAATAAGAATAAAAAATATTTTAATTTATTTTTATGTGGAGTTATTTATATCTTCAGATGCACGAATTTTTTTAACTGTTTGCAAAAATTTTTTGATTCACTTCACAAATTCTTAAGCTATAGCAAAACAATAAAAAATTTAACGTAAAGAGACACGAACTTTCGATCATTCTCATATCATTCAAAACAATCAAAATATAAATTTTACTTTAAGGGTTTCGAACTTTCGATCCCGTTCATATAGCAAATTAATCAAATTATAAGTTTAGCATTAAGGGATTCGAACCTTCGATCATTCTCATATAGCAAAACGATCAAAATATAAATTTAACTTTAAGGGATTCGATCTTTCGATCACTCACATATAAAAAAACAATCAAAATATAAAGTTAACATTAAGAGACACGAACTTTCGATCACTCTCATATAGCAAAAGAATCAAAATATAAATTTAACATTACAGGATTTGTACTTTTGATCATTCACATGTAACAAAACAATCAAAATATAAAGTTAACATTAAGAGACACGAACTTTCGATGACTGTCATATAGCAAAACAATCAAAATATAAATTTAACATTACAGGATTTCTACTTTCGATCACTCACATGTAACAAAACAATCAAAATATAAAGTTAACATTAAGAGACACGAACTTTCGATCACTCTCATATAGCAAAACGATCAAAATATAAATTTAACTTTAAGGGATTCGATCTTTCGATCACTCACATATAAAAAAAACAATCAAAATATAAAGTTAACATTAAGAGACACGAACTTTCGATCACTCTCATATAGCAAAAGAATCAAAATATAAATTTAACATTACAGGATTTGTACTTTTGATCACTCACATGTAACAAAACAATCAAAATATAAAGTTAACATTAAGAGACACGAACTTTCGATGACTGTCATATAGCAAAACAATCAAAATATAAATTTAACATTACAGGATTTCTACTTTCGATCACTCACATGTAACAAAACAATCAAAATATAAAGTTAACATTAAGAGACACGAACTTTCGATCACTCTCATATAGCAAAACGATCAAAATATAAATTTAACTTTAAGGGATTCGATCTTTCGATCACTCACATATAAAAAAAACAATCAAAATATAAAGTTAACATTAAGAGACACGAACTTTCGATCACTCTCATATAGCAAAAGAATCAAAATATAAATTTAACATTACAGGATTTGTACTTTTGATCACTCACATGTAACAAAACAATCAAAATATAAAGTTAACATTAAGAGACACGAACTTTCGATGACTGTCATATAGCAAAACAATCAAAATATAAATTTAACATTACAGGATTTCTACTTTCGATCACTCACATGTAACAAAACAATCAAAATATAAAGTTAACATTAAGAGACACGAACTTTCGATCACTCTCATATAGCAAAACAATCAAAATATAAATTTAACATTACAGGATTTGTATTTTCGATCACTCTCCTGCCTTATTTACTGAGACTCTACAGATTCTGGCTATCTCCCTAACAACTTTTTGAGAGTCAAAAATTCAAATCCGTTGAAAAGAACTTATGTTTAATCAGAGAAAGTGCATTTTTCTTATCGGATTTCGTAATTTAAAATATCGCTTGCACTAATTAGTAAACATATTTGTGATACGGCTTTCAAACCATTAGGTCCTAGTACGTGAAAATTCGGTCATTAGATTAAAAGTTATTTAATGTGCTCCATTTTTTTATTTTTCGCTGGTATATCAATAAGAGTAAAAATGTAACAAACTAATCTGGATTAGAGGAAACATTTTAAATAACTTCATAAATGGGAACAATACAAAACTACAGCGATGGAAACAATGCAAAACTACAGCGATGGGAATAATACAATATTAAAGCGATGGGAACAATATAAAACTACAGTAATGGAAACAATACAAAACTACAGCGAGGAGAACAATATAAAACTTCAGGGGTGGGAACTATTCAAAATTATAGCAATCGGAACAATACAAAACTACAGCAATGTGAACAATATAAAACTACAGCGTTAGGAGCAATACAAAACTGCAGCGATTTCGAACAATACAAAACTACAGCGATGGGAACTGAACTACAGAGATGGGAACAATACCAAGCCACAGCGATGGGAACAATACAAAACTACAGCGATGGGAGCAACACGAAAGAGCAGTGATGGGAACAATACAAAACTTCAGTGAAGGAAACAATACAAAAATCCATGGCGTAAGGGTATTTGTTTTTAAGGGACACCATAGAGTGAATAAAAATATTTGTAATAAATTGTTTAAGAATTGATTAAAATTACATGCATTTCTTTTTACAAAGCTTAGTTACAATATGCACAGAGATTTCAAAAAACAGTAATATTTAAAGTTATTCGACTCTATTTGAATTTATTAAGAAGGCTCCTTTATCAATTTCAGTTAAACCTTTTTTAATAAGTCAAAAAACTAGTTTGTCTACATACTGTTAAAATAGTCTTGCAAAAAAAAAAAAAAAAAAATGGAGAGCACGTGATTATAAAGATAATGAACTTGAAATCATCATTATATATTTTTCTCTAATTGCCTTTGGCTACTAATGACATAATTTTTTGTTCGTTTCTTTATTTCTTTTTAATTTAAAAATTTATATTTTTTAAAATTACTTTTTATTAAGCTACGTAAAAAATTATTTAAAAACTCAAAAATTTGAACCAAATATTACAGGCCTATTAAAATGAATTAAAATAAGTTTGAATAAATGGGTAAATCATATAACCAAATTAAATAACCAAGTTAGCATGCATTGTTACTTTTTAAGCAATAAAATATCATTAACACTAAAAAAAAACTCTAAAATTTTAATTTGAAACTGATGTTGGTTTTTTACTTAGTTGTTGAACTTTTCTTTACAGTCACGAATTTCTTTGCAAAATATTTGTATTTTAAATATTTTTCAAAAAAATTAAGTTTTATTGAATGGATAAATTCAATGCCTTAAGCATCGAAATTCATCTTTTAGATAAATTGTTACATTTATTTCTTATTGAATAAATTATTTACATTTTTAAATGATATAGAATATGAAAAATATCTAATACTTTTACTTAACTGCAATATGCGTTTGCAATATTTAAGTGCCAAAGAAATGAGAAAGTAAAAATTACAATAGAAATTTATTCACTGAAAAGAGAATTGTGAAATATTTCGTAGTTATGTTAATACAGAGTGGTAATCAGAGTAAATAACTTTAAACAGAGCTTTAAAGATCTGCATTTTTAAGCAATATTAACCCAAAAACCTTTGACAACGACTGATAAATAGGTCAAAGGAAGGAAGCGAAGGAATAGACGAGAACCAGACTTCATAGCACCATCAGAATGAATTCAAAAATTAAAATCAAATTTATTTCTACTCTATCTTTCGTATATGTGCATCTGTGCCGCGATGGCCCAAGGATAGAGCGTTCTCCTTCCAATGAGGTGAACCGGGTTCAAATCCCAGCGAAGGCTGGTCGATACGGATCCGCATCCGGCTTGCATCGTCCATAGTACTGACGTGAAATATCCTCAGTGGTAGAAAGATCATGGGTTAGAGTCCCCTCCCGTCGGGTTAACCGTGGGATGTTCTCGTTCTCCTCCTCACCATGCAACGCAAATGCGGGTTAGTTCCATCATAAAGTCCTCCACAAAGGCAAATTTCGCCCAATACTTGATCCAGGAGTTCCCTTGTCTTCTGGATCGGGTTTAAAATTGCGAGGCTACGGAGTTGAACGTTAGTAGTCGTATACCCGAAAATTGGGTCGGCTGCTCAACGACGGCTATAAAATAAAATATGTATGTACTTGCTGAAAAGTTTGCATGTCATTTATCACAATGCGCAGTGGGCCAGAAGACCATATGATCTTTGGCCAAAAGTCAAAATTAAATTTTCAACTAAAATATGTGTAGACAGTTTTAATATCGCCCAAGTTAGGTATTCATAATCATTCCAAACATTATAATTTACTGTTTGGACCGACAAGAGTACAATGTAATGAAAAATATGTTACATTTTTTTTTTATGCAACTTTTAAATTTTTATTTCAGAAATATATATAGGAATTTCACCTTACTGTTACATTTTTATCAGAGTAATTAGTCTGGAATTCAGTCTGGAATTACAGTACAATTTTTCAATTTTGTTGGAATAGTTAATACTCTTTACAAATACATAGTTTATATCTTATCATTTGACATTTTACAATGTTTGAATGACTTTCGAAACTTAGTTCCAAACATTTCCACGAGGTAATTAGCTAAACTTTTTTTTGCTGTCTTCTTTGATGTTTCTTCTTTCAAGAAAATCTGCCCCATTTTGCCTATATTGCCAAGGTGGACTAAATATACCGAAAAACAAAAATTATGTTTTTTTTTCATGTTTTCGCGTTATTTTGTAATATTACTTCGGAAATATAATTTGCTTTTCATTTTTGATATAAAATTACTAAAATTATTATATTTTCATTGCTATATTTAATTATTTAAACGTAGTATATTATGTTTTTTAATTTTGTTTGCCATATTTCAGCCTTCATTTCGTTTTTTTTATTTTGTATTTATTTTTTTTTTTCGTGTATTTTTAGTGTATTTCAAAATTTCAACTATGAATTCAATTTACCTGCACATATAAAACCCCAAATTTTGAAACAAATTTTATCGAAATACTAATTTTGGCCGCGAAACCTTGGATGCTGTCCCTGCAATGGAATGAAAAACGAAAACTGGTCAAATTTAAAACTAAATAAGGTTGATAAAAAATAGAGAAAGACATTATACGAATACTGAATCAATTATCAATAAATATTGAACGAAATATTGTGGTATAACTTTTATTATTCATAGACACTAGTTCGTAGACAGATAATAATTGAAACATTTTTTTCTCTCTGTTTCTTTTACAATATACATTTCCAATGTACGTAACATCTTAATCAGACTACTTGGGAAGAAAGAATTAGAATTAATTAGAAACTAATATATTCGAATAACATTAAAAATAATTATGGGAGCAAGCAGACTGATAATAGAAATAATAATGATAACTAATAATAAGAATATAAATTCATGCGTCATAACAATAATTCTAATTGGACTTTTTAATTTCTATTTTTTTTTCCTATTTGCTTGTTAATGAAATAATAAATATGATAGAATATTTTCTTAATAATAACAGTCATTTATATTTCAAAAATACATTAATTACACAGATTTAAAGAAAAGATACGTTACTGCTGATAATCTCAATCAGGCTGTATGATATCTGCTTAGCTTATTTTTCTAGAAAACATTTTTTGGCAACCTGTATTATTAAATCTATTTTTAGAACAACAAAAGTTTATAACTATTGGAAGTCGTTTCCGTAATCCTGAAGTGCCTAAAAATAACCACCGTAATCATGCATCATCAATCACGGAGAAAAACTTCCAACAACCGATATTTAAAAAAAAATCTGATGAAAAGGGTATTGGAAAAAAGCAGTCATCAGCTTCTAAAAGATTCTATAATTTATTTCTTTTTCTGCTTCTATCAAGAATTTTCTTTTCTTTCTTTTCCTTATTCTAATGTGCAGCCTTACTTTGTGTTCCATGCCATTTATTGTGAATCACGGAGAACCACACATAATCTCCAAACTAACGGAAATGTCCCGTTGAGATGTTTATTTTTATGTTCTTCGTTATTTAAGAAGTAGTCGGCTTTTTCTCTAATGCTGTTGATTGCTAAAAGGAAGTTTTAGGAAAGGAAAGAAAACGTAGGAGATTCATGATGAAGAGATTTATGAAAGACTTTCGGAATATTTTCTCCAACATCATGGCTAGTTTGTGGAAGAAATATAACATTGAATAAATAGTGTAATATTCTTAGACATGTTTAGATTATTCAAACAAATGTTGTTAGCTTGTTTGACTAAGTTGTAACAATATTTATTACAACGAAATGATATTTTCATGTTGCTTCTCTTGGAATTATAAATTCACTTCTTTAACCTCTTATGTTTTTAATTGGGATTATTTTTATAACTCTACGCATGCAGAACTTGAAATAACATGATAGGAAGCCCTGATTTTCAAATAATTCAGGAGGTATTTAGGGAAAAGTATTTCAGTTTTCCTGCAAGGAATATGATATTTATGCAATGAGGAAAACAGTATAGTCTAAAGTAACAAAATATGATACATTTAACGTGTTTCTGGTTCTATGGGAACTCCAAAAACCACGGTAAATTTTGCGAAGTGCTTTGGAATGAAAATGAGAATGAAATATGACTTTATAAAATGCGATAAAATTAGGTGAATATGGTAAAATTCGGTAATTTTATCATGATAACTAAAAAATTCATTTATTCGGGGAAATTTACTTTTCAGTTATGTATATTTTTTACAAAATATGTAATAATAATAACGATAATTTTGAAAACTGGAATCTCCAATAAACTGTTAACATATGAACGCGCTGTTAGAATTTCCATTCTAGAATTACCCTGAAATAAGCGGCAGCAGTCTGACTATCCACTTAACAAGTTTAAGGTAAATAACATTTCTTATTTTTACGGTTGTAAAACAGTTCCTAACAAGTATTGTAAAGAAATCTATAGTGGTTTTTAACCATCTACTACTAGCATGGTTTCAAAATCTTAAAAAAATAATCAGGCATCTTCTGCAAAGGTCTATACGCTGCAACGTTTTCTGAACAGTCATTAGGGAGACACTGTCGGTGGTCAGTTGCTCAATGGTTACACGCCTATTCGCATGAACGCATCTCTGTAGTCGTACCTCACCCCTGTCATCTGTGATGCATTCTATTTTCCACGTTGCTCACTTTAGATAGTTCCATTTTGCCATTCAAATTATATTTCTGTCACGGCAGAACAGGAGCAGTTTACAAAATTAGCTATTTCAAGAATACTTCCAACCTTAGCCCGAATGCTAATAATCATGTCTTTTCGGACATCGAATAAATCGCTCCGTTTCTATCTTGTACCAATACTTCAATTGTTTTCTGAGTCACACGGTAACCATTCATATACGCTCTGCTGCAATGTGCTGCAACCCGCCTTTTCTGATTGATTATTTCCCGTTGACGTCAAAAATAGCTAATGGTCACATGAATGTGACTGGATTGGGTAGTAGGCAATCGTGTATGCATTGTTTAATGGTATGAATCATTTAAATATTTGATGTATTTAGAGGGCTCCGCTTCTTCTCGCTGTCACTCACTAAGCCATTTAATACTTACACAGCGCATTTCAAACCCTCGGATCACTCTTTGCTCATTAATCTTGTATAACACTTCTGATTTTAACACTGTAGCATCATTTATACTTCATATTTTGCTTTATTTTACAATTGGCGTTGAAAAGGCTACCCAGTTGAGTTTACGACTATCATTCTTCAACTCCGTAGCCTCGTAATCTTGAATCCAACTGAGAAGACAAGATTTATATTTCATAACTACATTAGAGTCTGCTTGCTATCACTCTCCAATCCTCCTCACTACTTACACAGCTCTATTCAGACCATTTCGCTCCCTCATTTCACCTGTCAGAATTGAGGGGATAATTAGTCGCTTATACTAAAACGCAAATTTTCCAATTAATTACTGCGAATTTAATTTTAAATTTAACAAATTAAAACGAATTGAAAATCTTCAGACATAAGAGTATACGTCTTCAAAAATTAATGTTTTTCTCCAGTGGTTTTGTTAAATCCATTACGATTAAATTACACTGCTGGCCATCCAAATTGCAACACCAAGAAAGACAAGAGATATCACAACATAATTTATTTTGTAGATAACATGTTGACCAAGTATCAAATGATTAAATTTATAGATTTCTGTCAAGTTTGGTTCCTGCCAAAATCAGTTGCCAGATTAGTTGCCATTGTTGGAGATCACCGCTGCCATACGCCTCGGCATTGATTCAAAGAGACTTTGGATGTGTTCTTGGGGTAAAGCAAACCAAGCAGCTTCCACACGTTGCCGAAGTTGATCATGTGTGGCAGCTGGGGATGTAATCTGGGTCAATCGTTGAGCAATCATGAACCACATGTTTTCTATCAGCGAAAGAAGCAATTCAATCTGGCGATTGACGAAGAACGCTTGGACAACGCGTGCCACGTGTGGTCTCCGCATTATCCTGTTGAAATATGGATGTGGGTGAGCTCTGAAGGTAAGGAAAGACAACTGATCTCGGATATGTATCGCTGGCTGTTTAAAGTACCGATAATGCGTACTAGAGGAGTGCGAGAGTGATATCCAATACCGCCCCATACCATAATACCCGGTGCAGGACCAGTCTGGCGGTGCATAACGCAACTGTTCAGCATCCTCTCTCCACGGTGTCTCCGGACTCGAATGCGATCATCGTGGTGTTGCAGACAGAAGCGTGACTCGTCAGTAAAGACAATTTCATTCCATTCTGTCGTCTACATCCTTCTTTCATCGCACCATTGGCGGCGGAGATGTCTATGGTTCTGCGTCAAGGGTAGACGAAGCAATGACCGTCTTGTGAACAGACCACTCTGCTGTAAACGGCGTCGAATTGTACGCGCAGACACTGGATGATGCGTTACAGACTGAATGTTTTGTGCTATGGTTTGTGATGTGACTGAGTGATCAGTCACTGCCATGCGCACAATTCGCCTGACATCACGTGAAGTGGTGCACTTAGGTGGATGCAATCGAACACGTCGGTCCGTCGTACCCTCCTGCATCCAACGATCACATATCCGCATTACAGTTGTTTGGTTTCGTCCAACATGACTACTGATTTCCCTGAAAGATAATTCACAATCTAGGTAGGCCACTATCCTTCCTCTGTCAAACTCGGATACTTGATCAAAAGATGATCGCTGTTTCCTACGAGGCATAATTGATCGTTTTTTGAAAAAAACATAAGAAAAACACAACTGCCGAACTTGAAATCGTCGAAATCTCCAAACCTTGAATAGCGCTTTGAAGTGCGCCACAGGCGCATGCGTAATGTGCGTCTGCGCTGAAATTCTAATCATTTGCATTTCTCACCTCCGCTAATGCATGTTGTAAATTTTATGTTATCTGCATGCTTCTTTCAGGGTGTTGCATTTACGGTGGTCAGAAATGTATATTAGAGGTTATAACTTCTGCTAACTATCGTTTACCAACAAAAATGTGTGGTTATAAAATCTCTATCGGTAATTTATTATTGATGATTAAAAGTTTCTTTCATGTCTGATTAAAAAAAAAAAAAATGTTTGAATATAATCATAAATATTTATCGTGTAAACATTTAAATTCGCCAAAGTAGATTTGGTCACAGTTACTTCAAATAAGTTCGAATACATCCACGACTATGAAATAGAGAAACCCTTAAAAAAAAGAAAAATGATTGCAACATCATTTTATATTTTTTTACACTTTCTTAATATAAACGATTAACAACACATTGTTTAATTAGTTTTTTGATAAGAAACATCTTAAGTTTCAAAAAAATAAAATACAACATGAAAAAATAAAATACATTTTTTATAAAAACATAAGGAAATTAAAAGAAATTAATGTAACTCAGAATATTAAAATATTTACTACGGTGCAATGAAAACGATATAAGATATTTTTTTATTTAGCAAAATAATTAATGAACAATTAAGGCTTCTTTTAAAGTTTTTGCAAATTTTCTAAAATTAGAGTAAATGAATATTGATCGTTCCATTTATACATTTCCTTCGACGGATTAACTTCAACAAATGACCTAAGGACAATTAATTATATTAATAGCTCCCTCTTCATTAATTATTAACGCTAGCCACTTGAAAAGTTACTTTAAGTTGTAATTAAAATATTTAAGCTATGCTCTTTACCATTTTCTCAAAGGTGTTAATGGATGATATATTTGCGGTTTCTAACATTAAGTCAATTTTCATAAATAATGACTTATTAATCACATATTAAACACATTTAGAGGCAATTTAAAAATTCATAGATTTGTTTAACAATTCAGAAGCCATAATGCAAATATTTATATAGATATATTTTAATATTTGTAGCTCAATATTTCTTAGTTCTTTCTTAGTTCTTAATGCTTTTTATAAAGTTAGGGAATCTTAATTTACAAACATTGGATTTGTTAAAGATAATCTAATAATGAAAATGTTTTATAATGTAAACATTAATATATTTATTTTAATACTTAAAACTCAATAATTCTTTGTTCTAATACTTTTATGAATTATTTTAAAGACTACTTTGTTTACAAGTATTTAATTTGCCTAAGATAATTTTCTTATGTTACATTCCAGTCTACATTTTGTAATTTAATCACTTGTTCTGAGTAATATTAAAAGTGGTTTATTGATGAAAGAAAATACTATTTTTCTGAGATCCCCAGCCAAATAATATTTAAAAAAAGTGTGGAAAAAAATAAGGCACTGTTTTTCCCCCAGATGCTTTCATATTTCATAATTAGCTTAAAAACTCTAGGCATTGTATACAATGCCAGAATTTAATACATTGTCAGTTCTATATTATCCCGTTTAGATTCATTAAAAGCTGCTATAATTACATGAATGAAAATAAGAAATATTTTTTTTTCAGAAAAAGAGTTCTATTAAGCATCCATATTCAAGAAAATTTTATACTCTGGCATTTTGGGAATCCTTTTTTCTTATCAATTTAAAAGCTCAATTTGTAACATCTGTAGCAAAAATATTCTTTCTTCCTTTTCTATAAGCCTCAACATAATTTTTTATAAAAATATCTCCAAGAAAAAATAACGTATTCTTTTTTATTCAATTTTATATTATGGCTGCAAGATTTTACTTTTTTTTTAAAATAAAGTAGACCATCATATTTTCTTACTCGATTGTAAGCGTTAAGTGAGATGATCATTAGTTATTTCTCTCTAAGGTATTTGTTTTAAGTGTCAATTAATTTTTTTTTATTTATATTTTGACAACATTAAATTAGCAAAAAATATAAATCTAGAGATTCTAAAATTATATAAGGCAGTCAAACACTTTTTTTGGATTTAATGCAGTATTTAATTGGATTTTTTCTAAATTTAAGATACATGTAATTATTTCTAAAATTATGTTGACTCATTCTAATTTTAAAATAATTTTTTTTGTTGGTTTTTTAATGAGATCAAAAGCGAAACATTCATGAAATCTTTTGAACATTTCTTAAAAAATGGAACATTGTACAAAAAATTTGAATGTATTTTCTGTCATATAGATTAATATATGTATTTTTCTGGAGACAAAAAGTCCTTTAATTCATAAATCAAAACAGAAATGGTTCGTCACCTTTAGTTTTTATTATTATTTTTTGTTTTGGAGAAAATCTCGCAAGCTTCGACTGAATATTCGGATATTTTGCGTTTTAAAGCACCTAGAGCCTCCAATTTTCGAGAAAGCAAATAAGATTTTTGTAGCCAAATATTTCGACTAATTCTCTAAGTGAACGTCCCATTTTCAGTGAGAATGCAATTGTTGTTGAGCTCAGTTAAAATATATAAAATCAGTAATTTATTTTGAAAAATTCTGAAAAAATGTAGATTTGGGGGAAAATGGTACATGGCGAACCAAAATAATTATAAAAATTTCAATTTTAACCAAAAATATAAAAGAAACATATATTTTCTGCTAAAGGACATTTTTCATTCTGTACAAATTAATTTTCACTGATAGTTTTAAAAATGAATATGTTTATATCTCATTTAGAACATTAGAAAAACGATTTATTTCGTATTGTATAACATTTCTTATTGAATAGCTTATTTCTTTCCTATTGTTTTCTGTTGCATTTCGTTTCCTATTGTATAGCATGTGATGTTGGACTTTACAGTGAAAGGTCCGATATCACATGCCGAACCTTGAATAGTATATAAGAATACATAGAATTCTCTAATGGTGATAATAGTTTCATGTAATGTCGTTTGACAGAAAAATCACATGATATTATCTTTAATATACAAAGACGTTCACCTTTGGCTGCTATCAACATAAAATTATAATTTTATTAATCTATAACTTATTACTGTGTCCCTTATTTAAAGGTAATTTGCAGTAAAATGAAATTGCAGTCCCTTCCAAACATTGTTCTCTGTTACTCTTTCGTTTTCTATGTTGGTAATTATTCAAAATTATCGGCTTAAAATAAAAGATTTGTTCCGTGAATTGATTATAAAATAATTACCCTTTAGCTTGTAATAATTTAGTAAAAAATATTGTATCACTGTTTTTACTATTATTAAACAATAAATAAGTTGTATTTATATTTATAAAGAATATTATCTGAAACAGTTTTGAGTCAACGTACGCAAAAAAAGTTTTCAAAAAGTTTTATGTAATGAAAAGAAATCATTTTCCCTACTATTACTAAATAATCTCTTTGAAAGGTATTTCATGACTTCGGCTAAAATATTAAACCCTCCAAAATTAAATAAGAAAATGGTTTAAATTTCAAAGCAATTTCATTTGTTTAAACCTAATAAACTAACCAATTAAAACGAACAAACTTATTAGGTTTAAATTTCATCCCAATGGAATGTAAATCTGTAAAGTCAATTATGAATTAATGCAATAAAACATTTTAGTATAATTTGATTGAATAAATTGTAGTGTCATGTTTAAAGAAACAGAAATAATTTTGATAAAGAAGGAGCAAAAATAATGAGGTCTGTTGGTATAAGGTGAGTTAAAGCGCGATTTAGAATTTAGAAACATTATTAGGATATTTTAACATTAATTAGTTAATTTTTAAAAAAATTATGTTTTTAAATAACGGCAAATAAATCTAATTACAAAATAAACAAAATATGTTCTTTTAATTATATTTTTAGTTGTTCATTTTAAAGCATAAATTTTGGGTCAAAATAAAAAAATAGACACATTATTTATAAATTGTTTTTAAAATATTTCCAAACATTTTTTCTATTTTGATAGGTGGTAGAAATAGCACCATGAATTAACGAACGAATATTTAATAAAATGAATACATTTACGAACACGTTTTATGTATTAAATTTATGAATAAATTAACCCTTTTATAGCAAAACATTGTCTGAAAAACACAATTTACGTCTTTGAATCCTGAAAAGATTAATAGTTCTCTTTGCCTATTTAACTATATCCATTAAAAGATTTTAAAACCTTTTTAACTAAAGCATCATTTATTGTAAAGAACTTCAAACTTAAATAATTAATCGCTGCTATATTTAACGTTTATGTTGCTATATTCCCTTGGTGTATAACTGTATTAAAAAACGTGGATGCAATAAAAATACTAAATAAAATACAATTATGAAAAATATAAAAATGATTCTTTTCACGAAAAATCTTAACAAGAATTTTAAATTTGAAAGTTAAAAGCAAGACCTTGTTCTTTTCAGTAGCATCAACAATTTAGTTGAATTTTTACTTGTAAATACGATAAACTTTGCAACAAAATAAAGATCGAAATGTGAAGTACTCCACGCGAGACACGTAGTGTGAGGTAATAATTCATTTGTGGGGTTTCATTTATCTGAAAGAAAAAGAAACCTAAGATCTATTAAGAGGTGATGACCCTTAATGGAAAGATGACAAGTGTTCGAATCGAATTGTCGTGACATCAAGATTAGGAAATGATGGATGCACTTTTGTTTTATTTTTCTGAAGAATAAAAAAAACTGAGAATTCCAAATGAATAAATTTATTTGAAAAATAAATAGATCAATTTTGAGATTGCGGAAATTGGTCTTTAAGTATGCTTTCTAGAACACATTTATTTCTCATACTTTAATTTTATTGATTTGAAAATTTTCTGTTCTATTATAAAAGTATATTGCATATTATTGTACATAAAATTGAGAATTATCAAATCTGTACTATATATTTTAAATGCACTTTCTCTGATTTTCATTAAAACTGACATCAATCCGTTAAATAAACAGTTTATATGGCCAAATCCCCTTTTCTAGTAGTTTCTTTTTTTTTTCTTTTTTTCCCAGTACGCATTATTACAATGAGCTTTATCAAATTTTGTAGAGTCGACTGTTAATTTGTACGATTATAATAAATGTTTCATTTCTCAATTCGGAAGCATACATCCTTTGCCATGAAAGTTAGTGCATGAGGCTAAGGATACAAAGGTCTAGGGTTCAATCACAGCTGGAGCCAAAGATGATCTCTCTCGTATTCCTTCTACGTTATTGAACACGGACAAGAACGCGCAAGTCCTTCACTTTTTGACAGATGGCAGCACTCGAATATTTCCCCTTGTTTCCCTGGTCACCATGATTCGACAAACAAATCACCTGAGTCTTAAACAACATTAAGTTTGAACTGAAGATATTTTTTACGAGATTACCGTTAATTCTCATCGATATATATATTTATATATTTGGAAGCAATGCAATTTGAAATCTCGAAATATTTAAAGTTCAATTGATTTAAAATGACGAACTAGCTGGTATCATATCTAGCTAAATGTAGCTATTTAAAATTTAATAATAAATTTTTATTCATATATATGATATATTTTTATATCTTCTCAATTATAAATAATGGTCTATATTTTCATGCGTCAGGAATTTAATTTTCATCAAAGTTAGAAGAATATTTTAGTTTGAAATTAAAATAAACTAAAGTAATGCATTTTTTGGTTTCGATTACAACTAAATCATTAAATGTACACTAAAAGTTTCAATAGAGTTAAAGCAAATAAGTGCACAGTTTGTTTTTAGCAAAAGTGCTAATCTGTTTTGGTATTCTTCAAAATAAATCATCGAATTAATTAAATTTTTTTATTTTTAGAATGTTAGAATTTTGTAATATTGAAAAACGGAAATAGTTTTAATTGTGTATTTACCACAATATCCCTTTGTAGTCGACGTTTTTTTTTTCTTCCAAAAATTCACCCGAAAGGTTTAATAATTGAAAACGTAAATATTTAAGAGAAGGAATAAAATAACTGCAACCAGCGTAATGAGTTGATGTTCAAAAAATTGGCTTTATTTTTTGGATAAGCGATACAATCTCGAAATATTTAAAACTCAATTGTTTATTTAAAAAAAATGCTTTATCCCCTGAGACACCATGGCTAGAGTTAATTAGACGAACTCGAGCTGTGGCAGCATAGAGGATAGAGCGTACGCTTTTCAGTGAGATGAACCGGATTCAAATCCCAACGGTGGTTGGTTGATGCAAAGTCACCTTGCCGTCAATCTTACCAAGGTTTTCCTCTCCATGTAACGCAAATGCGGGTTAGTTTCATCAAAAAGTCCTCCACGAAAGCAAATTTTTCCGAATACTTGATTCAGGAATTGGTACACATTGTACATTGGTTGCCGTAAACCCAAAACTGGATCAGCTGTTCGACAACGGTTATAAATTAGTAAAAAAAAGACGCATAATTTAATAACATATTTTCATTATAATATGATATATTTTTATATCTTGCTAATTATAAATAATAGTTCCAATTTTGAAGGATCTTGAGTTTAAGGTAAGAAGAGTATTTTTTATTTTAAACAAAAATATTGCATTTTTGGTCTTGATTACAATTAAATCCTTAAAATTTAATTGCGCTAGCACTTTTACAAAAGGTATTTGTTTCAAAGATTATTCTTCATTAGTTATCATTTTAAGCAGTCTATGTAAAAAAATACATTACGTATAAAGAGGTCATTAAATTCTTAAAAATTTCAAAGTAAGTTTCCGAAAGTACTTAAATTCCATCAAACTTAATCAGAAATGTCAAAGAGAATCATATTCATTTCCGTTTTAAATGGTAACGATAAAAAATATTAAATAAAATAAAAAAAGAAGTAAGCCGTTAACGACTTTCCCTTGAGTTTTAATTTCAACAGTCTAAGACAGTTACATGAATCAAGTACGCCACATTTCTTTTCCCCATAATTAGCTCCCAGAAAATGGATATAAATAAAGAACTTAATAAGGTTTGCAAGCAAAAATGAATAATTCAGGAAGCTTATTGCTTTTCAATATGAATGGATTTCTGAATAACTATTAGTTGAATTCTGCAATGAGTTCAACTAAAATAAATGAATAAGAAACATTTATGTAATTAGTTTTAAAGAATATTAAAGTTAAGAATTAGTATACCATTTTTCGTGTAAGAAGATTTTTATTTAAGAAATCTTTTTAATAAGTTGCATGTTATGATGGAGTTGAACAACCGACCCAATTTCGGACTTACGACTACTAATGTTTAACTCCGTAGCGTTGTAATTTTGAACCTAATCCTGAAGAAAAATGAACTCTTAGATCAATCATTGGGAGTAGTTCGTGGAGGATCCGTATTTTCGTTCCATGGTCAGGAAAACCACAGAAAACTAAACAATTGGCACATTTATAAGAGGAATCTAATTCATGACCCATCTACCACTGATGATATTTTGTGTTAAAACTGTGATCAGTGTGAGCAGAGAGCAGAATTCGTATCGAAAAGCCAACGCTTGGATTCAAGCCTAGGTACCACGTTGGAAGGCTAGCGCTCTATCCCCTGAGCTACTAGGGCTCTCTCCATGTTTTTTTTTTTTTTTTTTTTTTTTTTTTTTTTTTTTTTTTTAAATTTTATTTTACAACTGGTGTTGAACAGTCAAACCCGTTTATAACAATTTCTTTCCTTATTCATAATTTTATTATTTCATCGTTATCGTAAATGTATTATACAAAGCATTCCATAATAGTCATCGAGTGTTTTATAAAAGTTGAAAGATTAGAATTATGAATACCTCCAATGTTTCATCTGGTAATAAAACTAGTGTTGATGCTCTTTCACTCCCGCTTTTCTCAGTAATTATTTGTTAGATTTTGATAGTGATGTTCTTTCTAAATTGCTTAAATATCAATCTCAATCAGTGACCCTTAATGCGCATATTTTTTATTTCTTTTTAAAAAAAGATTCTAAAAGCTCTAGATTGAAGCCGCAAATTTTTCAGTTATTTTTCACAAATATTTTTAATTATCAGCAATTTCCTTTATAATGTGCCCAAATGAGCTTCTATTATAGTGTGTGTCCTTTTTTTCAGATATTGCACCCAAAAAATAACAGACGAACAAATCAGCTAGCTAAAAATAAAAAAGCAGTGATAAAATGTTTGATGCGTCAAACGTAGAAAACCAGTGATTTTATTTCAAGTAAATTTCAAAATTAGTTACTAAGTTTGGCATGGATGTTTTTCCTAACTTAGAAAAGTTTTAAAATAATGATTTATAAAGATCCATGTTTTCAATGTAATGCTTTTTTCAGCAATAACGTGACACAATCAAAGAACAGTTTTAACAGACACGTGTGTAAATGCATCAATTAAAATACTTTGAAATACAATCAAAAATATTGTTTCAAAGTTTTTCAGTTCAGCAGTGCCATCTGTCATACTGAACAGCCACTAAATTTATAACTCTTGATTTATGAAACTAGTTCACTTAGCAAAACACAACAGACATCACATTGTTATTCTTTTTTATTCCTCTTTATTTTTCAAATTATCAGTTATTTTTCGGACACCTGGTATAACACAATAAAAAAAAACATATTTAACAAAAGTAATACTATATATAAATATTATGCTACACTTGATTATAATTTCACTTTGGTTGTATTGTATTTTAATTAAAGAAAATTGTACAACGTATTATTTTTTCACATTATTATCTTCCCTGAAAAAAGAAAAAAAAAATATTTTCTGTGTTAGCGTCTCTCTTTTATGCTTGACTGAACTGCTACAACTCAATGTATTTTTTTTTACAGACGCCACAAACAATGCTCGTTAGCTTTAATGTTATTTGAGAAATAAGTAAAGAAAATTTTTACCATCTGACATTGTTTTGTAACGTAACAATAGAAAACTTTTCTTTCTTAAGGCATCAGTATGCAGAAGCAGTGCGAAAAAAAAACTAAAGACGTGTTTTTTAAAGATGAGAATGCAAAAATGTTATTCATTAAATTTAAAGATCAGAATTTTGTTTTGATTCTTTACTTTTATTAAAATTTAAAGATACATTCTGTATAGCGGTATGGAGATAATCTTGTTTATGTTTTGAAACCTTCATTAAATAATGTTATTGTTTAACAAAGCATAAAATTTGGTGGTGTTTAAACCAATTGCAGTTTAAGAGAAAGAAAGGGTAAGAAAAAAAATATTGAAATGTATTTGTTTTATGACAAAACATGTAGAAAAATAAAACAATAAAACACATTTGTAGTTGAATACACTAAAAAAAATTATTCCTATTATTGTTTGAAATTGATTTTGAATTCGCTTATTGTTATATTTTCTTACTTTTTTTTCCATTTATTTTACGAGTTTGGTAAGTATTTAATTAATTTTGGTTATTATTTATATCCTCTTTATTTATTAAAAGGAAGAAATGGTGAAAGTTTTTTTTAGAAAAATACTATGATAATGACTATTTAAAACAATTTTAGAATGTAAAAAAGAAATGTATTTGATCATGTTTGTTTAAAGAATGTCGTATTGATTCTCTGTTTATTATTTAAAACTAATGCAGGTATTTGCGAAATTATTTAAAAAAAAATATTATCTTAAAAATAAGGAATTATACTATAAATTAGCTTTAGTTCTTTTTAGTTTTATGATCAAAACAATATTTTATAATATGGCTTTACTTTTATTTCTTACAACGTTAAATTAAATTATTTTTTTAATTAAGGAAATCGCTTAAAATTTAAGGAAAGCTTAACATAAAAATTTCGACTAAAATTAATGAGGAACCTTTTAAAATGGTATTTCAAAATAAACCTGTTTAAACTGCTGCTTTTAATTCCTTTTAGTTTATATATAGTGTTGATAAAATCTAAGAATTTTAGTTAAATATAGCGATCTAATGATCTTTTTACAACAATTTTAACCTCACAACGTTATATTAAAATTGTATTTCTCCAAAGTAAAAAGGTAAATAAAATATTTGTAGAAAAAACATCATGCAAAGCTATTTAAATGTTATAAAGTTGCGCTTTTTAGGTAATAGAATCTTAGCATATTAGGTATATTGAACCGATACAGATCTAGAGCTTCTAAGAATATTCGTTGTTTACACAGAATACCCGTATGTACCTATTCTATTCTTTTTTTCTTAAGCTAACAGAAGATATCTTTTTTGTTTGAAAAATTACAAATTGAATTTGGTGGATTCCAGGTTAGAATTCAGAATGGAGTTCAAATCAAATCAAATATGCATTTTAATAATGCTATCTTTTTACAGTTAAAGAGTTTAATTCATTAATTGTCAACACCTCTTTATACAGTTATTATTATGATTCCTTACATTCTTATAGTTTTTGATAATCAGGTTTATGGTTAATAAGGTTTTCTGTGATTTATAATCTTTTTATTCAAAGTTATCCTTTAGATGTAAATATAAAACAATAAATTATACCAAGAAGCTTTCAAGATTAATATGACTGTAAAATGGTGTTTATACACGGAGAACAAAATGCTGGCAAAATTACTGTACTATATGACAATGATATTTCTGGTAAAAAAATAACATAATTCTGGTTTATAAAACCTACGTATTCGGTAATTAACCATTCATTTGATAATTTTTCCTTTGATATGATAATTGTTTACCGGAAATTTTGGTTTTCAAAATTATAGTTCCTATTACACCGTAAAAAATTCTGGGTCAAATGACGGTAAAAAGTGCCGGCACTTAAAGTGTCGGTACTTATCACCGCAAAAATTTATTCATACTGGAACATGCGGAACAAAAAATCCGATACACTGTAATTTTTGCAGTAATAATTGTAAAATACAATCTCAATCTAATTAAATAAACTGTACTCAATCTAATCTATTGTAGTCAATCTAATTAAATAAATATTATTGTCAAAATCATGGAACAATATTATGGGGCAAAATGGATTTTAAGGATGAGCACATAAAATGCCGGTACTTCATATAGTAATTTGATCCGGATTCTTTAAATGTACCACAGATTTAGTAAAAAAACTACAAAACTGAAAAGTAAATTTAACCGAATTAAACCTTGTGCCAATATCTAAGATTAAAAGTACTACATTTACTACGTTTCATCACTTGTTATAAAACCATATTTTGTTGTTAATTTTATCTAAATTATTTCCAAATCAATTCATGGTAACATGGCAAATTTTGCCTTTGCCTTATTCTGGTTATTTTGATCGTACATTTTTCGTAGTGTAGTACTAAGAAAACAGTGCTGTTTAGCTCACGTGTTGAGGGGGTGGTCTTTGTACGATGAGACTTCTTTTCTGGCCCGGGGTAGGAGGGTGCAATTCCACTTCTAAGTGTATTATTATTATACTGTAAATTAAATAAAATGTAGTCTTGATTAATGCCAGCAGAGTGCAATGATAGCTTTGTTCAGAGTATCTAACCCCCCCCCCCCCTATTTTTCAAACATATTGTTTATCTGATTATAAAGCCATCTACGCTGGGCGACTGGATGACATTGAAATTAGTACATTAGCTGTTAGGTTTTGAATCCTACCGAAAAACGAGTATTCAATCTTTCATGTATTTTTAGAGACGTGTAGCCTTACGTTAAATATTGGTTTCATATTAAAGAGCATGTTTCAAAATAGTATAACACTTGTGGCCTTTACATCATTTTAACCTATTTCCAAATTGAAAACGAAAACATACGGCCAATATCTTGACGTGTAGAAGTTTTAAGGATGACAAAGAACTTAAGAAAACTTTCTCGAATCCCATCCGAAAACAATAACACTAAATCGTTGATTCATGTAACGAATACCTACATAATTTTCAAAGTATCCGGAAGGAAAGATGACGCAATCTGTATACTTCAAAATAAGCCCGTATGTTAGCTTAGAAAACAATCATTTTCAGCTTTGAGAGTCTCTGTTTGAGTAAGGCGAGATTTCATCAAGCGCGAAAGGGTAAATTTCGAGTTTAATACTGTATATACTCTCACGATTTTATACTTAACACCGGAAGGAATGTTCAGTTTTAGATTACAAAGTAATAGTCTCTACTTCAGGAAATCTAAAGGCCCTCTTTAACGATACAATAGTTAGTTAAGAATAAACCCATGCATTAGATTTTATAAATCTGATAACGAGAGACGACAAGAGATATTAATATGTGCGCCATTTAAAAAATGATGTTAATTACTTAAATGACGAAATATTAAAAATGAATTCTACTTATTCATGACTTTATTTTCAAATAATAGCATATGAAAAAAAAGATATTAGTATTTAAATGTAGTCCAGATTAATGCCGAAATAGGGCCACAATTTCTTAGAAATTAATATTCAAGTTGTTTAATGGACTAAATATCTAA
Source organism: Parasteatoda lunata (assembly GCA_949128135.1). Taxonomy (NCBI): domain Eukaryota; kingdom Metazoa; phylum Arthropoda; class Arachnida; order Araneae; family Theridiidae; genus Parasteatoda; species Parasteatoda lunata. The sequence goes on along the minus strand of OX421973.1, from coordinate 31,797,828 downwards.
ATGGACTTTTCATTAATGATTTCCAAAACATACACTGTAATATCTGTAGAAAAATGGGACATTTTACGAAATGGATTAACACATTTTGTTTTTACATCATTTTAACCTATTTCAAATTAATTTAATAATAAATATGCATGGAACATACCTAAACGTCAAGAAATTTTAAGGAACAAAAAGGACTTTAGAAAACCTTTCCGAATCCCCTATATCCGAAAACAATAACGCTAAATCGTTGATTCATGTAACGAATACCTTAATAATTTTCAAAGACTCCGGAAGAAAGGATGTCGTAATCTATATACTTCAATATAAGCCCCTATGTTAGCTTAGAAAACAATCATTTTCAGTTTTCAAAGTCACTGTTTGCGTAAGGCAAGACTTCAAGAAGGGTGAGAGGGTAAATTTTGAGTTTAATACTGTAAATACTCTTCAAAAGATTTTACGCTTAATACTGGAAGGAATGTTGAGATTCAAAGTCTCTACATTGTTTCTACTTTAGGTAAACTGAAGGATCTCTTTAACGATGGAATAGTAAGTTAAATATAACCCACGATTTAAGAGGGGAAAAGTCAAAATATATCAAGGAATGTGTAATTTAATAAATGTTTTTAACTACTTAAATGATAAAACACAATAAATTAATTCAAAATAAATTTAAAGTTAATCGAAAAAGAGAAATTAATTTTGCTTTTGACTGAACAAGAATTCTATCACTACCAAAATTCTTTTTTAAGTTTTTTGCTTTTGATAGGTCAAAAGCAAAGTTTTTTTCTTCTTGGCAATTTGAAGAAACTATTTAAAAATTTTGAAATAAGTAATTTTAAAGATTTTATCTTGTAATTTTCTTCTTCTTAGTTTTGGGGATGTTAGGCTGTTTTTGTTGAAAAGTGTTCAAATTTTTGTTTGGTGATAAAAAGGAAAAATATATTACGTACCTAATTTAGGTAACAAGGATAACTTATAATGGCATGAGCAACTGCTAATTTATGCCATTTACAGAATGCTTTAGTAACTTTTCATAGAGACAGTGGAATTGTTTCTTGATAAGACATATTATTTTGTTTAAAAAATGCATTTTTTTTAAATTAACGTAACAGTTTTAAATATTGGGAAATTTTATGGCATTCCGAATATTTATTATTAGAATCAGACTTCATTGTTGGAATTATATAAAAATGTCTACTTCAGAAACAGAAATTAATTTTTTTATTTCAAAATCTTAGTATTTTTTTATTAAACACTTTTTAATGTTTTAAGAAATTTACACAATAATAACTCAATATCTAGTCTTAAAATTTTAATTATTATTCAAACTTAAGTTCATTTCTCAGAAAAGTTATTTCCATATTGTTAAAACTTTGAGCATTGATTTTCACGTCATAAGTTTTGACATGTAATTGCGCAATATGAAACCAACATTTCTAAAAATATTAAGAAAATACCTATTTTAAATTTAAAAAACAAAACTTTAGGAAGTTTTTTTTTAGGCTTAGAAAGAAAAACCTTATGAACAAATTAATCATTAGTGAAAGATGGCTGAACTGAGTTTACTGCAACAGGTAGATTTGATATGGACGTAAAAGCATCCACTGGTAATTGTTAGCTCATCACATTGTGTTGATCCATTGCACTATATTTTTAAGACATCAATAAGTTTTAACTGTTTATTTTTATGGAGTTAGTCTTATTTCTGACTTGTGATTAGTATTAGTTTTATATAAGCTATTGCGGGTATTCGTTTGCAGTTTTATTCTTTACTGAAGTTTGAAAACTCTCAGCACAATAAGTTAGCATAATATTGTCATTAAATTAACTTTAACATCCATAACATTAGCAAGTGATTATTTTAAATATTTATTTAGTTACAAGTGATTAAAATGGCCACGCTAACAAAATACAACTATATATAAAAACGCTTAATTGATAGTTCGTGATCTCTACCTAAAGAAAATAGTGTTCCTTCTCAAAAGGACCAAAATCTTTAGTTCTAATCAAGGTCTTCTGAGTAAAAACAAAAATAAAATGAAATTTCTTAAAATCATTCCGCTGTTTAAAAGATATCATACCAGAAAATACTTAAAATGGGCTTTTATAAGAGAAAACTTTCTCGTTTTTAAGTTTTACATAATATAGTTCTACATGAATGAAACTAAATACCTATATCTCATAAAATTAAAATAAATACCTATATCTCATTTAAGGAAACTAAACATCTGCTTTTTTAAAAATAAAATAAGATTTTTTTTTTAGAAACGAATGTGAACATATTTAAATAATTGCCGCAGTTCAATATTAAGCTATGAGGCCGTCCAGAAATAATGTCACGCTTTGTGGAGAGGTTGTTTGCAAAATTGTGACAGTAGGTGATAACGGGAAGAGAGGGTCAAGAAATGTGACATCACACGTTTCATATAAAATAATTATATTTCGATAAAATGAGTTGATTTGACATTTCTGAAAAATTTATTTTTAAATTTTTTCGTTAAAATATGTAGCAAAATATGATATACATATTTTGCGCAAAAAAAACAAAAAAAAAACGGACAGTTCTGGATAATTTTTTATCTAATGATCGGATTTTTACGTTCTGGGACTCAATAATTTAAGGGGGTAACTTCAAATATGCAAATTGATTAGTGCTGACGAAATTTTAAGTAAAGAAATCATACACAAAAACGTACTTCCTCCGAATAAACATGTCTTTTTTTTGACGGACGTACCCCCCTAAATATAAAGGGTAGCCACAATCTAGAAAATATGGTCCCCATAGTTTGTTCAGGAGAGCAATTCAAAGTTTGAATTCGATTTTTCAGGATCTAAAATTCCATTTTAAAAGAACTATTCAACAAATTAAGCTCAATTTTTTTATTTTGCCATGGAAAATTACGAACTTTAAAATTATGTAAGACATTGCATGCCTGGCAATACAAAATCTTTTCGAACATTATTAAATAAAATAATAAAAAATTGCTAAGATTTGTTTTTCGCATGAAATAACTTTTGAATAAACGAATTTTATAATTATGTGCGAAATTTTTTTAAAATTCGTCTAAAAAGTTCTCAAGATATGACGAAATACGCAAAAAGAAAATTTAACATTAATGCATTTATTGCATACTTTTAATGCGTTTAGGTGTATTAATAATTATTTCTAACTTCTGTTTTTATAAAGAAACATTTTAAAATTATGAGCTACTATATTTGCTTTGTCATAGAATATGAGTGCCATGATGTATTTTTTTAATGACACTTGAAACAGAATTGCAAGAAAAATAATTTTACTGCCCGAGAAAGAAAAACATTTTTTAAAAGAAAAAAATATTTGCAGTTTTTTATTCTTTAAAAAAGCTAGAAAGTTTTTTTTATGTTATCAAAATGCGTAGACTTAAAGAGTTTAACTTTCAACTAACTTTGCTTTTTGAAAAACTTTTGTTCGAGGATTTCATTGTCCGACTATCACAATGAATAAAATATACCAAAGTAATTATTGACTTTACTGTTAGAATTCAAAAGTTTATACTTTAATATCTTTTACTCTTTCGTTGTTTCCCTTAAGATTTCTCCTCTTTTATGTTTAGAAAAAAAATAGAAGAAACCTGCAATAAAAGAAATGGAATTAATAATGCGATCCTTCATTTCGTACAAAGTCGCTATTAAATAACTAAAAACTGAGTTTTATGAGGCATTGATTGAGCTTTATATCTTATTTAAATGAAAAGTCCAGAAGTTAATTTCCGTTAAATCGTCAGGGGATGAAAAACATACAGCCGTACTCCTCTGTTTGTTCAAAATGAGATTTATTACGTACTTAAAAGCTCTTTAAAATTACTGGAAATGCCATTTCCTGACTATCATGCATTAAATAGTCTTTTCATTTTAGGATTTTAAGAAGAGTATTTAAATGAGTTTGTTTAAATTAGAAGTTTAAGTGCTCAATACTTTTTTACGTCGAGAAAATTCAGAATTTAATGTTTTCGTTCATAATATAATTTGAGATATTCATATCACTTATTTTTAAAAACGAATAATGCCAGATTTCACATTAGAAATTATTTTTTAAAGTAGTTGAGAATGTTTTAGTTTTGAATAAATTAAAAACATATTTATATTCTTATTATTTTTGTTTTTTACATGCATGCGTTTCGACCATTTTTAATAGTTGGAAAACAAATTCATTATGTTTTTTAATTAAAAAATAAATAATAGTTTGGAGTCAATCATGAAAATATGCTTCATTCTCATTGCTTTACGCTTTATTTATATAATGAATATACATTTAGATTATAACGATTCGTATTATTTATATAACAATTATATATTTTTTATTATTACTGTTATGTATATGTTATTGTATATGAACACGTTGTTAAAGTAAAGCAATCCTGCTACAGGACTAATAGAGACATGGGTATATAAAATTCGAGACCAACGGCATGTTGTAAGCAATGGGATCAGTATTTTGTATCGACCACCTTTACTTCTTGGAATAGCTTGAACCTGTCAATCTAAAGCCTGTTTGGCTTCAAGCCGTCATTGGGGATAAATGCCTGGCCCCTCTTAGTACATTAACCACAGTTCAATAGTAGATTGGAGTACTTATTTAAGTAAGGCAAGAAACTTCTTGTGACAAAAAGTCACTGATATTTCTTCTAGATAGAAGATTTTTAAAAGATAGACGATCTAGTTTTTTTGAAAAATATCAAATTAAATGAGATATTCTCTTGAGTCAGAGCTGCGCCAAACTTATTTTAATATTTATTTTCAAATCAACATACATTCAAGATGATTTTTGCATTTATGGAAAATGTGTATCTTAAAAAAATATACTCGAAAAATATATTGTATAATAGTATAATAAAAAAATATATGATAAATGAAAAACATATAATACAAGAAAAAATATATTCTAAATTTCATCGAAATTTTAGAAGGTTTACTTCATTGTTAAATAAAACCTAATAACATTCGCTCTGTTGAAATTGGATTAAAACGGAGAGCCAATGGAGATTTTAATTTTTTAAAAAAATATTTAACAATATTTCGTTGATTACACCGGACTATTTATGGAATTTATATTTTATGAAACTCTAATACATCAAAAAACTGATGAAAATTTATTTCCTTGCGTTAGCAAAACGGAGCTGAACAAAACGGAGCCATATGTTAAGCTGAAATAAAAAGTTAAAAATAAATTGTTCATGATCAATATAAGCATCATGTCAATATAAGCAAACAAGGGGTCTTCCTGATCGTGCGATATCGTAGTTTTGCTAAACGTTCTCTTTACAGGAAAGGTAAACGGTTCAAATTACCTTCAAAAGTGTCGTAAGTCTACGGTTATCTTGATGCTGCCCTTTTATGAATCGTGCTACATGTATGTTCTTCAAGTGAGTATAAACTATAAAATTATAAACTACAAACTATAAAAAGGGCTATTAATATCCAGGATGTGCAGTGGGCTGATACCAATATTAAAAATTCAGAGAAAATATCAGTAGATTTTTTTTCTTTCAATAATTTTGTCTTTGAGAAAGGAAACAGACGGTGTGTTTGTTGCTTTAGATGTAAATATTTTGCACATAAATACTTGTATTTAGTTACAAAAATTGACAACAAATAACGCTGCAAAATATTTATGATCAAAGCGATCAGTTGTAGCGTTAAAACGCAGAAGTAGGTTTTCGTACCGAATTAGAGGTTTTACGCCAGGGCTCGAAAAGCCGCCCGTCCGCCCGTCCCCGGCGGTCAAAAATTCCCCGCGGACGGCCATTTTCCCGTTAAAGTTCGTGATACATTTTCAATTTTTGTTATCCTACAAGAGTCTATCGCCTCACTTCTATAATGACCCTCTAATCTAGAAATACAGCAACATACTGCGCTTGGTGGAATTGATGTTTTCTCTGTCTGGGAGTACTGCAGCGGTTGAAAGGAGCTTTTCAGTAATGAACTTACAAACAAACACATTACATACTGGTCTTAACAAGAAGCGTTGAACACAATTATGAACATCTACCTAAATGGAAAACCCCTTTCAGATTTCTGAGCACAAACCTCTGTAAATCATTAGATTGATTGTGGAACTGGCAAATGTCATATTTGATTCATTTAAAAAGCGCAGTACCCTCAGATAAATTGACATTCCAGATAACTTTGCCTTTGTCATTTAAATTATTTCATAAAACAAATACTAGGTTACTATTAGTAACCTAGTATTTCTTTTATAACTGTATAATGTTATCCTAGTATTTGTAATCCTAATAACTACTAATTCATTGTGCAATTTATATGATAAATGTTTGTAATAAATAAGAGAAAATTATATTTTTATTTATTTAGAAGTTACGAATTAGTTTAAAAGGAGAAGGGGTACATTGTTGGACAAATCGTCCTCGGGGACGGTTAAAATTTCCGAGTTTTTTCGAACCCTGTTTTACGCCCTACAGTTATATTAAACAACGCTTTCTCTCGTACGAAATTAACAAAAGTTATTACTGTCCTATGACATTTGTAGTCTTTTTAATAACTCTGTACAAAGCGCAGCGCCATCTGTTGGAACTAAATTGAAAAATGTCTGCATAAAGATTTTACACCTTTTACCGATAACACATGTAGTTGTTTCATTCTTCTATGGTCCATTGTGACCGACATTTTTAATTTTAAAATCAATAAGTTCTTTGTTTGACACTTTGTAAATAATTATAAATATACAAAAAAATATTTGTGCCATGTCTTTGTATTAAATATAATTTTAAACTTACGCAAGTTCAATCATAGTTTTGAGCTACATATTAGTATTATTGCCGCTTAATAATTTACGCAAAATGAGAAACGGATGTTTTAATGAAAAAGCAGAACAGAATTATCGAAAAATAACGTTGCTCTACGATTCGACTTAAAGTTTTGTTTTAATCCTGGAATGCTATCCTCATGTCGTTGTAAATTTTATACTTAATCCAAAATACTTGAATTTCATTTTATCAGCCTCTTAATAAAACAGGAGAAATTTCGAGGTTTACAAGCTTAAATCAGAGTTCTCTATGTTTGCAATAAAACAAAATGTCCAAGAATAATACTACAGAGAAATTATTTAATTCGAATATAAGGTATCCGTATTCAAGGTGTGTTTAAATTTTTATTCTATGTTTAAGATTATTCGATTTTGTTTCGTATTTTATGCTCTAAGAATGTCTGGCTGAATTCTGAAAAATATCATAATTTTTCTGAAAATTCGAAATATTTATTAAATTTTATGCCTCAGTTTAAGCGAAGCCTCCAAGCAAAATACGGAACCAAATTGTCAACAAATTAAAACGCTTTAAACAGAATGTTTATTTTGAAATGTAGAATTAAATGAAGCCCATTATTTCTATCATACAAAGTTGATGGAAAAATTCAGAAATTTATTTTGTAATTAATGTTATATTTATCATCAGCTGCAAAAGTACTGTATCAAAGTATTGTATTATTATTGTAAAGTATGGGTTTTTTAAACTTATCAGAAAATATTACTAGATTAACTGAAAATTAAGAAATATTCTTCGTTTACAATTAAAATTATACACTTTAGCCTTATTCGTGTTAGTAATTAGTATAACAATATTAACTATTTTAATATACTATTATTTCAGAAATTACAGAAATTAATTAAGGCAAAAATAAAGAGTGCCAATAAATTGTAGGAAATACCTCAAGCAGCATTATAAGTAATAAGGTTTTCAATATCACTTCTAAGTCTGGAAATTACAGAGTACAGAGGATAAGAATTATTTTGTAATTAAGACATTAAAATGCCTAGGGTGATTTTGATTTCTTCGAGAAAGCATTAGTGCACAACTGTTTTCAAACTTTCTAAATTTTGAATGATTTTTTCTGATATCAATTTTTATTCTAATGCTTTTACAGAAGTTTAACATAAGCACAGGCATATCTAAATACAAACATTTTTGCGAAACCATGGAAAGAACTTTTGTATTTTAGTATTCTTTAGAGCTAAAATTGGAATTAAAAAATATATTATGACGTCTTGTTATAATAGTCATAATAATAGTCATAAGAATAATGTTAATTTATAATTTTTCCAAAATCAAAATGTTTATTTAAAAAGAACCCGTTGAGATCCCATGAAAAAAGAAAAAAAAAATTTTTTTCCCTCGTGATTTGTCGAAATAGTTCTATTAATTTTTCTCTTTTTTCCCCCCTACAGCGACATGCGTGATAAGCGTTTCCGAATCTTTGAAATGTTCATTTTACAAGATTTTTAAACTCTTTTAAACTTCTTAATTACAGACTTATAAACTTCACGACTATATCAGAATGACAAAATATCGAAATTGTATTGATCAAAATGTAGTGACGTAAGTCTATCATCTTTAAGAATATAAACGTTAGATGGTTAGAAAGATTAAAATAATAGTTTCTCGAAGTTCTAAAAATCTCTAACAATTCCAATTCAAAAATTAAAAAAATAATAGTAAATAAAAAAATTCAACGAAATTTTTGTTTACTATTAAAAAGCAAAACGTTAGAACAAAATAAATATAGTGTTTAAATTAATTCGCATTAGAGTTGCACAATGTGTGACGATCTGGGAAACATTTTTTGAGAATAATGAAAAAAATCCCGCCATCGCAATTTCGATCTTCTGCAGATGGAATGACCCCCCCCCCCCCGCTTTTGCAGCTAGACGATCTGTCCGCTATTTGACGGTAGTATTGTGTAATCACAACCGCCGCGCACACTTGGTCTCTTCATAAGCTGATTGAAGTGGTCACCCACCCGTTCACAGACCGCTGCTGCCAGTGATGCATGAGTACGGTGATCTACTAAAAATCGTATCTCACGATGACGCCGCAGAGGGAACATTAGTAATGAACATCAATTATCGATGCTCTAAATAATTTTTCCTTATATTATTTTGACAACTTTCATATATTCTGCAGTGACTGCCCACAATATATTTTCACAATAATTAATTTTTTTATACTAACCGGCGTTGATTAGCTGACCCAATTGTTAGTTTGAGACTCACGATGGTATTGTATCGGACTTAACGCATCGTAACGAACCGTAGCCTTATAATTTTGAACCCTACCCAGAAAACACGGGAACTCCTGGATCACGCCTTAGGACTTCTGGAGAACGTATTCATGTAACTATGGAGAATTACGTTAAATGGAGAAGAAATGTTTCTACTACGTTGAATGGAATGGAAAACCTTGAAAATTTCCCACGGTTAGCCCGCCGACAAGGATATTCCAATCCGCTTATCACTGAGGATATTTCACAACAGAAAAGTGGTCTGAGCGAGACGGGAGCAGAATTTTATCCGATCCCGGATCTTCTTATTGGAAGGCGAACGATCTATTCCCGGAGCCATCAGCTTTTATTCACAATGTTTGTCTCATATATATTAAACAAAAACAAACTGTGGTTTTCATTATAAGGGCATTTTGTGCCAATTTCAAAATAAGATAGAGGGTGCCAATAAGAATTGAGCAAACCATTCGCTAAATAAACTTTTTTTTTCCTTCGCCAAACTAAGTGCACCGTAACAAACAACTTTGCGACCATCAAAATACAACTTAATCCAGGATATTTGTTTTACTGGAATGAATACCTTATCACGAACAGCCACGAAAATTCATTAGTGATGGCGAGCATTTATCGTAAAGTCGAAGTGTAAGCTAGAGACTGGATCTACAATAGAGGAAATCAACCCGGTTTAATGGCTTCCATGATTACCCACTAACGAGTTATTGGCTACGCTCAAATGCAGCAGAGATAACCTTTGATTTGGTTTATTGTCCTCAGCTATTTTAGGGAAAATCTTATGCTGGGTAGGGAATATTTCAATTACTTAAGAGTTAAATGCATATCCGAGAACCTTCATGCCCCAGACTGCAACAGACATTTAAGCTTGTGATTGGATTTTAGGGAAATTAAGCGGAATTTCGACTTCAAAGTAGGTGAATAATTGGTTAGAAAAATATCTAATGTTTCTTGCAAAAAACATTTTTAATGACTATAAGAATTATGATAATTGATTCTAAAAAATAATAAATATTAAAATGTCTTTGGTTTACTATACCTCTATAATTATTTAAATGTAATTCTTCTTAATGACAGTGTTATTATATTTAACTTATTAAGGATATTTCCAACATATATGCGTTTCCTAATACACCTATAAATCAAATTACAAGCACATTTTTTTCCAATTTTAAATTTTTTTATCTCTATATCAATGACACGATTATCTTTATCACCATTTTGTTTAGCATGAAACCTACCGAAGGGCTTTCAAAAACGATTAAAAACTGTTGATAAGAGGGCGTTTTGAACTTTTTTAGGGAAGATGTATAGTGATCTTTTGGCTGAACTAGTAATAATGATAATGTATACACTATATACATTCATTGCCACAAAAATTCACGAAACCAAGAAAGAGTTGTCAGAATGGAAGGAAATTATACATATCAAAATTGAACGTTGATACAAGTATGTGATAAAAAAAAGTAAAATGACCATTTATTAAAGAAACAAAAGAATAGAGTTTTTAGTATTCTGTGAAACTACCACTAACGTGAAGGCGTGATGCGATATGGTCGGGTATTGAAGCAAACAAGTCCATCGTGATGTCTTGCAGCATCTCGTTTTACCGGTGGTGTAAGTGCTTTTTAATACTATTAAATTCAAGAGCTGTCCTACTTGACGTCCGAAGTGATCCCAGGTGTGCTTGATCGGTAACAACTCTGAGGATCAACAAGCCAGGGAAGGCTAGTAAGTCGGAGGTAGCCTTGTGACATTCTTTCTGTTTGTGGCTGAGCGTAACATATTTTATTCTATTCTGTAACCAGCGTTGAGAAGCTGATCCAATTCTGCCAATGTTTAACTCCAAAACCTTATAGTTTTGAACTCAACCTAGAAGACAAGAGAACTCCTGGATAAAGCATTGGGACAAGCTAAACTTCGTAGTGTACTTTAAGAAAGGATTCTGTGAGTCCTGCCGAGTGGAAAGATATGTTGATGAAGGATGCTACGAAAGTGCCAATAGGTTGTCCTGGCTCTGTAGATTATTATTAGAGACGATCGTGTGTCGCATGTAATGACCCCCACAACATCACATAGCTGTGGCTGTGTTTCTGTATAGCGAAGTTAGGATTGGGGCGTTCATCATGGGATTTAAATACCTGTATACGGTTGTCATCACTACTTAAAGTAAACCTAGATTCGTCTGTAAAAATGACTTCGTTAATTCGCGTAAAAGTAATTAAATCACAACTTCAGTATATTTTGAAAGAACACCATCTACCTTTATTTACAAACGACTACTACACAAAAGTGTTGCCATGCAGAGACAAATAAGTTCTTTTATTTAATCTCGTATCGGCGTGCAACATCCTCCTCGTCCTGGTCGACCTTTAGGGGAATGACCAGCTGCACGGGACGGGAAATTGTCCCTCCATTTACTCGCAGTATGCATGTACGGGCTTTGTTGTCACGGCCTAAGATCACTGACTCGACGTGGACTTTCCTCCAAGTGTGCCGAGGTCTGACGTCTTCCTGCAACAAGACCGCATCTCCGATCCGGATTTCAGTTCCTTTAGGTGGATTCTTCACATGGTGAAATGTTCTCAAGTCCATCAAATACTCCCTCTGTCATCTTTTCCAAAAGGAGTCCATTAAATGTTGACGACTTCTCCATATACGTGTTAAATCAGAGTCTGAACTGGATGGGCCAGAAGGGATAGTTGTGAGTCGTTTTCCTATTAGAAAGTGAGAGGGTGTCAGTGCTTCGTCCGGATTGTCTGTAATACCATATTCATGGACAATTGGTCTGCTGTTCACGGCGGCTTCGATATCCCATAGAACCGTGACCAGACTGGTAGTGTCTAAGCAAGCTTTACCAAGGATCTTCCACAGACACTGTTTGACAGTACCAATCATTCTCTCCCAAAACCCTCCCCACCAAGCCGCTCGCGGGGCGATGAATTTCCATTTCATGTTGTGACAAGCATAAAACTGGTGTACTTTGGAAGAGGATATGATGTCCCACAAGGACCTAAACTCCTTGTCTACAGCGCCGAATGTTGTGGCGTTATCTGTGTACACAGTATGAGGAAGGGAACGTCGAGATACGAACCGTTGTAGTGCAAGTAAGAAAACATCAGTGCTTAAATTATAACACTACTTCCAAGTGGATGGCTCGAGTTACAGCACATGTAAATATGACTATGTAGGCCTTTGTAACCAATTTTTCATTTTTCACATAGAGAAACGAGTTATGTTACCTCGAATAGTTTTTCGTTTTCGCTTCAATTGCGACACTTGTTCTTCTTTCGTCGCCATTTTTCTTCCGTGGAGATCAAAGTTCGCAATACTAAAAGTTTCGTAAAAATAACTTGCCAGTATTTTGTCGTAGTTCCAAGTCGCTGATTCGTATGAGTATTTCGGCACCAGATGTTAATTCGCGTAAAAGTAATTAAATCACAACTTCAGTATATTTTGAAAGAACACCATCTACCGTTATTTACAAACGACTACTACACAAAAGTGTTGCCATACAAAGACAACTAAGTTCTTTTATTTAATCTCGTATCGGCGTGCAACAGACTTGGTCCCACTCAGTTGCAGTTCAATACCATAAAGCGTGACACCACTCCAAATGGAGGCAACAGTGAGTGAGTATCAATTCTACCGACGCTGTACTTTGACACAACGCTATTACAGCCGAAAGATGTACTGTAGTGGCGGTGATTCAATGGGGGCTATTTCATACAAAACAAAACTCTCTTTAATATTGATCTACGGCACCCAGACCGCAGGGTAGATTGTTCGTGACAGCCTTCATCTATATATGTCGCCTGTAGATTTACGACAACCTCAGTAAAAGTGCCACAGGCCTATCATTGTCACCTTTTCTTGGCTTTCTCGATCCCTAAATTTCTCATCGAATAAACATACCAGGGATCATTTAAGGCGTCAAATTGGAAAACCTCCTATTTTTGTAAAGGTGGGTTTACAGCAAATGTTAAATGTTATGCCGCAGGACAACGTAAGAGACTTGTTTGCATCTATGCCTGACCGTATTTCATCGGGCATTCCTGCCAAAGATGGCATGACAGAATACTAAAATCTCCGTACATTTTTGTTTTTTCCAGAAATAAATAAACATTTTGTTTTGATATATTGATTACTTACTTAAATCAAAGTTGTACTTACGTATGTAAAAAATATATATACGTATACGTATGAAAGAAACACTGTTCGGTCTGTTTTTGTGAAAGAAAACAAATTTAAAATTCTTTTCTGAAACTTTAACATAAAGCATTCTTGTCAAAATTAGTAATCAGCCTGGCTATTTTGGTTAACAAGGCTCAATTTCGAGACAAACGACATTAGATTGGCACTGTGGTCAGTATTGAATACCAACCGCTGGCAGACTAACTAGCACCCAATAATTTGAAGCTGAATAGGCATCATACCTCACTATGAATAGAACTTCGATTTTTTATAATGAAATCTCGGTGGCTTATCGGTGGTTGTAAACTGACTGTAACGCTGTTTTTATAACACTGTTTATTATAAAATTGATTAATTCACGTTATAACACATATTACAACACGTTGATTTAAGAGTTTCATAACACTGCTATGAAACTCTGCAAATAACCATGTTATTAAAGAATTCGGAAATTTTTCATGGCAAAGACTTCTGAAAAATTGAAAACTATTTTGATAACATCAGTGTAAAACGCATTGAAAATCTTTATAGAATAGATTAAATTCCTTAACTGATATATTTCAAAAAGTTTAAAAAAAAGAAGTACTCTTGAGTTGCGATAAAAGGACATTCGTTTATTACAGGAAGTAAAAAAAGGAAACCAAGATCTATTTTATAACCTCTAAATAAATGTTTCATTCAATAGTTATTACAAATCACAGATGTCATCGAACTTCTAAAAAAAAAAAAGAAATGAACGGATTTCTTCAGCTACGTCCAGAAAAAAAAAACATGTTGGTGATATTCCATTTTGTGCGGTAGTACTTACAGAGATTCGCAGAAAACTTCGCTAACAACGAAACGAAATATTGATCGGTGTCTTTTAGATGGATACTTCCATCTTCTGCAGAAAGACATGATCACTTAAGAGATCTATTACTCAACTGTGTGATGGATTAGAAAATGATGGATCATCTAATAAATGTTAGAACGTTTTTCTTATTTGTTTTGCTAGAAAACGTGTTAAAAAAAGGGTTGTGTCATTAACTTTTTTTCCTGAAATTCTGTCGAAACAAGATTTTTTTCGAATTTTAGTTCTTGTTAGCTATTATAACAAATTCTGACAGGTTTCTTTGGGATATTTCATTTTGTTCGATCTTTTACGAAAAAAATTGAGCACTTTGATCATAAGTTTTAATATCTTAAAATAAATTGCATATAAGGGTGATTCTCACGAAATATGACAATTTACAGTCACTTGCACCAAGATCTAATACTAAACTAATAAAAGAACTTTTTTTTTAAAAAACTTTAATATTAGCATTTTAAAAAAACCTAGTACTAGCATCGACTGTTATGTATATTTAAAAAATTTAATTGAACTTAAAAATCTAATGTTTCTTGCATGTCACAAACAATGTTTCCAATAATAACTAGCTTCAAAACTTCCCATACATTTTTCAATATCTATTTTTTTTATCTCAACCGGTGTAAGCATTTCTAGAATATACGCAGAAGGTATTATTTACAAAAACTTCGTTTAAAATAATTTTTTCTGTCAATAATTTGTTTGTCACAAGAAAATCTGTCATTTTCCTGGCTACTTTTATTTAGTGGTTTATAACCAAAATAGATAGAGCCAGCAATCAATTAGATTTATCTGAGATATTTTAAGAAATCCTGTTGTTTTCGGCAGAATATAAACGTCTTAGGCCAAAATATTAAATTAAAGTAAAGTTATATGCTATAAAATTACGAATTTGTCATTATCCTGGCTTATGAATGCCAGGACATTGAAGTGTTACCAGAATTCTTTTTAACTGTTAATATTGTAAAGAGGGAAAGCAAATATTAGCATAATACCAAGTTATGTATGATTGTAATAAGATTGAATGTAATCAAGGTTATTTATTTATTTAATGATTGATTATTTTACACAATTTTATTCTGTACATATCAGCAACAAAGTTTTTTTTATTCTTTCTACATTATATAAAAGAACTAATTTCAGTTATTCATGGTCCATCTAACATAAAGGCTTAGGTTTTGTTACGTACTAATTGCTTAAAATGAATGTCTTAGTAACATAACAATTCTAGGATTTTTATTTTATTTATGCTAATGCTATTCCTTTATGTGGTACTATAAAATGAGCTGTATTTTAAATAGTCCTTTGGTAACATCCATTAACTATTTTATGATCACTTTTAATGCGCGCAGTCTACTTTTAATGGCAGGTTATGGCGAGAAGCAGCAAGTAAGGGAAGGAGCTCTCTAGTAATTGATGAAGAAACGGTTTTGTATATTTTAACTGCAATATTGAGGTATATTAAATATTAACGTATTCTTAAATAAGTAAATAGTGTGTACATGTCTATATTACTTGGTCACTTTATTGATCTGTTACTAAACAATGTGATGAATTAGGAAATGCGGCATCATCTAATAATGTACGAGTGTTTTTATTAGTTAACAAGAAAACTCGTTAAATACAACCTAGCAACAATTATTTTTGGCTCCAGTTGGGCGCAAAATTGGCTTAATATGGGTCTTACAAGAGAGTTCAATATTGGAATGCATAGATTTTTTAATATGGGTCCTAGAATGTTCTATATATGACCAATATAGGTCCTATATTAGCTGAATAATGAATATGAAATGTCGGGTGAATCGGACAATTCTATATAGGTCCTATATTGGTTGAATAATGAATATAAAATATCGGGTGAATCTGACATTTCTATATAGGTAATGAATATAAAATATCGGGTGAATCGGAAAATTCTATATTGGTCCTATATTGGCTGAATAATGAATATAAAATATCGGGTGAATCGGAAAATTGAATATAGGTCCTATATTGGTTGAATAATGAATATAAAACATCGGGTAAATATGACAACTCTATATAGGACCTATATTGGCTGAATAATGAATATAAAATATCGGGTGAATCTGACATTTCTATATAGGTCCTATATTGGTTGAATAATGAATATAAAACATCGGGTGAATATGACGACTCTATATACGACCTATATTGACTGAATAATGAATATAAAATATCGGGTGAATCGGGAAATTCCATATAGGTCCTATATTGGCTGAATTATGAATATGAAACATCGGGTGAATCTAACATTTCTATATAGGTTCTATATTGGTTGAATAATGAATATAAAATATCGGGTTAATCTGACATTTTTATATAGGTCCTATATTGGTTGAATAATGAATATAAAAAATCGGGTGAATTTGACGACTCTATATAGGACCTATATTGACTGAATAATGAATATAAAATATCGGGTGAATCGGGAAATTCCATATAGATCCTATATTGGCTGAATTATGAATATGAAACATCGGGTGAATCTGACATTTCTATATAGGTTCTATATTGGTTGAATAATGAATATAAAATAGCGGGTGAATCTGACAACTTTATATAGGACCTATATTGGCTGAATAATGAATATAAAATATCGGGTGAATCGGAAAATTCTGTATAGGTCGTATATTAGCTGAATAATGAATATTTTAAATATCGGGTGACTCTAAAAATTCTATATAGGGCAGATATTGATTGTAAAGTGGCTGTAAAATATCGGGAGAATCAGACAATTCTACATCGAAAGCAAATATCGAAAAAATAACGGCCCTTTGAACCCTTATTGAGTTAATATGCGGGAATATTGGTCTAATGAGGGCCAGAGTTATTTTACTGCAATGGAAAGCTTATACCAGAAACTTTTTTTAAACCTTCTGCCGTAGCAAGATTATTATTATTTATTTATTCATTTTTCAAAATAAAAAAATAAAAACTCAGTAAAAAATGGATACACTAATTTCTCAAAACTTTCTTCATTTTTGACGGGAGCTGTTACCTGGTACATACTCCGAGCAAATATTTCGTCAGAGGCGACTTCTACAACGAAGCAGATTTCGTCAAAAGTAAAAAAAAAAAAAAAATGCTGAAAATTAAGCTAAAAAATTATATTTAGTTTTGTAATAAAAAAGCGAACTCTTTTAGAAAAAAAAGAAAGAAACATTACACATTCTTTAAAGCAAAAGATTCCGAAATTACTAAAAATTATCCGAATGTTGTAGCTTAAAACACCTTCCACTGTACAACATGTATTTTACTGTACCAAATTATAATCATCACATGGTTTGAATAAAATCAAAATTATGATTAATCTAAATTAACTATCATTATTTTCTCATAACTAAAACATTTAAAAATCTTTCCTCAGACAATCAAATTCAATTGAATAGTTTCAAAAATTCATTCGTCACACTTCTTTTAAAAGTGGAAAATTTTTTCTCAATATTATATCCAATAATTTGTGTGCTTACTTTTGAAAAATGTAGTCTACTGATTAAGTTCAAAAATAATTCGAGTGTTGCCCATAGATTGATAGAAATTATCACTGTCTCAAGGAAGAAAAGTACTAGAGTACTAGGTATGACACACACCCTTTCTTGGTAGGACAACAGAAACTGATCCCGCATCTTTTAATATCAGTTTCAATGGAAATGTAATTATTTTTAGTGAAACTTAAAAATTAAACAATAGAATATTTTTAGACTAGACTGCAAAGGTTAAGTGAGAATATTTTTATTTTACTTGTTTATTTTTAGTCTAACTGATAAAATACGTTTTTATTGCAGTTCAAATGAAAAAAAAAAAAAAAAAAAATCCGACCTAAAAGAGGCATTTTTATTTAAGAATAATATCGAGTATTTTTTGAGAACATAAAGTAAAATTTATGACAGATCCTTGAAATTTATATATTTCGCAACATAAGAAACTGAATGGTCTAAATTATCGGTATTTTCTCTGACGGAGATCCATTATTTGCAAAAAGGAATATCTTGTTTGAAGGAATTTTTTATTTTAAACGGATAGGATTTGTGTGAGTATTATACCAACTAAGATATTTTCTTTGAGAACTTTATTCATCAAAATAGAAAGACTGTTTTAAAAGAAAAGGGCTATTCATATTTTTTAAATTACTTAACAATATTAAATAATCCCGAGAAACGGAAGCTGTTTGATATTACCTAATGAATACTTCATTTGCTTCAAAAAATATATAAATAGGAAATAACAAGTTGACATTCTTCAAACGCTCACGAACAGGCACCCATTTTTAAGACTCGCCAGACGGGAATGAGACGAGACCGAGGTGATTTGAAATATAAAACGAAAAGTTGATAACGAAAAAGGGAAAAATAAAGGTGAGAAACAAAATTAGAAAAACCACAGCAGCCGAGAAAGAAAAAAGATGATAAAAAGAGAAAGAAAAGCCATAGCTGCCGAGAGGAGCAAATCAGAGTAAAATGCATTTCCACCAGCTATGAAGAAGTAGTAAAAAACTATTGTCGTTGCCACGAGAATCAGCATTCATATGAATAAAGCAATATTCCAGGGGGTCAAGAATAATTTTGAAATCCTCAATTGCTGAGCATTGTTGGAATCTAGGGCCTAAATTCAACTTTCACAAAGTCAAAAAATAGTTCTACTTCAGTCACATCAGCTCATCTTGATGCCTTGGAATCTTGTTTTATTCGTATGACTGCTGATTCCCTTACTAATTGAATTAGTTTCTTACAAAGTCCACTACACGTGGAAATGTGTTTTACCCTGATTTGCCTTGACAAGGGTTTTTCTTGTTCGGTTTTTTATCTTTTTTATCTCTTGGCTACTGTAATTATTGTAGATTTGTTCTTTTTTTATTTTCCATTTTTTGTTGAGAACTTTTCGTTTTACGTTTCGAATCACCTTTTGCTTCTTCTTATTTACATCTGGAAAAATCTTGAAAATAGGTGCCTGTTTTGGAGTGCTTAAAACATGTTGACTGTTATTTTCTACTTATATACTTTTGAAGCGAATGATTTTTTTAATCTACGAGTAGTAATAGAAAGCAATATGCCCCAAATCATTCTGCTATCCAGCAAAGTTATGTATTTTTGTGCGTTCTGACCTGTTTATATGGTTAAATTTGTTGCAACCTTGAATAAAGTTGTTCAGTTAAACCATACTATCGTATTTCTCACATAAAATTACATGAAATTATTTGCTGATTTTGAAAAAGAACATTTTAAGGGGTCCAAACTTCGGATCGCTCTCCTGACGAAAGTATAGGGACCATATTTTCCAGATTGTGCGACCCCCTATATTTTGGAACCCCTATATTCAGAAATCCGAACCCATCTAAAAAAAGGTGTGCTATTCAGAGAAAGTACGTTTATGTAGCTGATTTTGAAACTCAAAATAGTATCTGCATTATTTAATTGGTATATTTGAGATCCCCCTCTCAAACCATCAAAATTGAGTCCTACAACGTGAAAATCCGATCATTAGATCAAAAGTTATTCAGGGTCATTCATTTTTATTGGCACACGACTGTACATTTAAGTAAACTACACTTACATATTTTTTTATAGAATACATGAACAGTTTAAACAATTTTTGCTAGAAAAATCAACTTTCTGAAAATACTAACATCTTATTTCAGTGGCTATAAAAAAGTGGTTAAATGAATATATCAAAAGCTTTTTCTTGAGGTTGACACAATTCATTGTGATACCTCACTGAGTGGAATTTGGCAAGCTACGCTTACGGCTAAAAATGTTCCCGCTATCTGTTGTTAGGGAATAGGATTTATTCTTCTTTTTAGGCGTGATGAAATAGTTGAAATTCTATCTGCCTTTATTTTATTAAAAGTCTCTCTTTTTTTAAAAAAAACTAAGCTACTCTTTGTTGTTGATGTTCTGTAAGTAGAGTTTAGACAACTATGGCTAAGTTTCTAGACATGATAATCTAGTTGATGTTCAAACTGTTTTAGCCTTTCAGATATTGATTTTTCTTAAATCAATAAAGAAGAGATTGAAAGAATATATCAATAGGTTTTCGTTTAAAATGTGTGTAATTTTCGTAAAGTTTTTTTTTAGTAGAATTTGGAAAAGTACGCTAAAAATACTTCAATTACCAAATGTGATGGATTCGGCTAACTTTCTAAACATGATAAATTACTGTTCTGTTAATCTTCTTGTTTTGTTTGTGTTCTCTTTTAGTCTTCTTGTATTGTTTGTGTTGTTAGTCTTCTGGCACTGTTAGTGTAAAGTCCTCCTTCTATCCTACTATATTCTGTTTTCTTCCTTCTTGCATTTGCGCTGCGTTAGTATTAAAGTGTGATGATTGTAATCTCTTGGTTACAAATTTTTCACAAGTCAATAAAGTGAGAATTAAAAAAAAAAAAAAAAAAAAAAAAATAGAAACTTTTCTTTTGAAATACTTATAATTCTTATACAGTTTCTATAAAAAGTGTTTGGGCGGCAAAAATTCTAATTGTGGTAATAGTTGGTTCAAGCTTTTATGAGGTTTTCTCAATTTTCAATTATTATGAGGAAACCAGAATAAATAATTCTTCAAGTTTTGGCATCTAACTAAATTCTTTCACAACAAATCTCTAATAAAAGCAATTTTTTTTATAAAAAAAATATTTTCAGTTTCTATAAATGTTAATGAATTATAATATGAAGACTGCATTAAATATTATATAGTAAATACTGCATAGTAAATAAATATATTTTCTTGTTATAATCCAATTCTTTTTACTACTTATTTAAAAATATTATCCAATTACTTTTTTTACAACTAATGTGAAGAGATTAAGTTATTCTTGAGGAAACGAAATTTACAATGTTAACTCCGAAATTATTTTTCATTTTAATGCTAAACAAATAATGGTTTCCTAAAAAAATATTAACTGAATAAGAATTATAAAATGAAATTACATTTTGAAACAGAAAGAAAAATAATCTACAGAACAAAATATTTTCAATACGCATCGGTAACTTTTTTAATGACTAAAGCTTTTAATCTAATTAGTAATTCAATGCAAGGACTAATGATTATTCACCATTTCTTATCATTCAGGACTTCAATGTAATTACTTGCTAATAAAATATAATGCATAAAATATTATGCTAATAAAATATAATGGAAAAACAACTGTGTTAAGAATTTTGAATTTCTTAGAATGTAAGTTTTAATTATTAAGAGTGAAAAAATGAAAAATATAACGTATAAGAAAATATATTTTGTGTAAAATCAAAATAAAGTAGAATTGTACCTTTGTTTTTAGGCACTTGGCTTTGATATCTAAGTTTTTTGATATTATAGTAAAGTTTTAATATTTACGAAATGAAAACATTTAATACAATCTACTTGCAGTAGATTAAGCATAATGCATTATACTGAAGAAGAAAAAAAACAGCAAAATCTTTTTTTTTTACCATCATAGGCACATCGGACTGAAAAGTATTCACTATTATTATAATTGTTATTGATGAAGAATTAACTATTGTAGATGATTCAATGGTTCCTTAAAAAGAATTCACTAATTCTCAGGGCTTAATGTTTAAGAAATGAGTACATTTAATATAATAACTTTTTCTTTGTATTACATTAAACAGTTAAAAATAGGGAAAGAGCAGGGAACTTTTATTTCGTCATCCTAAGCTCTGTGGATAAAAAAATTATTCACTATTATAATCATTGATAATAATGTGTGTGTGGATAATCATTGTGGATAATAATGTTCTGATGAAGAATTAACTATTGTAGATGATTCAGTGGTTCGTTAAAGAGAATTTGCTGATTCTTCAGGCTTAATGTTTAAGAAATGAAAACATTTAATATAATAATGTTTTCATTGTAGTTGATTAAATAGCTGAAAATGGGGAGAAAGCAGGGATGAAAAACAAAACTAAAAACTAAAAAAAGGGGGGAAATAGAGAAACAAAACAAAGAACTCCATTTTCGCTATCATAAGCTTACTGGGCCAAAGATTAGACACTATAAAGATGATTGTTGTTGATGAAGAATTAATTATTGTAGATAATACATTAATGGAAGTTCACTTATTTTGAGATTTCATAGTTTATGGAGCAGAAAGGAGTTATTTCTGAATCCAATTATTTTTACTACGGAACTTATGCTTTTTGTAAAGATAGTATATTTCTAGAGAACCTTCCTGAAGATTTGTATTGTTCGATTTGCTTTTTTTTAAAAAATATGTAATTGATTAGGTGTCAATACATTTTTAAAAAGCAAGATTGTTATATATCACTGGAAACACGAGTTTTAAAAAAAAACTTTTATAATCTGCTAGACGAAGAATTTAAAAGTGCCCTGGGAAAGTAGTGGCCAGCATTACAGAAAAAAGCAGTACAGCAATACTTGGCGATTAATCGGAAAAAATCAGGCGGAATAAAGGAAAGGGAACTGTCGAGTTGTAAAATAAAAAGTGTCTTTAGTGTGACCGAAACTGAAAGAAAGTTACATGTTTATGGCAAATTTTAAAAGGATTTGATTTGAACTGAATATCTAGTTTTAGAATTTCATTTTGGCTTTGCAACCCCCACATGAGATAAGAAGTTTGAAGTTATTTTCATTCTGAAATAGATTAGAGGTTAAATATACATTTAAGATTTGAGCGAAATTATAAAAAAAATCGGTATAAGTAATGCCTATATTCCAGCATTAAGATGTGTGTTTTTCTTTTTTTTTCTTATTACGTTTTCAATAATGTTTTTCTATCTTATGAAACCTAAATCAGAAATTTGCTATAAAAGAAAACTCCCTCTATAAATGCATTTGGAATGTAAGAGGATTTAAAAATTGTAGAGCGATTAATAACGTTATATCAAATTAATAACAAATTAAAAACAACAGATTAATTTAATTAACAAATTGTTAGCAGATTTTTAAAAATAAATTTAGAAAAAAAACATAAGTATACGGAATTCGCAAATGCACATTTAAAATAATCTCAAGCCAAACCTCATGAAATATATCTTAAAAGAATTAAATGCGTCAATTTAACATTTAGAAACCGTTGCAAAAAGTAATAACTTATAAAATTACACTTTTACTTTCAATAGTATGGAAGTTACGGTGAGTAGAAAAACCACAGGAAAGCTAGATCAACTTAAAATATAAACTCGTCACAAACAACCAACACAATTCAATTTTGCATTGAAGAACTAAGTAGGGGTGTTTTAAAACAATTTCGGCGCCGGAAAGACAGCAAAATCCTTTTAGAACATCTCCAAGTAACAGGAATCTGACAAAAATGAGTGCGGCATCTTTGTCTATAATTAGATTCAATTGCACTTCAGTTCTTTTTGTCTTTTCTACCATTTTCGGAAAGTTTAACTTGTTACCAATTTTGTTCTTTTCCCCATTCTTTTTCAAAAGCTTACGGCTAGAGATCCAATTATTCTCAAGGAATTTTGTATTTTGCGCTTAATGAGCTAATGAAGTTTCTGACGAGTGATTCCATATCACCTGGATGGAATTTTTTTTAATAGGAGACACGATAATTGATTTTTTTTAACGAACGTGATTAAAGTTTCGTTTATAGTTTTGTTGGCAACGATGATTAAAAGAAATTTCATAGAATTGTGAAAGTTAAAGCATCTTGTAATGATTTCATTTTAAATCTGATTCTTTATATTAATGAAAAAAATGTATTTTATTAACTCTAGCGATTAATTTTAGGTAAACTATATACACATTTTGATGCAAAAATTTAAGCGGATATTCGAGTTTGCCAAATAATGTATTTTAAATGCATATAAATATTTTAATACTTACTTTTTTTTTATATTTTATTTCCTAACCGTCATTGAACAGCCGACCCAATGTTTTGGGTTTTCGCCTACTGATGTTCAAATCCGTAGCCTTGTAATTTTGAACCCAGTCCAGAAGACAAAGACACTTTTGGATCGAGTATTGGGAGAAATTTGCCTTCGTGGAGGACTTTTAACCACTAAACCACTTTTGCGTCACATGGAGAGGAAAACCACCCACTGTTAGCCTAATGGGAAAGGGACTCTAACCCATGACCCGTCTACCTCTGAGGATATTTTACGTCAGCACTGCGGTCGGTGCAAGCCGGATGTGAATTCGTATCGACCAGCCATTGCTGGGATTCGAACCCAGTTCAATTCACTGGATAGCGAACGCTCTATCCCCTAAGCCATCACGGCTCAACGATTGTTACTGTAAAATAGTTAGAAATTCAGAAGTGGAATTCATAGTTTTAAAGCAAAAGCACAAAAAATACGAAATATCAGAATCTTTGGAAATGAAATAATAATAAAAAAAAATTATCAAAAATTTGAGGAACCGAACTCTTGTATAAACAAGTCAAAATTTAGATCTCATTTAAATATAAAACGAATCATATTCAATTGAATTAAAATAAAGAATAAAATGAAAATACTTTTTTTTTTTTCAATTTAAAGAAATACACTTATATTCCTTATTTTTATAATTTAAAATAATTTTAGTAGTAGAGTTGTAATCTTGACTGTAAAATCAACTGTTTGTTGATTGTAAAAACAAACATTTCTTACTTTTTTTAACCGTCTTTGGACAGCCGATCTAATTATTGAGTTTGCGTCTACCAATGTTCAACTGCGTAGCCTTGTAATATTGAATACAACCCGGAAAACACGGGCGTTCCTCGTTCAAGTACTGGGAGAAATTCGATCTCGTGGAAGGCTTTTCTAAAGAATTAAACAGCATTTGCTTTACTTAAAGAGGAAAACTACGAAACCTCTCAGGGTAAGTCTGATGGATAGGGGACTCTAACCAAAATCTGTCTACCACTGAGGATATTTTACGTCAGAACTGGCTCAGTCGGAGCCGGGTGTGAAATTAATATCCACCTGTCATCGTTGTGATTCGAAACCAGGTCACCTCATTTGGAGACGAGTGCTCTATCCTCGGATACACCTCGGCTCATTAAAAGTAATTGAAGAAACCTTCAACAAATGCATATTGAATGTCTGTTATTAAAAAAAATAGAATAAGCAATTTTGGACCATTTTCTTTTTATATTCTTGTAACGAAATTCAAAATGAAACGACAAGCTTTGTTCCGCTCTTCAAATTTTTATTTAAGATGCTATTAAGATAGCCCGTTTCTTAACCTTTAGGATTCTAAAATCTCTTTCAATTGAGTCAATCCATCGTTTGCAGAATTTCAATTATTCGTTCTGAAAACAAGAGCAGCCCCGTTTAATCTATTGATCTTGATATCTGAGCGTTCATAAATTTCTGTATTGCATAATCTCTTCTCAACAATTTTTTACTCCTCCAAAAATAATTTTAAAAATCTTCCACTCAAATACATACTAATAGGCCACCTTACCCTTTGTCAATCACTAGGTCTTAGAGCTATAGACCAAACTAAAGTATCTCTTTATGGATTTTGCATAACAATTTAGTTTTTCAGCAAATTTACTTTGGCTTGAAAATATTTTTTTAATCAGAAAAAAGTTTTTTTTTTTAATCAAACAAAAAAAAGGACTTAAACTAAAAGGTAAAAGTAAAACAAAAGTTATAGATTTTTTATTTCAGGTCATCGATTAATTTGACAGTTATTTTCTTTTTAATTACTTAAAACTAAGTACAGATTCAAAAGAGAAAATACCAAAGGAAATATTAGAAGTAATTTGAAAAATATTTCTCGAAGGAAGTATACATTTTTTTTCCAATTTATTTTAATACTTATGTTAATACTTTATAATATTTTGTTTCCTATTCACATAATATTTGAATCTGGAAATCAAACAAAGAAGAGTTTTGAAAAAAAATATTGATTTTCCAATTTTATTACAAATCAGTAGGAGAAGTAAATAAGTTTGGTAAACAAAATGTATGCAATAAATTCAATAATTTTTCTATTTCCTACAACTTTATAATCGATTTTACATAAAAATTAAGAAAAAGTTGTTTTTGAAAACAGTAAAAAGTCTTTAGAAATGCTTTTAAAATCACATAAAAATTATTTTAAAATGAAAGTATTTTGTAAGGAGTTTTAAGTTAAAAACAGTTAAAAAAAATTTCATACTATGACAATAGAGTTGTAATAGCTGAAAGTACAAAGTTTGCCTTCCTATTAGATGACCTTAGTTTGAATCCCAGTTTCGACTGAACCTATGAATACTGCTCTCAGCTCGCACCCACAACAATGCAGAGATATCTATATTAAAATATTATTTGGTAATTAGGGGGCTAAGACCCGTGTTCGAAATCGCTCACTAATCCCGACAAATGATTCGCAATAATTGTTGTTTCTTGGCAGAAAACAGTTTTTCTTCTTAAGTTAAAATTATTCATTTAATATATATGTGCTAAAAAGAATTCCGTTTGTATGCGTTTGTACCTCCACATCTCACGTACAAATATTATTATCTAACAGTATTATAAATATTTAGATCTATTGATGAACAGAAGTAATTTTTCTAAGTAATCATTTTTTAAAATGATATTTATATTGTTATAACATTATATTGTTGTAACATTATATTGTTCAAACAAGTTTGATAAGTTCATAAACGTAATTTAATATTACCGTAATTTAATATCCGTAAATTAATATTATTATTAAATAACCGTAATTTAATATTATTATTAAGTTCACAACCGTAATTAATTATCGCTTACTAAACGGACAAATATATTAAATACTACTTTTGTTTGCATCTCATGATCGTTAAGTTCTAAATCATTTCTCTTTAACTGTAATTTATAACAGTATACTAATGTTATTTGCACAAAAATAATAACTCTAAAACGGTAGACCACCTTTCTAAATAACTGTATCTTAAAATGTAACGCAGAAATACATTATAATAATAATTAAAAAGACAACAATTCTTTTAGTTCTAAACTCTAGAATTAAAAGGGTAATAATAGCAGTAAGCGAAAATAACTTTAAATTACGGATACAAGAATATTTATAGAAAAACACTATTCGCGATCGCAACACTCGATACGCCATCTAGCGGGAGACTGTAAATATCGGGCATTAGTTCCCACATAACCATTGGCAATGACGGACGCCATTTTCTTAGCAGCAAATAGGAATCAAAATTTCGCTAAAGAAAAGGTAAAACTTCTTGAAAAAACTAATCAGAACATGCCAAACATTGAAGCAGAACACGCCAAGCATTTGAATAACAACTTCTCAATAATTTTTACCTTTCTATTACCAACAACATAAAATGTTTTCATGATCACTTGCTGTTACAGATGTGTGTATTGCGGTAAAATAATTTTTCTGTCTTCAACTCATTACAAGTTAAAATGAAGTAAACATTGCTTTCGTCATTCCAATGAATAAATGTCTTCCAATGAATTCCATACAGAACTGTAATAGTTATAGAATATTCTTCTTCTCCATAGAATTGTATATATTTCTGTATCTACATAATTCAGAAAACAACAATAAAGAATAATCCGAATTACTTGAAAAAGTATCTTTTGTGCTGATTATAAATAAAATTTTTATCGTTTTCTTGGTAAGTGTTTTTTAGTTTTGAAAGAATTTCAACTAGAATTCAGCTATTCTGTTTTTAAGCTACATATTAAAATTCATATCGAGATCTTACAATTATAAAATTTTGATGTGTGGTATGTTACCTAAAAGTAATGAACGGATAAACTATGTATATATTATTTGAGAATAAAGTTTTCAAACAAAGAACATATCATTTTGGAATTCTCCGGACTTATAAATCAGGTAAGTGTTATGATTTTTATAATAAAAAATTTGCTTGTAAATAATTTTTTTTCTTACTTGATCGTTCTCTACAAAATGTTTTTTTTACGTCTGATTAAATACTATAAGAATTAAAAAAAAACAATACGAAAGTTTTTATTGAAAAATGAGGAATTTTTAAAATCATTTTTATCCTAAGAATTCTTTATTTTACGCTTTTTAGTTTATAATTTTTTGATAAAATTGTTGTCAAAATACTTTTTTTGAAAAATTAAATGGCATTAAATTATGTGTTTATGTATACTTCTTGCATATTCTAATATTTGAAGTAATATGATTCAGAAAAGTATGGAAGAAAAATTCGGTACTTGCGTATTAACCACAGCTACAGATTTGGCAGATTTTTAGTGCCGCCAATCTACACTTAAAATTTTTGAAAAAATCTTAAAATGAAACACTTTGTTTAAAATCAAAGTAGTCAATCGGATTTCGGTGGAAAATGGGCCGATATAGAGTTTAGCATAGATTCAAAACAAACTTTTCTCTCACCTGATTCTATAGCCATAATGAACTCTAATAAATAAGATTCAAAATGAAATAACATTTCCAAAACGGACGTTAACTAAGATAAAGTTTCGTGTTATGGACTTTGGTACATTTTCGTTATATTTCACTCCATAAAATTTTTCGCTCTTAAAAAAATAAAATTGCATCTTGTTTTGTTTTTGGCAAGTCCCAAAGACGCATTTTCGTAACACTAAAAATGGCGACAAAAAAAGAATAGTTCTTTTTTTTTTCTTTTTGTTTCGTAAGCATTCTTTATTTTACGTTAAAATTTAAATGGGCCTTTCATGTTATACCATTAAATTTAGTAAAACAGGCATTAGGTTTGAACTCTTATAAGAATATACCTATTTTTTTCTCTTTATTTACAAATATTTTTCAGATGTGTTCTGGATGTTCCTTCTCTAAAAAAAAGTGATACCATTTTGTTTTCGTTTGCATAAGAAAGAAAACAAACATTTTTCTTTTTTAAATTTAATCAGCCACAATAAAGATGGAACGTTACAATGCTACATGCTACATTAAAGACGTCTCCAGTGTAACTGAATGATTGTTCATATGGAAATCGCAGGGATTCGGCACATACAACAACGCCCCCTATAGTTCGTTGCGATCGCGAATCTTAATGACTTTTATTAATTTTATGCTGATGACAACCAAAACAATTTGGAAACGAATGATGAAAAACTGGATCCCACCACGTGATTTTTCAGACAATAAAAATGGACTGACAACAATGGAAAGCTGCGACACTATTGTTGGATTTTTATATAGTAAGAAATAGCTTAGTTTATTTCTTAAAACAGCATTTTTCTGTTTAAAAAAGCGGTTTTATACCGACACACCAGTTGACAGTTTTTTATTTAAAGAGACTTTTTGTACAGTGTACTTATAAACTTTTTTTTTATTATTTTATGAATCAGTTTTTTTGCATTCAGATAGGTAACATATACGGTTTTAATCTTTGAAACTAAAAATGTCACGTAAATATATATTATGGAAATAATGAAGCTGCTATCAAATAATGCAATAAAACAATTTGTCGGAAAATACTTGCTCATTAACTAAAAATAGCTAAATGAATCCTTATTATGCTGGGTGCAGTATATTTGTAGTATTATAGCTTTTTCCTGAATGACAAGCAAAAATAAATGTATTTTTGAAAAGCATGCGCAATTTTTTTAGTTCAGCAAACAGAAGTAATTGTCTAATTCGATGAAATTCTGATAAATGGTTATTACTAAATGGATTTTCATCTTTTCATACTTGATAAAAGTATTATAAGAATAAATTCATTTTGTAAAACGTTGATTAAAATAAGTCTACAAAGCAACCCTTTTTTTTTATATTATAGTTTAGTCACACCCTATTTTATGGTTCAAAGCGCTCAGGCATGGCAAATCGCCAAGAAAAATGACTACATCTTTAAGGTAAACGAAAAATACTCTGTCTCTTGCATAATATATCAAAATAACGGATTTAGTGAATTAAGGTAGAATGTAACAAATACACATTTTACGTCTTAAAATTAGGTAGAGTACTACTAAAATTATATGTAACGCAATATTTATAATACTATATAACTATAATAATATTCTAATACCAAATTACTATTAAATACTCTAATGTTGCATAAATACTACTAAACGGAGAAGAAATTCTAATAAAATTACAGTACGGTACAGTAATGGCATTTATCCCGTATTATAAAATCATTTTTTATTATTTATTTTACTAAAATCATTACCAAAATGCTTCGATGAAATTACCGAGTTTCTTAGTGTTCCAATAAAAAATGTTAAATTTTACCATATTCTAGTAGTTTTGACTATACTTTTTTCTTAGTGTATAATAATGCTATATACTATAATACACCTGTAATACCATACCTAAGTAGTAGTTAATGGACAGTAACAATAAAAACCAACAAAGATTCTTTTGAGTTATAGATATCTTAAGGGAAAAAATTGTTACTACATCCCTTATTTTAATTTAAACACATAGTAAATTATATAAAATTATAATATTTGTATAGCTCTTGTATGTTTTAAATTTGCTGTCTTGAACCATAATTCGAAGACAAGTGAACCACTAAATCGGGCATTTCATCAGTTGTGTTACAGATATAAAATATTTTGCATTTAGATGCCAAACAGCTCAGCTATCAAGCGAGACGAGAACATCAATTACGCCAAACACTAATTTAGTCAAACGAAAAAAATGACGTTTTATCAATAAGAAATTTTTTTATCACTGCCTGAGATTAAAGTTGAAATAGCTTTAAAAATCTTCTAATAATAAATTCTAAAGTAAAATTCTAGAATCTTCCTTCTAGAATTTATCTTCTGCTATGACGATCATTTGCTAATAAAAGATTTGCTAAAGAAATGTAGGGTTCAATAAAAGAGCAGCCTAGAGGAAAATTTTTGATATGTATATGGTTTGACCCGGGATGTTATGTCACTGAAAAAGAAGAAGACTCTGTGTGTTTGTTATGATATTTTGCTTAGCTGAAACTGACCAACTTTTTCCTTATCTTCATTTTTCACATACAATGAGTTTCTCCTATCCCCTTTGGTATTCCAATTTTTAGATGTCTGAGTTTATTAATGTTTTATTTATGTATTTATTATTATTGTAATTACTTTATTTTTTAGGCCTATGTGCGATGAATTCCTGTAAAATTGTAAATTTTAAGTTTGAGTTAGATTTGTTGTATATTCATATATAGTCTGTTGTCGTATACGCATAAGCAAACTGCTGAATAACTGAATTTTGAATTAATAACTTCTAATCCTAAAAAATCTATTAAACTTGACTGAACAAAGCTTGTCTGTTGATTCAGATAATCTTGTCGGACCTTCAGAGTATACCACGTTCCAGTAGAAATCAGCGCCGATTAAAATTTCTATAGGTAAATTTTGGAAATTATCGTAAGGATCAGCCAATTCATAGTTTTGCTTCATGGCGAGATCATGAATGTCTTTTGGCACACTATGGTGTGATGCGTACGTGTTAGAACTTTCAAATGCTATAATATTAACTGAAGAATTGTTCCGAAATATTAGATAGCTGCATTTTTACCTGACGCCTGGATTGTAGTTGAATCGATTGCGATTCAAAAGCTCTAATTTCTAATGAACTTGAATTAGAAAACATTTATGTTAAACGGATGAAAGATTATATTACAAAGGAACAAGTTGAAAAGGTGGTTCCTGAACCCAAAAACCAAGACTAAGTTTTTTACTTACCTCATCATATAGTTAAAAATCAAAAACAAATAACTCACTTAAGTGGAGAGTAGTTTTCGATGCCTCTTCTCATACGACAAAGAGTCTTTCTCTTAACGACGTATTAGACTAAGGTTCAAATTTACTCCCAGAAATTCTAGGAACAATATTACGATTTCGATTTTGTTAATATGCTATTACATGTGATGGATTCCAAGCCTTTTTGCAGCTAATGTTGAATGAAGATGACAGAGATGCAACTAGATTTCTGTGGTTTGAAATAGAAAATGATGCTGATAGTACAAACAGGATACTAGAAGATAACATAATTACGAATCGATTTTCTCCTTTAGCATTTGGTTTATCATCAAGCCCCTTTTTACTATCAGCAACATTAAAAGAATTAGTTGAAATGCACCCAGAGTCTCATAAACTTGCTTCTAAACACCCTAAACGGACTATTTTTATGGACGATTTCATCATGACAGTAAATACAGAAAGTGATACTATAAAGATTTACCAAGAAATTCAGGATTTGATGTCACGTATAAAACTACCTTTAGATAAATAGAACAGTAACTCCAAAGAATTAAAAGAAATCTGGAATGAAAACGAACTAATTTTAAACGAGAATCTGTGGTATTAGGAGTTAATTGGAATACTGAAAGTGATACATTTAATCGAAACATAGATGAAAGTTTGCTAAATTTAAACAGCAACCCCGCTACGAAACGTTCTCTTTTACAATCAATAGAAAAAAATTTTTGATCCTCTTGGCCTCTTTGCACCAGTTTTAGTTCTGGGGAAGATAATGTTTCAAGATACATGGTTTTGTGGTATACAATGGGATGAGATATTAAAACCAGATATTACATCGAAATACAACAGATGGAGTACAGAACTGTCATTATTAAATGATATAAAAATTCCCAGGTGGATAGGAGTTTCGAATTTATCAAACATCGAATTCCAGATATTCTGTGATGCTTCAGAGCGAGCATATGGTGCTTCAATTTACATGCGCTCAACAACAGGCAATAATATTACAGTTAGATTAGTGTGCAGCCGTAACCGCCTGTCTCCTGTTAAGAAAATTACTCTTCCACGTCTTGAACTGTTATCAGCTTCAACAGGAGCACGATTATTTCACTATGTTTGTAAAGAAACTAATATCCAGTCTTCATCAGCAACGTTTTGGAGTGATTCAACAGTAACATTGAATTGGATAAAATGCGATCCCAATCGGTGGGAAACTTTTGTATGTAGTCGTGTTACAGAAATACATCAATATTCTTTTCCATATCAATGGCGTTACTGCCCAGGTCCTCAAAATCCAGCTGATCACCTTTCTCGCGGGACAAATCCATCAGAACTTACAAATTTGAAAACTGGTTTAATGGTCCGGAATGGTTACTTCAATCTCATAAAACATGGCCATCGAAAACATTATCCATAAAAGAGAACGACTCTATAAATAAAGAAGCTAGAAAATTACCAGTAAAGGAAATTTTATGTTCTGTTACTACTGAACCTCTTATAGATATTTCACGATACAATTCATATTTAAAACTCTTAAGAATAACAGCTTGGATCTGTTGCTTTATATACAATTGTAAATATCGACAACATTCTACTTCAGAATTAATAGCTGATGAGATGAATAAAGCAAAAAATTATTGGATTTCAGCTGTACAAAAACAATGTTTTTTTTGCAGAGTACAATGCCCTGAAGAATAATCAATCCTTATTTAAATCATCAACAATTTCTAGTTTTCACCCTTTCTTTAAAGACAATATTTTAAGACTTGGTGGTAGACTACACTTCGCACAAATATCGTTTAATCAACGACATCCAATATTACTTGAAGGATCTCATCGTTTTGTGCACTTGTTGATTAGACATACTCATATTCGTCTTCATCACATGGGAATTCGTGTAGTTCTGTGAGAACTACGTTCTGAATTTTGGATACTCCGAGGTCGTCAAGCCATAAAGCGGGTAATTAATACATGCTTACCGTGCTAACTATCCCATGCTATATGCTCAAATGAAATACAAGCACCCCTTCTATTAGATAGACTTACTCCCTATGTACACTTTGATACGACTGGAATAGAATTTGCAGGTCCAGTTTATGTTAAAACATTCAAACCTACAAAAACAGCCTACATCGCATTCATTACATGTTCAACTACTAGAGCCTTGCACATTGAGCTTGTTTCCGACCTTTCTACAGAAAAGTTTCTTTTGGCCCTACAAAGATTTGTCAGTAGAAGAGGACTTCCACACATCATATATACTGACAATGCCTCCACCTTCCATGCTGCAAACAAGGAACTAATTTTTCTATGGAATGCATTGACTTCAGCGGAAGTGCAGCAATTCTATGCTCATAATGGTATAACGTGGAAGTTTATTGCACCACGAGCAGCTTGGTGGGGAGGATGGTGGGAACGACTAATAGGTCTAACTAAACGGTGCCTTCGAAAGTAACTTGGTCACGCATTACTAGATGAGGAATTCTTAGCTACAGTATTGGTGGGAATAGAAGCCTCGCTCAACAGTAGACCTTTGATTTATGAGCATGGTGATATAGAAGAAGCTTTGACACCATCTCATTTCCTAACTGGTCGAAAGCTTACTACTGTTCCATCTGGACCTGAGCTTAAAGGTGATAAACTCACTAATATTTACAGAAAACAACAAGATGTACTTGATATGTTTTGGAAAATGTGGACTAAAGAGTATTTGCTGGAACTGTGTTCACATCATCAAGTAAAAAATGTTCGGCAATCACCGCGAGTAGGAGATTTGGTTCTACTACAAGAAGATGTACGACCGAGACAAGTGTGGAAAAAAGCTCTCGTGGTTAAATTAATTAACGGTCGGGACGGAAAAATTCGTACTTGTATTCTTCGTGTCGAAGGAAAACATATTACGCGTCTAATCCAACTGTCATACCTTTGGAGGTTGACCAGAGTGGGGAGGATGTTGCGGTACGTATAAGCAAACTGCTGAATAATTGAATTTTGAACAACGTTTTATTTTGTTTATGAAAATAAAATAACTTTGTTTTTTTTGAAATACTGTACGTTACGTTATCTTAGAATAAATATATTATTTTCATTGATATTTCCTATTATTATTAGTTGATAAACTTCAATATAGTCTTAATTTATAATAGTCTTATATGACTATTCACTTTATTTGACCAGATTATAGATTAGGGTTAAACTGCGTCATACACTAACCTCATACTGTCATACGCTGATCTCAACATTCCGTATACTCGATTTTCATACACAAAAAATACCTTTAATCTCCAATATTATTCTATTTTTAAGCATATGAAACTTAAAAGAATATTTTGTCTTCATATCTCGGCGTATGCACGCCAAAAGGAAATTAAATATTCAAATTGTTTGCTTAAGTCTGATCTGAAAACTACTAATCAAATGTCGTATTTAGTATATTTTAAATAAAATGTATCTATATTTTGTTTTGCTTGCATTTTAATTGTATGTTTTTAATAATATTCCTACTTATTTTGTGAAAAAGTAAACTATTACTGCTAAAAACAAAAAATTAATAACATTGATAAAATTTTGTAGAAAATTAAAGAAAACTAATTTTTCAAAATTAAATTATGGAAAGTGTATCATTTACTATGCATCATTTTTAACGAGTGAAACTGTATACTTCTTTGAAATATCAATTTGCCATATTTGAAGATAATAATCTCTCATAATAACAGTAGAAAATTAATTAAAGCTTTTGCCAAATTTTTGACAACTTACCCTAAGCTTGGCGTAAACCTTGGAGGATTAATTACCGTAAAACAATTTTCAAAAACAAACAAACTCTATTAATTAAGTTAATCATCGTAGTATTTAAAATATAGATTTTTAAGTTCTTATAAATTGAAGTGCAAGGAACTATTAAGTGTTAAATTGAATTCTAAGAATTCTTGACGGGTGTTGTTAAGAAATCAAAAGCCGACGCTTAGGTATAATGAAGTGGTGTCTTTCACAAAATGATGACCTATCATT
Source organism: Parasteatoda lunata (assembly GCA_949128135.1). Taxonomy (NCBI): domain Eukaryota; kingdom Metazoa; phylum Arthropoda; class Arachnida; order Araneae; family Theridiidae; genus Parasteatoda; species Parasteatoda lunata. The sequence goes on along the minus strand of OX421973.1, from coordinate 31,762,170 downwards.
TTCATATGTCTAGAGCACTATATGGGGTATGCATAATGGCTGATTGCTTTTCTCGCTTGAATTAAAACTTCAATTATACAAAGCCAGTGCTTTTAATTGAAGATTTAAAATAATGTCTAGTCTTATGATTGTAAAATAACAACCTTTTATAAGTTTTAAATTTTATTATTTTTTAACACCTTATTATAAAATTATATATATATATATATATATATATATATATATATATATATATATATATATATATATAGTTATATATATATATATATATATATATATATATAGTTATATATATATATATATATATATATATATATATATATATATATATTTATATATATTTATATATATATATATATATATATATATATATATATATATATATATATATATATATATATATATATATATATATATATATATATTTATATATATATATTTATATATATATATATATATATATATATATATTTATATATATATATATATATATATATATATATATAAAACATTCTTTAAAAAGTATTCTTTACCGTAAACTTTACGGTGTTAATCGGATAGACAGACTGCTGCTGGTTATTTTACCATAATTTTAAAATGGAAATTCTAACAGTGTATATTGTTCGCATCATTGGCAAAATAAATTTACCATTTCGCTTCGGTTACAATATTTTTGTATATTTTACGAATATGGACGAAGTGAAATTACTATTTCGATTCGGTAAAAAAGAAATTTACCACACATACATTTGTTGAAGAGGTAGAATTTGTTGTGTAAGTAAAAAACTGCTGCTTCTAATCTTGTGAGAATGTGTTAGAAATTCTGCAGATGTATAGTGTTATGACAACGAGGTATTGTGTGTGCGTTTGATTGTAGATGTTTTCTTTCTTTTAAAGAATTCTCACTCCTTTTTGCATTTACTTGCAAGCAAAACATAATTAAAGTTGAACTGAACTCAAATTAAATTAAAAAACATCATAATTTAAAATATCTTGTCGGCTTCAGTATTTAGTGTGTTTCTCTTTATGAATTTTTATTGTGATATTTTTCGTGTCCCCAATGAAAAACTTATTAATCTTGAATCATTATAAAACAATTCTTCATAGATGGCAATAAAAAAGGACATGATAATAAATAATGTAATTGTTTTATTGTTAATTTCGCTATCGTTTCAAGCGAGATCGTTAATCGCTCTACGACAATCGTAATTATTATAAAAGTAGGTGGTTAGAAGCAAAAATATTATTGAAGTAAAAAAATAGGTAAAACAGAAAGATTGAAATGAGTAAATGAGAAAACCCTGATTGCTCAACAAACATTCAGAGAGAAAGAGAGATTTTAACTGGAGCCCCGGGCTTTAATATACTTATTGGTTTATATTTATTTATGAATTTAGAAACGACACTGTAAGCGTATGGTGTTAAGATTATTTCATTAACGTTGTAAATTTTGAAGATTACAGAGTTTAGTATTAGTTGAACCTGTCTGTAATGAATTTTATTCAGAAAAAGTATCTGTATGTGTGTTATTTTAGATGAAAAACTCGAAAACTTTTGACAATTACCTAATTAGGAATGAATCTCTATCAGTGGTACAAGAAAAAGTTCCTAGATGCACGTGGCAAATTTCCTGAGAAGAAAAGTGGGAAAATAAGAATGTAAAAGTGAATCGAAGTGAAAAAAGTAAATTGACCGTTTTATTTATTATCTCGCTTTATGGGGACACCGAAAAGTTCGGTAATTTTTGCGTCAGCACTTTCATAATGATTTCAGTAATATTTGCAATAGAAAAGAGTTTTAAAATTTGTGATAAAACATGAAAAACTTGGTAATGATTGTTTTTTATGATGATACCTTAGAGCGTGGCATTTAAAACTATCTATTTGGTAAAATTTACATTTCAGTTTTGTATTTTATACAAAATGCATGGTAATATGATTTTTGATCAAAATACCATTTGAACGGAAAATTTACCAAATAGTGGGTTTAAATTCCGTGTGATTTGCTTTCATTAAACAGAATTACAGCTTTTTTTATCCAAAAAAAAGCCACTACAGTAAGGTAAATTTTACCATTATTTAGTAGTTTTGAAAAAAATTTTCTGTCCAGTTTAATTCAGACTCATGTTCTTAATACATTAGATTAAGGAATGATTGATTTGATCTATCCGAATAATGCGTTTTAAACAAACTCAAGTTGGAATGCTCTAAAATGTAAGAAATAATTATTACCAGACTTCATTATTTGAGTAATAAAACTGTTTATAAACCGAATTCATTTCAGTACCTGCATTTAATCCATTATTTTGAAAGGATTAAATAACTATTTCAGCAACTAAAAGTATATAAATAACGCTTGCTGAAATTGCAAACTTATGTAAACTTCAACCTGATTAAACTCCTAATGATATACAAATTCCCACTCAAAAAGGCACCAAAAAATATCAAACCTTTACCTTGCAAATAAAAAAGAAAATACATTCTTGAAAAACCGGAAACAAATTCAGAATCCATTTGCAAATGAGTTTTATCAGACCCATCTGGTTCACTGAGTTTTGAAAAGATTTTTTTTTTCAAATTCGTTTTCTTTTTTTCTGTTATTCTAGAGAACATTTTGCAACACCTGTGAAAGAAATGCATTTCGGATCTTGTTTTCCTAACATTTGCTTCGGCCTGTGATGTAAAAATTCAAAATGAATAAAATTCTTCTGCAGATAGTTCTGGTTTTTTTTTTCTCTTTCGCTTGATTTGTATGGTTGGAAAAAATTTTGAATTTCAAATGGGATTTTGCTCTTCTGTTTAGTGATACATGTTCTAGTTTAAATGATATGGGTACGACGCATTTCTTATTAAATATGGTTTATATACTGAACGAAAAACGGCCGCTTTATTTCAAAATAGTGAGACATTTTGAAAAAGAATCATGAATGTATTTCATGCAGTAAATTATTCTAATGAAGGTTTCTTTTTATTGACTCCGTAAATAAAAGAAAAAGTCATAACAAGTAAAAAAGGCCCTTTGAATATCATACATATCGTTAATATATGCATCTATGAATAAGTTACGGTTAAAGTAATAAATCCGGTTATTATTAATACTAACCGGTCAATATAATAACCGTCAAAGTGAGAAATAGCGCAAATTATTCACTTTAAATGGTTATTATTAATAATAACCAATGAAGTTTGGTCTATGTGATTAAGCAGTATATACAGCATTGGGTAATGAACTCTTTGAATATATGCTTTACGGTTCAAGTTTTAAGTTCCGTTACTAATATTACTAACATGTCAAAATCAATAATAACTGCTTCTTTTGGTCAGAAGGAGAAATAAAAAGAAGAGATATCAGTATCATGATCTGTAACAAAATAATCGTCTTGCCAACTTTGGGGCAGCGGCCCGCAAGAAACTAAAACAAAAACATCACAGAAAGAACCAACTCGAAGGGTATAACTCGTAGCCACTCTCGGGCAAATATCTACATTTTTTTTATTTATTTTATTTCTTTGTTAAAATTTTTCCAGTTTAAAATCAATTCGGTGCCTTGGCAATTGTATTTATCGTAATAATTGAAATGTATTGTAAATATGATAGTAAAATATGAAAACTATGAAAACAAAAGCGCACTTTAAACTCCTCTAGTTACACTCGCTCGATTTTCGCTTTTGTTTTCATAGTTTTCATATATTACAATCTGGCAATCTTGTTACGTAAACATTTTAAATCATTCTTGAAAAATTTCCCGTTCATGTAAGTTCATTATATTTCACTGCTCGCTTTATAGATTTTGTTTTATTCTGCTCTTCCTTTATATTTTATTTCCTGTTTTTACGTGTTATTTTTACTTATTGTGTTTAATTTTATTTGTCGTAATTTTTGTAAAAATTTTTTGAGTGCTCCTCACACTATTGTATTGATATATTTTGCTTTGGCTATATTGATACAATATTAGAAAGCACTCTCTTTCGGATATAATCGTGTGGGCTGATAAAAATATTATATCTTTTATTTTCCGGTTTTTTAAAAAAACTTTATCCTCTTTTTTTTTTTTTTTTTAATTAATTCTTTTCTTTTTCTTTCCCCAGTTGTTTGTTATTATTGTTATTATTATTATTTCCCACCCCTTTTTTTTCATTTGTCTGTAATTTACCTTTGTTTTATCTTCATTTTGAACATACACACACACACACACACACACACATATATATATATATATATATATATATATATATATATATATATATATATATATATATATGTATATATATATATATAATTCGCGATCGCTGAGGATGAGACGAATTCCTGGCGATTTCCAAATTAACAATCATTCAGTTGCTCTGGAGACGTCTTTAATGTAGCGTGTAGCATTGTCACGTTCCTTCTTTATTGTGGCTTATTAATTTTAAAAAAGAAAAATGCTTAATATTCTTTCTTATGCAAGCGAAAACAAAATGGTATCTCTTTTTTTTCAGAGAAGGAACATCCAAAACGCAACGGGAAAAGATTTGAAAGTTAACAGAAAAAAAAAATATGTATCTTCTTATTAGAGTTAAAACCTAATGCCTGCTAAATCATTTTACTAAATTTACTGATATAAAATGAAAGGCAAATTTAAACTTTACATTCCATAGTTTTATGAATCATATTACTTCAAACATTAAAATATGCAAATATACATAAGCCCATAATTTTATATCATTTAATTTCGCAAGAAAAGTTTTTTGACAGCAATTTTTATCAAGCAATTTTAAGTTTCAATAAAAATCATTATTTATAAACTAAAAAACGCAAAATAAAGAATGCTCAGGAAAAAAACGATACCAAAAATTCCTCAAATTAAAATTGAAAACCTTCATGCTTTTTTTTAGGTCTTAATCGGACGCAGAAAACCATTCTGTAGAGAATTATCATCAAATTATTAAAAGAATTATTTACAAATAAATTTTTTATTATAAAAATAATAACACTTACCTAATTTACAAATCCAGAGAATTCCAAAATGATATGTTCTTTGTTTGAAAACTTTATTCTCAAATAATATATGCATAGATTATCCCTTCATTACAATAAGATGACATACCACACAATAAAATTTTATAATTGCAAGATCTCGATATGAATTTCAATATGTAATTTAAAAACAGAATAGTTGAATACCATAGTTGAAATTTATCATTCAAAATTAAAAAATACTTTCCAAGAAAACGATAAAAATGTATTAATAATCAGCACAAATGATGCTATTTCAAGTAATTCGGATGATTCTTTACTGTTGCTTTTCGAATTATATAGATACAGAAATATATACTATTCTATAAAGAAGAAGAATATTCCATAACTATTACAGTACCGGACTTTCTGAAATCACATTTATTTATTGGAATGAAGTAAGCAATGTTGATTTTGCTTCAATGTGTAATGAATTGCAGACAACAAAAAAAATTATTTTACCATAATACCTACACATCTGTAACAGTATGCGATCCCTGAATCAGATGTTATCAGTTGCAAGTTTGTTCATTATAGAAGTTAAAAATTATTGAGAATTTTTCTTCAAATGTTTGTCGTGTTCTGTTTCTGAAAGATTTAGCAATGTTCTGGAAAGTTTTTTAAGTTCTTCTGTCTTTTCCTTAGGGAAATTTTGCTTCTTATTTGCTGCTAAGAAATGGAATCTGCCAATGATTATGATAATACTAAATAAAAACTTAATAAATAAATACCTCATATTTTCAGGTTCCACTAGAGGGCGTACTCAAAGGTTGCGATCACGAATATAATATTGTTTAAATTTCATAAAACTCATTATTTGTTTAATGACGTCATCAACGAAAGCGAAATTTGAGAAGTTGAAATTGAAAAGCCAAATAAGTCAGACTGCGTTTTTGTGACAAAATGATGTAAAAGCATCAGACATTTAAATATAATTTAAAATATCAAATTTACGCGTACTAAGGATACATGAAATATATTTAATTGAAAGTCAAAACCAAACGGGAAAAAAATCATCTATTAAAATTATTATACTTAATTTTAATGCCAAATTCGGTATTAAAGAAAAACCATACTTCTGGTTAGTAAAACTAAAATATATTGTATAAGAAAATATACTGTATGTATCATTTGATAGTTTTTCCGTTTATAGGATTACTGTTTAACGGAAATTCTGTTTTTAGAATTATAGTAAAAATTACAAAACTAAAAAGCTAATTTAACTGAAGAAGTGATTTTTATGTCATGTTCAATGATGCCATGGTAAAATACAAAGTTTTACCACATTTCCGAAATTTTATCACACATTTTAAAACCATATTTTGTTGTTAATTTTAAAATTATTACCAACGCACTTCAGTAAAATTACAGAATTTGATGTAGTTTAAGAATTCGAATCATATTAAACTTTACAATATTTTAGCAGTTTAGACCATAATTTGTTTTTTCTCAGCGTAAAGTCGGGGGCAACAAAAACTTCGTTATCAAGGGGTCATGGAACTTGCATAATAAAAAAATGAGATAACTGAAAATCTGAGAAAATTCTGAAGTTGATAGTTTTTAAAACAAGGAACATTATATAATAGTTTTTAAAACGAAGGATAACACAAAGTGATACTGTCCAAACGCCAGTGAAATGATACGCATTTTTTTAAAAATCTTTTTTCTTTGTAAATTCAGCAACCATCATATATACAATGCACACAAAACTCGTGTGCATTCCCACAATCCAGCAGCAAAACACCCCAACAAAACTTGGCAAAATTCCAATTACAGCAGATTATTACGATTATTTATTTATTTATTTATTTATTTGCTTAAAGTCGAGTAAAAACGTGTAAAAAAACATACAGACAAATTCTGCTACGCCCGAGTTTTCTCGGGATGAAAAATATTTGCATTTATACATACCCGAGTGAAATCGTGATAATCAGGGAAGTGGTTGATGTTAATTTTTTTATGTTTACATGTAAATTTTTTTGAGTTCCAGCCCAGCTGAACCTTCATTATAAATATCATCCTATCAAACATAATAATGACCCGTCCTATGAAAACCCGTTTTATGTTGGACAGATTAGATAAATAACGACATTTAAATACTAATTAACGTTCTGAATAAAATCGAGAGGCTTCTAGATTTGATTGAAGCGTGCATATTATTGAATAAATAATCATTGATAAAAAAACTTCATTAGGATATAATATTCATATGGCAGAACATGATAAATTAATAGAATTATGATTTCTCTTAACCCTCTTTTGCTTGAGGATGGTTATTTAGTTCAAGAAATCATCCAGTAAAGCATCAAGAACTTTTTCCACAGGCAAACTTCGAACTAATTTTTTTCTTATCATTTGAGAGTTCAGCATATCCTAATTTTTTTTCTACATTTAGAAATAAAACATTGTCAAGACTAATAAGTTAATAACTAATTTTAATATTTTTTACCTAAACGCTTCGGTAATGAGTTTGGTGAAACGTATAATATAATATGGTTTTACAATATGTGATAAAATTTAAGAAGTGAAGTAAAATTTGGTAATATATTCATAATATATTACAGCATGGCATAAAACCATTTATTTAATAAATTTATTTTCCAGTTTTGTATTTTTCTAAATGTGTGGTCATAAGAATTATAGTTTTAGATAACCAGAATTTACGTTTTTTTTATTAGGATCATCATTACGATACAGTACGGTAATTGTATCACATATTTTTTCTCCTGAAAATAAGAATCCTTCTAGCATACACGTTACAACTGTAAGTAAGTCGTATAAGTTTTGGATATTTTCTTTTTGTCGAAAACAAGATAGAAACTACCAAATATTCTACTTTTCCATTAAATTTTCCTTTTTGAATCAAATATATTTTCATGTTTTTAATTACCCTTCCTCAAAAAGGAACTTGTATAGTTTTGCCAGCGTTTTCTGGCAATTCAATTTCAATCTGGCAATTTTCAGGGACAATCAATAATATATGAACTTGAAAATTTTTTATTTTGACGATTTATGAATATGAAAAAAGTGCTTTTATTTGTTTAATATTAATGTTAAGCTCTTCTGGCACAGATAAATATTTACAAATACATTAATTAACACCATGAGTTTTATGTGGGATCATGCAATTGTAATTTTTCCCCTCATGTCTGTTTGTTTACTTTTTTAAATTTCATTAGCTTTTTAATCGATCGATTCCAATTTATTACAAATTTTTTTTATACTGCATATATGTTTTTACTTTAAGTAAAAGGCAGCATGGCAGAAATTTTTAATTAATGTTTACAAAAATTTAAATATCATATAATAATCAAGAAATAAACATCATCACTTTTAGCTTTTAAAAATAATCAATATTCGTTTTTGTTAAAAGAATATGGGAGATGTGTACAAAATGTTAAAATGCTTTTAAGAACTTTTAGAGCCAAAACCAAATTATCGCAAAATGTCAATTAAAAACTTTAAAAGCTTTCAGAAGAATGGTTTGAAGATTTGATATGTATTTCCAATCTCAAGCTATTTAACTCATTTTTAAACAATAAAAATAGCTTTAGAAAGCGAAATTCTCATCAGAATTTTCAGAACGCTGTCAAGCATCCGTTACTAACTGTGCAAATTTAAAAATTACATGGCTAATGCTTTCAAATACATTTTACTTGTGATTTAGTTTTTAGGAAAAATGAAGAATAAATAATATATAATATAAAATTAAACCTTTCTAATTTATTGTTTAAAAATTGAGATCCACTTGTCATTTTCTTAAGTTATGTTCATTAATTTATTAGTTTAATATATTTTAGTTTTCTTGAAATTTATATTTAATATTTTGAGGTTTTAATTTTTTTCGTAATAATTACCTTATAAAACATTAAATTGAGGGTTTTTTTAGGAAATGCAAACTCTCAAATATTTAGAGACATTTCACCCTAGCCTTTACATCATTTTAAAGCATCATCTATAAATTTTCCTGCATTTTTTTATCCAATTTTTAAACCATTTGCTAAGTATGGCAGTACTGTACAGGGTAGTACTTTTACTTTTACTTAGTACTTTTTCTTCGCTAGTAGGTCTCTTGAGTTCAACTTCTAGGCATGTCTGAGTACACTTTTAACTTCATGATGTATTTTCTATTCAATTCAATTTATAGCACTAAGCCTAAAACTTTTGACGAAATTCGTAAATTTTGAATAGAAAAGATTGACATTCTCTATTCAACAGATTTTGACTTAGAGAAGATAAGACAATGCAATTGCCTCTGAATTTGAGTTTTAATACCCTTACATCTTTTACTTCCATCAAGTATTTTATAGTTGTATGAATTAACTCTTTATACACATGAAGTGAATGACAATATATTTATTATTTTATTATCAGAATTGTGTCAGTAATTATTTAAAACTAGAAAAGCCGTATTTTGAACTACCTAAAACCACCATTTGGGATCAAATTGACCGTCATAAGAAATTGATGTTTTTTCAAAATAAATTATTTTTTTAAATTATAAATATTTTTGAAAATACAATATGTAAGAGTGTTTAGAGATTTATTTTTTTAACGCTATGACAGTAATGCATTATAATGTAATATTGTATTGTAGATTACTTTTTAGCAAGAGCGCTGGTAATACGAAAATAAATGAACAACATGAATATCACACAGCATGTTTTAAAATGTTCTATCACTAGTTATGCATTAGACTAGACATTAGTATTAAAAATTCTAATTTTTCGTTGAATTAGTTATAGTTCTGTTTTTCCAGAATTCATGGAGAATAACGTAACTGCTTCGGTCTTTTGTAAAGCAATTTAGCTACTAAAATAAAGTTGATTAAGTTTGGAGTGATTATTTCAAAGAATTATGATAGGATCTAGATAGAGAAACGTTTACTTAAACTATGTATATCACCCTGTTAAAAAAGGGCAATTATTATTTTTTTTTAACTGACCTGCAATAGATATCAATTCCAAATTTTTATCAAAAATTTTCATGATTTCTATAAATGTTTGGTAGAAGTCAATGAGGTATTTAATTTAATCGACTAAAATTAAATTCATTTTTGATTTTTTATTGAAATTAAATTATTTCTGCTTAGTTTTTAATGAGAGAAACGTTTTCATTTCCTCGATTTTCTGAAATTTTAGGAATACTGATTAAAGAGCATGCATTGCACTATGTTTAAGCGATAAAATTCTTTCCTACAAAACCACTTGCGATGTTCCAAAAAACCGCAATTTATCGAAAACAACAGTATTTTATTGACATAAAAAGTTCATTGGTCAACGATAATACATCAAATCATCTGATAGACCATCCTTTTCAATCAACACATCTATCAAGTTTGATACTAGATCGACTATAAATGAATGGCGTCTGACAATAAAATGCATTATCAAACAAGATCTTATGTCATTTGGTTTCTGAACAATTTCAAAAGAGCATTTAAGGTAAAAATTCATCATTTCTCGAACTGTTCCTTTGAATGACATTCTCAATATCAATGTCTAAGGCATGTTTTAATAATAAATTATCAGAAATACGTTGGCAGCAGTGCTTTTAATCGGAAAAAAAATATTTTTGAATTAAATGAAATAAATGTTGACTAATATCTTCTATTTTATACCACCATTCCAAGTATAGTATTTTTTATTACAGTTGTATATTAGTGTTATTTCTTTCATTATGCGGCATGTAAAAGATCCCTGGAATGCCTTATTGGCTCTTGGCATTTCCAGCAAAATTAAATTCCTAGTGCACTTTAGCATCCAAATAGAGTCTCGGTGCTGCCATCTAGTGTGGCAGAAACTAGACGTCCAAATTAACATGGCCAACGGTATCTCACCCATTGTGGTAGTCCTGAAAGAGTGGATGCCACTTTGGGAGAACGCACTAGGTCTGCTCATCGGGATGACTGATTGTGCAGCTCATAGGAAATTTAAAAATAATGTTTCATTATAGCGTATAATTCACATAAACTATGTAATGGATTGCTCACTCATTTCTTATGTTCAATTACAATATTGTTCGCATGAGGAAAATTAGAGTTTAGATCCTAAGCTATTATTAATTTTACATTTCTATTTCTTGTTTTATTAATTTAAAATATTTTGAATGAATAAATATTTTGAAGAAGATAATTTAAAGCATTAAAAGATTCAGAGGCCTCATGGCAATGGCATCCATTGATCGAGAGTTAAAAATAATGTCGAAATTTGATTTAAATAAATCCCGTCTCTGTATTTAGGAAAATAATAAGGTAATACATTAAAAAAAAATATTGAATAACTTAAAACTGCTAATTCATTCTACGATGCATTTAAAATTTCGATAAGTAAATATATTTAAATATTAATTTGCTCTCCAAATCATTTAATATTTAGGATTTATTTTAACTTTTTTGTTGTAATCTTTAAGCAACAAAAATATAATTAAAAATTAAGCATAAAATAGAGTCTGGAAGAATGGGGAAATTTAAAATCAAGTGTGTGGTCTAAATTAATCAAATAAAACGAAAAATTTATAACAATGCATATGTTTGCGCAATCAAACTTCAAATTTCATTTGTTTATACATATTTTTTTTAAATATGGATTGTGAACGCTACATTTGGATTGTGAAATAATAATGATGTAATGATTCCGCAAACAACACTCACGTTAATTTGTGTATTAAACATTTGATTCCAGTAGACTGTGCACTTAAGTGAAATTGGTAGTGAATATAATCATTACGCAAAATACGATGTTCTACGGATTCTACGGAATCCAATGAATATATTTCCTAGTATAATAATTATGACTTACCAATATAATTATATATTTATTTGAATCTATTTTAAAACATATATAAATGCTTTTTTTCATCAGGTATTAAAATAACATATTTCACTTTGATGGAAAGTAATTCACTGAGGAAAAAAGGATGGTCTAAACTACAAGAACATGGTATGTTTCTAGCTCTATAGAAAAAACAAAAAGATCGGTAATTTTTACCGAAGCACTTTGGTAATGGTTTTGGTAAAATTAACAGTAAGATATGTTTTTAAAATATATGTGATAAAATTTGTTAAATGTGGTAAAATTTGGTAATTTTATGATGGTACATTCAAACATAGCAGAAAATTATTTATTCTGTTAAATTTACTTTTTTTTTCTAAATGAATGGTAATAAAAACTATATTTTAAACTCCAGATCGGCATAGAAACAAATATATCAAATAAATGGTTTAAATGCTGTATATTTTGATCTTACTAACCAAAACTATACAAATTTTTACGAGAAACGTCACAATCATACAGCACGATAACTTTATCAGCACTTTTCTCCATGTAATCCAGACATTTACTTTAATATTTCTTCGATGTTTCTTCTGTTTTTCTCATTTAATTTCCTCTATAAGTTTATTAAATAATATTTACAGAACAATTATGTCGAATTTTCAAACAATTACTATATGTTTCTCTGCGCACTGTAAAAAAATGGATACACAAAATTCACGAAACGAAACTCACGAACTCATTTGACGAAACCGTTTCCTTGTATATGCACCGAGCAAACATTTCGTCAAAGTAACGAAAAAACTATCGCCATTTCTACAAGGAAATACATTTCATGTATTGTAAAATAAAAGATTTCGCCATTCTATTTTCTTTTTTAAAAAAAACAGCCTTGTAGTGATTAATGTATCTAGCTTTTGCAATAATCATTTTGTCGTTGACGCCATTTAGCTGACTCATTGTTACCTTAACAACACACGAAAGACAGATAGAGCAGAGAGATAAATTTCACCAAGTCCGTAACGGGATTCAAACCCGGGGTCTCTCTGGTAAGAGGCCTACTCTTTGCCCACCATACACACCGGACGACTTTATTTTCTCACTTTATTTTCGATCCACTACTCTTCATCCCAGTTTCGTCATTCTACTTAAGACTCTTTCACAATACACTACGAAGAGGTTTCGGGTAGGATAAAGCTTCTTGTCATATATTTGAGATTCTTGATATATTCGTTTCGCCACAAATCACGTGATTTCGGGACGAAATATTTCTCCAGACTAACGAAATATAGCTCAAGGGTTGCTGAATCGTCAAAAGTTAAAGTTATATATATATGAGAGTGCTCTCAACTGATGTTTCTAAACTTCAGCAGATTTTAATGAGTAAAATTAAAGTAGCAGAAAGAGAGGTAAGAACAGGTGTTTTAGATTTTTTAATACTCTATTATAATACTAATAATACTCCATACTCTATTTAATACACTATACTGTAGATTTTTAAGCAAAAATTAGTATAAGAATTTTTAATTAGGAACGGGATACCTAAATAATTAAACATAAGCTGAAATATAAATACCAGTAATATTCAATTATTTTTAAAAAAAATACAAAACTTATTTAGCATATTTTGTTCTAAACAACAGTTGATGACCAAAATAAATAAAAGAAGTAATTAAATTCTAAAACTGTTTTCCTTGAGCTACAAAATCACTTAGAATTGTTTTAATTTATCCCCCTCATACATTCCTAAGATTTTGATTAATTCTCTTACTAGAAAAAAATCAATAAAATCTACTTTAGAACACCTTGTCTTGAGAAAGACATAAGAGATTAATCAAAAAATACATTAAATGTTCTCGATACGAGTATAGGGTTTTAAAAACTAAAATTTCTTCTTTCGATGGAACTTTTTATACATACTTTAAGTTCTTTCTTTTTATTTTTAGTTCGGTAACAGTTTCTTTTTTTCTCATTAATATAACTTTAATAGTCATTCTTATCAAAATAAAAAAGTGTTACATCTGTTTTTAATGAGATGAATTCAAAGGTCACAAATTGTATTTGTTGCCATCGAGGTGAAAGTGCACATACATTGATTTAAGTGCTAAATTTAATGTTCCAAAGGTAAATATTTACCGAAAATTTGCAATAATAATGATTATAGGAACAGGTAATAGTAACTAGTATCATCTTCAAGAAAATCAATCTTCGAGAAATATATAGTATTGTCTTATTGCGTATAACAGTTTTTGTTCTCATTAATAACATTTTAATGATCTTCGGTCAAAAGAAAAAAACTGGCATGAAGACTAGACGATCGTTAAAATTAAACTCTCAACTTTAGACGATTCAGCAATAGGTGAGCTGTAATTTGTTAATTTTGAGAGTCAGTTCGTCACGAAATCACGTGATTTGTGACAACCGACTCAAGTATGTCACGAAAATGAATCCTCATCTCGGTACCTCTTTGCAATGCATTATAGAAGATTCTGAACCTAATTAAAGACAAGACAATCGAAAGTAGAATGACGAAATAAGCCGACTGGACGGAATGGTGGTCAAACAGCTGGCCTCGTACCAGGAAGATACCGGGTTCGTATCCCGCTTCGAGCATCGGTTTGAATTATGTTTCTGTTTTATTCATCTTTCTTATGTTATTAAGGTAACATTGACTCAGCTATATGGTGACCTCGATAGATTATTAGAAAAGTTAGATGCATTAGGCACTACTAGATTTTTTAAGTGGGGATAAAAATAGAATAATGAAGCACTTCTTTAATATTGTCGGAGTTCTTTTCCCCGAAGATGTGACGATAGTTATTTCGCCCCTTTGATGAAATATTTGCTCGGAGCATATACCAGGAAACGGTTTCGTCAGAAATGAAGAAAGTTTTATGAAATTTGAGTACCCGTTTTATACAATGCGTCTTCTGAATGGAGTTAGTTGAATGAAGTTTTTGAATTTAGAAATTGTTAGTTTTGTCTCAGAAACTTAGTTACTTATAAAAAATATACGAAAAAAATATGTTTTCTAAAATCTTGATCTAAGTATTAAATAATCTTTATATATGATGTAAAATGAAGAGATTACTGACCAAAGTTTTTATCCGCTTAACTGTAACCTGGATGAAAAGTGTTGAAATATTGAAAGAAAAAAAAATTATGTGAGTTAGAAAGCGAACATAAAACTAATCTAGGGAAAAAATGGAATTCGCTGCAGCGGATGAGAAACAAAAATCTACCAGGTGGAAAGTAATAAAACTGTCACCTTAAAAAAATGGCTTCATCGCTGGAAAAAGAAAAAAGAAATGTTGGTTGAAACATTTCAACTAATCCTTCCCATGTGATGTGAAGCGTTAAAAATGAAAAAATAAAATATATAAGTTTGTGGTTTAAAGAGGAAATGTACAAGTATTTTAAAGTATGGTGACCAGGTACTCATAAAGGCTCATATAAACTCAAAAGGAGAAAAAAAATCCGGAAAAAATTTAATCTCGAAAAGAATTTCCACAATATTTCAAATATACTTTGGAAATATTCAAGTGGGAAATTTTGTTATCCTAAACAAAAAATTTATGAATCACTAACTATGTTTAACTGCAACCTTTGTGAAAGAAGTTTTAGAAAACATTTTTATAATTATACTATCTAGATGTAAATTTGAAAATTTAATGTCCTGTGATGAAAAAACTATCAGAAAAATACATTTTTATAACAACTATAGTTAGGTAGGTATTTTATTTGCGTCGCACTAGAGATGCTGTTGGTGACTGTCTGGGAAAACATCTTTGAGAATTATCCTAAGACATGTCATCACAATGTTGATCCTCTGCAGAGGGGATGACTCCTCAGTTTTGGTAGCCCTGTGCGTGAAGTCTCGCACTTTATGATAGAACAGTTTAACGAGGACCGATACCATGCACCCTCGGTCCCTACGCAGGCTGATTAAAGTGGTAACCCACCCGCTTATTGACCGCTACTAGTGGGGCATACATGACTTCGGTGCTCTACTAGGAACTGTTGGTACTGCGGGACGTAACAAATATAGAAAATTATTCTTAAAAGTGGTGGAGTTAGCGCAGTACAAAGTGAATATCCTATAAATTTTGAGCAATCTAAATATATCTCTAATTTAAATACTATTAGTGTACTTTTGAAACTTAATTAGAAAACCAGCTAATTTTGCAACAAATTTGTACCGTATTGTAGTTCAAAGAGTGAATAGTATAGAGGGCTTAAAGGGTTTTTTCTTAAATTGTTCTGGAAAGAAATATAAAGAGCGAAGTAGATGGATTCACGCAGCATTACCTTCAAGACTTACATTTTTTGAATAATTCATTTTTAGTATTAATGAAAGAAATGGAAATTTTATAAAAATGACTCCAAAGTTTAAGGATTCAGTTTACAGAATTGATCACCCGGTGACTAATATTTACAAAAATCGGCTATTTAACTTCCAGGACAGATGGAATAACTCCTGAAAATATGCAAATTGCACCTACTCATTTTATAATTTAATACTATTCTTGTAGTAATCACCACCTCATATAAATGCATTTCTGTACTCGACTGTAAAAGTTGCAGGAACAATTTTTAAAATTCTTCCACGAACGGCGAAACAAATCTGGTAAAACTACGGCAATGCATGGTAATGCCATTTCTAGTAGAAAAAAAACATGATTCTGGTTAATAAAACCAAAATAAACTATTTTTAAACCATTAATTAGGTAATTTTCCCGCTCATTTGGTAGCGTTTAACATTGTTTGCCTTAGTTCATATGGTAGCGGTTTACCGGAAATTCAGGTTTTATAAATTATAGTTCTTATTAACAAACATTTAGTAAAAAATATAAAACTAACAAGTAAATTTTATCAAATAAATAGTTTTTATACCTTGCTTTGTGGGATCGCGATAAAATTATCAAATTTTATCTCCTATGATAAGACCATATTTTATTTTTAATTTTATCAAAATCATTGCCTAAATGCTTCGGTAAAAATTATCGAGTTTTTTGTGTGTTCCCATAGAGCCAGAAACATAATAAATTTTACCATATTATGCTATTTTTGACCATGTTTTTTTTCTCAATGCGGAATGCCCTTCAATTTTGAGTTTTTAGATTGTTTTTTAGCAACTATTTTTTCAGTTTCGAGAACAAAAGACTTCAAAATATTTGTGGTGTTATCATCATTCTAAGTTGAATTACCAAAATTACAGTGCATCTGGCGAACCTGTAAACTTTCATGCGAGACCTGATAAAAATAACGAACTGAACTTTTCAAAGTCGATAAAAAGTATATATACCATAGCAGAAGTTAGTTCTTTCTCTTTTGCGCTTTACACTTTCTCTTATGTTCGACGTCTTTGATCCTATGTAATTATAATCCTGAATGCTTGTGATTTTGTTGTTTAAAATTTATTAAAATTAAATTTAAGTTTGGCACGTCACCTCTTTTATCTTTGACGGTTGATATATTTGCAATGCTGGATAAAATACACGCAACCTGTCTTGTCAAATATTTATCAAAAAAGTACTTTGATTTATCTAAATTACTACATTTTTACTTTTATTATACATTCTATAAAATTTATTGTCAAAAATTTTATTGAAATAGGTCCAGATATTGCCATTGTATCGAGATTTAAAGATTCAGCGTCGCTCTTGACAAGCTTGAAAAATCAGTCTCCAAGTTTTATTCCTGGGTCTATTTAAACACAGTGTTTGACAATGATTGTTAGAGAACGTCACAATTAAATTAAATTAGGTAAATTAATGTAGTATTTTAATTGCTCACAAATAGCTAGATGATGATGAGGAGAGGCCCCTAGCGTCGTATGACAACATACCGACCATTACTCAAATGGTTTTAATTGTACCCAAATACTTAATGATAAAAACTTTAAATATGCATTTTTATTCGTTCTATTGTGTTCTGAATTACTAAAGAATAGGTTTTTGGAACTAAAAGAAGTTCTCGAATAAATAATGCTTTTCTGAATCCGATAGATAATTGAAACGAAAATAAATTTAAGTGACAAGAAAGTTTATACGAAACAATCATGAACATATTTGATTACTGTCAAATAATAACAAAGTTAAACATATTTTTTTCCGAAAATACTTCGTCGAAACAAGTTGTTTCAAAGATAAATAAAAGAATGTAAGGAGTTGTTTCGACTCGATTCAGTTTTTATGAGAGAAAAAGATGTTCATTTATTTCTCCCTGGAGAAAAACTGTTTGAAAATAACTTGTCTTAACACAGCAGGAAATTGAAGTCAACTGAAGTATGAAATAGGAAATATCACCTGGAGTTGTGAGGAAAAACTGTAAAAATTGACAATAAATTCTGACTTTTTTTTTTAAATTTTTGTTATGTTTAGAACAATTTTTGAAATGTTAAGAAGTTAAGATGGTTATGAAATCTTGTCTTGAATTTCGTTACTACTTCAAGCATTATTAGTTTTATTATTGAATTGCTTTTATGACATAAACAACGTTAAACTTTTGTTTTTGAAAGTTTATGAAGTATATTTTTTATCTATTACATATGCGTTTCATTTTGTATCAAAATAAATTAAATGTAATTGTATTTATTTTAAAATTACTATTTTATATCGGTACTTTCGTTATTTACTGCTGCAAAGTATATTTGTTAAATCCTTGTTAAAAACAAAGTAAAACACTGCTTTTATTAGGGATTGCAAACTAATATTCAAGCTAAGAAAATCAATGTTATCTAAATACTTTAGATTCCTCTTAGGGAAAGCAAGATTGTTTGTTGCATAAAGTTAAAGGTATTTCTTATAATCGCTTTGAACTAATTTCTGTTTCCTTCGGCAACCAAACAGGGCTTGTTTTCTTGAAAATCCAATGTCAAAGAATCGATAATTGTTCAACATATTTTTATAATATTTTTAATCTTTGAATAACCAATTTAAGTATCCAATCTTTATACTATAAATGTTTCTTTTTCGACGAGAATTTTTAAAAAATGTAAGAATATTATGTGCTTCTTTGTACAATGTATCTCATTTAGTATGTCTAGTCCAACTAGCATGAAAGGCCGATAGTTCTAGAGCAGCGTTTCTCAACCTTTCAGTATTCGCAGCCCAAATTTCAATCATAATTTTCATCACGCCCCCCCCCCACTTACAGTAAAATGTATACAACAATAATGTATATTGAGTATTTTGAATTCTGTCTTTTAATTATTTTTAACTTACTGCCAAAATAAAAGTAAAGTGAAAGCCAGCCAGCTGCAATTGAGATTGTAGAAACTATATTTGGAGTTAATTTTTCAAAACAATTACAGTCCATACCTCTTTCAAATGATACTGTTGCTCGTCGAATTGGTGATACAGCTGAAAATGTATAGTGTCAGCTTTTCTCGATGTTGCGTGACAAAATGTTTTCAATACAGTTTGATGAAGCAACAGATATTAATAAAGATGCTCATTTAATTGCCTAGGTTTGATTTTGTGATAGCATGTCAGTAGTAGAACTACTTTTCTGCAAATCAATCGAACTCAAAACAACAGCGCTAGCATTATTTGCTATTTTAAATGATGAAATGGATTAGACAGACATAGAATGCAAAAATTGCATCGGAACATGCACCGATGGTGCTCGTTCAATATCTGGAAGGTTCGAAAGTATACAAGCATTTGTAAAATAAAAATCGCCTCCATGCGTCTGGACACATTGCGTGATCCACAGAGAAGCTTTGGCTTCGAAAGAAATGCGTCCTGGTTTAAATATTGCGTTAACTACTGTTGCAACCGTTGCAAGTTATATAAAAATAAGAACCCTGGAATCGAGAATACTTTCCGCACTTTGTAATGACATGGGTTCATTACATTCAGAGTTACTATTTAAATACGAGACAAGATGTTTATCAAATGAAAAGTTTTTGCCACGTGTTTATGAATTAAGAGAAGAAATCGCCATTTTCCTAGAAGAAGATGATAGACCGGAAACCGAGAATTTTCACTTTTGTTTATTTGTGATGAAATTGAGCTACTTGGACGTCATATTCGAGAAATTAAGTAACTTGAATCTTCAACTCCAAGGAGTAAATACACATATGTTGGATACGAGTGATAAAGCTAATGCTTTTTGTAGAAAATTGGAACTGTGGAGCAGACATTTAAAGCAAAAAAAAAAAAAAAAACTTAATGTTTGCAAATGTTGATAATTGTACTAAAACTGATAAGGCTGAAGAAGAACATGTAAAAGTTGTTTTTTAACCATTGAAAATCATTTAGTCATGCTGGCAAGGGATTTAAAAAAAAGTATTTTCCTGCTGACGACAAGCTGATAGCAAGTTACGAGTGGGTTAGGAATCCATTTCATAAGACTCCCGAAGGACTCTCGGTTTATGAGGAAGAAAAATTCATAGACTTCACGATAAGTGGCGAAACCAAAATACAATTTAGTAATAAATCACTATTTGAATTCTGGGCAGGAGGATGATTTTTCTGCACTAAAAACAAAGGCATTTCGCATTCTATTACCATTTTCAACATCCTACCTTTGTGAAACTGTATTTTTTGCTGTGGCTTCTTTGAAGACAAAATATAGATCACGGCTAAATATAGAAACAGAACTGAGAGTGGCTATTTCTTATATTAAGCCTCACCTCAAACAACTTTGCTCTGCAAGACAGGTCCAAGAAGTCACTGAAAATTAAAATTTTTTTTTTAAAATTTAGTATGTTATGATTAAGTAAGATGGGTAAGCCAAAGGTAGCCAGTGTTCCAAACGTAGCCCCCCCCCCCCTATAAAGTAAAATTAAATTTATTTTGAATCATAAGATGTCCCTGCTGCATTGTAAATTTTGTATCTGAGGTGCACGAGGTTGAATTGGAAGATATTTTCTTAAATGACCTCCATTGTATAAAGATATTTAATTTTTTGCAGTTGTCGTTCTAATGTCCGGGTGAGAAGATATTGTAATTTATATGTGTTTAAATTCTTAGAACTTAGAGTTATGATATGTTTTCTGAAAGTTTATTTCTTCTTCTTTAACCGCATTACTTTAATTCGAATTAATTTATCAGATTAATAGTTTCAAGTCGTGCAAATGGTGAGAGAGACCATATGCATGTTCCCAAGGTGGCCCGACACCGGTGCCACCTTGGGGACACGTGGGCCACCTTCGGAAACAAACGTGAAATCTATAAAAGAGTTAAGAATAAATCATTACGTAGCATATTATTTCTCAAAAAGGAATGATTGAATTGAATGCCAAATGATTTATTTCATTTTAAGCAAATGTCGAACTTTGGAATTTTTTAAATTTTTATAATATTTTGACGTTCTCTATACTTTAATAGAGTGGGCGATATTTTGTTGCAAGTGTTTTGCATTGTTTGCATTTTAAAGTAATTTTTCAGACATTTTTTTATTTTTGTGGTAGTTATGAGTGTTTTTGTGGTCGATTCTGGTACTTTCTTGTAAATTTGGGTATTTTTATACTAGTTAAGGGTTAGGTTAGTTAACTCTTGTATGGTTATTTAACTCTTACTTGTTAGTTAATCCTCTTGAAAAAATTAACTCAGTAATTCTTGATTAATTCTAATGAGTTAACTCAAAAGAATCGCTAGTGACTTCACACAAGAACTATCAATGTAAAATGAATAAACAAATTATACACTCTGAAAACAAATATCTTTTTTAAAGTCGGGAAACTTGTTTCTACCAGCAAGACACTTAAAGTGCCTTTTTAAAAGACGTTAGCCAGTCTAAGTGTTTTTTATAAAGATAATTTGAATAAGTGAAAATGTGATTCAATATATGGCTCACCTTTGGAACCTGTGGGAAACCTTAGGCGCAGAAGCTACAATTTTGAAATTGTACTAA
Organism: Parasteatoda lunata; assembly: GCA_949128135.1. Taxonomy (NCBI): domain Eukaryota; kingdom Metazoa; phylum Arthropoda; class Arachnida; order Araneae; family Theridiidae; genus Parasteatoda; species Parasteatoda lunata. Next base: position 31,740,539 of record OX421973.1, on the reverse strand, counting down.
AAAATAAATGAAATTTTATCTTAGAATTAAAAGTATAAGTGGTATATATTTGAGATAAGTGTAAAATGTTACAGAAAAAAATTCAGCCACACAGACTTATTCAGAAAATTAGGAAAAATCCTCAAAGCTGGCTCCCCACCTTAGGTTTTGATTTAATAAGTTGTTTCTCTTTAATAAGTTATTAAATATGTCGAAATGTATTTTGTTTTTTATGTGTATGTACGCTTTCCTTTCCAGTTATTCAATTTTTTTAAATAATACTTTCTCTTGAATATTCTCGCGCCACCCCATTAGTGTGCTCGCGCCCCCCTAGGGGGGCGCGCCCCACAGGTTGAGAATCGCTGTTCTAGAGTTTATTTTATCCAATGAGTCAGATGAACCATGAGTAGATGTGTGATGCTGCCACCTCTCAGCTAATGTATATTTCACTGACTTCATAGCACTTCATCACAATATTTGTGAAATAAAGTAGTTAACGATAATGCCAAGATATATCTACGTTTTAATCATTAGCATATAAAAACGTGATGTAAATTTCAAGCAATAAAAAAACATATTAGAGATGCTGCTTCACAAGAAAAATTCTATCTCTGACTTTTCGTAACGAAATGTAATTTTCTCAGTGATCTTAAAGATATCCGGTATGCCGTAAAAACAATTGCTGGTTATTACCGGATTTTCTTACACTGAATGTCGTAACTTTCAAAGACTTTTTAATACTTTTTCTTCTCTCGACAATTTACCTCATTATCAATAATAATAAACGGAAGAATTTGTGTGTGTGTGTCACGCTCGTTATCTTATAATTCCAGAACCATTTGTCCAATCAACGTGGAATTTGTACAGCGAGTGAAAGGGGCAATTTCAGTCCCGAAAACTCTTTTAAAAATTTCAATTTTTTCGTTCGATAAAGACAAATAAAAAATGGGATTTTCTTATTTTTCAGAACTACCCATTGATAAAGATAATGAGGATAGATGATTCTGATTTTATTTTTATTTTTGTTTTCTAATATTTAAACAATAACATAGCTTATAGCTTTCATTAATGAAAAAAGGAATTTATTACACGTTCCTAACTCGTTATGACAGCTAAATTTAATGATAAACTTGAAAGTGGTAGTATAGGTTAAATACGTTAAATCAGCATTTCTAAACTTATCTAAAATCACGTGTTTATTTTGTTAAAAATTATATTTCACAAAGGTGTAATTTTTTTGATAAAGCTAAATAATTTAAAATCAATGGATTTATAATTAAAAAAAATAAGTCATATATTGTAAGGAAGAAATTAGGAATAAATAGAAATATTTGCGTAAGAAAAATGATAAAAAAAATCGCCGTACTATCCTTAATTTCAATGATGTTTGATTAATTTAGATGATAGATACTAACTGGAATTAAAAAACATAAAGATCTGCATTAAAACGCAAAATTAATGGAGAAATGGTACCAAATTACTTAGGAGAAGTGTAAAAAGTCGCAACCATGAAGCAAGTCGCAATATTCAAGTAACCATGATGCTTAATTAGTTTAATAACTAACACCAACGATGCTAAACTAATTTTGGTAAAAACTTTTATAGTAGTGAAAAAAAATCAATATACTAAAAAGCAAACTTAATGCCGGAAATGTTCGTTTAGAGAAACCATAAGAAATTGATTTACTATTAACACCACTGATGCTTAATTAATGACTGTAATAGTTATTAATTAAAGTAAAACAAATATACCATCTTCGGAAAAACAAAATTAATATAGAAATGGTCCTAATTCATTAAGAGCGTAAAACAAAATCGCCCAACTATTATTGATGTAGAAAAGTCATGTAGAACATGAACAAACTAATTATGCATCGAAGTGGCCAGGTATACTGAGCAAAAATATATCATGGTTACAGTAAAATACATAAACAAACAATAAGTAAAAGATGTAGACGATAAAGAATTATACTTTAACAAATTCGGTGTGCGATACAGAGTAGTATTTAATTAACTTCGTGCTAATTAACATTCTAACTCATGAGGAGAAACTTAGCTCCCTTTTAACATACTATTTTGTTGATAAACGATTAGCTGGCAATGAAGTCATAGGTCACGTGTGTGAGTATCCATGAACTTCCTGAGGGGAATCAGGGTGACATAGATCATTAATGCTTAAAATTGATCTTGTTCGACGTACTTCTAAGAACCTACTAATGATATCGTTTGAAATTTGTTGGCGATATTTGCGATGCAGTTGTATGCTGTGATAATGTTTTAGCGTTAACAAGAACACTTTTTGAGTTATGAAAGATTTTTGCTCAAAAATGATGAAACTTTTCACGAAATTAAAAGTTCTCAGTTCATAATTTTGTAAACAAAATTTCGCCAAAAATATGTGTTTAAAGTTATTATAACGTAAACTTGTATTTGTAAATATTCTGTGAATCTTGTTTAAATGTTGAGAAAAGAAAAAAAATCAGTTTTAGAATTATTGGTGTATGGTGTATTTGTTATTTTGTATCATTTTATTTAATAATAGTCTAAAAATTTTGAATTATGTGGTATGCAATTTTTTACATAAGCCTAAAGAATGTAATTTTACATAACAAAATAGAAAATTTGATCGAAATCGGCCAAATATTTCTTAAAAAGTTGCATTTATTCAGTAAAAGTACATTTTTCAGTCTAGTTTTTTAAATAAAAACAAAGTTTGCACTAATAATTAGCACATTTAAATTCACCACCTCGAACCCTTAAGATAAAGTTCTAGAACCTGAAGATCAAGTTCTGAAAATCATTATATCAAGAGTAATTCAAGGTGGTTTATTTTTTATTTTGCGCAATGTACATTCATGACAAAGTACCATAATTAATTCCTATGAGTTTAAACTAAATTACTAAACAAAGTAAAGAAAACCACTAAAACTTATTTCAAGTAAATATTTGTTTAAAAAAAGTGAATTAAGACTAACGAAACATATAATCCTAAAACCAGTTAAAGCATGATTGGTATTTATATTGTAAACTTAAATAATCCTTCGAGAAAAATTCCTGAAGTAAAGTTTAAAGTCCATCTAAACTATTTTAGAAATAAAACATAAGTCTCGACTTTATTTTTGAGCTATGTTATTATTTTCTTCTTCCCCAATTTAAAGAAGCTTATACATGTTTCTCCAACTTTAAGTTGAGAATGTTATCTGAAACAACAACTTTGTTTTATAGATCGAATAACCTTTGTGATGTAGAAGATACGAAGTTATTAAGTTGGGAGGTAGATAAATATATACAACATTTTTGAGAAATATATGTACTTTGCAACAGAAGTTTGTGAAGCAACTTCGGTGAAATTTATGAGTATGAAGCTTTTCTAAAACAGAAGCAACTCTAAAAATATATTACAGATTACTATAAATAGTTTTTTTAACTTAATGCATAGTTGAATATAAATTTACCGTTGTAGTTGGCATGTGGCGTTTACGCAAATTCAATATTAAAATAATTTCTCCAACTGTCATTTTGTAATATTGTTTTAATTAGAAAACTGATTTTTGTTTTAATGCTATTTAAAGAAATAGCAAACCAGAGTTTACAATTTCGATCTCGGATTTCCTTACTTTGTGTTTTTTTTCTTTTCTTTTACTTTTTTTTTTTTGATTAAAAAAATTTTTGCTTTTAATTTTATATCATGTGCGAGCAGTTAAAATTAGGAAAAAGCCGGAGAATTTTTTTTTACAACTATGGATAAATATCCCTTATTTAAAACAAAGAAAAGTAGACAAAAATCGCAACTTAAAATTGCAATAATGTTTGAATAATGTTTGTTGATAGTAATTTTGAAAAAAGAAACAATATAATGAATAAAAATTACGCTTTCAGCACGTCAATTTTTAATTCTGCAGTTGCATTTAAGCGGGCTACATAGTGGACTGCTTGGTTTAACAGTTAATAATTCTGAAGCTCATTATCAAATATTATATTTTTTTTAAATTTTATTCTTCTCTCTGTGAATTTCCAAACACGACTTTCCAAGTTTCTAAGTCTTATAAATGTGCACAACAAAACAAAATGTAAACAAATGAAACTCCTAAGACAGTAACGACGTTGTCATGGATGATAAATAAGTATTACGTTGGATTATAAGGAACAGAAAGAAATATATAGTTTCATTCAAATTAATTTTAAATTAAAGTGCTTGCGATATTAAACACTGTTTTGATGTTTAAATTTGAAACTTATGTCGCGAATTAATACTGTTAATGTAATGTTGCGAGTACATTTCTGCGGAAATATATATATATATATATATATATATATATATATATATATATATATATATATATATATATATATATATATATATATATATATATATACATATATATATATATATATATATATATATATATATATATATATTACTATACATTCTTTAAAAATTTTCAAAACACCTTAAGCGACTGTCATCAGTTGAAAAATATATCATTTTATTAAAGAAAAGATTTTTTGTTTATTCTGGTCCGAACTTAATAATGTACGGCTTAATAAAATTAACAGAGTTATTAACATCTGGAATAATATCCTTCCAATTTAGGTTTTATACATTTGAATTGCTAATGTTTACACTTTTTGACTTAATAACACTAAGCTTAATCTATACAAAAAATATACATTTTAATTAAATCTCAAGATTAAAATACATATTTAATTATTTGCTCTTTATGGAAAGTATATCAAATACTTTCTGTTAGCAATAATGTATTAACTCTTGGAAACTACTTCTAAAATTATTTACATGGCATTGTTTTTATTTTCGATTTAGGATTGAAAAACAATTGAAAATGAAATAAAACGACTTTTGTATTTAGTAATTTCCCCCCAAAAAAACATGTATGCAAATAGGAGCGAAAGTTTTGAGACGAAATATTTTTCGGTTCTAACTTTTTCTGTAAGTAAGCAAAATTTCTTCATGATGTAAATTAGTAATCTGTAACTCTAGTCATCCTAAATGAAGAGCAATGTTCAGTGCGCCAAAAAATTAAATAAATAAAAAAAAACGGACAACCCTGAAAATTTTTTAATCTAATTATCGGATTTTCATGTCCTACGACTCCATCTTAATGAAACTCAAATATACTAATTAATAAGTGCAGAAAATAGTTTGAATTACAAAATCAGACATAAAAACATTCTCTCAATGAATAAACATGCATTTTTTTCTAAACAGATTCACAGTATTTCTTAAAATAAAGGGGGTAGTCGCAATCTAGGAAATATGTTCCAAAGTTTGGAGCCTCTATCGTTTATTTTATTGTTTGCATACTTTTAAGACGAATTGAAACATTTTTGCACACAATTATAAAATTCGTTTATTCAAGGATAATTCCAGGCAAAAAAATACATTTTAGTAAATATTCATTATTCTTTATTATTTAATCTAATAATAGTCGGAAAAAAATTATAATTGCAAGGCATACGGGTTTTTTTTTCCTTTTTTGCTCCAATTTAAAGTATCTTGTTTTACACTGCAAAATACAAAACTTGAACAAAACTTATTGAACAGCTCCTGAGAAATCAAATATTAATGATAAAACTTCTTCCTAGAGTCTTAAAACGTAAAAACTCCGATCATCAGATCAAAAGTTATTTAGGGTGGTCCATCTGTTTCGATGCACTGTAAATATAACACTAATAAAACAAAAAACGCAATTATGTTATTATTTTAACTAAAAGAATTGGAAAATACGACTTTCTGCAACGTAGAGCCGCGATGGCTCAGAAGATAGAGCGTTCGCCTTTCAATGAGTTGAACCAGGTTCGAATCCCAGCTATATTTGGTCGATACGAATCCACATCCGGCTTACATGGACCACAGCGATGACGCGAAATATCCTCAGTGGCAAACGGATCATAGGTTAGAGTCCGTTTGCCATCAATCTAACCATGAGAGGTTCTCGTTGTCTTCCTCTCCATGTAACGCAAATGCGATTTAGTTCCATCAAAATGTCCTCCACAAAGGCAAATTTCTCCCAATACTTTATCCAAGAGTTCCCTTGTCTTTTGGATTGGGTTCAAAATTACAAGGCAGCGGAGTTGAGCATTAATAGTCTAAACTAAACTCAGTGACGCGACAGCCCATAAAGGGCCAGGGCCTACTGTGCCCATCTCAGTTTTCTTGACATTGGGCTCTGGGGTGCAGGAGCAGATGTTCCGATCAGGTGGTCAGTCGAACGCGGAAATATATATATATATATATATATATATATATGCGTCACCTTGCAATGCGACTTAGGCTTTTAAGCTTCATCTAATTAGTGATGCCTACAAGCCTTACACTGGGTCTTTGGCAAAAATACCGGAATGGGGATTGGTCCTTCTTCATCATCCCCCATAAGCATCAAGACTAGCTCTCACTATCTTCCACTTCTTCTTCAATTTGATCAACTGTGTATTAGGAATAATTTTATTTTCGAAAGACTATCCTTCCTGGCATCCATAAATCTATCCACCGGGACAAAAGTGTGTAGGTAAAATGAATGTATATTTTGATGATAAAAATAGTTCCTTATATCTGTATTGACCAAATTATCGTTTTTCTATACATTTTATACAATCTGATATGTAAGTTGAGTACTTTTAAGAATAAAAGAGTTATTATAGCTCAACTAGACCAACACTGAACAAGCTCCAATTAAAAAGTACTTCACGCTTGCTAAGCGTTGATAATGTCATATGGAAGGAAACATTAAACCTAAATGAGAGATTTGCATACTTTTATAATTTCTTGTCTCCGAGATAAAGCATGGTGTAAAAAATTCCGAATCGAATTGTTGTAAAATGTGCCAGAAATCAAGGTGCCGGTACTTTTTACCGTAAAATCCAATTTTACCAGAGTATGTTAAGGAACAAAAGAAATCTGATTTACGGTAATTTTTACAGCAATAATTACATCAAAATCACTGAATCGGTCTAATTAAGCAAATACTAAGAATTACTGTACAATATTTTATGGTAAAATTGGACTATATGGAATGATGCAACGTGCTGGTACTTTATACCTGAATTTGATTGAATCTTTTTACAGTACATGCTTTCCACAGACAACTAAAACGCATGAGTCGCAGTAAAAATATAGTTTTGGTATTAAATATAAAGATTTTTTTTAATTATTTTGGATTGAACTGTCAGTAGCGATTTAAATTTTTTATATGGAATATTTTATGGAAAATTTCATGTTCTTCTAAATACTATCTTTCGAAAATTCCGTTTCATAAATATTAATAAGGTCATGTAGTAAACTTTAAAAAAAACTTAGTTTTGTCCTTAAAACATTACAGAAATATTTTAGGTTCTATGGATTGCTTGTAAACATCTTAATAAATAATTTAATAGTAATTTAAAATGTAGTTTTATTAAACATAATACTTATAGCAACTCTTGGTTGGAACCCCAAAACAAATTTTTCTATAAAATATTTTTAGTTAAAAAAAATAATGGCATTTTTCAAATTTGAAGCTACATTTCATAGACCCAGACATTTTGCTTATAATAAAATTATTTTTGTATTAGGGTAATTTTTTTTAATTAAAGTGCGTACTGTTATTAAATGTAGAGGCTGTGATGCAAAGGTGGAGTCCAGAAACTGTGCATGTGAAAATAATTTAAAGATAGAATAATTTGACAAAAATGTTAAAGAAAAATTTTAAAGAAACCTTTTAATTGGAGAAATACCAAAAATGAAGTTGGCAACTTCTAACAACTAATTTTATAAATATTTTTCTAAAATGATATGATCTCTGGTACTAATATGAAAGCTAACACTAACTGTGACGTAACCACCATTACAACTATTAAATACCAATTCACTAGTATATGAAACAAGTCAACTCGATTCCAACTACGGGCACTCTTTGATAGAAGACGGTTGTCGGAAACGAAAGCATCACATTGGTGAAATAATCATGCCTACCTCGACAGTAGTGCCCACTTTAACTAGAATACGCTTACTTCAATGGACGGTCCACATTAAACAGTTGACTTGCTATTTGTGACATCGACATTGTCCTCCTTGAGCTGTTGCTTCTTAGTCTCGATCACACACAACTGAGTCCTACACAATTCGACTGCTATTAGCAACACAGAAGTGATCACGCACGCAACCGTGGTTTTAAAACAACTTTCACGGCTAATACTTAAAAATCTAGTGATCTTAATACAGCTCTCTCGGTCTTTCACAAAATTGGTAATGAATCACTTGTTGTAAACGTTCACCGAATTCTATCCCTGATAAAATTATGGTGAGGAAGGACTTAACTACCACTACATCTATTAAAAACTAATTCACTAGTATATAAGACATATTAACTCGTTTAACTATCTTGGGGTATCTTTTGATAGAAGAAGTTTGACATTATCGATAACTTCTTTTCCCACAACACTTTAAAATGAGTTTTCGCTTGAATAATTCATTCAAATCAAAATGAATCTGACATGCTCTTATGTCGACGATTTCCCCACAATGTCACAAGTCAGCATTTTCTCAATAATATTTCATAGGTAGCTGCTTTTAGTAGCTCTCCTTAGATGTAACATATCAAGAAAATGCTAGAAATATTGATTTTTCTTGAATTTCATTCATTAACGTAAAGTGCTTGCTCCGTTACTTTACGAAGTACTTTGAACTTACTTTAGAGGAAATATTATATATAATTTTGTAATTGGATTTGGAGGAAATAATTTTGTAATTGGATTTGGAGTACTTATTTAAGGTTAGATTGGTAATAAGAATCCCTTAATTTATAATTCCTTTCGAATTATCTATAACGATACTGATTTAATAATAAACAAAGTATGCAGTTAAATTTTTATACATTTTTCCTCGATATCAAAAGCCATATTTTAAAAAAATTTAATAGCTCCACTTAACTGCAGTAAAATGTTTACCCTTTTAATGAACTTTAGAGAATCGGGCATCTAGCTGTTTGCCTAGCATATAAGCTTTGATATTTAAAGCGTCACAATTCTAATTGTTTTAAATTGAAATGAAAAGATATTAAGCACAGTTAATTCTATAGTTACCTTATTACTAGAAAATGTCGATGGACTTACGTTAAGCAAACTTTAAAAAAAAGAAATATTTACTTTGAGTACTCTTCCTAAAGCTGGATATCAGCGAATCCTGAACCAAATAGTTCATGAAATACTTAGAACACATAAAACTTTTTAATAAGAATAGTCTGAACTAAATGCAATTAATTATCTTATTAGAGATGGCAATCTTTACATATTTAACTTCAAATGATAGCTATTTTTTAGAAAAACTAACCATTTTTTTTTAAAGCTAAATGTAGTTAACTATATCTTAATAGATATGGCAATCTTTACATGTTCAACTTAAATATTAGCTATTTTTCAAAAAAAAAAAAAAAAAAATTAACCATTTTTTAAAAATTAGGCACTACGCACAATTTGGTAGCAGATTTATAACAAAAAAATAATTGATTTTCGACTCTCATATGCACTATTATTTCACTGTTATGTGTTTAAATTTATTAAAAGGAAATAAAATAAAAATAGAAGTATAGCGTGTTTAAATATTTTGTTTCTACGACTTTTAATCGAGGAGACTGACAGAACAGCGCATGAGCAATTCTACAAATAAACGCCAATTAGGCGGCCAAAAAAAAAACTTTTTTTGTGTTGGGGGCACGCTATTTCTACATGAATTTTCTTCTTTTTTACACCCTAAAAAAGCAAGAAAAAATCGCGAACATGACATTTTTTCTTTGTGACATACTTTAAATGACAAAATACTAATTTTAAATTTTTCCCGATTTTTTCAATTTGCGAACTTTGATTAAATTTTTTTATTTTTGTTTTTTATACTAAAATATAATCTTATAGTATGAAATGTCTATAAATACATTTTAGAGAGACATTATAATAATATTATATTTATGTAAAAATCGTTTTATCTGAATAAATGGCTCAGATAAATCTGAGCATTTGAACTATATATTGAACTATAATCAAACTACTCATTGAACTATATCATTTGAACTATAATCAAAAAGCCATAGGTAAAAATAAAAGTTATATTTAATTCCCATTCAATAAATATTATAAACAAACTGAGGAATTTCAAATTTTAAGCTGTATAACTTTTCACGAAAACGTAAAATGAATGCAAAAATCTTTTTCTCCTTACCGTTCAATTATTTAAAAGAAAAAAAGTACTTTTTTATTCTAAATATTTTTTTGTAAATAAAGATCATGATGATTTTTTTAAAGAAAATTAGATTTATTTTATGTAACTTTTTAAATTTACGGTTCAAAACTTTTTTCAACACTTCAGTACAAAATTTGTTTCCTTAATGTACCGAAGTGCGAATTAACTTCAGAAAATAAGAGAAGAAAAATAACTTAAAATATCATACAATATCATACATTAGAAAATATCATACAATTATACAAATGTCATTAATAATTAAGTATAAATTATAATAATCAAATAATGAAGGTCAATAATAATTACTATTCCGAAAATTAATCTAGAGCAATATTATGTTTTTTATATTATAGGTTCTAATTCAGTTAGGTGTCTGGTGTGAAACTCTTGTTCCAGAACATTAAAAAATGAAAATATTGCTCCACCTAACCAACAGAATTAAGAATATTTTGACTTGGTAAACGCTTAATTTAAGCTTTGTAAACCTTTAGACTAAATTACAGTATTTTCTTAAAACTCAAACAAGAGTAAATTTATTATTAATAAAAGAATTCTTTCTGAATTAATTTTAATTAATTTTAATTAATTTTTATAATTATTTTTACCATTATTAATAACATAAACTACATACAAAAAAAGGTATATAAATTTGGTTTATGATATTTATAATTTTTTAGGATGATTTTTTCAAGAATTGAATTTATTTTCATAAATATTTTCAATTATACATCCATATTACCACTCATTACTTTTAATACACTCTTGTCAAGTTTTTGTTTCAGTTTTTTTTCATTAAAAGCAGATCAACCACAATACTTCAATGCAATATACACGTTTCTATTGTATGATAAAACTCCTATTTTTTTTCTGAATCAGACATTGTTAAAAAAAATATTATTTTACACATTTTCTCCAAATATTATAATGCACCTTCAAAATTTTTAATTAATTTGCATAAGAGCATTGGAGATATCAAAGGCACAAGCCAAACTCATATCATGAGACACAATGCATTATAAATAATATTGAGGCAACAATTTTGAACAAATTAAGCAATAAAATTTAGCATGCCGGGAAGTGATCGGGAACTGATTTAAAAGAAGGTATTACTTAAAGGGAAGATTTTAAAAAAAATATGTTGCATAGACTTGTGGAAATTTTTCGGAAAAAATGGTTAAATAACAATTTATTTAATTGTTATTTTACTATATTCAAGCAAAACTGTAAAATAACCATAAATATGACGGTATTCAGACTGTTAACTGTGATAAAACCGTTTATTAAAACCCATTTTAACCTAGAGTGACATATAAAACATGCGAATTGTAAGAATTCTACGAGAATTCTGATTTCAAAAAGGACTGTTTTCACATCAAAGCAAAGTTTGTTATTCTTTTCCAAAACCAAGTAGTAGTTAACAGAAGAAAATATTCATTTAGTTAAAAAATTAATCTCTTTTTTAATCGAAGTTTTTTTTTTTGCGTCATGGTATATAAAATAAAATCAGGCTTTAATGGGTAAACTGCTTTCACATAAAACGGTCAAACAACCAGAGTTTCATCGCACAAACTAGACCAACCTTATGATTCCACTTTAGTTCCTTGCAGCCTTATATATTATAGCCGTGAGGTCTAATCTGTAAATCCCATGAACGGCAGAACAGGGGTTCGAGTCCCAACGTTTATAACACAATATTTTATTAAACACACGTAGAGTTTCCAGTGTCCTGCACTTCCCAATTTTTGACCCTGGATTATTAGACTACGATACGCTCATTCAGGTATAGATGGAAGCACCATAAAGTTTCTTAACGCAAAAAAGTCTAGTATTTCCCATATTTTACGATAGAGGAAACAACCAGAAAAACCTATCAAACCAAATTCCGCGGTTCATTTGAGAAAACACAACTAAGCCGCAACCTGATTCTAACGAATATTTCCTAAAAAAACTAGCTTCAACGTAAAGTTAAACTTATTTTTTACTGTTTTGAATCCATGCTAATTGCAAATAGTTAAAAAAAACGTATAGTTTGGTATACTATTAGTGTGGTTATTATACTACTAATGTGATTTACTGTAGTACCGTATAGTAAACCCCACTAGTTTGTAAATGGTTTTAATATCGCAAAGGTTAAAAAAATTCTCTTTACCATAAACTTTACGGTTAATTGGGTAGAAAAACTGCTGCTGGTTATTTTATCGTAATTTCAGAATGAAAAATCCTATCAGTGTGTGCTTAATTAAGTCTCTTTGTTGGAAGAAAAGTTTATATCAATCTGAAGGTTTAATAGTTTGCGTATTTTTTTACTGGGAAAAAAAGTATGGTAAAAACTAGCAGAATACGGTAAAACTTACCGTTTCGCAGGCTGAATAGGGACACTAAAAAGTAATTTTTACCGAAACGCTTTGGTAATGATTTTGGTGAATTTAACAACAAAATATTGTTTTATTAAGTGAATTGAAATTTTTGCTAAATGCGGTAAGACTTTGCAATTTTGCAACGATATCTTCATTTACTCGATCAAATTACTTTCAGTTTTGTATTAAACTATAACTTCAAAAACAAGATTTTCCAGTAAGCTGTTACCATATGAATATATACCATATATTTTGATTTTATCACTAAACTTACGTGAATACTAGAATTCTCTACTATGCACTAAGATCCTTTTACAAGAATTTCTTTTCTCCGTGTTGCAATAGCTTGAAATACAGCAAGCATGTTGAACTTAATAAAGATTAATGTATTTCAGTTTTAACTAACTATGCTAAGTAATGTCGTAATTTTTAACAATTAAATTTTTAAAAAAGATTGATGCAACCATATTTTTCTTCATTATTTTAAAAGCATACATAGCTTTTACTTCTAAAATATGTGTGGTTTCTTTCTATTGATATTTTTTAGTCGAACGTTTTACTGTAAAACATAGCATAACATTTCCCTTAATATTACATTATTACTAAGGAAAGAAATATATATCAAGATGCATTCAAGGATGCATTATTAAAGTAATCAATTGCTAAGCCCAAATGTTATCTCGCGTGCAAAAAATATCAACGATTTTCATTAAACGCAATGGAGGCAAAATTTATATTTTTGTATATTAATGTAGTTTGAAAAACGTGACCTCATGTATTTTTAAAGAAAGGATAGAAAATAGCAAATAGAATGTATTTCTTTCATGCAATTTCGTCAATAAAATAACATAAAATATATGTTATTTAAAATGTACCACGCTTATTAAATTGATGATAAGAAAATGCTCGATTTTTTTATAAAAAAAATCCAACTGGAAAAGCAGGTTTTAGATATTGGTTCTTTTCGTGTCGGTTTCACATTATGTGCATATTAATACAGTGAACAAACTATATTGCAGATGTTTTATTCACTATAATTAGAGAAAATATGATGTTTTTCCTTTAAAAATACAAAATTTTTTAACGAAAAATGAAATATATATATTTTAAGAATATTTAGACATTTCTAAAAGTGAAATGCATATATTTTAAAATGTAATTTGAAAACAGTTACTCAATTTTATTTTAATTGAATAACTCGCGTATCTTGTACAATGCTGTAAAAAATTACGCAGCAAATTACGGTATGAAGTGCCGTCAATTTGGGAGCATCATCCGTAAAATACATTTCACCGTAAAATGCATTTTTGCCTTAAAATATTATACCTTAATTTTTACAGTAATATTAATTAAATTGGACTGATTCAATGATTTTACGGTAATTATTACAGTAAAAATTACGATAAATCAGATTTTGTGTTTTGTAATCTATTTCGTTAAGAAATGATTTTACAGTAAAAGGCTCCGACACCCTGAGCACTAATACTTTTTACCGTAAATTGATTCGGAATTTTTTACAGTGTATAACGTTTTTTACGCAGATTTTTCGATGTAATAACATAAATTATTTATTGGGTTTTTATATGACAAGCTTTTAAAATTTTTGTAAAAATAATTACTATTCCATTCGAAAAATAGTCCAAAATACCATTAAAATAGTTAGGTTCTAAGCTGTGTTTCTTATGTAAAATAATAAAATTTTTGAGAGATTTTCCTACTCTAAAATTTTTAAATCAAGTTTTTTTATTAGAAATTACTTATTAATTCACAAAAAAACAATATTTTTACAAAATATTTAGACTACCTTGTGAAAGTTAAATGCAGTAAAATCAAAATTCGTAAAAATGTCCTTTTTTTTTAAATGATAATATTTTATTGATAAAATTGATATTGATTTAAATGATAAAAAGATAATATTTTAAATTATACCTGAATGGCAAATTCGAATAAAATTTACCAATTCATATATTTTTGCAAAAGGTTAGTTGACGATGTAGTTATTTAGTGATAGCATCATTTGTATCAAAATTGAAAATGTAAATCTTTCTAAAAAGCGTTGTATTCAAGTTTTCGGTTTTAGTTACTGTATTTCAATGTGTAATTAGTTGCAATCTTTTTAAAGTTTTTATAAAATAATTAATTTTTAATAATTAATTCTCTGCTTACTGTTTATTATTTGTATAATCACATGCTGTATCATCACCAGCTGTACGCAAAATGTTAATAATTTCGATTTCAAAGATAAAAAAAGATTTAAGTGTATTTATATGTTTTCATTCTAAAAACTAGCCAAATAAGAAAATAGTTGTAAGAGTGCTATAAATTAATTTTTCAAATAAAACATTTCTATGAATTTTTCTTTATTAGAAAAATTGTAACCACTAAGTTAATACCCGATACTATGTTACTAATAAAAAAAAATTTTAATTACTATAGGGTAAGTTGAATTTTAAAAATAATATTTTATTTATAGATTAGAAAAATAGTTTTGAATAGTTACATATTTACATGTTAGAAATTTCAATGGTTAATGAATGGTTAATAATGGTTAATAGAAAAAAATGGTTAAATAAAAATTTATTTAATTGTTATTCTACTATATTCAAACAAAACAGTCAAATGATCATAAATAAGATGGTAATCAAACTGTTAACTATGAGAAAAACCGTTAATTTACTGCTTTCAGCTACTAGGGTTATACCATGCTAGTTGTAAATGGTTAAAAAAACTTATAATTTTGTACTCGTGGTTTTATAGCCTATATTAGTCGTAAAAAATTTCAAACCGTAAAGGTAAAAATTGCTCTTTACGGTTAACACTACGGTTAATCAGATGAACAGACTGTTGCCGGTTAAGTTGTTTTTTTATTTGCACAGCAGTAATGGCATAATTATAATTAAATGAAGATCAGGCTCAAACTAGACCCAAACAACAGACTTCTCCCTAGTAATGTAACTTGCATTGTAACTGGCTTGCAATATCTAGCGCAGTACCGTGTTTTTTTCTTTTTCTTTCTATGTTCAGAGTTTGAAGAAGGTATTTTTTTGTAGTACCATTGCATATCTGTTGTTAACTTTTGAGCTTTTTTAACGATTCTTTTTAACTTTATTCTAGTACAACATAAATTTAACCCTTTCTTTATTTCAATATTGGTAAATTATATCAAATATATGTTAAAAACATGAATTACTGAGTTCCAAATTTTTATGAAACAGATAATATGTTATTACAACTCTTCGTCCTAAAACTATTTATTGATCTAATTAAAAGTTATACTGCAAAAAATTAAATCTTTATACTTTGTGTTTCTGAATTACAACTATGAAATTAGTAATACAGGCTTATTGACGGTGCACGGAACGAATTTAAAACGACATTAAATACTAAAGATTTAAAAAGAAAAAGGTGTTGAGCTGGTATCAGCTAAAGTACTTTATACGTAAAAATAATTCAGAGAATGTTCAAAGTCAAAATAGTCACAAATTTATTCAAAATGTGTTATGCTTGTGTTATTTAAATGGAATTTATTGAAAATATTGTCTTTCAATTCGATATACTCAACTTTATATTCTTTCATCTTGCTGTGACTTCAAAATTGAGAATAATTTTTCAGTTGTTTTTATATCTAATATTTAAATTTTTCCTTTGCCTTCGTCTTAATGGACAATATTAGAAAATTTAATATGATAAATATTGGGGTAAAATTTACTCAGGCATTTTATTTTTTAAATTTTTTTGTTACTTTTATTTCCTTGCAGTATTTTTCTTATTTATTTTAGTTTTCATTCTAAATCTAATTGACATTTTTGTAATTCACTCTTATTTAAATTTATTTCTCAATAGTTTTAACTTAAAATATCATCTAACTGATATAAATAAAGTAGTTTCTTAAATAATTTTAATAAAATACATTCTGTTATTTTTTTTAAAAAATGCTAATCATTCGATATAATTATAAATTGTTCAAAAAGTGTATAATTTGTTTAAAATTAAAAAATAAAAGTTTGGTATGCAGAGGAAACATTTAATAACAACAGTGCTCCAAAAAAGTGTAGTATCTCTAAAATCTTTCATTTTCTTTTGTTCTAAAATCATGATAACCCTCTGATATAAGTAGAGATAAATCTTTTATATTATCCCTAAGAAATTCCACAAGTTAAAAAAGAACAAGAGGTAAAACAATGGAGCTAATAAAAGAACTTATTGACAAAGCCCAATCGATAAATAACGCAAACTTCAACAAAACCAAACAAAAATAACTTTTCTAAACTTACTTCCACCGGGTTTGTAGACTAAATAACCACTCAGTTGATTATATTCTGCCATAGTTATTCCAAACTTTCTTGACCTCTTGATGCCAGAATAAAAAGCAAAAAACGTCGCTTCAAAACATGCTTCTTTAATAGGGCACGTGCAAAAGTTTTAAAGTGAGAGTTTACTATTAGCACCACCACACTAGAACGAGAAAATTCTTTCACCCTGTATTGACAACGACGATCGAGAAGCTAGTGTGGTGGTCTCACGGTAGGGCATACTCTGGATCAAGGGAGTTGGAAGCGCGCGCATCTTTGTGTCCAATAAGAAAGTTGTCACTTTCTGAATCTGATGAAAAGTACAGGTAGAAGAGCAAGAACGTATGGGGAAGAACTTCGATATAAAAGAAGTTGGGGGATGCTAGTTACTAAAACAATAGCATTTGCAAAATATTTTCCGAAAGAAATTTATTCAAACGAGAAGTAACATGCATTGTGTTGAGTATTCTGTCACCAACAATAAGTTGCTCGTCGCTCCTTTTGTATTATTCTAATCACTGCGTGTTTTTAATTACTAAGAAATGATTGTTCTTTGAGAACAATAAAATACATATCACACTTTAATGTACCTAAAAAGTAATTTACATAATATACTTCTAAAATCTCCGTCGTTAATTTATAAAACTTAGCTGCTGTCCTTTCTCCCATTATAAAATAATTTAATAATTCGTGAGCTAATGTGATTTTTCGTTCACTTGAAAAATTAGGCAGTTTTATATTTCCTTAAAGTATATATATATATATATATATATATATATATATATATATATATATATATATATATATATATATATATATATATATATATATATATGTATATATTAAAAATATTAATTTTTATTAACAATTTTAATTAAATCCTTAAATGTGCAAATGTCAACGTTTCGGCTGTTTATTTTTATAAAAATCTTGTGAATTACATTTATATGTTTATATATCAATACTTTTAATATCTGACATATTTCTATTGTTAATTAGATTATTTTACTTAAAAAATAACGTTAATTACAAATTCAAAACTGAATAACTAAATGTGTATGTTACATTTCCGATGTACTAAAAATGCTTTTACAGTGCTGGTTTAAATTATAATAACAAGGGAGAATACTAATACTATGCAAGTTTCATTTAAATAGCAGGGAAAATCGTGATGTATTCTACCTTATACATGTTTCAGCTAAATATAGGTTATAATATAACTAAAATATTGACAAGGAAATATTTTTAAAAAAAATTAAAATTATTTTCAAAATACAGAGGTTTTGTAATGATCCCAGTTGATGTCAATAATTTTCTTTTAAAAATTGAATTAAAAAAGTAACAAATTCAAAACAACAATTACGAGACAGAGAGCAAAGGAGAAACAGTTATTACGTAGAGGGGTAAGTAAGTAATTTATTTACGTTGCTCTAGAGTTGCACTATGGACCATCGGCGACGGTCTATGAAACATCCGTAAGAATGATCCGAAGACTTGCCATCACAATTTTGATACTCTTTTGAGGGGATAAAGCACTTATTAGATACCACTTTATAGTTTCTTTGGCAATAAAATCGGTTTTGATATTTTCAACCCCGTCTTCCTTAATCCCTATTTACTCAGTTTTAACAAAACCTTGTTTATTTTCTTTCACTTAAATATTATTTTGATATTTCCAAAGTGCATACTATTTTACTAGTTTGCCAAATATAATAAAAAGATTTTTTTTAGGGGTGGAGCTTTTTGTATAACCTATATATTGAAAAAAAATGGTGTTCCTTTTAAGATAAATTGATTTGTTGGTCATTTGTCACCCGCAACTATACAGGCTTTTCAGTAAAGATCACCTTTAATATGTATTTTTCGAATACTTATTAAGAATAGAAAAAAAGAAAATATACATAAGAGGGTGCATGTTAATATTTAATCGAGGAAAAACAATAAAGCTCTCGAATTTTGACAAATCACAGCACTATAGCGCAAATGTAATAAGCAACAGAAAAGGTTCAATTGCGATAGGAAACAGAGAGGAGTTAAAAGAAAATTAACACCTTCAAGTTTCATCCTCTAATTAAACCTATTTTGTGTTCATTACACCTGCTTTCCACTACTATAATATGTCAGATTTCGAATTCTTTTTTTTTTTTTTCATTCACTTGTTTTTTTTTTTTTTTTTTTTTTTTATTTATTTTTTTTTTATTACTTGTTTGTTGCTTTCATTTTTAATGAGTATTTTAAAATTGCAAATTAAGGACAGGCTTAACGAAACACTTTGTATATAATTGCAGATGCATATATTCTTCTGGACTTCTTCACATTGGTGACAAGGGAGAACGGAACAATCTTCACTTCTCTACAGATGGTAGCACTTGCAATTTATCATGACATTCCACGTTTCATTTTAACCCGACAAAATAATCTTCTCGGTCTGAACTGCACGGTAATGACGATTTCAATCACATCCACACGACTTGTAGTGATTCAGAATTTCTTGTTCTCTAAAGGAGGATTGTACACCGTACATAAGCAATTATAAAAAGGTTTCCAATTCTCCCTGATTCAGGAAGTGCGGGCCTTTCCACAGTGGTCAAAACATCTGACTATGGATCCAGAGATCTCTGGTTCGAATCCAGCCTGTAATGAAATATCTAGTTAAAAGAAATGGTTTTTGAAACTATATGTATCAGAAATAGTTTACATTAACTGTTTTGTAAGTATGAGTATAGTTTCTACTTAAAATTTTACTATGGAAATAAATAATAAAAACAAGCATTGAGTTATATTTCATAACGATAATTGTAATTGAACTAATATTTTATTGAAGCTTTTATCTTAAATATATTGTCTATACTCCATATCTGTATGCTCTAGATCTTAAAGCAGTGAAATAATTGGAAAGCAATAAAGAAATAAATTACTATCGTTAACTAAATTAGTTTCAGTAGTTTTAAGAAAGAAGCGAAATTAATCAAGTATAACAGATTTTTAGGTATATATTTCAGGTTTTTCCACATCATTTTCACTAAATTTTATTATTTTTATTCCTTACTCGAGATATTTTTATGCTTGTGTGCCAAAGTAATTTATTGTTTCCAGTATAAATCAGAAAAAGACAAACGCAAACGTTGATCTAAAAAATAAGACGTCATAATTGTATAAACTAAATTTTAAGGATCAATAACCTAATTAGTACATACAGTATTACTTTTTGCTAATAAAAAAAATATTTTATTAAATTCATTCAAGAAGTATGATAGAAATTTATCTAAAATAATATGTGGCAAATTCTTCCATAATAATATTCATATGTAACAAATTTATCTAGAATATTGCCAGACAAATTCATCAGACAAAGAGGCCTCATATCATCAGAAACTATTAAAAATATTTTGAATTACTATTGTCTAAATTAGAAAGATTTCTAACGTTTACGACAAGTTCACGTAATCGTTATTAAAAATATTTTTATTAAACTTATTCAAGCAATATGATGATAAAGTCATCTGAAATAATATGTGACAAACTCATCCAAAATAATAATCGTAGAAGAGAAGTTTATCTAGAATATTATCTGACAAATTCATTAGACAAAGAGTAACAAACCATTAAGATCTATTCAAATTATTCGGAAATATTATTACCTCAATTAGGAAGATTTCTAACGCATGAGACAAATAATTTTAATTTATATATAAAAATATTTTTATTAAACTTATTCAAGCAATATGATGATAAAGTCATCTGAAATAATATGTGACAAACTCATCCAAAATAATAATCGTAGAAGAGAAGTTTATCTAGAATATTATCTGACAAATTCATTAGACAAAGAGTAACAAACCATTAAGATCTATTCAAATTATTCGGAAATATTATTACCTCAATTAGGAAGATTTCTAACGCATGAGACAAATAATTTTAATTTATATATAAAAATATTTTTATTAAACTTATTCAAGCAATATGATGATAAAGTCATCTGAAATAATATGTGACAAACTCATCCAAAATAATAATCGTAGAAGAGAAGTTTATCTAGAATATTATCTGACAAATTCATTAGACAAAGAGTAACAAACCATTAAGATCTATTCAAATTATTCGGAAATATTATTACCTCAATTAGGAAGATTTCTAACGCATGAGACAAATAATTTTAATTTATATATAAAAATATTTTTATTAAACTTTTTCAAACAATATGATGAAGAGTACTTTAAAAAACAATAATTCACAATTTCATCCAGAATATACTTGTATGGGACAAGTTTATCTATATTATCTGACAAATTCAACAGACAAAGAGTCTCATACCATTAAAAACCATTTAAAATATTCGGAATTATTATTGCCTCAATTTGAAAGATTTCTAACGTGACTGTTTCGAGGAAATAAACGAATTCCGAGAAAATTAATTTCATTCCTGTCATTGATTCCGGTTGTAGAAGTATAGGTTCTGAATAATTCAATTTACTTGAATTAACTAGCCAGAAAAATAGTCTTTTCATTATATTTTTTCAATTTTTCTTTAGATATATGTTTAAAGTAGTCACATATGCAAAATCATCAATTTCGGAATGGAAAAGAATTTGTTATTGCTTATTGATTAAATACTTCGTAATTGTTTTAGATTTAGATTACTCAAAACGTTCAACATTAATTAACATTTAGTTTTTTTGAAGTATGTAATTCTTCCTAAAATATTTAATTTTGTTCTTTGTTCTTAAAAAAAGCTTCTTTTACTTTATTCAAATTTTTTTACTTTAAACATTAATGAAGTTATATTTCAATACTGAATTGTTTATTTGAAAATCATTTTCATATTTTAAAAATTTTAACATCTGAAACATAATGTAGTAAAAATTTTGCACACATTTAAGGCGGATAAAAGAATGCAATGGATACCACAAAAAAATTCTGATACTTTATGAAATTACGGTCTATAGACTGTATGCATCCAGAATGCTTTATTTAATAAATAGATAACCGATATATGCCGAATCAAAGTTAGAATATTAAAATTTAAAATTCATTCTTCATCACAGTTTTCTTTCACATTCTGTTATTTCAATACTTATATCTTAATTTTGAATTCATTCATATAAAATCGTCCTATTCTACTTTTAATATTATATCATCTTATTCTATTCTGCATTCCCAAGGAACCATATTATTTCATGATCTATTCATACTAAATCATTCTATTCTACTGTTTGTTCATATTACGTTTCTTTAGTCTATTATCCATTCATATTAAATCATCTCAAACTAAATTCAAGATACTGTTCTTAAACCTGTGGTATAAAAATAGAGTTAAAGTGACTCAAAAAAGTTCGAAAAAAATTGCAGGATATTATGATTTAAGGTTTTAGTTAGGACAGATATTTAGTAAAAAAGAATATAGAAATTAAAAATCTAGGTAAAAATTTAAAAAGAAAACCCACCAAGTGATTGTACGTCCTATTACCATCTGCATATAATAGTTTAAATCAAAAGATAAAGAAAAAAATAAGCTGAAATACAGAATGCCATATTTTAACTTAGACTCTGAAGGGTGGAATTTTTTTTGATTTATTCAACCATGTATTTTCCCAGATATTTAAAAAAAGATCAAACTTGTATTGAAAGATCAAAATATCTCTTGCATAAATTCTTACAACTATCTTCTTCGTAGAAAGCTACTTTTTTAAAACAGCCTTTATCGAAAAATTCAGAAAATCTAAAAGAATATTTTTTATCATTGGAATGATAAGAAAGAAATCTATTACAGTTCTTTATGCTAGGAAAGAAGTCTTCAAAGGAATTAAAATTATAAAGGAGGAAGGGTGCAATTGAACCACTAACTACTTAATAAAATGGAATCAATAACTACATATTAAACCACTAACTAAAGCGTGCGTTTTAAAACTTGCGCTACAAGAGCTTAGAGAATTTAATCCTACCCTTGCTTCATGTTTTTATGTATATAAACGAACTTATCATTAAAGCGAAATTATTTAATATCTCAATTATTAGAAAAAAATATTAGTGTAGCAAACCAGTGTGTAATAGGTCAATTGCAGTTTAATGGATATCTGGGATAATTATTTCCTCACTAATTCATGCAGTTACAGAGTACCGTTATTTCTTCCATAAGTAAAACACAGGACATTTTTAACTTTTAATCTATTTAACCTCTTCTCTGTCGGCGTCGCATCTCATAAATTCGGTGTTTTTGTGCCGTTTTCAAGAGAAAAATTGCTTGAGTGAAAATGAATTCCTCGCTACTTACACGTTTCTTTAAATCCTGCGTTTTGTATTTCTGAATGATAAAGGAGATGACTCAACTAATTCCGTTTTTTTTTTACAGTTTTCGCAGTGAGATTTCCCGTCTTGAATTGAAAAAAAATCATTTTATACTTTCTGTAATTTCGTTTCCATTAGTGTTACCGTTTCGTGTTAAAAGAGTTATAACAGTTTTGTGATAAATGCGATGCTCTGATACCTAAGACTGATTGTAAGGCTGTTTTAACGGTAGGACTGAAAAACTATTTAAAAAAATATATTTTCATCTAATTTTAATAATTACTTTATGGAGAGATTTAAATTAAACAACATAAAGCCGTAGAGTTAATAAATATGTAATTCATACAGTGTATTTAATATAATAATATATAATAATATGTAAATACAGTGTATTTAATGTAAAACTCGGATGCATTGCAGATAAAACTGGAGATCAGTGGACGGGACATCACATATTTCACCACCAATAGGTCAAGCAGAAAATTGCTTGCTAACTAAACTCCATTGCATTTTCGAACTTAGTATAGAACATATATATTAATTTTCAGCTATTAAAAAATGTTTTTTCTGGGTCCGAAATAATAAAATCCGACAGAGAAGAGGTAAAGACGTTTTCATGTTATTGCGAAGTCGGACTCACTAAATTGATACTAATAAAAATTTTAAACATGATAGTTTTTTTCCCTCTACTTATGAAAAGGACAAGCATTGATTTCTCTAAAATCTCTCTTGCTTGTGAATCATCTCTTAGTTCAAAAAGTCATCTAGTAAAACCTAAAGAACATTTTAACAGACAAACTAAATAGATTTCGAGCTAAATTTTTCTTCTAATTTGAGAGTTCGGGATGAAATATTCTAAATATGTTTCTTGCTATGAGAAAAAAAGCAAAATCTAACTACCAAATTATGGTAAAATTTACCATGTTTTTATCTGTATGGGGAGAATTACAAACTCGTTTATTTTACCGAAGCGTTTTGGTTATAATTTTGGTAAAATTAACAATGAAATATATTTTTATAATATGTGATAAAATTTGGTAAAAATGGTAAAATTTGGTAATTTTATTATGATATTTGATTGGTAATCATGATTTTTAATTGGTAATTTTATTATGATAATTTACTTCTGGTTGGGGACCACTGGGCTACCAAAAAAACAATTAATGATAATTACTAAAAATTGCTAGTTTCAATGCAAAACATTTAATTTTAAGATTTTATAAAATAGAATACTTCTGTTTTTTTTATGATTAAAAAAACGAAGAATCGTTATTTTTTATATTTTTATTATTCTAGTCTGTAAGATGGATTATGTATCACTAAAAGAAAATTGTCCATAGTTTTTCGTTTTTCATATTACTGACTACTTGTCAGAGGCACTGTTTTTGCTGAACAAATCCAGATGTTCCTATTTATTTATCGAAGTTACTATCTTAACAAACTGTTTGACATTGTAGTGTCATTTGCGGTTGATTACTTCTGGTTGGGGACCAAACAAAGAATTAGAAATTTTTTTTTATTGTTAACTGTCTCAATAAAGAGTGGAAAAAGCTCCTTTTGAGTGTTCCGTATTTGTAAAATAGTTTACAGGTATGATGATACACTGGTAGAAATTTCTTGGAAAAATGGTAAAATAACAATATATTTAATTGCTGTTTCTCCATATTTAAACAAAACAGTCAAATAATCATAAAAAGATGGTATTCAAACTGTTAACTGTAAGACAAACTGTTTTTTAACTGCTTTCTCCAAATACGATAAAACAACCAGAATTTTATCATATCAACTAAATTCACCTAAAGAAGCGATTTAGCTCCTTGCAACTGAGTACATATTATAGCCGAGAGGGCAAATCTGTCAGTCTAATAATCGACCGAGCTGGGGTTTGAGTACCAGCGTTGATAGCACAATATTTCCTTAATTCTATTCAACACATGAACAGTCCACAGTTTTCTACACTCCCCAATTTGTGTACTGCACTCCCCAATGCTTATTACCAAACGAAATGCTTTGTTATAACGTCCAGTTAAATTTCTTTATTACGGTTTTGAAACCATGCTAGTTGAAAATGGTTAAAAAAAACCTTGTAGTTATGTATTCATGATTTTTTAACCATACTAGTTGCAAACTGTTTCAAAACCGTAAAGTTAAGAAATCTTCCTTACCGTAACCTTTACGGTTTATTGGATGGACAGACTTCTGCGGAATATTTTACTGTGATTTCAGATTGAAAATTCTAACAGTGTAGTTCTATTTTAGAAATACCTGTTTTGTTATATTATAATTCAAATTTTAGTTATTGGTTTAAAATGAATATCTATCCTTTTTATTTACATGACGATGTCTTTTTTTAGATAAATATCATAATTTACGTCATCAAAAGCTTCATCTCATTTATAAAATAAATAAGAGCTTTAAAATTTATTTATTTAACTTAATGAAGGAGTTTTTTATAATTTTTAAGATAAAAGATCGAGTATCTAGTTTCAGCTAAATGAAAAAAAAATTCTGTATAAAAGTTAACTTTTCTTTGCGTCGATATCTTTAACTATGTAAATATTTAAATTTTAACGTTTTTTTTATTTCATTTAAACTATTTCTTCAATGAACTTAAATTCTCATATACATAAGTCAAATTAATTTAATAAGAATTTTTCTAAATAGGAATGCATTTAAAAAGTTATATAAAAAATTGCTATTTTTTTCAAAATTTTAATTATTTTTTTTACTACTTTAAACTAATATTTTAAAATCAAACATTTTCCAATTACAATTTTTATAAAGAGCTTTTATTAAAACGGTGCTGCAGGACTTTATTATTTAAATGCTAATAACTTTTTAAGAATATTAGATTATATTTCTAGTTAATTGTAAAGCAATACAAAACTAATAGGCAGATTAAGATTTTTAGATTAAGATTTATAGTATATCTAATAGGCAGATTAAGATTTATACATTTGCTGGTATAAGATATATTTTTGAAAAAATTCATATTAGAAATAATCTACGGCTATAGGTTGGTATTTTAGTTGAGTCGCTCTGGAACTGCACAATGGGCTATTCGTGAAGATCTGGGAAACATCCCCGAGGATGATTTGAAAGTTGGCAGCAATAAGGTTCATTAAATTTGTGAGGCCATTTCCTCAATTTAGATATAGATCAGAAGGGGAAGGAAATTTTCTCCAAATCCCAGTAGCCATGGTACTGTTCAGCGACCAACCACAAGACTTTCGATTCCACAGATTTTACAAACACGTAAATTGCATGTACTCAGTTAGTCTTCGCGGAGTCGAGAATAGAATCTTTGACTTTCCGGACTAGTGTCCGATACTCTAACCACTGGGCTACTAAAGCTTCTACGGTTGTAAAAAGTTAATTCAATAACAAAAATAATATAAATGTTTGACAAAATTTACTTAAACATACTGACTTTAAGGAACTTTATTTAAAAATATTTAGGGGTGGCAAAATGTATTTCATATACACATTACAATTTTAAAATATGCGAATTGTTAAAGAACTCCCCTTCCTCGCGAATCTTTCTACCACAAATTGGTAGATTCTAAAGAATCAAAATTTTGAATGGAATCATTGGACATCTTAATGAAAATTATGCTTCCCAGAGTCTCTTTCTGCATTGATGTACTTTTATCATTCAACAATTTTCAGGAAAAAAAAAATGATTGTTACCGGTTGCCAATTTAAGTCATCACTTCTTTACATTTTTTTTTGCTGACTCAACACGTGGCAAGTGGTGAGTGGTTATTTTCAAGTTTAAACAGTAACATATTTATAAATGTGTTTTTCTATATTATTTTATAAGCTCTCCCGAGATTAAATAAAACATGCTTTTCGAAGTTCTTTCTATAAAAATAAAGATTAGCTTTATTCAGAATTATTTAGCATAATGTTATTGCTAGGTGGTCAATAGAAGATAGTTGAAATTTACCACAATCAAGAAATTTTCTTCGGTACCTATCAACTATATTAAGTAACTAGATATTTACATTAGTCACCTATTAAAGCAGAACTTAATACCACGAAACCAAAAGAACCTGTTGCCGACATTAACTGAGAACAATTGATCGTATGGTTATTTTATGGTGATTTTACATGACTTCTCAAAATCTTTCCCCTATAAACTTTGCTCTTTAGGTCATAACTTATTTTTTACTTATTGTTGATTTTAAATTGTATATATTTTTTAGAATTACGTTTGAATAGTGTAACTATTAAAAAAAAATAAACCCGTAGTTTCTGACAACTATAGGAATACATAGTCATCGACATAGCCCTCGCATGTCATCCCTGCTGATCCTTGAACTTACCTGGCATAAACGAATAAAAAATATTTAAATATTTAAAAAAAACATGCAATTAACTCAAAGTAGAGCTCACTGATGTTATCGTTACAAATCAAAAGTCATACTAGCCACTGATGATGTCTTTTAAGTATTTGAAGAAAAAAATTAGATTTTAATGTTAATTCCTTTTTCAAAAGTTATTCTCAATGGGAAATTTTCAAACGTATTTTAGAGTCGGATTTTAACATTTTTCTTGGCACCCTGTGTCCAAATTTCAAAACCCTAACACAAATTATTTAAGCGTTATAAGACAGCCAATTACACAAACACTCAAGCTAACTCTTCATTTCATTATAACTTATATATTTTTAATCTTTCTATATATATATAAAAAATAACACTATAAATCGTGAGTACAAGGTAATAAAATGTCATTGCTAAAAACTTCATTACTTCCTACCACTTATAATCATGAAAAATGCATTAATATAATGGATCGACAATCACTTAGCTCAAAAAATATACGAAGATTCATGTCTGATATGAAAATTAAAATTAAATAAAATAATGATATTTTCTCCGGTGGTATAGGAATTGATAAATGATCACTTATATCTACACATATTTCAGTTTTTGATAAATAGAACCTGAAAACCATTATGTTTCTTTTCAGAAGGCTTCCAAATTTATAAACCAATCAATATTTCGAGAAAAATTTAAATCGAGTCCTATTTTTAGAGTATATGTAGAAGACGGTGAAAATGAAAGATGAATATTGAAACACTATTGCGAGTGGAAAATATTTTCTTTTTTGGCAATATTGACTGCTGATACTTTTTAAAGTCAAGCTACTTTGCAGTTACATTTTTTTATTTCTTTTAAGATAAATATCGTAATTTTTAATTTTTTGCTGTGGTTTTGGCTTGGAAGATAAAATTCGTCCCGATAATTTCATTTGTCTCAACTTATCATTGGAATCGGCACGATTTCATGGATCAATTGCAAACATGTACCAGCCCTGCTTATTTTGTTGCTTACTCATAAACACCCAATCTGATATGTTCTTTCTCTGTCTGCAGTACGGTAAAAAAATTATATTTTTCATTAATATTATTATGAAACTTTTTTATTCGCCCTGATAATTTCATTTATATAAACTTATCATTGGAATTGGTGCAATTTCATTGGTCAATTATAAACACGTACTTTTTTTAATTGCTTGCTCATATACACGTAACCTGATTTCCATTTTCTCTATCTATAGTACGGTAAAAAAATTGATATATTTTTCTTTTTTTTTATAGTTTTTTTTCTTTCAGATTTAACGTTAATAGTTTCATCATTATCTTTTAGAGTTTTGGACATTATGATATTTAGCTTCATAATCGTTAATTAATACCTTTAATAATAATAAAAATATTTTATTTTCGTGACACGTTTAAACGTTTAAAATGTCAACTCTCTGACATTAAATGTGTAAAAAATATTAGTAATATGCAATTACAAAACGAAAATTTTTGTAATTGCATACTCATAAGCAAGCAGCCTGATTTCCTTTTTCTGTATCTATAGAACAATGAAAAATAATAGTTTATAGGATTTCTAGCGGAAAATAAATCCAATAATCTTATTTTCCTTTTCTTTTATCTTTTAGTTTTTAAAATTATAGATCTTAACTCCAGCCATTCAATAGAAATGCAAATCTGAAAAGTAAATTTAACTGAAAAATGGTTTTTTATGCCATGATCTATGAAAACATGATAAAATTATCAAATTTACTACATTAACCAATTTTTAACACACTTTATAAAACATTATTTTATGGCTAATTTTTCCAAAATCATTACCAAATCATTTTGATAAAAGCTATCGAGATTTCTGGTGCTATTACAGAGCCAGGAACACGGTACAGTTAACCACATTCTGGTAGTTTTAACCATTTATTTCCAGTGTGAAAAAATACAATCAGTGATCGTTTGCTTTAATTATAGCTATTATATAATATCTTCCATTTTTAATTTTTCTCTTTTTTGTTTCTTTAAGGCATTGGCGGTTAATATTTGGCGACATTTTGATGAAACTCGGCAAATATTTGCTAAACTTCTATGATACATTTTCATATGTTTGATTTTCGTTGACTCATGTTTCCTACCATCCTTACTAAAAATATTTGAAGCAGTCATTACCATAATCTTAGACATCATTAGCACTTTTTCAATACACCTAGGTTATAACATTTTTAATATTTAGCCTATTTAGGAATAATTATAATAAATAAGCACTAATACAATTTTAATTTTCTAAATTTAATCTCAAATGCCCTTTACAATTTTTTCAGTATAGTGAAATATATTAATTATTTGTTTCAGTTGTCATGAAAGTCGTTATGACACACTGCAAACACAATATCGATTCATAATTTTAAAATGAAATAACTTGCTATACTAAAGAAGATTCTCACTTTAATAATAGATGATTTTATAGTTTTATCATATTGATAAGTCTGACTGCGCCATCTAGTACGAAAATATCGAAAAAGACTGATATATATTTATTGATAATGACCCTAACTTCTAAAGACAAATTTGAAGAAGAAGAATCGATAAAATTTTCTTTACTTTATACCTTTTTCTGTTCTTTTTTTAACTTTTCAGAAGAAGCCTAAAGTTTAAAATATATTATAAGTAAATTATTACTCCTACATCTCGATGTGGGCCAGGGGGCTTACATTTGTTTCGGAGATATGGTGAAATTCACAAGAAAAAAAATGTAAAGCATTACAGGAGCTTTACTTTTGACCACCCCCTACCCTAATTATCAAGACTATTGTACAGAAAGATGCTACCCCACCTATATCTTTAGGGTCAAAAAAGTGAAAATCGGATCAGTGTATCAAAAGTTATTGCGGTTATTTTTTTCCATGTGGAATTAGCGTTACTGTATGCAATTAACTATTTTCCTATTTAAAACTAGAATAATGAAAAACAATACTTATGTAAGTAAGCAATATAAAGCATGTTTAATGACAAAAGAAACTCTAGACATTACTTAACTATTTTCTTAATCCAGCAAAGAGTCTCTTAGAAGAAAAGAAAACGTTGAAAAAAACAAACAGCCAATACGATAGAGATAGAATATTATGAACCGTAATGATATCGTAATAGAAAAATAATGGCCAATAAATTTTGGTTTAAGTGCCTCGTTTTCGTACGCTTTTATGACTTTATAATTGTTTATTTATATTTTTAAAGCGCTTCTGATAAGAGGAATATTAAATTGCAAAGAATATATTTTATGACTAATAAAAATTCTATAATGCATAATTGTTTTTATAATGTGTTGTAATTTTAAGATTGCCTTGTAGTATAAAGTCATTTAAAGATTAGTCATGTTTTCTTAAATAAATGTACTGCTTTGTAAGAGATAGAAACATTAAAAATTAAAATTCAATATTTCAGTTCAAAAGATCTTAAAATACTAAAATTGTACACATAATTGCTTTGATTTATAGCATAAAATGTTGTCAACACTAATAAATGTAAGGGCTGAACAAGAGCAATATTCTTACAAAATTCATATGAATAAAGTAATCGATTTATTAAATTATAAAAAAAAATATTCCACATATAATTAAAAGACCCTAAAAAAAAGAAAATCAAAAGAGGCTTTGTGGCGACTTAGAAAAACTTTTATTTAACTTCCGTTTTCAAAACTAATTTATATCTTAATATTTGGAAATTAGAATGCCAAATGCAATTATCTAATTATAACAATAAGTTCTGTAGTTCCAAATCAGAATCAAATTAAAAAAAGTGAACTAATTCATTTAGGCAGTTATGATAAAAATTTTGTTCATACAACATAGTTCAATTAATCTTTTTTCGTGAACTTCTGTTAAATTATACAAATTATTTCAATTCAAACTCTACGTCTAAAACAAACTAATTACGAAAAAAACAAAAACATTAATTACGTATAATTTGAATCATTTACTTTAATATACTCTTAACAAAAGGGACAAAGTCACTGTAGAAAGCAAGTAGTTGTAAAAACATTTAATTAATTGTATGGACATTCTTTGTTCATTTAAAATGATAAAATACTAAAATATTGCATTGAATAAATGAACATGTTTTTAAAATATCCACTTATATATATATATATATATATATATATATATATATATATATATATATATATATATATATATATATATATATATATATATATGATTATTAGTATCTATTAAGTGGATATTTTAAAAACATGTTCATTTATTCACTGTAATATTTTAGTATTTTATCATTTTAAATTAACGAAGAATGTCCATACAAAGATGTCCATACAATTAATTAAATATTTTTACAACTACTTGCTTTTTACAGTGACTTTGTTCTAAGTTCTAACTCTAAGTCTGTTCTAAGTCTGTTTCCAAGTTATTTCGCCAAGGTAAATTTTAAAAAATGTGATTTCAAGCTATAATTTCAAATAATATTTATCACCCTCCCATGAAAAATTAATTAAATTAACATTTGCAAATAGTTTAAGTATTTTGAGAGTTATTGAACTTTTTAAAAGTAATTTATTCGTAAAAACTTTTCTCCTTAATGAAAATATTTCAAATCGAACACCAATTCTCGATTATTTGAGAATTTTAAGAGCCCATACAATGCAGCGTTGAAGTTACACTCCATATATTAAAAAATCTAATGATTTTCATTTTCACAAGGCAGCGAATTTCTTCTCATTGTAAATTTTTGTCTTTTTCAAAAATAGCTTAAATAACGTTTGATAAATATGTCTGAAACTTATTCAAACAGTCATGGATGATATTACTAACTCACAGCAGTTACGTCAGTGGCATATAGATTGCTAAGAAAACGCTATTTCATGCAGCCTCCATAGCCTCTTCCATAGCCTCTGAAGAACAACTCAAAATCCTTTTTGAGATCGATTAAAGCACAACGTATCAGGGAGTGCATCTTAGATTACACTAAGTCTTTACAAATAATAATGCTAACAGTATGATTTCATATTATGGTCATCACTTGAGAGTCAACTCGAATACGGTTCTTCATCCATAGTTTTCTTTACCTTCTAATAACGTATAAATACTAATACATATAAATACTACCAGTTATACAGCACTTGCTGCTAACAATGGATTTAGCAGCCATGGTGGCTCAGGGGATGGAGCGTTAATCTTTCAATGAGATGAACTGGGTTCGAATCCCAGCAAGGACTTGTCGATATGAATTTCGCATCCAGCTTGCACCGATAAGAGTGCCGACGCAAAATATCTTCAGTGGTCAACAGATCATGGGTTACAGTTCCCTTGCCATAAGGCAAACCATGAGAGGTTTTCGTGGTTTTCCTCTCGATGGAACGTAAATGCATGTTAAATCTATCAAAAAGTCCCCCACGAAGGCAAATTTCTTCCAATACTTGATCCAGGAGTTCCCATGTCTTCTGGATTGAATAAATAACTACATGGCATTTTCTGGATTGAGTTCAAAATTACAACGGAGTTGAACATAAGTAGTCGTAAATCCAAAAACTTGGGTCGGCTGTTCAACGACGGTGATGAAATAAAATATAAAATAACCATAGATTTAACAATTATAAAGTTGAACTCACTAAATTCACTCACTTAAAGTGAATTTTTTTCACAGCTTTTTATAGAATTTGTTTGGTATAGAATTGCTAATATCCTCTCCCATTTTGCTCTTAATTTTTTTTAACAGAACTAAATTTAAGTCCCTTAAAGGTCCTATCAGTTTTAAAACTCGCTGGGGAATTTACCATAAACTTTTCTAGTGCAACCCTGGCTACATCAGACAAACCAGACATGCTATAAAATTTGGACTAAATGAAGACGATAGATCACTATAAATTATCAAGATTACTATAAATTATCAATTTTCCTCATTTGTTGGAATATTTGATATAAAAAGAAATTCGGCAATGACAAAATTATTTCAACCATTGTCACATTGGCTCATTTGATAACCTGGAATCTTCATTAATATTTTTTTTATTAATGACTAATGTCTTGAAAAATGTTCTAATGTAAATTGCAACTTTACATTACTCTATTCTGCAACTAAATATTTTTAGCGTTAGTTTTTCCTTCCTTCCTTCATTCGTTTATTTTTTTTTTAATTTTTACGAGTTAAAATATAATAAAGACATTATTCGGTAGAAAATACTTAGTGACATGTGTTCTATTAAAAAAAATATATAGCTAAAGTTAGGATTAAACTTTTTTTAACCTAAGCACTGACAATTTATTTATTTGTATTAAAAGAAAACACAAGTAGAAAGTTATTTCTGTTATTAATTTCCAAATAATTCCGCAAAATATTGCCACTAGAAAATATTTATCAATCTAAAAAATAATATTTAAAACTTAGTAATAAAGAATTTTATTTTAAAAAAACTTAAATTTAAAACTAATTACGATTTCTTGGTAAAATTTTGTACATTGGTTTAAAATAGTAATAACTACATTCTGTAAAAGTTTAAGAATGACAGAACAAAAATTTTAATTTTTTAATTTCAAAGTTTCTTATCATTCTCTTAACCAGTTTTTTGAGAGTATGTGAAACTTAAAACACATAATAAATGAGAAAGAGTTCAATACAGAGAATATTGACAGCATGGCTGATCAGAAACGAAAACATAAATATTGATGGAATTTAAACGTTGATTTCTCAGAAACTAAAATCGAAAACTATGTTCCCTTCAATGAGCATATTATTTCCACTCTTTTCTGTTAATGCGCAAAAAATCGAGGAAAAAAAATCGCCTAATTTTAGATGCTATTTATAGTGGAAATGCATAGAAATAACATCAGAGTGTCAGGTTTCTGGGCACAAAGTTGGCGAACACTTGGCGATTCAAGAGCATAGAGTTGAGATAGTACGTAGGTATTTCAACTCTATGTTCAAGAAACGATTGACGTTACGGAATGATTTATGAGGATTTCAGAAGGATGTTATCTCCTTATTTTTCTTCGCATTATGGATTAGACTTTTCTCCAAATATGCACTGTTTCACGTTCTACTTTTATCACTCTGACACTTTCGATTAGTTGCATTCAAATATTTTAGCAATTGCCTGTGTCGTATATTCTTTTGTTACCTGAAGCAATTGCAACACACTTTTTTCGAACATCAATTGAAGATACAATTCCATTGGTTGAAGAACGAGAAGAAGGACTGATTTTCTCGTTAGCGGCCTCACTGTTAGAATTTTCATTTCAAAGCTATGGTAAAATAACCGGTAGCATTCAATTAACAGTAAAATTAACGGAAAAGAACATTTTTTTTTTTGCCTTTACGGTTTTGAAACTGTTTACAATTGGCATGATGAGAAACCTTCAAACTGTACGTTTTTTTATACATTAAAACAAGTATGATTTCGAAATCATCTAAAAGAAATTTAATTAGACAATGGAGATAGTTTAGAAGCTTTTTGGGGATGTCATCTACGCAGGAACGAGAATATCGTTCAGGGTCCCGAATTGGGGAGTGCAGAACAATGTAAATTCTTCATGGCCTCTCGGCTATAATATATACCCATATGTACCACATGTAAGTGCTTTCAATAGATCGGCCCAGTTGGTGCGATAAAATTCTGGTAGTTTGACCGTGTTTGGTGAAAGCAGTTAATAAACGGTTTTCTCACAGTTAACAGTTTGAATACCATCTTATTTATAGTTATTTGACTGTTTTGTTTGAATATATGAAATAACAATTTAATAAATTGTTATTTAACTATTTTTCCGAGTAATTTCGAACAGTGCGATTTCATAGGTATCCGAAAACGTGATATTTCAGAAGCATACTGCAATAAAAAAAATGGAACTCATATCTTGAGCTTCACCAATTCTGTTAATTTTAATAAATTTCTTTATGAGCTAATATTGCAAAATCTTTCTACACAGAGAAAAAAAATTCTTAAAATTACAACACTGTACGGAAATAACATTTCTGGTAAAAAAAAACGCCATAAATCTGCTAAGAAAACGAAAATTTATGGTATTTATAAACCATTCATTTGGTAATTTATCCTTTCAGAATATAACCGTTTACCGGAGGTTCTGGTTTTCAAAACTATGGTTCTTATTCCCAAACATTTATTAAAGCATACAGAACTGAAAAGTAAATTTAACCGAATATATGTTTTTAAGCCTTATGTTCTATTGAATCATGATAAAATCACCAAATTTTTCCACATTAACAAATACTTCACATATTATAACACTATATTTTATGGTTAATATGATCAAAATTAATACCAAAGCTCTTCAATAAAAAATTCACAGTCATAGATCCGTCTTCAAATGTGGTAAATTCAACCATATGATGGTAGTTTTGACTATGTTTTTTTCTCAGTGTCGATGATGCAGATTTTTTGTTTGCTAATGTGGGTACCGGAGCAATTTGTTTTTAACGGACACTCGAAGTGGAATTGTAAAAATAGTTAATAAAGTCGCCAAAATAATAATATGTTGAATATTCGTCTTGAAAACCGAAGCAATTTTTATAACACTTTCACAAATTATTCTTGCGTTACTCTTTCATTTTCAATTTTTTTATTTCTTTTTGCAGTACTTTAAGGAAAGTTTTCCACGGATCGTTTAACATCTGGTCGTTGTCATTGTTGACAGTTTGCTTTGAAATATAGTTTTCCACTTTTCTTTTAATTTCGAGGTTAGAAATATAATAAAAAACAAAGTTTCTAGCTATTGTTCTAAGCAAATGTGACTAATTGCATTCATGGTGAAACAAGTTATATACTTAGGAATAGTAAAAGAACAACTTTGTTGTTTTCATATAACATATACTTAATCTTTAACTAAAATGTTTATTAGCTACACCTTTGAAATAAATTATTACCTAAACGCTTCAAATAATAATTTACCATTTATAATAAAGGATAAATAAAGTATGGGTATAATTTATGACTATGAATTTTAAATAAAATATCAAGTAGACTTGGAAAGTTTATAAATTATTAATTTAGATATTGAAACTTAGAATAGTTTGAAATAAAAATTCCATCAATTTTCGTTGATAAAAGAAATTTCGCACGAACACATTTTTGCTAGTACATATACTACAAATAAAATAAATACAAAAACTATATATATATATATATATATATAGATAGATAGATTTTGTTTTCTTCTGCTCTTTCTATAGATTTTATTTTCCATTTTTACGTGTTATTTTTATTTTTACTTATTGTGATTAATTCTATTTGTCGTAATTTTTGTTAGAAAGCACTCTTTTTTACGGATATAATCGTGTGGGCTGATGAAAAGATTATATCTTTTATTTTCCGGATTTTTAAACTTTATCCCTTTTTTTTAATTTTTTTTTTTTATTTAATCAATTCTTTTTCTTTCCCCAGTTGTTAGTTATATTTATTACT
This sequence comes from Parasteatoda lunata, assembly GCA_949128135.1. Taxonomy (NCBI): domain Eukaryota; kingdom Metazoa; phylum Arthropoda; class Arachnida; order Araneae; family Theridiidae; genus Parasteatoda; species Parasteatoda lunata. The sequence goes on along the minus strand of OX421973.1, from coordinate 31,703,653 downwards.
ATTATTTTTCATTTTCCCCCTTTTTTCTTTTGTCTGTACTTTACCTTTGTTTTATCTTCATTTTGAACTATATATATATATATATATATATATATATATATATATATATATGTATGTATGTATGTATATAAAAGTAGTGGGATTTTTATATAAATATACAACTAATTTAAATGTAAAAAATTCAATAAAATATTAATTTAGCTCTTGAAATGTAATGCGATTTAAAAACTAAGACTGGTTATTTTTTCTAGAAAAATTAAGTTAAATACAAAGGTAAAGTAAACTAGTTAACTTTCATATTACTTTAAACAGATAGCTAACTGACTTATATTTATGTATTCATAGAAATATATATATATGTATGACTTATATATGTATATATATATATATATATACATATATATATATATATATATATATATATATATATATATATATATATATATATATATATATATATATATATATATATATATATATATATATATATATATATATATATATATATATATATATATATATATATATATATATATATATATATAAGTAGTGAAATTTTTATATAAATATACAACTAATTTAAATGTAAAAAATTCAATAAAATATTAATTTAGCTCTTGAAATGTAATGCGATTTAAAAACTAAGACTGGTTATTTTTCTAGAAAAATTAAGTTAAATACAAAGGTAAAGTAAACTAGTTAACTTTCATATTACTTTAAACAGATAGCTAACTGACTTATATTTATGTATTCATAGAAAAAACAGCGACAAAACCACATACAATATGTAGTTGATTTGGCTTAACTTTATTTTATTTAAACTCATTTTCATAATTTTCACTTAAAATCTTAAAATAAAATACTCCATGTCCCTATAGAAAATTGAATTTCTTTGCGATTATGACGTTTAACTTCTTCCTTTTTTTGAATGAAAAGAGAAAAAGGCGATTAAACATTTTATAAAATATCTTCCTAAAAGAAAAAATAAATGATGCAACATTATTTTCATTTCAGATATTTTTTATTAAAAATCCCTGACTGTTTTATAGAGAATAACTCCTGAAGGGGTTAAGGGATAATTTAGAATGTCTCCATTGTGTAGAAATTCGAATTTGCAATTCATGAAGCTGTTCCTATCTCCTAAAAGAAGGGACTCGATGTCAAGAAAAGTTACAAACTTTGAGGCTAAAAGCTACTTGATACACACTTATTGCAAAAGATATTTATTTAAATTTATTCAGTTTAAGTCAATAATAACAAAAACATTAAATTTTATGAGCTCTTTTGGTAATCCGAATCCATGTTAGCGTAAAAGAGTGTTTTATATATATTTCTTATACGCTCCATTTTAAAAAAAAATATTTTCATGTAATACCATGTACACAATTCATTATATTAAAAGTAGTCTAAATGAATAATATTATAATGCTCATTTGGTTTGGAACAAAAAAAATAACTTAAAATTTTTTAAAGCTCATTTTATTGTCATAATATCTCAAAATTTTCTAACATGCGATAAATTCGTAAGCATGTAATATGATGTCTTTTTCACAATATTTATCAGTATATAAAAAGAAAATCTATTAAATGATTGATTTTTAATTTAAATCGTTTGAAAAAAAAATTTTTTTTTTTTTGAAGATAATTAAAATATTCATTCAAATCTGATTCTGTGATCTGATCTGTGTAAAGTATAATTCTGTCTAAAATGGAAATATTTGAAATCCTTTCACACTGCATATACTTTGAGAAAGAACTTAATAGAAATTTGCACACGCTAAAATCTACCTAAAGTGGAAATGGAAAATTATTTGAACATACAAAGAGGGAAAGATATTTCATAATAGAGAAATTGATTTAGTAGTTTAGTAGTCTTCTGGAAAAAAATGAAAATGAAAAAAAAATTATGAATGATATGATAAACATTTTTATAAATTTTATGAAATGAATGAAAAACAATTTACCGTACTGAACAGTATATATATAATCCACTATATTATATATAATTGTGATCCACTATAGATATTATATATAAGGGTTTAACTGAAATTCAAGATTTACAAATTATTGTTCTTACTTAAATGCGAATTTAACCAAATAAATGGCTTTTATGCTGTGCTTTATGAAATCATGATAAAATTACTAAAATTATTACAATAGCGCTTCGTAAAAAATAAGTGAGCTTTTTTTGTTTTCCCATAGAGCAAGAAATACGGTAAACCTATATATATTCTGGTAGTTTTGACAATTTTTTTATTAGTCTAGAAAGTCCCATGACATGTTATGAATTTCTGCTTACAAGAAATATACCCGATGAGCCAAAAGCAAATCAAGCAAAAGAACAAAATAATTTGCCTATTTTGCAGTGGTTGAACCATGTTAATTGTTAAAAATGTTAGTTTTGGATGAAAATTTGTAATGAATCACAGAAATTTTGTCAAATGCGTGATAAATTATAATGTTGTAAAAATTACGTTTAATGTTCTGATAAAAATAAATATCAAATTACTTTGATATTTATTGCTCAAAACAATAGAATTTTTATTCTAATTTTATAAATTATTCCTTTAAATTTCTCAATTTGACACATGAATAATAAAATACAATATTAACAAACGCAAATAATAGAGGACTATCCTCTTCATCTGATCTATGAATTAAGTTTAGCAATACTTTCAAGGTAAAAATTACAAATTTTAATAATTTATAACTTAATAATTACTTCGAAATAAACAAAATGAATTTATATATTATTTCAAAACCGGAAATATTATCTGTACTCGTAATAATAAATTCAAGCCGATTGGCGAGTTGCGTTTTGTTTTCTACACTGTAAAAAGCGTCGTTCTTTAAAAAGTGCCAGCCCTCAATGTGGCATTACTTTTAATCAAAATATCCATTTTTACAGGAACTTGTTACTGAGCAAAATATCTGATATACTGTAACTTTTACTGCAATAATTACCAATGTGCCGGTATTGTAAAATGGATTTCACGGTAATATGGATTTATGGCTGATACACTGAAAGTGCCACTGCTTTATACGGTAATTTGATTCGGAATTTTCTACAGCGTCGGGCTTAAACTATGCTTTCGATAACAAAATAAATTAATAAATCATTTTTATAAAATCTAAATATTTTTGAGTATGTAAAAATATTTTTTGAATGAAATAAACCATTTTTTTTAAAAATAATTTTAATTAAATAGGGTCAGGTAGGGTAAAATGGGTATATCTTAAAAAAAGAAAAACACATCTGTTTTCTCTTTTTAAATTAAGATAATTTGTTTATTTTTTTTGAAACATTTGCTAGGATTGCAGGATGCATTTTTATTTTAGTCTTTTAAAACTAATGAAAAAATAGTATTTACGAACTATCTATCATGATCATACAGTATGTAAGTTTAAGCTGTTGATGAACTTTCTTTTAATGTCCTTAAGAACTGAAAAAAACTAATAATTTTAGTTTATTCTCCTAATGAGACATCTTAAAAACAGATCTATATAGAAATTTCAGAATAAATTAAAAAATTCTATTTATTATGAATTATTTTCTAAGGTGGTGTAAAATTGGTATATGGTTAGACTTAACTAATCGTTGTATGATAATGATATATTTTTTTTTACATATGTGTTAGTTTTAGAAAGTCTCTAGTGCTCTATATTTTATAAGGAAATTAAAAATAGTTTAATAGTTTGATCATAGCCCTACATAGTAATTTTAATACGGAAAACAAATTTTTTTTTGTAACGAGAAGAATGCTGAGAGGGAAAAACAATACCATCAACATGTTATACAATTAAAAAAAATACCGAAATAGCATAAGGGTACAACCTAGGAGCCATACTTAAAGATATAGATGAGTTTAAGTCATATGAGTTCATATGTCAGTTTTTTATGAAAAAAAATTATTTAAAGTAACTAAATTGAATAAAAATGCATACAGTAAAAACACTTTAAAATGACACTAAATATATTAATTTTTGCATTCTCATTTATATTTCAAATAAACCAAAAACTATTACAGATCTTTCTTGCTTTTTGATGAAATTGTGCAGAGTTCTTCAAAATATATTGCACATAGGGAAACTTTATTTTGATAGCCATGGACATTAATTCTTTAACTCAGTAATACGAAAAAAAAATAATTTTTCAGCATTTATTTTTTTTAATATAGTCAAAAATATAGTTAAATATAGTCTTCAAGAGCATTTTAATTCTTAAAACAATATAGATATAATTAGATATAGGTTGTTATATATTGATGAAATTTGAAGCATAACTTATCTAATTTATTTGTCTGTTTTCTTACAGTCTGTTTTCTTATGCATTCAAAAGAATATGCTTTGATATACCCACTTTACCCCCAGAGTGGGGTAAACAACAAATAAACAAACAAAATAGATAAGTTATGCTTCAAAGTTTATCTATATGGATTCAATTTCAGTAAAATAAATGCAATGGTTTCGCTTTAGAGCCTTCTTTAAATAAATACTAGATTTTATACCCACTTTATCTGATCCTAATTATTATTTTTTTAAATTAATTTAAAAATAACTTAAAAATCCACATTTCTCATTCCATTATTTAATGAATTCAGAAAACCAAAACTTTTGACTAAGCAAAGAATAAAGTTTCAACATTTGTTTTCAATATGGCTAATGTTATTCTCCTTCGAAACAAAAAAAGAATTTTTTGGCATACCTACCCGTTTGGCGTCTTTTTCGAAAAATTTCAAATTTCAGCATAACTGAAACATTTCCTCTAAAACTACCACTAAAAGTAATCTACATTTTGGTACATATATATATTTATCATATTATTTTGATTAATTTATTCTGAGCTTTTGCCTAAATTGTTATTCAGACATTTTTAATCTTTGTAGTCGTGATGCCTATTCGGAAAGTTTTTCTTCTTCAGAAATCCTAAGATATGTTTTTTGAAGGCATTGGAATAAATATTTTTATAAAAAGCTTTTTCATTAATTTTTTAAAAAAAAGTATAATCATTGCTTATTTTCCTGATAAAAAATTCGATGATAAAAAATGGTGCGACGTATTGAATAATTATAAATGTGCTACCCAACTTACTGGTACATGCTACAAATGATTTTTAAAAAATTGATGAAAAAACACACCATAGCAATAAACATTTATGGATGTTTAAATAATGTTGTATCAGGACTAAATATATTCGAATAGTAATATGCATTGATCATTTTTTTTAAGTGTTATCAAAAGCAAGTAATTATTCAAAAAAAAATTCATATTCTTACAATGAATAAATCTATTTTCTTAAAAAAAATATAAATAACAATGTATACCTCATTAATTTAAGCTTTACCATCATTAAAATCTTTCGAGACATTATTTAAGAAATAATTTGTAGCACAAACAACCAGAAAATGCAAGAGATTATGTTGTTTTTTTTAATTATCATTATGTTTTATTTTTATGTAATTATTTTTGAAAGCTCCCACCAGCCACAACATGAAATGTATTAATTAACTAAATTTCTTATTATACAGTCATCGGGGAATATCGTAAGTTATTTTTTTCTGAGTAAAATAAATATAATATTTCTAGAATTTCTTACAATTAAGGATAAATTCTTGTAGTTTTTATTATAAACGTAGAATTTTTCAAAACATATAGATTGTTTATGTTATTCAGGAATTGAATTCTATCCTAGTTTTGGTATTTATAATATTTTTTTTTTTTTTTTTTGCATAATTTGAAACCTAAGCAATGATTTCTTTTAATCTGTATTCCGATAATTATTTTTAATTCTAACAACTTTTTTCATTCTTTATTATTTTTGTTTTGTTATTATATTTCATAACCAGCGTTAGACAGTAGACTCAGCTTTTGGCTATCAATGTTCAACTCCGAAGCTAAGTAATTTCGAACTCATCCCAGAAGATAAGGAAACTTCTAGCTCAAGTATTGAAGCAAACAGCTTGTAAAGATGATTTTTTTGTTAGAATTAACACGTACTTGTGAGTTGGGAGCAAGTTTTAAATGTTTTATATAAATCCTATAATGATAATTTAAAAACCTAAAATTGTTTTTGTTGATACTTATGCCACTTGCCAATATCAGCAAACCTGTTTGAAGTCTAGTGACTTTTTAAGGCAGAGGGTGCTTTTCTTGTTTTTATCACCGGTGCCATCTATGGCCAAGAATTGACATAAACAGCACACACGTTGAAGCCCGTTTTACAGGGAAGATCCAACCATGCTCCATTCATTCATCCACAGATAGTAATTTTGAACTGAACCGGAGAATAATCAATCTCCAGTTCAGCACCCCTAGATGTATTGATTTATTACGCAAACTTGGAGAACTTTGTGACCCCAAAAGCGTTAACGTGCACCACTCACCATTCAAAACTAGAGGATGGCGGGATTCGAACTCCCGTTCTCATGAACACGAGCCCAATGATCTACCAACCAGGCTATATCAGCCCTCATAAAAGTTTGAGTGGTTTAGATGAAAAGAAAAAAAAAAAAAAGAATAAATAACAAACGCTTCTTCAAACAGAGCCCAGTTTTAATTTTTTTTATTCTTTTTCAGCAATACAAAAGCCTTTGATTAACCAAAGAGGTGAAATTTCTATATTTTTTGCATAGCTCTGATACAGCTTTATGAAAGAAGAATTTTGGACAAAGTATAATTTGAAACGAAGTACTTTTTTCTCAGTACAGTTTCATCTCAGAGCTCGTTCAACTATGCACTTGAAAATTTTTTTTGGTAAGACTACCGTACTATATGGTAATGACAAGTCTGGTTAAATAAATGGTTCTGGTTACAAAACTGAAAAGTAAATTAAACCAAATAAATCGTTTTTATGCCATGCTCTAAAGTATCATCAAAATTTTACCACATTTACCAGATTTTATCCCAACATAAAAAAAAATTTTTGTTAATTTGCCAAAATCATTACCAAAGCACTTCGGTAAAAATTATTGAGCTTTTTGGTGTTCTCAAATAGCCAGAAACACGATAAATTTAACCATATTTCCATTCTTTCAACACTTAGTTTCCAGTATCCTGTATCCCAATCAATGAAACTGGACTAGCATTCACACATAGATGGCAGCACCATAGAGCTGTTAATCAGAAAAAAGTTTAGTGGCTCCCATCCCTCATGACAGATGACATCCACCCCCTCAGATAAATTAATTAAGTCGCATTCCACGGTAGATTTGAAGAAACACAACTCAACCACAGCCTAATTGAAGTGTCCATTACCTTACTCTAATGTCTGGTTGCAATTCATATTTATGAGTTTGAAACCGTAAACTTTACGGTTAATTGAATGAACAGACTGTAGCCAATTATTTTACTGCAATTTTAGAATGAAAATTCTTAGTGTATTAAAATTTAAGTTCAAGAAAATGAAAATTTTCTTACGGTGAATATTTTCTTTTTCGTAGTAGGTTTTAGAAATTGAGTTAACTGATATTACAACCTATCTATGCAACACCCTTTATCTAAGGATTGCCTCTGCAAGAATAAATTTAGTAGTCTGACGTAACAAGCATAAACTGCTCAGTAGGGAGAAATACAAACTATGGCAGTAACTGCGGGTTACTAAATTTTGCAGTGAGGGAAAAATAAGAAAGATGTCAGGACGTTCGGACTAAAGAAGGATCAGATTTCTTGTTTATGTTAACCCGTGCGGAAACCTTTTTTTTTTCTAAAAGGTATTGATTTATCTCATCTAATCACTAATTTCAGTCACTTAACCAGATTTACATCTTTGTTTTATTGGTTTTATTTCAAAAGGATTAAATTGAATAAAACTTCATCATTTAGTTCCAAGTCAGTTATGAAATTCCGATTTTTCCTATAACTTTAATGATTGCCGAAAAAAAAAAACTAATTTATTTTAATGACACAGTTTGAAAAGTTACGGATTTCTAATTATATACCTTTAATTACAACCTGAATACTGAAAAGAATAAATGATTTTCAAAGTTTTTAAAGTTCACAGATCGCATAAGTTTAAAAATCTATTTAAATTTCTGAGATCTTCAACGTCATTTGAATTTAGAATTAATTAGAAAGTCACTGGCGAAAAGTTTGAAAACTTTCCATAAACATTAATTAACTTGAAGAATTTTTTTTTATTTATTGAAAGACGTTAGAAGAAGGGCCTAAAGGCCTAATTTAATTAACAAAACATTTCAACTTTCTATAATGGACATTAAACTAAACTATAAATACACCAAAATTAAATGTGGCTTTATTTAGTTTATTAAATATTCAATTGTTTTATTTAAATAATAACAATAAGTACTTCTTAGCTTTCTTACTTTTTTCATCTACAGTGGGAAGTATTTTTGAGACGATATTTTTTTCTGCTCTAACTTTTTCTGCAAGCAAAATTTCCTAATAATGATAGTTAACAATTTATAGCTTCAGTCATCCTACATGGGTAGGCACTTATAATAGTCTGAAATTTTTTAATTTAACAGACATCAAATAAAAATTTGAAAATTTAAAATCGAAATTTTTGAGACGATCTATCACAATAAATGTTTTTAACACGCGACTTAAAATGTATGTAATAATTTCTCTCACAAAAAATATTCCTATACCTCAGTGGTAAGAGTAGAGACATATTTCTCCAAATATGTGGGTTTAAATCCAGTTTCCTGTCTCTTAAATAATGATTTCGCTATTTTATTTCCCTACAAAATGAATGCAGGTAGATATTTTATTTGCATCGCACAAGAGTTGTACAATGAACTATTGGCGACTGTTTGGGAAACATCCCTGAGGATGTTCCGAAGACATTCCATAAGATGAATGCAAATAGTTTGTACTTGCGATAATTTTGCACTGAAATGTAAATTAACTATACGTATTCTTACGTTCCTTGAATGCGATGGTTTGTTTATAAAGCGTAAGAAGTCATTCAACTGTGTCGAAAAAAAAAACGATATGTTCTTTCTGCCCTAACTTTTTCTGCAAGCAAAATTACCTTATAATGAAAATTAACAATTTATAGTTTTATTAAAATGTTTCATCTCTTGTCATCGCCACCAAATTTTGAATTCTAAAATAATTTGTTAGCCACATAGTGCAAAAAGATGAGGAAAGTTTGCACAATCTTTCAAGACCAAGAGCCCCAAGAAAAAGTACTCTACGTTAAAACGTGTTAATAAAAAAAATGTCAGATGAAAACCCAAGCTAAGATACTTCAAGATACTTCAATCTGCATACATTCGTTGGAGAGTTGCGACATATTTGTAACACTTTCTGATTGGTTCGAGAGCCGAAACTTACAAAAAAAAAAAAAAAAAAAAAAAACGAAAGGAACTTTTGCTTGTAAAATTAACATGGAATGATTGATAAGGTATTTTTATCGAGCGGAATCGAATAATATTGGGCACTTATTTTTCTTTTCGTTTGCTTTTAAAATTGTTCTAAACTGCTCAGTGTACTTTTTATACACAAATGCATTGTTAAAAAATAACTTATTTTGTGAAATAATTAGTTTCTCAAAATTATGATAGCTTACTTGTCTCTTTTATCAAGTTATTTATACTATTATACGCCGAATAAATCGTAAATGTTTTGAGAAAACGTTAATTTTCTCCCTAAGAAATCGTAATTTGGAGAAAATTTTGCAAACTGATTAAAAATAAATTATATTTTTTTAATTTAAAGAGTTTAGTATGTACTACATCAACAGTTTGCTGTAGTTTGGTGTTGTTTCTTGTCTATTAGCTGTGAAACGAAAATCAATTCTTAACGTAACTAAATATTGTCACCACAGCAACAATTCTAAAATGGCTGCTATTTATTTATTTTCCAATTATAATTAATTAAGGAGACGTGTCATCATTTTTGTCTATGATATTTATTTATCAATGCCTTGTTACGTTCTTGAAATTTAGATTTTTTTTCGTTGTGAAAATATTAACTTTTCTTGGTAAATGTTTATTTTTATCGAAATGTAAGTTGGATTTTCAATGATTATATATCTATCTGCATATAACTATCTGCAAAAGACAATCTAACAATCTATAGTTCCTCGGGTTCTTTACTAGAGCCTATCCTCTGGCTGATTTTAGATAATACCATTTTTAATCACTCTTCATCAATTGATTTTACCTTATTTGAAGATTTTAACCAAACCTATTTTAACCTCATCGCCGTCTTTGACAACATCTTCATTGTGATCAGGTACTCGATAATGTACCGATTTGACCTGCTGTCAACCCATATCCTCTCTATCAGTCTAGGCCAACAAACTAAATTTCAGCAAAGATAAAAACTATGTTAATCACTTTTCCAAAAGATGACAAACACATTGCTAGACTCTAATGTATCAACATTATCCTTTCTTCGCTGCAACTTTTAAATGAATAAACACCCACGTGTTCCATGTTTAAATCTTCATACAATGCCTTCTTTCTCATAATCTGATGTTTGTCTTGATTATAAATTGATTTATTTTCTGAAAAAAGAAAGGAGAGTTAACAAATAGGTGGATAAATGAGGAGCAAAAAACATACATGCGCATTATTATGATTTGAAGCTTCAAAATTAATGGTATATCTTCCCTAATTTAAAAACAAATCAATAAAATCGTCAGAAAATAGGAAAATAAGAAAATTATAGATTAAACAGCTGTAATAAATTATATTTCTGTATAATACTGTAATAGAATTTAAATGGAATAAATTTTCTGGTTTAATTTAGTTTTAAGAAACATTAGAAACTAAATAAATTATTTATGTAGTTGAATTTTTTTTTTTTTTTTTGCAATAGAGATTCTTTATATATTTCGTGATACCTACCTATTATAGAGTTTTATTATGAATGAATTGGAAAGAATGTATAAAAAAAATTTCTTATATAAATTTTGGATTAGAGAGATCAGTCTATATGCATAGGAATAGTATAAAAGAAAAACAAACGTTATGGAACGAATCGAAATTCATTAGTATTCAAATTCAAATGTTACGTAAAGTGATTTAAAGATATTTTCCAATATTTATTAAAAAAAAAACAATTAATAATAATTTAATCTTATTTTTTTAATGATTAATTTACCATTTGTGCATAGTAAATGATTTTTAAAAAATTGTATTTTTTTATCGCTCGCATTTATTTATTCCATTAGAAAAAATTTTTAAGCTGTTTAAATTGTTTAAACAATATTATTGATATTTCATATTTTTTTCTTTTCAACTTTAAACATAGCAGTTAGGAACTATTTTTAAACGCACTACAAAAATTCACGGATCAAATTACGATTTAAAGTACCAGCACTTCGGGTGCATCGCTTTACTATTTTTTTGGGGGGAAGGGGTACACTTTGGGTGCACTTTTACCGTAAATTTTATAATAATATTTATTTAATTAGAGTAATTCAATGATTTTACAGTGATTATTACTGTAAAAATTAAGGTATATCAGATTTTACGGAGAATGTACCGGTAATCTTGGTACCAGTACTTTTTACCGGAATTTGATCCGGAATTTTTTACAGTGAAATTCAAGTAATTATTTCGTATAGTCCTATAATGAACATTTTTGATACAAATACACAATTTTGTAGTTAAATAATTATTTTTGTGGGAAGTATGTGCTTAAAATATTAAATATTTTGTAGTTTTTCCTTATTTTACACGAAATGGAATTTAATAAGTTTTAATCTACTTCGGAGAAGAAGAGCCTATCGATAAAATAGCTCTTAAAACGGAATCGGATCTGGTATGTCTTAAAATGTCTTAAGAACAGTAACATCTGTTACACTTTTTTAGGGGTTCATATGGAGAAAGATCGAGCAAGCGAGAAACTTACTTTTACTTAGACTTACATTTCAGCGCTTGATTATAGGGGTGAAGCTCAAGACATAGAGATTATCTGATCAGAACGAAGCAAGTTCTAATGCTAAGAACAGGTGTTGGCGGAGAACTTTCTTAAGAGCCAAGATAGCATAGAGGATAAGTAAAAAAAATAAATTATAATAATAAACTACATCAAAAAATCAGATTCACAGTAAAAAGGGGAACAAAAACTACCTTTCAGCATTTTTGGATAGTAAATTTATTTTTATCTTTTCTCGGTAAAATTTTATTTTCAAATAGGATTTAGTAATGTAATGGGTGTTTCGCAAAGACCGCCTTTAGTCTGTAATTTCATAATCCTTATCACAAATGAAAATAACGATGTTTACTCATAGGTGGATGCAAATTATTTTTTAAGCTAGATAAAAAAAATTCTGACCAGTCATAGTACATGGAGGTGAATTTAATCTACAACAAGACAGTTTTGATTGCAAGAATAAACAGAGGGGATTTGAAGGACGATTATTAGAAGGGCCTTTAAGTTTCAACTTTCAATTAAACCTGCTTTGATATTTTTTTTTATTATTCTTCCTCTTCTGCAGCTTGTCAAATTTCTATAGAATTTTTGTCGTTTCCGCTATTAAATATTAATTTTAGATCCTTATGAGTATAACTTTTTTGTTTCTTTTTTTTATAATAAAGGATTTTAAACGTATACATTAAGGGCGCTCTTTATGGAACGTCCCATATAAAGTTTTAGAATGCTTGACAAAAAAGTTCACACATAAGAGAGCACGAGTTATTATTTAAGTTGGAATAAAACAAACGTTTTCAAAATAGTTTCAAATACTATTAAAGGAGTTGGAACTTAATATATAAAAACCAATTGAGCTTCAACTTGAAACTGTAATTCCTCACGGTTTCTTAAGGCAATCAAACTAAATTCTATTTTATTAATAATTTTTCGAATTTTTTTTACTTTTTCAAATATTAATATAGATATTGGTTTTTCAATTTTTGGCAAGGATTCTAAAAATACTTATTATGTGCTGTGATTACGAATGATGCAGCACAATACGAGTTATATTTTTAGACTCCTTCTGTATATTAGAGGCAGTTCTTGTGGAACGCCTTGGATCAAAATATACTTGAATAAATTAATTCTTTTTATATTCTATTTTCATATTTTAAGCCCGACAAAACATTAATTATTATTTTTTTTCATTTTAGAACTCTTAGCTAAAGTCTAGGACAAATATTTCAATAAAAATCCTTTTTTTAAAAAAAGAATCTCTAACTAGGTTAGATCCTCTTATTTCCAAGAAAGGAATCAATATTTCTCAGCATGGTGTTCAATTTATTAGTTAATTATTTATACAAATAAATTCATATTTTCTTATCATATGAGACCATTAGAGGTCCCTTTCAAACCCATGATGGGAGTACAGTTATTGATTTCAGATATCTGATTATCTTTGATGCTGCAGCCAGGAGCAAGTAAAAAAACTCGTTAGAAAGCATTAGCGAACACTAACCGGAGGACAAAATAGCCATACATCATCCCCCACTGTAGTTTTTTGTAATTCTTCTGATTTCGTAGAATATTTTATAATATATTCAATGGATTAAAAAGTGCTTACGAAACAAAATCAGAAAATTAATTTTCAATCTGGTATTTTCTTTGAAATTACGATATAAAATTAATAAAGAAATAGTTACAAAAACTTAGTTAAAATAAAAGCAACGGAGAATGACTGCATATAAAACAATAGGGAACAAAAGTTTTAAGGTGATATTTTGCTGGTTCTTATTTCGGTAAGATCAATTTCAATGCTGTAAAATAGTAATTTGCAGTTCATTCAGCAAAGGGAGCAACTAAAAATGGATATGAAAAATTTTAATTAAGAAACACCAAACGAGAATGTGAAAGATTAAAATCAAAAGTTCTGATAAAATTTAGTTTTTCTGAAATTTATTTGAAAAATAGTTATTCTGAAAATTTAGTTATTAAAATTATACTTAATTATATTTTTTTATATTTCTTAATTTTATTTAATTAAAAGTTAGTTAATTTAGTTTATTTAGAAAATTTATCATTATTTATCATTGAAGTGTACAAATTTATGTGTGCTTAATGTGTAAAAGAACTATACATTTCTAAAATCTGAATTTCCAGTAAATAGTTACTACGAACAGATAACCAAACAAATGGTATACCAAACGAATGGTATAAACACCTAATATTTTTGTACTTATACTATTTCAGTTATTATAGAATGTTAGTTCCATAAAAAAGTTATTTTTGGAGGCAAATTGCTCCCAATACTTGATTCAGGACTTCCCTTGTCTTCTGGATTGGGCTCAAAATTACAAGGCTTTGGCGTTGAACATTGGCAGTCCTAAACTCACAATTGGGACGGTTGTTCAACGAGAGTTATGAATAAAATAAAAACTACAAAATGGTACAAAAGCAGCAATATAGCCGCGATGGCTAAGGGGATAGAGCGTGCGGCTTCCAATGAGGAGAACTGGGTACAAATCCAAGTCGATACGAATTCCACATCCGGTTTGCAAAGACCACAGTGCTGACGTAATATATCCTCAGTGGTAGACGGATCATGGGTTAGAGTCCCCTTGCCGTCAGGCTAACCGAGGGAGGTTCTCGTGGTCTTCTCCTCCATGTAACGCAAATGCGGGTTAGCTAAATCAAAAAGTCCTCAACGAAGGCAAATTTCTCCCAATGCTCGATCCAGGAGTTCCCTTGTCTTCTGGATTTAGTTAAAAATTACAAGGCTACGAACTTGAACAATAGTAGACGTAAACCCATAAAACTTAGGTCGGTTGTTCAATGACGGTTATAAAATTAAGAAAAATAAAATAAATGAAAGCTGCAGCAATACAAATAATCTACAGAAGCAGCAATAACAAATATTTATTACTACTACCCTAGCGTTGCCATTTTTTGTCATCCATCTTATTTACTACACACATTTGTCGTGGGTTTTATATTTCTAAACTCGTGAAACTTGAAGCACAAACTTTTAACATTTTCTTTGGAAACTTTTTCTTGGTCATTACAGAAAGAATAGGAAAACTTGTTTCTTAAAAAAAGCAGATGCTTAGAAAAGTGTTTTTCTTGAGTTATTTTATTATCTGAGTCATTTCCGTTCCGAAATATTATTGTTGACTCGAGGAATATAAAAACCTGTTCACTTTTTCAAAAACTGTTTGCAAAATGTTTTTATAGGCGATCGAAAAAAAAATAAAAGAATGCTATCCCCTGTGATAAAATGCCAGTAAATCCTTTCAACTTGGTTGGAGCATCATAACCCATTGTAAGGAAAATGGATTTTCAGATATCTTGATGACATTTTTTCCCTTAATAAAATGAAGATATATGAGTGAAAAAGTTTCAAGAACATATGCTATTTTTGAAAATTGCCTATCCTTGTCTATATAATTTTGAATAATTTTTCTATATGCGAAGTTTTTCAGACGCATAATACTAAAATTTGGATACCGAAACAAAACGAAGCATGCAGAGTTTTCAAAATATTTCTTCATTCTGAAAGATTATAACAAACTTCAAGAAAAAGGTTATGGCTGTTAAATCTATTTTCGCTGTATTGATTACACTGGGAAATGAATTATTATTATTATTTTGTTTTCTATTACATGAAAATTTTAACAAGTATTATATAATTTCGTATCATTGATTTCTAACCTGCAATCAACTTTTCTCTCCAAGTTTGCTTTTTTATGACATTTTTAGTTTATTTTTTGTCGGAACGTGCGTAACATTAAAAATATCATATGTAACGCATAAATATTTTGTTAATAACTGGAACTGAATAGCCGACCCAATTTTGAGTTTACGACTACCATTGCTCAACTCCGTAGCCTTGTAATTTTGAACCCAATCCAGAAGACAAGGGAACTCCTGTATCAAGTATTGGGAGAAATTTTGCGTTCGTGGAGGACCTTTTGATGGAAATCCGCATTTGCGTTGCACGGTGAGGAAAACCTCGAAAACCTCCCACAGTTAGCCGAACGGCAATGGAAATCTAACCCGTGATCCGTCTACCACTAAGGATATTTTACGTCATTACTGTGGTAGGTGCAAGCCGGGTGCGGAATTCGTGATATACCATTGCTGGGACTTGAATCTGGTTCATCCCGATCTCAACCTCGTCCATCCTGGTTCATCCCAAATGGAAACATCACTGGGAGACGAGCGTTCGATCCTCTGAGGCGCCACGGCTCCGCATAAATATTTTATTTTATAACCGTCGTTGAACAGCCGACCCAACTTAATGGGTTTACGGCTACTAATGTTCAACTCCGTAGCCTTGTAATTTTGAACCCAATCCAGAAGACAAGGAAACTCCAGGATCGAGTATTGGGAGAAATTTGCCTTCGTGGAGGACTTTTTGAGGGAGCTAACCCGCATTTGCGTTACATGGAGAGGAAGACCATGAGAACCTCCCACGGTTAGCCTGACGGCAAGGGGACTCTAACCCATGATCCGTCTACCACTGAGGATATTTCACGTCAGCACTGTGGTCAGTGCAAGCCGGATGCGGAATTCGTATCGACTGGGATTCGAACCCGGTTCGCCTCATTGGAAGGCGAACGCTCTATCCCCTGAGCCATCGCGGCTCCCGCATAAATATTGTAACAAACTTTAGAAGGCAGTTAACGCACATCATCAACATCACTAAAACTACATTAGAATCCATGCCCGGAAATTTTGTCATACGCCGCTATTAGCACTTCTCTATTATGAATTTCTTCGTGTGCTTCTGAATAGATTGTAATAGAAAAGTGCACCAGCCGTGTACGACGACATTTCCAGGAAAGGATTCCTATATAGTTTTAAACCTAATGCTGTGCACTAACTCTCCTAAACATTTGTTGCAACATTCATGCGATCCCCTGTTTCATATAACGTTTTTTAACTTTTTGATTTCGATAAAAAATAGATTAAAATTGACATTTAAAAAATCTGTAGCTTTAGAAGCAAAGCTAATTTCAGATTTAAAAGCCTCACATCCGAATTAGGCAAGACCAAGTATTTGTATAAATGCAACAAAAATTTTGTTCCTCAGTGTTACTTATGCAAAAGAAACAAAATTCGATAAATTTTTGCGTTGTTGTTTTTAACTCAAATTAAATTTGAATTTAACCCTCTAAACAAAATCAAGTTTGTTAGAAACTTTCTTCACATTTTAAAAGAAAATTTACTCTTTTTTTTAATTTCAATAAATAATGTCGCGGTGAAGCATTTTTACCAAGCTAATAATTCAATACATTTTGTTTTCTTTTTTTTTTTCTGTGACGTTGCTTAATAAATGTATGTTTTTTATATAAGTACAGGAAAAGTTTTATTATACATATTTTATTATTTCTCTTATAATAACAAGTTTCCTTTTCCAAAAATACAATACTTTTCAACTAAAGAAATAGACAAAGAGATGGGGTAAAATAGTACGTACACCACGTTGAAGTTATTATCAAGAGCCAGTCATATAATTCCCTGGAGAGGGAAAGAAAAACATTAAGCTGTGGGTTGTTAGACTTCACCATCGTGAGTTGTTAGACTTTACGTAAGGAAACAAATGTATTTTCCGGTCGGAAGTCAATTAGTCAAGGCTTACAAGTCTTTTTAATATTTTTCAACATAATGTTTTATTTTTTTTTATAAAAATAAAAAAGCGTTTTGAATGAAATCTCAAACTTAATTAGTTTGTATCAGATAAATAAAAAAAGCTATTTCTTTCTTTGAATATAATTGAATTGTGACTCTCAGTTCAATTAAATGTATCTTCATTTCCTTGAGCCAAAATAGTGTTTTTCTTTCATTAAAAAAAATTAAATTACAAATATATTTATCCCGATATAATCATTTCATTTTACAGAGAAAGAGTCTTTAATGTTGCTAACAACAACTCATTCTATGCTTAAAATATTTTAATATTTCTATAAAATATAGTAAAAGTTTTAAAAATTCTGTTAACATGAAATTAGTTTAAGGTACCATTTTTAAAAATTGAAGGTTCCCCCTGGGATTTTAATAAAAGATACAGAGTTATATAAAAAATAAACTAAAGTTAAATTCTGTCAAATGAATAGATTAAAGAGTGAATAAAGCAAATATGCAATGTCAATATTTGTTAATAAAATAGCATTATTTCTGACCACCTTCATTTAGA
Organism: Parasteatoda lunata; assembly: GCA_949128135.1. Classification (NCBI taxonomy): domain Eukaryota; kingdom Metazoa; phylum Arthropoda; class Arachnida; order Araneae; family Theridiidae; genus Parasteatoda; species Parasteatoda lunata. The sequence continues at coordinate 31,685,628 of OX421973.1, read as the reverse complement.
AATATAGAGATATTTACTAACGGAAACGTAAAGATTATATAAGGGACTTATAAAAAAGAAAAATATATAATAAAAAACTCATAAACTATTGTTTAACTGAAAATTGTTAATTACCATTTAGAAAGAATTGAAAGAGTTGGAAAAAAACATCGCCAAATATTTTAAGTAAATATAGAATAGAGACTGCTAACGATACTATAGATAAGAATTTTTTTTTTAAATTTCCCAGAAGTAAAACATTGTTATAGAAATGCTTTTGAAAATATAACAAAAGACTATACTGACAAAGGACAAATTTACCATATTTACGTTAGAGACTATGCAAGAATTTTCAAAATCATATCAATAACTGATGGTTTTCAGCTATAAGCAGATGCCCAAAAAATGACAAATTATGTTCGTCGGCAGATGGCGCTGCTAACTAAAAATAACCGTGAAGTACACCAAAAATATGTACCACCCTGAATAACTTTTTATTTAATGATTGGATCTTGACGTTCTAGGACTCAAATGTTCTAAGAATCTTAATGGCTCGAGAAGGTGACATCAAATATGGTAATTAATAAGTTCAGACGATATTTTAAGTTAGGAAATCAAATAAAAAACGTACTTTCTCTGAAAACACAAACCTTTTTTTCGACTGATCCGGATTTCTAACGCCCAAAATATAAGGGTAGTCGCAATCTGGGAAATATAGTCCCAATTGTTAGGTCAGGAGAGAGCTCAAAGATTGGATCCCTTAATGTTAATTTAAATTTTCGGGTAGTTCGCTATTTCTCTAGAAATTTTTAAGCGAATTGAAAAAATTTTGCACACATTTATAAAATTCATTTATCTAAAGATAATTCCATGCAAAAGAAAAAATAGCTTTTAGTAAATATTTATTATTTTTTATTATTTTATTTAATGAAGGTCGCAAAAAGTTTGAATTGTAAATTATACAATTTTTTGAATAATTTTAAAGAAGATAATTTTACAGGATAAAAAACAAAATTTGAGCAAAATCGGTTTGAAGGTTCCTAAAAAATTGAATTTCAAAAAAGTCAGATATTTAAAATTCGATTTCTCGGGTACTTTTGCGCCGATTTTGCTCAAAATTTGTGTTTCATAAAGTAAAATTACTTTCTTTAAAATGATGCAAAAAATTTATATCTTATAATTCTAGACTTTTTCTGACTTTCATAATTCTAAACTTTTAAATTCTAAACTTTTTATAATTTAAACTAACTATAACTTTATAAAATAATAAAAAAAAACATAAATATTTACTCTAATTAATTTTTTCTTGAAGTTATCTTTGGTGGAACGAATTTTATAATTTCGTGAAAATTTTTTCAATTTGCTTCAAAAGTTCTTGAGGAGCGGTGAAATAAGAAAAAAAAGTAAAATTAACATTAAAGAGGTCCAAACTTTGGGGCGCATTCCTGACCAAAGTATTGGGACCATATTTCCCAGATTGCGGATAGCCTCAATATTTGGAGGGTCAGAAATCCAAATTCATCGAAGGGGGAAAGCACGTTTTTGCATCTGATTGCGTGACTTAAAAAATCATCTGCACTAGTTAATTAACGTCACTGAGATCACCCCCTCAAGCCATTGAGTTCTTGAAGATCCGATCTTTAGATCAAAAACTATTCAGGCTTATTCTTTTTTTTTATTATTATTATTTATTATTTATTTTTTTTTGCGCACTGTACGACAATATTTTCTAAACATTGTGTGGTCTGTGAAAACAAATGTTATCCTTGAGTATTAGCTTAATTTTAAAACCGTCGTTGAACAGCTGACCCAATTTTTAGGTTCACGACTACTAGCGTTCAACTCCGTAGCCTTGTAATTTTGAACCCTATACAGAAAACAAGAGAACTCCGAAATTGCCTTCGTAGATGACTTTTTGATGGAACTAACCCGCATTTGCGATTTTTGGAGAGGAAAACCACGAAAACTTCTCACAGTTAGCCTATCGGCAAGGGAACTCTAGCCCATGATCCGTTTACCACTAAGGATATTTTGCGCATTGTGGTCGGTGCTAGCCGGATGCAGAATTCGTATCGACCAGCCATCACCAGGGTTCGAACCCTTTTCACTTTATTGGAAGGTGAATGTTCTATCCCCTGAGCCATCACGGCTCCAATTGAATGTTAATTACTATTATCCCTACAAATATATTTCACTTAAAATTGTCTGACATGCTACAGAAAATATTGTATTGCAGTTTCTGTATAAATTGTTTAATTCTGTAAAATATTGTATCAGCAATGTCAGTGAAAGTAAGAAGTCAAATCGAATACTTTCAGATGGTAGTCAAATAAAATAGAATCTTGTTTCGAAAATAGCGTGGATTAATGTACAGTACCTAAAGAACAGTTTCCACTGTTCAATGTGAATTATTGTCTTGAAAATGTGTTATGAATTTGTGTCAAAACAATAAAAAGTTTGATTTCTTTACCAACATCATTGTCAATATTAGGGAACAACTCAACGATTCTTGGTAACAGATTTATATTTGTTAAAACTTAACTAAACAAAAATTCCTTAATTGCAATTTAGATAAATCCACCCGCAAAAAAAGAAAGGAAGAAAAACAGGATGTAACATCCCTTAATTTTGCAATGACTGATAAGCATATAAATGTGAGTTTCCATATTCTGGTATTATTGTTCTTAGATTGTATATAAGTGTACAATAGTAAATAAGGAATAAAATTTATATATAAATTGCTTATAAGTATTGTATATCATTTGTATGTAACGAAAAATTTATTAGGTTGTTCAATTGCTAAGATTTATTCTAAGACCCCGTCGCATTATCGTAAATGAAGTTTGTTTTTATTTTTAGGAAATATCTTACACATAATTTTAGCAAATAGTTTTTTTTAAAAATATGACTCAAAACTTATTTATACAATAACGCTTTTGTAAAATCCACAAAATAAATAGTGCGTGTACGAAACCAAAGCATGTTTATACCTATATATTTTCATTGCTAAGCATTTGTATTTTAAACAGTGTATTTGATTTTTTTTTTCTTTTTTTTTTTTTTTTTTGCAAAATATATTCTCTACAAGAGTGGAATAAATGTTTCTTTTGAACTCTCTATTTCAATTTAGTTTGAGATAAATAATATTATATTCAAACAGGTGGAAATTCAATTAATTTATTGTGTGGCTGAAAAAGCAATGAAATATTCCAGATTTGATTAAAGTTGTTTCGTGTGTGTTTGCTTTTCAGTATGGTTGATACTTTTGACATAACAAAGATATATTTTTTTTTGCAAAATATACCCAGATTTCAGATTAAAATATTTTAAAATAACAATACGATATATATATATATATATATATTTATATATATATATATATATATATAGTTTAATTTTACTTTTCTCAGAAATTTACTTAGAAAAATGCTTTTATTTTTAACAAAAATGTAATGGTTTTTGTTTAAATCAAGATAGTGTGAATGATTTTATTTCAGTTTTATAAACAATAAAAAATAATTCATAAAAATTACATTTATTTTAAATAACAAAATTAATAATATGTTCTACCAAAGCAAAAGTAATTAAATTTTTATTTTTTGTACAGGGAAACGAACAAAATGTAGATAGGATTATAATTATGAAACATGTGTTCGTATCATCAGTTAGTTGCTGTGTCCTATATATATATATATATATATATATATATATATATATATATATATATATATATATATATACAGAGAGAGAGAAAGAGAGAGAAACGTTTTTTTTTATCGGGACCAGCAGAAGGAGAAAGTAGAAGCGTTTCCTCCTGCCAGAACTTTCCGAGTAAATACGAACTAGAGAGTACTTTTATGTACTAATACGAGAGTACCATATTGATATCACGTTAATGTGATCTTGGGCCGCTAGAGTCAGAAAAACTCGTTTCACATTAATATCGTGAGCAGTGGAGGGGAAATCGATTACGTATCTGTGTTCGCAGATCAAAAGAAGTTAAATCATTACCCACTCAACAAAAATGCTTACAACTAATAAAATTGCTATTTCATTATTTTAATGTAATGATGAATAAAATAAATCTGGCATAAGACACTTCAATAAACGTTTTTTTACAACTTCGTGAACACCTCTATTAGTTAATCACAAAGCTACGAATTTTTGGCGTAACAAAGTATAAATCTCACATCAATGTTTAGCTGTCATAAGGTGTAACTGTTACAAGATGTAGCTACCATGTTACTTGTTCTCTTAAAAAGCGAGGTTATATTTTAGGAAGCATCTTTAACTGTGAAACTGTAAAAATGACACGCATCTTATACATAATAGACCCATATGATTAACTAAAACTTTAAATGTTTCCTTAAACATTGTTATGGAGCAGTCGAAAGAAAGGTTGGTAGAAATGATGGCAATAGTTTGAAAAAAAGGAAAAACATCGTTTAGGTGACGAATTATTTTTATTTATAGTTAGAAGAATATTTTACAGCCTAACTCTGATTATATTTAAGAGTATGCTGGTAAAATCAGAATACTATAATGAACCATGAACGAATAATACTTAAGGACCATTACAACGTCATTACAATGCTATATTTTTTACACTCACTGTAATTTCTTCTAGCAACTCTAAAAGGAAACGTTAGTTCTTACTGTGAGTTACTGTTGAGTTTATTTTCTGTAATTATTGATCTATCGTCACTGTCATATTTTTTATTTACTTCTGCTCACTTCCATTTATTTTTCCCTTTAATTCAGATTTAGGATAAATTTTCTAATGACCAGAGGAAAGAAATATCTAATTTGATAATTTATTGAAAAATAGTATTTTTTTGAAATAAAACTTTTTCTTATTCTTTTATTAGTTTATTCTTTTATTAATTTATAAAGTTCAATGGCTCTTTTCAAATATGCACCATATTCAACATGGATAAAACTTAAGAACAAAAAATTAAGAAAAGTTTAAATACTTAAATCAAATCGTAATTTACTTTAGATGCTAAGAAAAAAGTAACATGCTAGGTCTTTATTATCACTCAGCATCCTTTAAATAGAAAACACTTGTATTTTTGCATATACAGTATGATTCTTATTTTAAGTTTTGTTTGGACAACAGCAGATGTCTTATGTGTGGTCTTTTAGTCGCACAACACACATCTAGCCTACAATTCCGTTCCGCAGAACATATCTAAAGGTATCTAAATCAAATCCATGGATAGTGGCTATGATACACTGTTCAGCTCCGCTTAATAAACAGGAAGAGGAGCGACAAATACCTTGTGCTTTACAAAACTTTGTGCTAACTTCACAAAAAGAAATCACGGGTGTTAGGGGTTAGGTCAGGAATTTTGGATGGCCATTGGGTAAGAGGTCAGCAGCAAGTTCAAACCTTCGATGAGGGAGATATCAAGGTAATTTCGCACGTAATGCCGACCAGTGTGTTGGTATACCATCGAACTGGAGAAAGAAGTTGTGAATGTCATCTTGTAACTGCGGCATCAACCAAGAGTTAACATATCCAATAGAGTGGATCCCGAGTCTCTTGACAAAAGAAGTAGACGAACAACTAAAGCAAATAACCATACGATTTAAAAGCATTTCATGAACTTAATAAAATTAATAAAAGAAAACGATAAACGCAGCGTCTAGTTAGTAGTTAAGCTTACAACTACATTATTGCGATGTGCACTTCTGGTAGGAAAGTGTTACCATTTAGCTTTGAAAAAAAAATGCATCTCCTTTTTTACTTGCCGGATCAATAAAATAAAAACTCCTTATATGTTTCACAAAAAAATATTTATTGTTTCCACTCTAATGCTAGAGCATATAAAAAGATGACGCGATTTTTCATCGATGCGAGCCAAAATGGCACCAGTCGAGCCCAAACGATTTTAGCGCCATGCTACGGCAAAAAGCTCATCTATAAGCTTCATTGTTGAATTGACGAGTTTATCCTTTTCTTTTATTATTTTTAATTAAATTCCTTAGATGTTATTACTTTAAGGATGTCGTTTTCATATTAAGACAAAATTACAATGAACTAAATTACGATTTATTTTAAATATTGTCAATTCTCATTATTTTTCTTGTTATTATATTTATTTTAATGTTAAATTTGATGTGTATTTGGTGTTAATATTGATGTGTATATGTATTTGGAGGAAATGCACTTTTAATCCTTTTAATTTAATGGAAGAATAAATACGAAAGAGCGTTAATGTTATATTCTTTTTTCTGTTTATAGTGGAATTTATTACTGGAAATAATAGAAATAGACAGAATTAAATAAAAATATTAAAAAATACTTTTTTCGTATTGAAGACTTAAATGTAAAATAAAAGTTGGGAAGTTAAATAGATAATTTTATGTTTTTACTTAAATGAATATGAAAATATTTTAAGGAACTAACATAAATCCATGCAATCCAATCTAAATTCGAAAATGTTGGTTAAAATAAATCTCAACTTTAAAATAATAAATCTCAAATAATTATTATTCATTCATGCGCCATCAAAATTATACAAAAGTAAACAAAACATAAGACTCTATATAATGTACCGAAGATTATCAACTATTTACATCTACTGAATTAACAATCCATTTCCTTTAAGTGTTGCTAGAGTGTTCTATAAACATTTGGCCAGGAAAAACTTCAAGAAACGCGTCGTGATGACGTCAGAGTGGATCGTCTTTAAATATTATAGTTCATGCTATACTTCTCTATTTCATAAACTTAATGAAAGAATGACTTTTGAAATCGTTCTAATTTTAAATAAAATCATGTTTGCTATCGTTGCCACTAACATACTTCAAATAGTCTGTGTCCTTCAAAACATTGCCAAGATTTCGTCGAACATTATTTTGTCTACTTAAAAAAAAATAATTGTATATCATTAAATAAATGCATAGCATTAGCCATTTGACTCCTACTTTAAGCTATTTGTTTTAAATCATGAAAGCATCTACTATAAGCCTTAACATTTTCAAACTGATCAAAAGAATGAAATGTAACTAAAATTAAAACTTAAAGTTAGTTTGAGAAACTCGGATTACAATTCGAAAAGCTTTTAAGATAACAAATCAACATCTGTGCATAATCAAGTAGTTGAAAAGGGAGTAGTTTAAAGTTAACACGACTAAATTTTAATTGTGAAATTTACATATTCATATAACCATATTTATCTCCATTCAAATCACGTACGTTAAAATGTCAAAACTAAAATTTTGTACGAAATTTACGTTAATTTTCTGAAATTGAATTTTTTAATTTAAATCTGTAATTTTCAAAAAAATTTCTAATGAATTTTATATTAATTAATTTTAAATAATTTAGCACGACAGGATCTAAAAGCTTTATACCATGCAAACAAACTCTTTTTCGATTTCCAGTGCATGCAAAAATTCATATAATTCTGTTAATTTTATTTTGGATTACGCATTTATTTATTGTGTAAAATTGCCAATGAGTCTTAACTACCTTTTTTATTTTCTCGCATTCTGTTACCATATTCAAGTATCAGTTCTTTTCATATATTGTCATTCTATCACAGCAAATAAGAGAATGCTATAATTAGGATAGAGCAAATTATAATTAAAAAAACAAAACTTTTTATTGATATACACTTAAATTTTTCTCTAAATATGAAATATGATGTTTTTAAAGTTAAAATCTAAAGTGCAGTAGTATTCGTTTTTAAAAATTACACAGTTTAAAATAAAGGAGAGAATAAAAACAGAATGCCCTATTTACCATCATATTACATATAAAGCACTCTGTTACCATATTCAAGTATCAGTTCATGTCATATATTGCCATTCTGTTACAACAAATAAGAGAATGAAATAATTAGGGTTGAAGAAATTATGGTTAAACAATAAAACTTCTTATTAATATATACTTAAATTTTTCTCTAAATATAAAACATGATGTTTTTAAAAATTAAAATCTGAAACGTAGTAGTAATTTTTAAAAAAAATTACACAGATTAAAATAAAGGAGAGAATAAAATAGAATACTCTATTTACCAACATATTATATGTAAAGTTAAGATTTAAGGACTTATTTCAATTCTCCCAACTTTAAAGTATATAAAAAAGAACACAAGAAAATTAAAAGATAATCGTGCGAAAAAAATAACATTATATATTATAAAATATAATAATCTAGTTACAAAAATATAACGTGGCTTTAGTTTTCAAAGTCCTCTTCAACCCATAAATGAAACATCAAACTTCAATATTAGTGTTTTGAATAAAAGAATATCAAATAATAGATGAATCAAGAACGCTAAAAGACATTTTATGGGCATCTCAAAAGTTTTTTTTTCTTTATGCATATCAAAATAAACTGTCGTAAAAACTTGCATAAGAGCGTTAATATTAGAGAAGTAAAATTTTATGCTCCTTAATACAAGTGACATTTTGGACATTAAAATTTTATCATGTTTCGTGCATACTCTATGTTTTAAACTGAATAGTTATCTCCATGACATTTTGTATTTTTGAAATATAATTTCATAAAAACAAAACAAAACTTTACATTTATAAAAATAAAGACATCAAAATAAAGGAAGTGTTAAAATAATTTCTTATATTTAACATTTCGTTTATTTTGATATTTTTATAGTTATTATAATAAGCTTTATAGTGTAGGATTCCCCTCAAAAAATATCTTAATATTTTTTTAAGAAAAAGAAATTTTGTTTAAGGTGTTCCTTGTATATTTTGAAGATTTTCCTATTTTTAAAATGATTTTTCTTAGACATTTCATAGTCATATGTTAAAGATTTAACTTTTCTTTTAAATATCTACAGATTTTTTGTGGCCATTTCACAGACATTACGAATTAGCAAAAGATAAATTTGAATTCAAATATTCCTCAGATTACACAGAACTTAAACATATTTTTTTAAAGTGTGTTTTTATTAACATACACTATGTTAATTTTCTATTATTTGACTTCCCTGGACAGAAATAATTAACACGAGTTAAAAACATAAACTTTCTCTATAAGCTAACTGGTGAATAAAACTGATGATGTTAAAATTATGCTATTTTTTGCGGTATTGAAAAAAACGCATGTTTTTGGTATATTTAGATAAAAAATGCGAAAATTGAGCACACACTTTACCATTCCACTTACTGCTTTTAATTCTAAATGTTTGCAGTACATAGTAATATACAATAAATATTATGGTTTATTATAACTATATTATATGGTTATAATAAATGACTTTCATCTAAAAAAATTTTAATTAAGCTTTTCAACACCAAAAAGTTTGGTACTTATGAATCAGATAAAAAAAATTGAAGTATGGGCGTAACTCAAAAAAGCAATATTTTTTAAATAACGTACAATAGAAATAAATAAAGCCTTAGCTAGCTTGTTGATAGTAATAAAATATTTTAAAACGCATGTTCATTTAAATATATAAAGCTAGGACGCCTGATACTTCTCTGAAAAGATCGTTGCTGGATGTTGATTCGTCAAAAACATCTTTGTTAGGAATATGGAGAACCATGAAACAGAAACAAATTTTAAAAACATTGAATCTAGCAATCTGTTTTGTTTCAAAAGTTAATAAAATACTTGGTAATCCAACCAAAAAACTCGTAGTTACCACTGGAGCTTCGTTTTCCGTAAAAGTAACACCTACTAGAACAAATGCTTAGCCTCGGTGAAATGTATTACGGTACTTCCGGGTACGCTCACTTAAACAGGTGAAAAAGTTAGAAAATTCTTTCACAATATTTTCTGTAGAAAATGTAACCTAAGGGAATTTGACCGACTTTTTCAACCTAATTTTGCAATAAATGTGAAATATTCATTCTGAAGATTTTCTGCTGAAAATATAATCTGAAGTTAATTTGAAGAAAAAGTAGGTGGAGGAAAAAGTCAAGTATCTTTAGATTTTTTTCAGAATTAATTTTATGATAAAATTTCAAAATTACTTTTAGTAGAATTGTTTTCTTCTAAGAATATGGTTAGAATTTTTTTAATAATGTTGAAAAATTAAAAATGATCGAATGGAAATTTTTGAGAGACTTTAAGAAAGATAGTTTATTAAAAATATTATTTTGAATACGGGAAATTAAATGCGGAGATAAATTAAAAAATACAGAAAGAATAAATAACATTACGGAGCAATAAATCTTTGATAGCATCTTGGTTTGGTGAAGATTTTTCTTCGATTTTTGAAGAGGTTACAACATTTGTACTTTTACAATTCATTTTTGATTTAATTCTTAATTAATTTATCTAGCTCGAGTAGTAAGTCACGCGTATAGAGCGCAAAAAATAAACGGGCCACCCTGAATAACTTTTTATCTAATGATTGGATTTCCACGTTCTTTGATTCAATCTAAACTTTTCTACTTCAAACATGCTAATTAATTAGTGTAGATGATAATTTAAGTTACGAAATTAGACAAGAAACGTGATTTGTCTTAATAACAAACCTTTTTCTCGACAAATTTGGATATCCGACCTCCAAAATATAGCTATTAACGGCAATCTGGCAAATATGGTCCCAATAGTTTGGTCAGGAGAAAATTCTCAATTTAGGAACTCTTAATATTAATTTTATATTTTACGTATTTCGCCATATCTCGAAAACTTTTTAAACAAATTCAAACATTTTTGCACACAATTATATAGTTCGTTTATTCACTGATTATTTCATTTAAAAATAACTTTTAGTAAATATTTATTATTTTATTTAGTAGTAGAAGAAAAATTTTGAATTGAAAGGTACATAATTTTTTACATAATTTTAAACAATGTAATTTTTTGTGGCAAAATACTAAATTTGCTCGAAATTGAACGAATAATTCCTGAGAAACGGAATTTTAAAAGAAAGTCATAATTTTAAAGTCAAGTCTTATTGCGTATAGTTAAATTAACAATAAGGGGTCCAAACTTTGTAGCTCTCTCCAACCAAACTATTGGGACATTTGCCAGTTTGCGGCTCCCTCCTATATTTTGGAGTTTATAAATCCAAATTTATCGAAATAAATGTATGTTTATACAAAGAAAGTACGTTTTTGTGTCTGATATTGTAACTTAAAATATAATCTGCCCTAATTAATTATTATATTTGAAGGAGTTATCCTTCAAATCATTAAGATGGAGTTCCATACATGAAGATCTGATTAGATTCAAAATTATTTTGATTAGTCCATTTACTTTTTTGCGCACTGTACGAGAAAAATTGTCTGATAATCATATGTATTAGCTTAACTAAAAGAATTCACCCAGTATCCTAAAAAAAACTAACAAATCAAGTCTGAAGTCTTGCAGTCATCCTATGACGTCATAATAGCTCAGATTAGTATAAATCAATGCTTTCGTATCATCAAGAGAAAATTATAAACGCCTCTAATTGTGCTGTTATCCTCTAATAATAGAGATAATCTCTGTCAAGGATAAGGTGAATATGAATATGGTTAATAAAATTTTTAGGTCACTAAATCTGTTTTAATTATTGAAAGCTAGAATTCATAAGTCTAGCTGTGAGTCCAGCTCTTCACGCTCCCGTGACATAGGTTCCGGGTTCGATCCAGGGTGGCCGAGCAAGGTTGACTCAGCCTTTCATCCCTTCAGTGGGTCGATAAATGAGTACCAAGCATGCTTGGGAACTAAACACTAGGAGTTCCGCGTTCGGCTGGCCACGTCACCGGAACATCTGCTCCTGCACCCCAGAGCCCAAGGTCAAGAAAACTGAGATGGGCACAGTAGGTCTTGGCCCTCTATGGGCAGTCGTGCCGCTGAGTTTAGTTAAGAGAACTTACAAGTTCATGAAACTAAGATTATTGTTAATATTATTGTTATTAAGTATTTTTTTTTAAATCATGCACTTTTCCCCTTTTGATGAACTTTTATTTATTTTAATACTTGCAAAGAAAAAAAAATATCGATTGAATTAGTATGTTCATTCAAAGATATTTTTGTGTCCTCTGCTGATCTTAACATCGTCTTAAAACATCTCCTGCTCAAAGAATCAATATATTTAAGGTCTATTAAAAGTTAGTTCAAAAATTCGTTTCCTTAGATCAAAAGTTATTAAGGTATTCCGTTTTTTATTTTCAGCCTATTTTAACTGTTTTTTCTTATTATCATTTATATTATACACTTTTCAAACATTATACTCTCTACAAATTTATAGAATGGCGAATATTTATATCAGAATTTATTCGATTATTTTGGAACGTTCAACATTTCGCTAATAGTTTTTTCTCTCTCTATTCTTCTTTTTGAAAAAAAAACTTTAAAAACTAAATAAAACCTTTGCATATCTAAGAACAAAGCTTTTTCAAACTTTTGCATAAAAGCTCGGCTTTTTTAAAAAAAAAAACTATAATAACAATTACGACTAAATTAAGAGACATTCTGTAATGAATTCCTTTTCAGTATTTATTACAAACTTAATTTAAAAATTTTCTTTAAGAAAATATTTTATTTGAATTCTCAAAAGAAATTCCTTTTTAAATATCTTCCTATAGAAAGAGTGTGAGACTTTATGTTTATAAATAGAAACATCAAACTAGAATTTGTTAAAATTTTATTTATGTTTCTTAATGGAGAAGATTTAAAACCATTGCTACTTATTAATTGTAAATAATACTATTTTGTGTTGCCAAATATTTTGAAAAATAAGATTAAGACACTTAAAAAACTTTTTGGTTTTATCAAACTACAGATGAATATGTATACTAAATTGAATTTCACATGACTTTACTTTATATTTTATCATTTTTTATTTTTACTTAGCACTTAAATACCGACGTTTTCCTTTGAATTTTATTTTCCATAAAAAAATTCCTCTTCTTTTTTTAATCTTCAGAAATTCTTCTTCTAGAAAAATGGGTTTAAAATGTGAGCCTGTACAAATGTGTTTAGAATACAGTTACAAAAATTTTTCTTGAAATCATGAAAACAATTTTTAGATAAAATATAATGTGGATAAAATTATTTCATCAAAAGTTTTCAAAAGTGAAAAAATAAAACTAATAATTGCTAGCATTGGAATTTCTTGGCTGTAAATAACTCCAAATGATTTAAAAATATGCATTTCTTATAATTGAAATTTATTAGAATTATATTACAATTTATTTATTAGAAGTGTCTATTTTCCTTTTTCAGTAACGAGAGTTTTTTTTTTCAAAGATTGTAATATAATAATATAATTAGATCTCGTTCTGCTTGATGTGCTTACCAATTCTCCGAAACTGCTTTCTTTATTCCTTTCACGTTGCTTCGCAATTAAATATAGCTGAATGGATACTTTGACATTTTAGTCTAGTTTAGTATTGTGTCTTTGCAAAATGAAGTCCTAAAAACATACATTTGCAATATATACATTTTCTGAAAGATTATAGTTTTATTTATATGCATTCTAATGATGCATGGAAATTACAATATAAATATATAATTCACATGATTTCTCGTATATTCTCCAAAATCTCACTCGCACGCACATATTCAGCAAGCAGCTTTCCAACGCTACTATCCTCTCTCCAATTACAAAAATATCACGCGTGGCTTCCAATCCCGGTTTGCCGACTATTGTTTGAGATGAATGCTTAAAATTAAATAATTCGATTCATTTCTTTAAGTTTTTAAAACGTGAGAAACAGACATTTTTTGTTCATTTAGCGTCTAATGTTTATTGAGCAACATTTGGGGCAATTTTATAACTTTATAATTTATTTTTGTATATTTATATTTTAAAATTTGATTTTTCATTTTGCATGCGCTTTTGCAAAGAGATTGCTTATGGAAAAAAAATAGTTGGCTTCATCCTAGTTGATTGGCATTTTAATTACAATAAAAAAATATAAGAAATGTTTGAATTTTGTAACCTTTAAAAATTTGTTAGGTTAGAAGTTTGTAGCAAGTAATCTTATGGAAAATTATATCATGACAATAGATTATTTTTTTATTTGAGTCTACGGAATTTGCCAAAGACTGGATGTTCTAAGAGTGCTTTATGTTTCTTTTTTTTTAAATAAAGGCAAATATATAGAATCTTTATTATTCATATATATATATATATATATATATAGATAGATAGATAGATAGATAGATAGATAGATAGATAGATAGATAGATGTATATAGATATATATATATATATATATATATATATATATATAGATAGATAGATAGATAGATAGATAGATAGATAGATAGATATATAGATATATATAGATATATATATACATATATATATATATATATATAGATATATATAGATATATATATATATATATATATATAGATATATATATATATATATATATATATATATATATATATATATATATATATAGATATATATATAGATAGATATATATATAGATATATATATATAGATATATATATAGATATATATATATATATATATATATATATATATATATATATATATATATATATATATATATAGATATATATATAGATAGATATATATATAGATAGATAGATAGATAGATAGATAAATGAGGGTTCCATATGGGCAAGAAAATGTTTACTATAATGACAATGTTAATTAATTTTAAAAATTAAGTTTCATATACCATTTTTTTTATCTATCATTTCATTTAAAACTGACTAATGTTCTTGCTTTAATTTTTTTACAAAACTGCAAATATCTGTCATCATAAATATTTTTTAACAAACTTTACAAAAGTATTCTTTAAAACTTAAATTCACAAATAAAAAATGAATTAACACTATCCCCCTGAGACCCCTCTGCCTCACAATGGCAACTCAGAAATTTAACCACTGAGTCAAAATTATGGAATATTTACCATATTAGGTCTCAACTCGAAACCTTAGAGGAGTTGAAAGAATTACAAGACTCGAAGTTTCTAACAGTATATACTATAAGGAAACATATAACTTGTAATTCGTTATTTTACTCACGTGCAGTGAACGTCGATTTTTTTCTATTAAGGAAAACTGTCATAACTGACATTGAATTAAGCTTACTGTAGACACAAAATAAGTGCGTTAGTTGCTAAGATCGATTTGTCTGAGCTATTAATCCAGTATTTCTGATCCCGAATGAAGAATAAGTACTAATAAAACATCTATGATATGTTTTATTTCCTTTAAGAAGTCTTCTCGAACGGCATCTTGGATTTAAGGTTAAATTTTTGATTTGAGTTTTTTGATGCTTTTATGTGCTTTTGATGATAAGATATTATTTGACAGTACTTTTCTGTTAAAAAAAAAATTGAAAATTATTGGCCGTTTTATTAGATTAGGATAAATAGTGCCGAATAATTTTTAGAACTTTTGCAGATATTTTTTCAAAAATATAAATCAATAAAATTATTCTATATGTGGAAGTAATAAATAATTTTTTAAAAAAATGAGTAATATAAAACAATAAAATTTAAACTAATAAAAATTAATTTTGATAATAGATTAAAATTATTTATTATCTTAATTTATACAAGAATAAAGATATTTATCAAAATTGAAAACAGACAAATGTGTAATGCTAAACTGCCTATTGAAAAATGTTGATTACAGAATAATTTTATAAGAATAATACAGAGTCTAGCGCACCCCTTTGATTGTGATTTGTTTTATATATATTTTTAAAAGAGTGTAGTATTAATATACAGTAGAAAAAAACATTAGGAAAATTAGGGGATGAAAAAGTTTTATACGAATAATAAAAAATTGCCAAGTTCGCCGCTTTATTTTGTTAGTGAATAGTGAGATGAAAAAAAAAAGAAAAAATAATATGGATTGTATAGTCTAATTGTTGGTTGAGCCAAAACTATTCATGCAAATGATCTACGTGTATAAAATGCCTAATATGAAAGCAAATGTATTTTGATAATATAAGCACTTAATGTCCTTCATGAATTAAAAAAATGGTAGCAAAAAGTCGAATATTACCAACGCTTAAAAATCGGCGTTATTAAGTGAATTGTTTACATTATCAAGTACAATATCTTAAAGCATCAGCTTCTTTTACAAATTTATTATTGTTTATAAACAAGAAAATATAATTCATAAAAAATTAATATTTTTATTATTACACTGTAAAAGAAATTTGTTAAATTTAGGAAAAAACTGCCAGCTGGTGTGCCAGTATGAAACCGTATATTTCACAGAAAAATAATGTTATTTAAAAATAGGTGCTTGTTTTTAAGCAGATAAGTATTGCTATTTTAACAAAAAAAACTCCGTTATTTTAACAAAACTTCGATAAGATAACTGCGTCTGCTTTGTAGTCTTTATGAGCTGAGAGCAGGCTTTATACAACCAGTCGAAAGCGGGGATTCGATCCTAGGTCACCACAATGTCAGGAGACAGTTTTATCCCCCTAGTCACTCGCAGCTCTAGTACCTAAATATGGAGAAAAATCTTAACATTTTTATCTTAAAAGACTTATTTATTGAAATACTATTTAAAATCGATTTAAACTATTATAACTCACCCGCATAAAACTGTTCGGCAACTTAGCAAAAAATTATATGTAATGAAATATAAAATTCAGGTAGAGTATCAATTTGACGACGAAATTGAATCGTATTTTTACTTCTACGATGTTAAAAACCATAAAATAATTGTTGAAAAATAAGACAAGTAAATAAAATAATCGGAAAATTATTTGGAAAAAAAAAGGTTGAGTTATCGTTCAGTAAGCAAAATTGCATGGCTAGAACTAAAAGTCAAACTAATGGTTTTAATCCGTTTATGATTAGGATGAAAAACTGAGAAAACCCGTTTTTTCAAAAAAATAACCATCAAATATACATAAAAAGTCGGTCGAAGAAAAAGGAGAATGTTTTACAATGCAAGGATGACTGTTTTAAAAACAGAAAAAGTCTTCTAATTTTCTGTAAGCATTTCTTTTCTTTTAAAAATATGTTTTTCTTTTGTAGAATTAGCAGTAATTTTTTGCAGGATATATTTAACTTCAAAGTTTCATTGTTTAAAAAATACTTATTTTAGGAATTAATTGTTATTTTTATATTTACTAACTCATAGAACTAAAACGAAGAATATAAATTACCTGTTTAAAATATTCCAATAATTTAAATAATAAAATTTTAATGAAACATTTCTCAAACAACTTGAGTAACATAATTATAAATTTTCATGGAATGTCATTATAGCATTTTTATCGTAATTAAATTTCAAATTTTATTTCAATTAATATTTGTAAGAAATTATGAATAAGAAATGAAAAAAATTGCTTGGAGTTATGACCGTTTAGACGGCAAAAAATGATCTGTACTTTTAAAAAGTTAAGCACAAATTTTCAAAGCTCGTCATAAGAAATCCAAAATATTAGCTGATTCACTATTTTTCGACTTTATTTAACCAAAATTGTTGTTTTAATTGAATTTCTAATTATTAATCCAAAATAGCTTTCAACACTCTTGTACTACAAATAATTTTTCTTTTTTTAAAACAAAAAAATGTGTAGAATTCATACAGTTAAAATAAAGTTATAAAACTGAAAGCAACAAAGTGATTATTTTCAAACTGTTTATAATTTATTGCTATTTTATTACAGCCAAATACCCTTCCTTCTCACGGTATAAAAAAATGTAAATAATCAATAAATCAGTATTGATCAACAGAATGAAATCATGCACAAAACTGAAAGACTAATACTGACAAAATTAAGCTAAAACAATTCCAATTTTTGTTTTTTTGCTACCCTCCCCGGTGGCTTCATGATATCAGTTTGAGCAAAAGAAGTTTTTAGAAGTCCATCTCTTTAAAATAAAGATGAATTATATTCAGTATCATTTGGCATAATGCTATTGCTACAGATAAATTCCTGTTATCTTTTAAGCCATGGAAAACTTTCTACTATATTTATATAGATTTGCTTGGATTTGAAAAATGTATTACACAGGAAAAAATGGTCTTGAGGTATATAAATCTAAATATAATTTTAAAAATAAAGACTTTTTTAAGCGCAAGCACTGAAGTATCTCGTTATTTGCCTCGAAAGATGCCGTAAGTGTTGCTTATTTAACGTGGCTAATTTATAATTCAAATGCCTTTAACGATTCACTCTCTTTTTTGCAAATATTTCCTCTTGGCTGAATATTTTAAAAATTATTATGCAAGCTTTTGATTCTTTTAAAATTTGTTACCTGAACTAAGAGAAAAGTAAAAAATCTGGACTCTCTATTAAAATTCTCCATCCAAATTCTCCATTGAAAAAATGCTAAACAGAAAAGCGGGTCGTTAAAAGCCGGTGGATTGTTGGTCACAAAGTTGGTCACATACTCACATCAGAAGAAAAACACAAAGATAGAGACTTCATGTCCGAGTAAAATTCGAACCCGCATCCATTGTCTTCGCAGTCGCACTCCCTGACAGGTCGGCCACCTGGCCGCCTAATTGAAAAAGCAAACATGGAGAAGTAAAAATGAACCAAGTGTCCCAAAATAGAGAACTCTCCCCTACTAAGCATTTGTTATCTCTTAAAATTCATAGTTTACAGCATAATTTTAGTCCAAATAAAATTTTTTAACTACATTGAGTATACATAATAATCATTTTAATTACCCTAATTTTAAAAAATAACTTTATAGAACTTCATTTTAGCAGCAATAAAATTTAATACTTTTTTTTAAGAAAACGAGATAAGTTCGAAAGTGTTTTTTACTTTAATAATTTTTTTCTTGCAAAATCTATTGTTTCTTTCAGGCACTTCTTGAATTCGAATTAATGGTAAAAAAATTATTCATTATGTTTTTTATGCTTTTGATTCATGAGCTAATTAACTTTCTTCATGTTTGCTTTTCTCCCATCTTCACATGCTTCTGATATAAAAATATTTTCTTCAATAGCTGAGGAATCTGTTTAAAAGAGTTTTAAGAATTTTTGTTTGGCTTATATTAAAAATTTAAATGGTACTTTATATACGTCACACTAGAGCTGCAGAATGGAATATTAGCGACGATCTGGGAAACATCCCTCTAGAATGATCCGAAGACATGCCACTGCAATTTCGATCCTCTGAAGTTCCTTTGCTTTGGTAGCCGATATATATATATATATATATATATATATATATATATATATATATATATATATATATATATATATATATATATATATATATACATATATACATATATATATTATATATATATATACATATATATATATATTGCTTAATGTAGCTTGGTGCTGTCATAACTTGGAATTATTTATTTTATGCTTTTTCCCTTCAATTAATTTTCATTCGTATTGCATTTGTATCATGAACTGTATTGTGTATATATATATATATATATATATATATATATACAATACAGTTCAAATTTTTCTTTAAAGTTTTATTTAGTATTTATATTGTGTATTTATTTATTCAGTATAAAAAGTTACTCTGATAAGAAATTTAGCATTTTACAAATTATTTAAGTCAAGAATGCGTGAAGAAATTTATCTGTACATCCAAAACTTGTTAATTTTTTTCCAAAAAAAAAACAAAAAAAAAACTATTTCTGTATCTTTATTCAACATTTTAGTCACAGTTCTTATAGTAATAACAATGGAAATTATAACACGAATAATAAAAATGAATAAAATTATTAAATAAAAATAAATAATAAAATTTTACTAATAAATAACCATTAAAAAATTATTATTCACAAATAAAATTACTAAAATTAAATATACGCATATAATATTTGAAATGCATAAAAAAAAATCATATTTACATTAAAATTTTTTTAAAAATATGCACGAGTCATAATTGATGTCTGATAATTTTTCAGTTTAATGAATAAATACTAATTTAATTTTTATCTACATTTTTTAAAGCCTTTGATGTGTATCACATGCAATTATGTATTGTGTAAAAGATTATGTTATGAAAAGACCACACTTAATATAATTTTTTATAAACCTTGTCAAACATAAAGATAAATATCTATTTCAGTGGATGTAGTAAATTAAAATTTTTAAAAAGAATACACAAGCATATGAATTTAAAAAAAATATCTAATACAATACATTGATAATAATCTTTATAGTAATAATAAGAGGCCTGTTTGATTGCCAGGTGAATGATAAAGTTTTTAATTTATAAAGTTATTTAATTAGGTAAAAAATCGCTAATCATATATGTTTTGATGCCTTTTTGCACTCGCCTTCCTCAACAGTGATTTGTTAGTTTCCGAATGGTCTTCGATTGTTAAAATTCTAACGTGCGACTTTAATGCGTTCTTTTTTGCGTTCACTTGTAACAAAATTTCTTTAAATGCATTTTAAGAGCGGTCATTCCGAATAGCTTGCATATTATTAAATTATATTATCAAATACATTAATGTTGTAATTTTGCGTATAAAATATATTTAAAATAATAAAAGGTCGTTACTTTCAGTGACTTTTAAATTAATTTTAAAAAAATTTCAGTTATTTGAGTTGGAAAGATCGATGCTCTATAAATTTCGAAATTTTTACACTATATATAAAAAGTATGTGACCATCATTTCTAGCACCTCATCATAAGTCGATTTCATGTTTGCTTTGACAAAAAATGTAAAATTTATTTAAATGTTTAAAAATTAAGTGTTTAAAAAATGTTTTTAACAACAACAAGAATAGACGATACATATTTCTTCAAAAAAGAAAATTGTGAAAAAATTACGATATAATATTGGATGAATATTAACTATATAATATAAATGAATATTATTACGGAATTGTTATGAAAAATTAAAAAGAATTATTATAAAATCTATCTGATAACATTGTGTTTCGTTGCATATTTAATAAAAAAAGTGCGTTTTCTGTTGAAAATTTGACAAAAACTAGTAATAAAATTTACAATTTTACTCGAATTTTAATGACTTAAGTATTCTTAACCCCCCCCCCCCCCACACAAAAAATTTTTTTAAAAAGAAATTAAAAATTAAATAAAAACTAAATTTTTAAAAAATTATTAACGTCTTTAAAAA
Source organism: Parasteatoda lunata (assembly GCA_949128135.1). NCBI lineage: Eukaryota > Metazoa > Arthropoda > Arachnida > Araneae > Theridiidae > Parasteatoda > Parasteatoda lunata. Next base: position 31,664,689 of record OX421973.1, on the reverse strand, counting down.
TAAATAATAAATATTATTCTGTATTTAAAACCGTTTTTTTAATGAAAAATCAAATATATATATATAAGAAAATACTATAATATTAAATCAAAATTTTTTAGTGGCTCTCTAAAAATGGGGAAATTTTGTAAAATTGTAACTTTTGGCTCTTTCATTTCAAAAGGTTGCCGACCTCTGACCTAGGAAATACCACATGAAAATACGCAAAGTTTGAAACAGGAAATAACATCCTATATATCAAAAAAGAAAAAGCGTTAAAATAGAAATTGTAATGGAGGCTCTGTAACGAATGACAGCTTCATCAGAAGAACGTAACCTGTAGTCAGTGCGGGAGCAGTATCTGCGATCGGCGTTAAATTCCAGCAAACAGCCTCACTCCCGACTGCTCCAAGAAAGACAAAAAGGAGCAAGATGCAAGTCAATTGAAATTTTTATACCTTGATCTAAAAAATTGCAATGGACATAAATTAACAGATGGCAAATTTTTCGGGCGAGATTAAAAGGTTGCAGGTTCGAAGTATTAAATTAGATATATATATATATTTTTTTGCTTTTTTTTTCAGAACAAAAATCTATCCCTAAGTAAATAAATAAATAAATAAATATATACATATATATATATATATATATATATATATATATATATATATATATATATATATATATATATATATATAAGTTTGTCAAGAATTGTTTCCTGTGTTTGCCAACTTTTCACTTCATATGAAAATAACACCCTGTGAGAGAGTTAGCTAATAAACAAGAAGGATCACTTTACACAGGAAATAAATTCTGACAATAACAACTAGCAAAACAGAATTTGAGTGTTCAATGTTTCTAGTACTTCTGTTTGTTTTCCGGTCGACCCTATAGATTTTATCAGAATAAATTAGATTACTTACTATAACAATACTTTCAAAATATTTAATAGAACATGATGATCTATTTACTTTGGAGTCTTATATATTATAATTATTTATGGGATATCACTAGTTTTTTTTTCTTGCAAAATCTAATATAATTTGTTGTAGTATTTGTGTTAATATACGTATATATATATTCTGAATTTCTCCAATAGAAAAAATTACAGAAAATGCCTCCTTGCTTCGCTTCTAATGCTTATAATGGTGAGTTTTATTTTTTTTAAATAGCGTAATTAACCACTTAAGTGCGTTTGACGCGTCATATACACGTGCAATTGCATACACGTCGTATGCACGTACTCGGTTGCGATTCGTATGATATATATACTCGTTGGGAGCGGAGAAAATTCTTTGAAAATTACTACATTGCATGATAGTACCATTTCTAATAAATAAATAATAAAAAAATAAATAAGTAAACTTACTTCTAGTTAATAAAACTGAAATATACTGTATTTCTATCATTTATTTGGTAATTTTTCCTTTCGTATGGTGATGGTTTACCGAAAATTCTAGTTTTTAAAATTATACTTCTTATTTCCACACGTTTAGTAGAAAATGCAATATTTAAAAGTAAATTTAACCAACAAATTGTCCTTTTGTCATGCTTTCAGTTAATGTTTTAAATTACAAAATTTTACCATATTTGCAAAATATTTTTCTCTATTATAAAACCATATCTTGTTGTTAATTGTACTAAAGACTTTTCAGCTGTTGAGGCAGCCAAGAAATGCAAGGTGCTGTTGAGCTGACAAAGAAGAAGAAAAATTAAATTTAAAATTTTTCTTTGAAAATTGAAGTCTGAGACACATATTAATTAAAAACCTGACATTTTGATCATTCACAGTCAAAGTTACATCTCAACTTCAAAATGAGAGAATAGAGTCTTAAAGTAGCAATATTAACGTCAAAAATATATAGATTTAGCAATGCAAATTATTCTAATAATTTTTCAAAAATGTTAGCTATGAAGTAATTTTATAATAAGAAAACTGTAAATCTTTCATTAGATAAAACTTTCAACAGATTTAGCGAAATTATTAAATTAAATAGTTTTATTACTTGTATTTTATATTATGAAATTAGTTATATCGATCAACAAAAATGCAATATCAAGTAGTTAGTATCATGTTAACATTAAGAATTTAGAATTGAATACTTTTTATGAAAGATTTAAAATATAATATCCCTACTAAAATTAGATTTCCACTTATTTCACAGAATAGGAGTAAAACTCTAACACTTTCAGATCATGGAATTCAATTCCAGTTAAGAATGATTTCTACTTTAATCGTTTCTATTGACTTTTATTGTTGAAGGAAGCTATCCTGGGAATTGTTTGCCAAAGAAGAATTTGAAATTTGACTCCCAAAGAAATTGAAATGTAATTTTTATTATCGAGTTTAAAAAGCTCGCTACACGATCGTTTCTTTTCTAGTCTTAGTCATGTATTCTGTTGAATTTTGAAATTGAATTTAGAAACGTTTTTTTAACTGTAGGAAGCATAGGAAAGCACACAGGAAAAATAACCCATATGCTTTAAACTTTATACATATATAGTTACAAACTATATTCTTCGCTAAATAAAAATAAATTTTAATTTTATTCCACTATAGATTGCGTTTAGAACTAAGTTCCATCATTTTTGATTAATTTTAACCTTTCACATTTCATTAAATATTTTGGCATAATGTTTCAGATCACTCAAAACCGGATGTTTTGTTCAACCTGAATTAAAGCTTTTTTTAATTACTTAATTACTTATTACTATGTTAATTTTGCTACGATTAAAATGAAATTCCAAGTTGAGAAAACTTTTAAAAACTTTTTTTTGCTTTTAATCCAAGTTCTTTTTAGCCACTGAAGCAGCTCGCGACATTTATTGTATGTTTTAAAGAGGAAACATTACTAAAAGATCCGCTTGTGATTGGTATGCTAAGTTTAAAAATGAAAATTTTTACCCAAAAGACTCACCTCAAATTTGGCTGTTGATTTAAGTTTAATGAAACGTAATATTATTCAACTTTTGCTCGAAATTTTACGTCAAATGATAAATGCGGTAAAGAAAAGAAAATGCCCCCATACTTTAAAATTTAAAAAAAAATTATTAAAAACGAGGGTAGTTAAGTTGATAATCCAATATACTACAATAAAAAGGTAATTTTATTTCACCCACGCCTGAAATACAGTGAAATACATTTATATATGAACAACATAACATCTAAGTAACAGCTCAATTCGAACTACTTTTACATACAAAGTGGAAAATGTTTCGATTGTCCGTGATAAAAATCTGATAAAATATAAAAATTATTTTAATGGATTTAGCCTGCAAACAATTCAGAAAATGTGTGGTCACCGATATATGTTGAAATTAGAATGTATTCAAATTATGATAAAGAGTTAGACGTAACTAACTTTTTTCTTCAAATGTAGATGTAGTTAATATACTTCATAGAATAGCTGCACAATGGGCTCTTGGAAAACATCCCTGAGGATAATCCGAAGACAAGACATAGCAATTTTGATTCTCTGCAGATCAGATGGCACCCCTGCTTCGGTAGCACGAAATAAAGCACTTTATGGTAGATCATTTTAACGAAGACTAATACCGCACACCCTTGGGCAATTTACAGAAGATCTAACGGGTCGCCCACCAGTACAATTACTGCAGCCAGTGATGCTTAACTTCGGTGATCTGCTGGGAATTGTGTCTTAACTATCAGTTCACTGCGGGACCTTTCTTCGTAAAAAAGGCAAACATTGAAGCGATTCTATATTTCATTCTATGTGAGCAATCTTCGCTTTCAGTTGTTATGTCAATTCTGAATTCAGGAAGTCTGAGAAAATTATTTGGTACAATTTTCTTTTCAAGTAGCATCACAATACTACCTCATAACTTGTGATATGTTGTAGCTGCTCAAACCACAGTGCTCATCCGGATAGCTGGTAAACGAAGAGTAGCATCTCATTCGCGCGAAAAAGTTATTAACATGACTAAACTGACGAACTTTTCGGCAACTTGAGGATGGCAGTTAGTTTGCATTATATGGTGCGCTTGCCTGGAAGATTCTAAATAGATATTTACAACAACAAAAAACATGAACTGTGCCGTTTGTTCATCTTTCTTTTTAGTTCAATAGGTTTTGCTACCGCTTTCACTTCATTTAGTTGGGAATATAATTTGCTTATTAAATGTTTCTAAATTTTAGTTTAATAGTTACATAAATTAGGTTAAAGGTGCTCCCGTCTTGTGCTCTAAGACCTTATGCATTAGAATTTTATAGTTCGTGCATATATGGGCTGTAGAATTCTGGTACTAATATATATCCTTATAAAGAAATGGTTAAAGCATAGTCTTCAACCTGATTTTTTTCTACCGATGTCCTGTTATGAGAGTTTTATAAAAAGCAAACTGTGGCAAAAAAACCAGACTCCTCCTGAATTGAAAATTGTCGTGAAGACTACAGTCCTGACTCTTACAAGTAAATTTGACAAAGCTGAATGGATTCCTCTGCGGTCTTTGTCAAAGAACAATTTTTTTAAGCATTTTGCTGCCCATTCATGGACCATATATTATTTCATCCCTCTTACCAGCAATTCATATATTAAAGAAGGCTGTCATTTTAAATCTCCTTATCATAAAGGGCCGTGATAGTCTGGCTGGTAGGGTGTTGGACCCCTGTCCAATAGGTCGTATGATCAATCACCACCGGCCAGAGCACCGAAGGCCCAGGGGATCGAGCGTTCGCCTACCAATGAGGCGAACCGGGTTCGAATCTCAGTCGATACGAATTCGGAATCCGTCTTGCACCGACCACAGTCCCCTTGCCGCCTGGTTAACCGTGGATGTATCTCGTGGCCTTCCTCTCCACGTAACGCAAATGCGAGTTAGCTCCATCAAAAAGTCATCAACGAAGGCAAATTTCTCTCAATACTCGATCTAGGAGTTCTCTTGTCTTCTGGATTGGGTTCAAAATTACAAGGCTACGTAGTTGAACATAAAAATTCGTAAACCCATAAACATGGGTCGGCTGTTCAATGACGGTTATAAAATAAAATAAAATTACGGCCGGCCAAAGACTCCCCAAGTACAAAATTGTGACTGGTACATGCTAAAGTTCTCCAAGTTTCCAAAACAAATTAAATAAAAACAAACTAGATCGGAGTTTGATCGTTCTTAGGTTCAGGTTAAAAACTTCAATCTGCGGAATAGTGTATAAATGTGTCGTCCCAGTAAAACGAGATGTGACGTATGTATGTTACCTCCGGATAATCGTCAGGGATGTTTCCCAAGAGGTTGACAACAGCCCATTGAGCAGCTCAACTGCTACGTAAATAAAAAGTACCGTCCCGTACCTTATCATAAATTAACTATTATCTATTCTCAATATATGTGTCATAAAATTATTTTTATCCTCGTTTTTTGCTTTTAAATTCCAACCTGTTACGAACACCACTAGACCAACAAGTAAAGTCAGTATATGCAGTTTTTCTTTTTTTAAAAAACATGGTGACTTCAATTGTTGACAATAGCTACATTCCAATAATTTGTTTTGTGGATTAGAACTTTCTTACAGCTTGTGAAAGAAACAAAACAGTTTTCATTAGAATTGATTTGATTTATATATTTTATTCCAGATTTGTTTTTAAATTTTAAGCCACTTAAACCACTTGTATTAAAGATTTCCTTAGTTAGCTAAATTATAATGTCTTTTGGAAAAATAGGAAATGCATAAAATAATGCCGCATATTTTTTTTAACTACAGTTTCTCTTCGCCTTTTTACATGATTAAAGTCAAGACTTTTATCAATTGAATATGAAATTGTCTATCCGTGAGAAATGTCAGTTTTAAAATTTCTTCTGCAAAGAGCAACAAAGAGAATTCAAAGAACAGAGTATTATAACGTTCATAACAGAGTTGAGAAAAATGTAATTGACTACAAGTAATGATTCAATTATAAACATAATTGCATATAACCATGATTTACTATTAAAATGTCACCGTAATTTAGGGTTTGAAATTAAATCGTAATTAAAACTGCTATTGAACTATGATTAACATTGATTTTAATTATAATCCTGTTAACCAGTAATAATGATTACTTATAATCAGAATTATACATAATAATGATTACTTTTAATATTGAATATTTATAATATTAGCTATTTCATCTATACTGCTTTACAGGAAGAAATACTGTTTCCTTTTTATTTTAGTCGTTTTTGGTAATGAGAGCAATTGCCAAATAAGTATTAATTTAAAATAATATTATGATTTTACATGCATTGAATATTAAAACGCAATACAGTGAAACCCCGATTTTACGTTTCTCAGGGGACTGGGTAAAAAAAACGTGAAATCCGGGAAAACGTAAAATACGGGAAATACTTAGATAGAAAAAAATCATATACATAATAATAATGGGAAAATAAAACAAACTAAGGGTAGTAAAGATGACTCTTTCAAAAGGTACTATTAAAATCTATATTTTACGAAAAGAATATTAGAATTTAAAGAAAAAAACATACCAGTTCAAGATCACTTTTACAATTTTTGTTAAGAATCATGTAATTTAGGTGCAAAATAGTGCGTAATAGTAGATTGTTTTTTAGACATTGAGTTCAAAGTAAATGCCTCATCTTCCAGGACTGAAATCTTTTGCAAATTTTTTTCCTGGTCTTTGTATGATAGAAAATAGTCTTTCAGCAGTGAATAACCGTTTCTCTTAAATCTAAATAACTGAAAATAACCACAAATTTGAAAAATTATTAAGAAATACCCGACATACTTTCTAAAAATGAAAAAAGAAAAAAAAAGAGTTTGATTACAAAGAGTATTCCAAACACGTGAAATTCAGCTAAAAAATGAACTTTTTATTTGATACAGAACTACTGTTAAAATACTTTTCCATACATTATTTTCACTCCAGTGTGTTTTTAAATTCTGATATATATTAAGCAAGATTAATTATGCTCTGGATTAATTACTGAGTTTCGCACATTATTTGATCGTATCCAGGCGGTACTGATTCCTCTGAAGCACAATCTGAGTTCTTCTTTTATGCATGTATTCTCAAAACAAATACTCAATCACGTGGTACAGTCACGTGATTATATCCCCTATCTAAGTCGTCTTCAATAGCTATACTATGAATCAGTGAATCAATAATGCAATTATATTCATTATATATATATATATATATATATATATATATATATATATATATATATATATATATATATATATATATATATATATATATATATATATATATATATATATATATATATATATATATATATATATATATATATATATATATATATATATATATATATATATATATATATATATATAGTATCCTACAATAATGAAAAATACACTTTCAGTTTTAAATATTTTTTGAGAATTTCTCGAGTATTAATTGGAGGATTATTTTGTAATTTTAGAAGTGTTTAGTTCATGCGAATTTTCATACTTTGCAAAATATTTCATGTGTTTGAGCTCAAGTTTGAGTTTCAAGCTTTCATGTGTTTGAGGGACCGACAATAAATTACAAAAAAAAAAAAAAAAAAAAAAAAAAAAAACAATTTTTGAACAACTTGTTCTCGAAAATCGAGCAATAAGCTTACAAGTTATATCGATTACTTTGTTTATTATTTGAAAGAACTGTATTAAATCTCAAAAATCTGGATTAAGTATTTAAGGAGACATTTATAGATTAACGATTTATGGAAACAAAATTTTTAAAAAAATTATTTTTTCTCATTTGTTTTTATTGTATTAGCTTTTAAAATATTGAGTAAAATTAAAAAAAAAATTTTGGAGCAATTAAACTACAAAATCATTGTTCTAAAATTTGAAAACTTTAAATGCTCATATTTTGTTAATAAATGTTTTCAAATTTTAAACTGCTCCAATACTTTCGTTTCATTTTACTCAAAATCTTAAAGCTTATTCTAAAAGAAACATAAAGCAAAAAATTAGTTTTTATAAACATTTTCATATCTCCATAAATATTTAAGCTACAGTTTTGAAATTTTCTGCTGTCATTTCAAATTGTAACCAACGTAATCAATGTATATTCTAGTTTATTGCTTGATTTTCTGGTGTATAATGTTGAAAAATACTTATTTTCTTTCCTAATTTATTGTTGGGTTTCAAACACCTAAAAGCTTTAAATTCAAAATATATCAATACAGTAATGTGAAGAGCTCTCAAAAATTTGAAATGAAAATGGAACACATTAAGTAATAAAATATACCAAGCAGAAAGAAAGTAAAATATTAAAGAAAATAAAGAACAAAATACAAAACGAAATCTATTGATAGCAACACGTGGGGGAATCTTTCAAAAATGCTTTAAAATATTTTTGTAATATAATTGCCAGATTACAAAATATGGGGGCAGAAGCACAAATGGAGCTGGAAGCGTAAGTAGAAGAATTTATTATTTTATGTTCTTATTGGAGTACTGAACCACGTCTGATTTGTTAGTTACAAAGGATTCGTCCTTAAATGAATGTGCGGAAGGTAATAATATTACTCTGGGTAATTTAAATAATTTAAAGTTTATAATTAATAAGGAGGATATTTAATTATACAACTTTAATGATTTCAGAAAAGTAACATTAATTTAAAAAAAAAGCTAGAGCGTGAAAAACACGATTTTTTTGTACATACTTTTAGCCCCAGATTTGCCCGAACTGGATTTGCACATGGTAAATATATAAATTAATACAGAAGTTTTTAGTAAATTTATTAATTATAACATATAATAAACTCAAGGATTTTATACAAAACTTGATTACTTTAGTTGGGTATTCTTTTTTTTAATCAAATTTTTAACGAGTTTCTCTATTTGTTTCTTTGGATAAATAAACATTACTTCATATTCTTTTAATTCTACTCATTTAATTAAAAATGGTATTCCAATAGATGTTTTTAGAAACATTAGAATTCTTAGTTCCATCAGTTTATTTATATTAAGATTAAAATCCTTTCTTTTATCGTATAAACCAGCAAAGCAGATATTTTCTTTTTTTTAATACCCAAATCCAAAAAATCAAAATTAATGTTATCATCATGATTACAAAACAAGATTAATTCCCCCAGGTAAATAATATTTAACGAAATTGTATAATATTAAAAGTTTAAAAAAATTAAATCATCAATAAATCTAAAAACAAATTTAATATTAAGAGTATAATTTTTTCATAATTGTGCAAAAATAAGTTACCTAAGAGAGATGAAAAATTAGATCTTTGTGGTATTCCTTCAATTTGAATAAAAATTTTATTTTCCATTGTAAAGTTAATTATTAAAAAGACAAAAATTAATCAGAATTTCCCAATAATCAAAATCGTAATTAAGGATATTTTTAAAATCATATCAAAATAATATCTTTTACTTTAGAAAGTGGACTGCTATTGAAAATATCCTGGAAATCAAATGTCAAAATAGAATTAATTTTATTTTGTTTAATAAATTCTGAAATTGGTTGGTTATTAATGATAATCAACGAAAATCCTTCTTTAATAATATAGTTAATAATTTTATTTAAGTAGTTAGAGAAAATAGTGCCAGGTTTTGTTAGGTAAGTATTAGACCCACATGTTCTAAATTTTATAAGAATTTTATGAAATTTTGAACTGATAATTAAGAAAGGGAATTGTATATTGCTAATTTTAATTTTTAATCTCTAGTAACTAACAAACAAAGTACACTTCAGTACCTCAGTAAGAACTTGCCATAAAAAGTAAACAATAAAATATGGTTTCATAGTATATGATGAAATTTGATAAATCTGGTACAATTCGGTAAATTTATCATGTTACCTTAAAGCATGGCACTGAGAAACATTGATTGGATTAAATTTTATTGTTCAGTTCCGTATTCCTTTTTTCTCTAATTGCGTCACAGTAAGACTTATAGTTTAACGACCAGAATTTTCGCTAAACCGTTACAATATAAACGGTTAAATTAATGAATGAATGATTTGAATACCGTATACTTTGGTTCTATAACTAGAATTATGTTAGGTTTTTTTTACCAAAACTGTGATTACCATACATTAAATTAATTTTATAAGTTTTTTCTCAACGTGTGGAATTAGACCAGATCACTAGCTAAAATGAAATTGTACTTAATTCTGTTTATTTTTTCTGTAAATAAAATTTGAAAATAAAATCAAAATACTTTTAACCACGTTTAATTATTTCTAGTTTGAAAGAGTGGATGAAGTTATGACACGAAAAGAGTAAGTATTAATTAAGTTTGGTAATTATTCGGATTATAATTATTACTATTATTTGAGAAGATAGTACGTTCGAACTTTATTTTCAAACTGACCTTACTATATTAAAACATTTTTTTTTAATTTTTTGTGCAACGTGAGAGACACTATGTTAAACGAGTTGTTATATGTTTAGGCTCGAAAAAGAAACAAACTAGTTTTGAATTCCTAAAATCATTGACAACAAAATTGTAAAGCAATAAGAACGTATGCTCCTCTTTCTATACAAATGAAAAATCTATTTTGGCACAATATATAATTAATCCGAAGTAAGTAAGAAAAAAAAAATATTATGTAATATGTAATTTAAAATTTAAGGCTCAGCAAATATAGTTTATTGTTTTAGTTAGAGCAAGAAAACTATCTTCAAATTTATCGAAGAATATCCCACAAACCGATATTCAAATAAGTTTCAAAATATGACAGAAAAAAAATATGATAGAAATTCAAAAATTCAAAATTAGATAATTCAAATGCAAACAAACATTTTTAAATAAAATGGTTTTAGAAAATGGAAAACGTGACACATTCCAAAATTTCTTTAACGAAAATAGGAAACATTTTCGCAGAAACTTTACTTTTGTCTCTCAAAATCTAATTACTTTCTCTCAAATCTGAGAAAATTTTGTCTCGTAACTTTAGCGCATTATTTTTGACTAACGATAACAGTCCCTTTGAAGTGTAAAGTTTGCTTACTTTTTTTGTAACAGTATCGGAATACCTGAAATTAATTTTCACTGTAAAGCTTCTTCAATCGCATCTAGTGTAAATATATTAAAGTAACGTTGCCATAGGAAACAAAAGTTTTAAAAAAAGGTGCTCGCAATGACATCTAATTAGTTTCTTAAGATCATGAGGTTCAAAGTATTAGTTATTTTCTGTAGAAAAATTTGAAAAAGAATTTTCTTTATTATTATTAAGTTCCTAGTGCTGGTTTTTTTAATTGGGTACTTGCGCTTATGGAAGAAGAACATCACGAATATCCACACATGTGACCTATGACGTCAGTGCCAGCTGATCGTTTAGAAGCAAAATGGCTAGTTAAAGTTCAGTAAAGTTTCTCCACATAAGTTAGAATGTTAATTAACGTGAAGTTAATTGATTACAGCATCCTGTAGAGCATCGAATTTGCTGAAATATAATCCTTTCTTATCAACATCTTTTACTTAACTTAGATTTATTATTTTATATGTATTTATTGTAACCGTGATAGATATTTGTTTTGTGTACCAGGCAACTTTGATGCATAATTCGTTTGTTTATGTTTTACACAGTTTCTTGCCTGTCTTTGTGTTAAGTAAGAAATATATAGAGAAAGAACTGAAATCATTGAGAAAGAATCTTTCAGAAAGAATATAGAATTGACATTTTCGGAGCTTGACTAACTTGAAATAGAATGGAAAGAACAGGTGTTAACGTAAACAAAGGCCACGTTTAAATAACCATTCAGGATTGAGGTACCGACACTACGTCACTTGCATGTATCCCATTATCGGTATTTGTGTTTGAGCGAAATATTTGATCTGTGTACAGATATTTAAAAAATGGAATATCTCAATAATTTACCGATAGGATTTTTACGTAATAAGATTTAATCTTAATGACTTGAGGAACATATTAAGATTTAATATTAAAGGCTTGAGGAACATACTGAAATTTAATCTTAATGGCTTGAGGAACAAACTAAGAATTAATCTTAATGGCTTGAGGAACATACTAAGATTTAATTTTAATGACTTAAACATGCTAATTAATTTGTGCGGGCATAATAATAATAATCGATTTAATAAGGCTGTTTTTCCAAGGAACTGCATTAACATAAAATAACCCTTTTTTGGGAGTAAAATGCTATTTTCATAACTGCTGTGAGTTCGTAACAGTTATTTATGACTTTTAGGTAATGTTTAGTCTACCTTTAATCAGCGCTATCCATACTTATTCTGAAAATAGTAATAAACTTCAAAGGGAAAAAACACTATTTTATGAAAAAAAGCATGTGAGCCATTTTGATCTTTAAAAAGTTACTCAAGTGCTGCTTTATTTGTGTTCATAAAATTTTACAAAAATTGAAAATTATTCATTGATTTTAATGATTTTTTTCTTTTGAGTGGAAAAATCTTGCCGAATCGTTTTTTTGAAAAGGTTTAATATCTTAAACTGCTTAGTTGAATATTCATTTTAAACCCGAAATAGTTATTTAAAGGAAGACGTTTTTCGTTGTTTAAAACTATAAATTTAGTTCAAGTTTAAGGCATTTAAACCGTGACTTATTTATTTCACTTAGCTTTTCAAAAAACACTGGTGGTAAGTTCAGAACTCAAATCCTACAATGTGGTTTTTCTTAATAAACAAAACACTTTCGAGACGGGTTTGGATTGTTGGAGAATGCGCAAAATCTAGAAAATTAGGATTATGACTAACATATTTTATTTTCAGATTAAACCTTTATACTGATTAATAACTTTTATTGAAATTCAAAGATCACTTTCTCCAAACAAAATCTATTTTTAAAGTAATAAATTCCTTGGCAACACCATATCATATGCCTATATAAATGTTATTCACCCGAATCATTTTACACGAATAAAAATAGACCATACTTCTGAAGACGAAAAACAAAAGCTAAGATTGAGAAAAATTTTATGTTTAGCATATGAAAGACGTTTCCGAAAATGAAAAAGAGCATCATAAGAATTCTCTTCAACTCTTTTATTGCAAAAACTTTTCTTAATTGCCTGGAAAATCATTATTTACAACAGAAATAAATAAAAAAAATATTTAAATTTCAGAACGAGTTTGAAATATTGAGGCACAAATAGCTATATTTCTTATTGAAATGACCTGTTTGGCATTTAAACTATAACTTTCATAAACATTATATTTCGAATTGAACTAAATATATTTAAAAAGCGAAAAATCTAAGAAAACTTAGTATATATTTCCTGCCTGAATTTAAATAAAAAGCTTTTTATGTTGATTTATTTCATGCAAAATTATTCAAACTTCTGACAAATATATTCACAAATGCTAATTAGTTGTCTCCACAGAAACGTTTATGTATTAAAGGCTTATGCATAAAAGATTTATATATAAAAGGTTTATATATAACAGGTTTATGTAAAATGGATTAGTAAACATAATTTAAGATAAAGATATCATAATTTAAGTAAAGATATAACAAAAATTCAACGAAAAATTAAAAAAAACGCAAACAAGAGTATATAAAGCAAGAAGGAAGAAAAAAGTGATGTACTTAAGAATATTTTACAAAACTAATTTAAAATATATTTGTTACGCAGTTTCTAGATAACAAAATGTGTAATTAAAGCGCAAATAGTATTTTTATGGAGCGCTCATACTGAAGTTAAGAACCACATTTGATTTGTTCGTTACTTTGAACTGGTTCAAAATTTCGATGCTCGAAATAATAAGATATTATACTGAAAAATTTATAATTTACACGAGGTCAAATTTTAAATACTTTTACTTAAATAATAATCTAATTAATTTTGATTTTTATAGAAATTATTAACATTTATTGAATAATATCAATTATTTAGTTAAATATTGTTGCTAGTTCGTTTTAAATTTCAAACTATTTACAATAAAATACGGATGTAATTTAAATTCTTAGTTGCCTCGAATATTCCGTTATTGGATGGCCAAAATTACTAATCCAGATAACAAAAATTGTTTTATATTTACATTTTTTTATTAGTTATAATACACTTTTACCTTAATGATAAATATATTTGTTGATATAACCGTTGCTTTCCATCAAATTTTTGAAAAGTAAAAGTATTTGTTTTTCAGGTAAATATATATTGCCATAGATTCTTTCAATTCCATTTATTTGATTTAAAATAGTATTTAAATCCGTACATACTTTATAATCATGATCTAGAGTAATAATTTTGCCACATACCATTCAATTTGCCAAATCAGTGAAATTTCATTACTTACCAATCTCTCCCAATATTCAATAAAATAATTAATGTTACTCAAATAATGAATTTAATAATTATAATTTTTAAAAACATCATGAAAGTAAAATGTCTTAAAGTTCGACTTTTTATTAATTATAAATTTTGAGCAATCTAGTATAATAGAATATTACCTTGCGCAACCCCAGTTTCCGATCAAATCTAAAGTAATAGACAAATAAGTTGTAGTTCTTAACTTCAATATGAACGCCCTATAAAAATATATACCACTATCCTCTATTTGCGCTTTAATTTCCTGCTTAATCATCTAGCATCTTAGTCAAGAAAATATTTTTAAATAACTTTTGAAAGTTATACGAAAGTAACGGAAATCTTTCTCCCTTCTCGCTTTATATGTGCTTTATTTTGAATTTTGTGAAATTTTTTTACTCTTAAAATTACGTTTACGCATCAGAGTATTTTTTTCCTTCCTTTCTTTTCTTGGAGTGAGCTTGAATAAAATGTTTTGTTAACTTAAGTTATTAAATGTTAACTTTTAAACTAAAACCTTTTCTTCAATTGCTTCTTATTTCAATAATAAAAAAGCGCCTGAATACTTAGTTAAAAGAAACTACCTTTGAATCAAACTTTCTTACATCAAATTACCTTAAATAATCCAAATATTTGAAGAAGACTCAGATACTTGCACTTTTTTTGCGTGTTTTGCTGTGCTGTGATTGAATATTTTTTATTTTTTTATCTGAAAATAAGTAACACGCTTATCTTTTATTAAATTACAAAAAGATAATTCTTCTGACTCAAAGAATATGTCTTTCATCAAATTAAGCTTGTGAAATAAAACATTAAAGTAAAATGAAAGTAAATTAATTTACTTTAATGTAAATTAAAATAAAGGAAAATAAAAATAAAATACTTGTTACACAAGAAACTGGAAATAATAATTGGAGTCAATATTTTTTTACAAATAAGTAAAGTTAAGAAATAATAAAGAAAAAGTATTTATATTTAGAGAATTATTTGATAATAATTATATCAAGCTACAATTTTTATTTTGAATACTTCGCCAATTTTACTGTTCCCGCAGGTAAAATTTACGAAGAATTCAACATAAAAATTGTAGCTTTATACTATTATATAAAGCTACAATTGTACTGGGTAAAAGTTGCTTGTAAGTTATGACTGTACTTCGTACATTTACTCCGTAATCGAAACCCCGTAATCGAACTCTTTAATCGAATACTTTACTCCGTAATCGAAAGCTTCATTTTCCTTTCGAAATGTTAAAGTTGAAAAATTCAATTTAAATATTAGCGTAAAAATCTATTTTCAAAAAAATAAATTCCAAAAAACACAGCATAAATCTGCATTTTACTAATCATATTTTATCTAACAATTCATCGACGTAACTGAAATTGCAGCCATAAATCGTCAATAAATTGAATTAAATATACTTAATTATTATTATTTATTTATTTTTAACTAATTGTGCAAAAAATAATAAAGCCTAATTTTTAGCATTTTTAACATATTGGAAGATACTTTCATTGTGTATTTCTTCACAATTTGATTATGAAACAAAGTATATTTGACTCAAATAATAAGATATTTATGTGCGTTGCAAGTGTTCAATGAATCAAATTTCAGTTTTTTTATAATTTTTCATTCTAATTAAAAATATTAACCAATGAGAGTGAAATTAATTATATTTTTGCTTAATCTCTTCGCTTTTTTAAAATTATTCAAACAGAGAAACAAAAACTAAAATATTATTCCTCAAGTGATAAAATTATACTAAGTATATCGGACGCTGAGTGAAGCGTGTGCTGTGAAGACTACAGTTAATATTTGTTTTTAGAATAATTATAAAGAATGAAATCTAAAGAGTATGCCCATTGTATAAAATAAAACGTTATAAAAAAATTGGACAAATTACAAAAGAAAAGGAAGGTGGATTTATTAAATTACAAGATGAGCTAGATAGCGAGAGAAAACAGAGATAAATTCAAAGATGTTTATTAGAAATACATACAAATTTCATCCTAAAATTAAGCCTGATGTGCTATTTAATAACATTTTTGTTTAATTTTTTCATTGCTGATATATTAGTTTTTAATTTTTAATATTAATTTTAATAATTAATTTCAATTAACAATTGTAATTAAAACCCATTAAAATATGTGCTGATATATATCAGAACCTGTTTCATCGTCTAAAAGAAACAAACATAAATTGGAAGTAAGACAGTGTAACTGCAGTGTAACTGCACACTTGATGCGATTTAAGAGTGTACACTTGTTAGGATTAATTTTTTTTTTTCTACTCAAATAGTGTTTTAATTTTTTTTTTTTAAAATGTCAGATATAATTTTCTAAATAATATTTCTAATTTCTAGTTTAATTTAGTTTAAAAAAGCTCATTATAAATTTCGCTATGAAAACTGAAAAAAAGTATGGTCAAAACTACCAAAATATAATGACATTAACCTTTTATTAACCTCTAAGGCAGAGGTCGCCAAAGTGGTCTATATAGAGCCCCAGGGGTCTATTTAACAAAATCGGGGGACGATCTGAGCCAGGGGGTCGAATGGGGGTCGATCCGAATCGGAAGGGTCGATTGGGGGTCTAAGTAAAAACAGTTCTTAATACGCTAATCACACATACCTAATTGAGTAGGTGAAATTTGCGAATTTTTTTATAATTGATTTAATATCAGTTTCTTTATAGAACATAAATTAATAAACGTATATTTATTCGGCTGAAACAAGTATTTGCGTACCAGCGATGAGTGGCACGAACTCTGCAATTCTGGTTTATTAGTCATATGCATATGTGCGTTTGTCCAAATGTCACGTGTGACGAGCATTGACGTTACAAACGCAAATATCATACGCAGTTTCAGCTATCTTTGCAAACTGTGAACAGTGTTGAACATTTGCAGTGTCATTATTAAAACTTTTACAGTTTTGGATAATTAGTTATTGTTTCGATAAAACCATTCGTTTAGTTTAGATATCAATTTCAATTATCAATACATGTAATAAAGAAGGTAAGCATTAATAATATATGGATTAGTACAGCCCGTGACAAAACTATAGCACACTTCGTATTTTTTTTTACGAAAATTACAAAATTTTTTTAAATATTATTGTTTTCATCTGATGTGTGTCTTTAACTGTTAAAATTAGTTTTATGGGGGTCGATTGAGATTTCAAAAAATTATATAGGGGTAGATGTTCATAAAATTTTGGAGACCCATGCTCTAAGGGAACATTTAAAACCTCGGTTATTTTTACCTAAGTGCTTTGGTAACGATTTTGATAAAATTAGGAATAGTTTTATGATGAGTCTTTTCCCCATATTACCTTAGACATTAAAACCAGTTATTCGGTTAAATTTATTTTTAAGTTTTATATATTTTAGGAAATATCTGGAAAATGATCTATAATTTTGAAAACCTGAATTTTCGGTAAACTGTTACCATATGTACAGAAAAATTATAAAATTAATTTTTTTAAATTCTACATATTTTAGTTTTATTAACCAGAATTAATGTAATGTCATCACCATACAGTACGGTAATTTTACCAGAATTTTTTTTTCTCCGTGAATATATACTAAATAGTTTCAAATATTTTGCTGTTTTTTGTTTTCGGTTAGCTAGGTAAATTATTTTGGATAATATTTAATACAAATTTTACAAAACTAGATTTTTTTTTAAAAAAGAAAGACCTAACATTTTTCTTTACAATGCTCCTTTACTGAATAAAGATATTCTGTATAAAGAATAGATAAATGTAAAAAAAGTACATATTTGAATCAATTTTCTCCTCAACGATTTTACATCAACTTCTGAATTTCTTTCGAATGATTTCAATTCTTATCGCAGTATTGATCAGTTCTTTCAAAATACTTTTTTTGGAAGTGTTTGCCAAAGGAAATTTAATACAGCGCTTCAAAGGAAGATGTAAGCTAAAACTTGTGGCCGTACTTCCGAATTTTTATGTATTTTCTATTTTTGGAGAATTCGAATATTAAAGTGTGAGGTATTGAATTCAAATAGATTCTTCGTCGAATAACTTCGAGTTTTTAAAAAATTAAAACAAAATTTAATATGCCCTTACGTAACTGAATTTTACCGTGTCTACATAAGTTTTTTAAGTTAGCAAACGTATGTAGAATTAATTAATTTTTATTAGTTAAAGATGGAAATATAAATTAGCAAATTTACTTGTTAAGTCACACTAATAAAAAAGTGCAGTAAAACACTTAAAAATAATAAGTCGCGTACATTTTTTATAATGATTTACTTTATTAATTTATTATTATTGAGTGACGGTAAAACTTATCAAGTAACTTATTTTTAACTTATTTTTAACTTATTTTTAACTTAGATTTAACTTATCATTTATAGACATTTTTAATATATATTTTCATTTAGTAAAGGAACATAATTTTAATAAAAATTAAGAGTATGTTCAAGGGAGTATATATAAGTTAAAACTTATGGTTATACTGGCATTTTTTTTTTTACATAAACTTTCTATTTTGTAATGCTAAAGTGTGAAGCCTTGAATTTAAATATATTTTTCGTCGAATGATTTAGAGTTTTAAAAGATAATACAAAATAAAATGAATAGTACGCAAAATAAAAAACGGACAACCTCAATAACTTTTGATGCAATATTCGGATTCCCACGCTCTAGGACTCAATCTTAAGGGTTCGAGGAGTTGACATCAAATATGCTAAATAATCAGTACAGACGATATTTTAAGTCACGAGATTAGACAAATCAGAAATAAAAACTCACTTTTCTGAATAAACATACCTTTCTTTCGACGGACTAACAAAACTACGGATATTGCCCCATTTCTCGGATTGTGGCTGTCTCTTATATTTTAAGGGTCCGAAATTCAAATCCGTCCGAGAAAAGATACGTTTATTCAGAGAAGTACGTTTTTGTGCGTGATTTCCTAACTTAAAATATTGTCTGATCTAATTAATAATCATATTTGAGGTTACCCTATCAAACCATTAAGGTTGAGTCCAAGAAAATGACGATCCGATCATTAGACCAAAAGTTATTCAGGGTGGTCCATTTTTTATTTGCGCACAGTACTCTTATATAACCGAATTACACCCTGTTAATTGCTACAGTTATGTTTACTATGGTAAACTTATGTAGATTTAATACACGGAATTATACACTAATAAAAAAATTATACGTGGCAAAAAAAAGTAATCTAAATTATATCTGATATTTACAAATCTGCAATTTTGTACCAATTCGCACTCTCGAATGTTCGAAACTCTCTGATCACTGGTTCTCACGCTATATTCAAAACAAAGAGTTTTCCATAGTATTTATTAATATTATATAAGAGTCATTTGCTAGCAAGGCAGCTTTAGAAAGTCAAAATTTAATCTTATCGCACGTTTTTAAGAATTATTTATTTTTGGTTTCCTCTGTTAGGTAATTATAAAATCAACGTTAATAATTTTGTGACGCATGGTAATGATGCCATCAAATTCGTATTATAAAACATAAATGATACCACGCGTTTCTTATATTGATACTTACGTTTTTAAAGCGTATTTCTATAAATTATTTAGAAGAAAGTTATCTATTAAGCCATAGGAATAATGTGTTAAATTTTGAATTTCAAAGATTAAATGATACTACACGGAGAAGATATAGTAAAGTTGTCGTACTTAATACTAATGATATTACTGGTAAAAAAAAAAACTACAATTCTGTTTTATAAAACCCGAATATACAGTATTTAAACCATTCATTTGCTAATTTTTTTGTTCATATACTAACGGTTTACCAGAAGTTCAATTTTCAAAATTACAGTTCTTATTAACACACATTTCGTAAAAGCTACAAATTAAAAAGTAAATATGGCATGCTATAGGATATCATGATAAAAATACCAAATTTTACCGCATTTATCAAATTTTTTTTACAATAAGACCATATATTTTTGTTAATTTAGAAAAGTCATTACCAAAGCTCATCAGTAAAAATTACCGAGCTTTTT
This sequence comes from Parasteatoda lunata, assembly GCA_949128135.1. Classification (NCBI taxonomy): domain Eukaryota; kingdom Metazoa; phylum Arthropoda; class Arachnida; order Araneae; family Theridiidae; genus Parasteatoda; species Parasteatoda lunata. The sequence goes on along the minus strand of OX421973.1, from coordinate 31,644,482 downwards.
TGTGTTTCCATAAAGCCAGAAACGATAACACGATAAATATCACCATATTCTGAGAGTTTTGACCATACGTTTTTTCTCAGTTGTACAGTTAAACTTTCCTTCGGTAAAAGCTTCCTTGGAACTTTTAACTCATATTATCTAACAGTGCGAATCTGCATTAAAATATACAATAAATAAAAACAAATTTAAATTTTGTATTAAGTGCTATAAAAGTGTAATATATCACGATACAATACTTCATTAAGCAGAACAGCACAGTAAAAAATAAAAATAATAAAATATTGCTTTTTCAATAGTTTATTCATTTTAGTTTATTGTACGAAAATATTGAATTGATTTTCGTAAAAAATATAGAAGTTATGTCGATCGCGGCGTGCGCTGCAGGACGTACTTTGGCATGTATGAACATGTATGAACATTTGAACATAGCATATATGTAACAACAAGTGGACTTGTGAGCTAAGTTTGTTAATACATTTGCTCACTCCTATCAAAACATTTTAGGATCATAATATCATTTTAACTTTTTAATTAAAATAATATGTTTAAGTTATGTAAGAAAAGTATTTAATGTCACTTTCAGTATATATAAATAAAATTGCAGCTTATTTAGCAGTAATAATTTTAATGAAGGTTGAAAGGAGTTATTGACTGTTTTAGAGCTATTAGAAATAAATGAAGCCCAGATGAAAAAGAAAACGCTCAAAATGAAGATGATCCCAGAATTTCGGTTGCTACTCTGAAAACATATGAGGCATCACATAAGGGTAAATAGACACGAAAAGGGGCTAAACTAACACTTTAGACAGATGAAAATGACAAAGGAGAAGCATATCTTATAGACCTGATATTGATGCAGTATAGTTAATTGTGAAATTTTATATTCTTATATGGATTATTAGATACATAACTTAAAACGCAATTTATTCGAAACTGTGCTCTCTTACTTTTTGCATCTCTAACCAGTACAATTTTAAGAATATTTACTTCAAATATTAACAAAATTTTCACAATAGATATAGTTTTTGTTGTTCGTTGGGATTTTTGAATTGGATTGCCAGGTTTTAAGTATTCCACCAAAATATAACTTATTTTATTCGATTTTTTTAAAGTGTTTTTCTCAATTTTTTTTGTTTTTTACTGGAAAAAAACTGATTCAATTAAAAATGTTAGATTTGCGATCCTTTTGATACGCAATAACACTAGTTCGCTAAATTCTACATATAACAAAAACTATTCCTTAATATTACTAAACCTCAGAAAAAATATTTATATTTTTCTAGATTTCATCTTTCATGAGTTTAAATCGATTACGATTCAGGAAATTTTCTTTTATTTGCTTGAAATATTCAGGGGTGATTTTAAGAGATTTCTAATTAGTGAGGGGGACATATGCACTAACCACGATGCTCATGTACTCGTATATGACGAAATCTAATTCATTAAACATAAAAATCTATAATAATTCATTTCACACATTTTGTAATTTTTCCACTGTCGATGGTTCCTGTTACTGCACCAAGATGTTGTTTTGTTATGTTTGTGCAGTGTTTTGTCACCAGTGCCACATAAACTATGTCTTTAACTTAAACACATTAAGAGAAGGCATGGGGTTGTTGATAACCATATGATTTTTTTATAACCATCGTTGAACAGCCAACCCAATTTTGGGCTTACGACTACTAATGTTTAACTCCGTATCCTTGTAATTTTTAACCCAACCCAGAAGGGTACTTCTTGATCAAGTATTGGCAGAAATTTTCCTTCGCGGAGGACTTTTTAATGGATCTGACCTGCATTTGCGTTACATGAAAAAGAAAGATACGAATACCTTTCTCGGTTAGCCTGGTGGCAAAGAGATAATGATTCGTTTGCCACTGAGGATATTTTAACGTCAGAACTGTGGTCGGTGCGAGTCGAGTGCTCAATTCGTATCGACCAGTTGGGATTCGAACTCGGTTAATCTTATTATTAGGCAGTTGTTCTATCCCCTATACCACAACGGCTCCCCCTCCCCTCAAAAAAACATTCCATTATGAAATGCATGCCGTTAGATAGCATTAGACTATCAAATATGATGAACGAACTTGATTCAAAATAAGCTGCTTGGCATGCAACACAAAAAAAATGAAACAATTGTAACTGAAAATTTAAATCTCCTGTATTTTGTTTTAATTTCGTCGATCATTTATTGCAATAAATGTAATAAATTATTACAGATATTAATTACCTATATTAAATATTTAAATTATAATAATTCATTTTAATACACTGAATTTTTCTACCGTGATCTTAAAAAATGCATTTTTTCTGTCATTGTACAACTATAAAAGTGTTATTTTAAATTTAAATTTGATGAAATAAGAAAAGTAGTAAATTTGTAATTATAATAAAAAAATATATACTATTAGAATTGTATTATTATAACTACACCAAAACTGATGTAGTGTCTCAGGGTGTCGAGATCACTCAAACAAATCTCCTGGCTAGACTTTAGATTAAAATTTAATTAATTTTTTTAACCGCCTTAATTAACGAACAAAAACCAATAGCCTGTTGATTGAAGAAAAAATCAATTTAATCTTATTTGTAACATTAGATGTCTCGCATAATAAATAGGATTATTTATTGATTTTTAGACCGTTCTTCTTTTTAGTACAATAAGAAACATATTAATATTTTTTAAAACAAAGTAAAGATATATTTACTAATCATTAAAACTGGTATCATTTCGAAAACCTGAATGTTTTCAAGCATTACTTTAATTCTATTAGTATTTAAATTGTAAAACATAAATGAAAATGGAGGGTCATGTTCTGCTTAAACCTGAAAAATTTAAAGGGAAAAAAATTTTGATTGGAACCCTCAAGGCAATTGAAAAAGAGGAAGACCTAAAAATACTTATTACAGGACGACTGTAAACGAATTGAAAGCAATAAGAAAGACATGGAGAGAGGCAAAATATCTGCCCACAAATTGAGTGAGAAGGAAATCTTTGATAGAAGCCCAATTCGGAATGAAGAGGAATATGTGTATGTATGTGTATGAATTGCTTCACAATTTCTAGATATAAAGAAAACGAAAGTCTGTTTGTATATATGTTCGCGTAATAACTCAAAAACGGGTACACCGATTTGCAAGCAAAATTTTGTGGGGTGATTTGTAAAGTATCACTACTTTACGGCGTCATTTCGTTCGAAATATTGAAAATACGAAATTCTACTATTGAAAACCATTGTTAAAAACTTCGATAATATCTTTTGAATGGCTTCACCGATTGGCATAGCATTTTTTGTTACAGATTACTAATATTTTTTTTTATCATTTTGTGGTATTTTCTTCAACGTTATGTTATTTCCATGCAATATTGAAAAATGTGTTTTTTAGTTGCACTGTCACAGAAGCAGCGTCGTAACAAAATGCTTTTGTTTTTCCTAAGAGTAGATGAATCAGAAGATGAATCTCAAACAAATGTGAAATGCCTAATTAAAGCTCGTTAAGCTCATAGTTCAATTCTTTCATCTTGACGAACGAGATAACTCGTGCTCAAGAAATATTCGCTATGCTCTATTGTTGTGTTAGCGAATATGCTTATTGATTGCAATTATTTATTACTTTTAGAGTAAAATAAACACATTTTAAAGCAATCTGTGCTCCTTTTTGTTTAGTGCTGCGAGGGAATTCTAAGCGAGTGCTTGAACCGAGTAAAACCGAGTGCTTGAAACGGATATGGAGGCTAACAACAGTTATGAAAAATTAAAGAACTACTCCATGTATCTGTCACAAGTAATTTCAATCATGTTTGACCCAATTCATCCAAACGGCATTTCAATTTCAGAACGTTTCAAATCATTGAGCTTTAATATTAAAACTTTTTTGGTTGGCAAGTAGAAATAATAATGCTTATTATTGATATATTTTAAGGTAAAAATTTTAAATTCTCTAACTACATATTACTCACCTTTAAATTAAAATGGCATAAATAACTAACGGCGTCTAATATTTAATGGACGAGTAGTTTTATACCAACAGCGGCTAGATGCATTAAATGTAAAATTACATGTTTGTGCACTCACATTCAAGGCCTATATTATTTCAGTGGGACCGGGGTAGCCTGGTTGATAGGAAGTTGGACTCATGTTCGTGAGAACGGGTGATTGAATCCGGCGGCCAAAAAAACCCCGTGTATTAAATGGTGATATGGTCACGGTCAAATCTCTCGGGATCACAAAATTCCCATAAAAAATTATATCCGTGGAGGTACTGACTTAGAGATTGAACATTCTCTGGTTCAAGTCAAAATTACGATCTGTGGATTAATGAATGAATGTATGAATGAATTTGGTATGTAAGACGGGCTGTGACGTGTATGTTCGGCGAAAATCGTAATTTTAGCCATCGTTAACGCCATTGAAAAACAAGAAACTCACCTAGTTCCTTAAATTTGCTTAGTTTCCCAAGCTGGCTTGGTGGTATATGGCAAGTACGTAATAGAAACAGAAACAACATTTTATTTAAGTTTTAAATTCTAAGTGTAAATATTAAGAAAAAACTTTTTAACAGCCAACTAAACATGTCATACATACATATAAGTCATATATATATATATATATAAGATGTACTATTCTGGATATATTTTAAATAAGAGTTATACCTTTGTCCTTAAACTTTAAAGCGTTACGAGAATCTGAAAATGTGTAGTTAATGTAAAACTGTCGTAAATATTAGAAATATATAGTAGTTTCTGACACAAAGGGACTTAAAATCGACTTTTCAAGTTTGTTTAAAGTGAAGTCAAGGTTTTAAATCTCTTCCCTCAGACAAAGTTACCAAATTCAGATACTGAACAGGAATTTTCGATTCAGCTTATTTGCCGGTTTTGTATCTTAACAAGTACACGTTAGTTAAATACTCCTTCTTAGATATGATTCATTGTTATACTCTGAATCTAAACCAAACTTAAGCCACCAGACGTGATTATAGTTCGTTATATAAATTGTAATTTTATTTCCACTTTTATCTACCTTATTAGACTTTTTATGGAGTTGCCTTAGCTTTTTATGTATTTTTTATAGGTATATGTATCTATATTTGCTATATCTTAATAAATGAGAGTTATATATCCATGTACACAGTGCCCCAAAAAACGGACCACCCTTAATATCTTTTGATCTAATGATCGAATTTTCACGTTCTAGGACTCAATCTTAAAGACTCAAGGGGTTGTCCTCAAATATGCTAATTGATAAGTGCAGACGATATTCTAAGTTATGAAATCAGACACAAATATGTACTTTCTCTGAATTAACATGCCTTTTTTCAATGGATTTGGATTTCGAACCCCGAAATATAAGGAGTAGCTGTAATCCGGGAAATATGATCCAATAGTAGAGGAAAATATGGTTCTATAGGAGAAGGAAATATGGTCCAATAAGATCTGGAGATCGCTCCAAAGTTTAGACCCTTTAATGTTAGTTTTGAATTTTTGGACTAAATAAATTGATATGAAATGAATCGGAAGAATAAAACCAGTTTTGTAAATTAATTTACGAAACTGTGACTTATCAGAATAGCCTTCGAATCGAAAACCTATATTTTACTTATTTACATGGATTTTCTGTTTATATATCTGGAAAATATTCTCAACTGTGAATTCTGTCGAAAAATAACTCCCTGAATAACTTTTGATCTAACGTTTCTGAATTATCCAATTTTAAAATTTCGTGTGGTTAAAATTTGATTTCTTTCGAATTGTTTGACGTATTCTATTTAAAATAACGTACTTTAGAGAAATATAAGAATTTGTATGCCTTAGAATCTAAAATTTCTTAGCCGATTGTTTAATAAATACAAAAAAAAAATCATTTTTTGCTTGAATTTTTTTTTTTTTTGAATAAATGAATTTTATAATTGTGTCCAAAAAGTTTTCGATTCACGTAAAAGGTCCTCGCGATATATCGAACTTTGAAAAAATTTACTAATGACAAAACTATCCAAATCATATTTTATATATTGTTCCCAAATCTTTAGTGCACATGATTTATTCTTGTAAAATTGAGTTTTGTAGAACCGAAGAAATCTATTAAAAAATTAGACCTATTATAAATAAAGAGCTGTTACAAACTCATAACGTATCGAATTCATTAAGATGCTCAAAGAAAGTTAGAACTGTAGTACAAAAATTAAATTATGCTCATACATTCTAAATTCAGTCTTATAAAATATAAATAATTTACTAGATTTTAATGAAAAAAATTCTATAAAACATAAATTTATCAGAAAAAATAAAATCCCACGAGTTTAATTTGTTTTGCTCACATAAATTCATCTTTGTTCTTATTTTATTTTACCGTTACATGAATTACGAATCACTTATCATGATTCATAAAAATTATTTTTACGAATCCTATTTTGCATTTCATGTGAAATCATATTTTGAATATTTCTAAATTATACTTAGCAATGTTTTCAAATTACTTCATGATATCAATGTTTTCAAATCACTTCATGATATTTGTATTCTAACAATATATCAATAAGTATCGCTATTTGTTTCAACACAGTTTCAAAAAAAACATATCTCAATTCGTAAAATTTTTGGAACAACATTAACAGATCGGAAATCCTGAATAGTATTAAGCTGATTTACGATTCTTATGCATGCAATCAAATTGCAAATCCTGCATCGTGATTCCAAGTTAAATAGCTATAGATGAATATTTTTGAGTTTCGTTTTCACGCGGCAATAAAAATTGATACATTTTTACATCGTAATTCAAAACCAGGCATATCTTCAACTGTTTGCGTACTAAAACAAAGTATAAATGATTACATTTCATAAAAAGTTTAAGATTTTCCTGCATTTGAGCAATTAAATGTATTTTAGAATATTATTTTTCCTGAAATTTAATAATAAAAAAAAAATTCAACATGACAACAACATTTATGAAATCGATTTAATTAATGTACACCAATAAATGAAACATTTTCTCAACACTTGAACATTCCTTTTGTTTAAAGAAAATTCAATAATGTTTCGCAAATAAACTAGCAGTATTCATTAGTACTTTTCGGACTGTAAATTAAATCAAATTAATTGAATTAAGGAGAATCCTTTAATTAAAGCTCAAATGAAAACTTTTATAAAGAATTATGTCATCCAAATTTCAGATTCAGTTTTTAATTTAGCAAATTTAATTTAATTGTTTGACATTTTATGTTTAAGGTTATTAAATAACTAAAAGTAATTTATTTCTTAATTATCTGTAACTTTTCATTTTCATTGTTATTTCTGCTTTTAGAGACAAAAATATTTTTTCGAATAAGGAAGGCGAGAATTGTCTAAAATTCGAAATCTGCTAGCGTACAAAACTACTCCAAAGTTGTATATCTTTGGAGTATATTATATATTATATACTCCAATCTTTTATTATAACAAAAAAACTGCTGTCCTCATAACTCTTTAAAGGTTACTATAAGGCATCCTCCTGCATGAGAAAAGCAATAATGAAATGAAATACAAATTTAGAAAAACTGCATTTTTCACCTATAATATAATGAAGCGATTGTCTTTTTTACAACTGAAGAAACGTTTGGGTTAGCGTCCTGAAATTAAGGAAAGTTGGTAAAAAAGGGCAATTTCACAGCTTGATCCTAAAAAAAAGTTCAAAACTTTCATTACATCGTTCGACAAAGACGTTTAACAGATGATTTTTTTTTTTTTTAAATTAGCCATTGAGAAAAATGGAACTGCAGATGACTCTGTTTTTGTTCATATATTTTAAAGATAACATTAGTGTTATAGTCTAGCTTATAGCTCTCATTAAAAGAAATTTTTACTGCATATTTTTCAATATTCAATTTTTTTTATTCGTTATGTCAAATAAATTTAATGAATAATGTGAACGTGATAGTACAGGCAGATTACTTCAACAAATTAGTATTTCTAGAGCATTCTAAAAAAATTTTGGAATCATTTAATAACTTTATAATATTGAACTTTATTTACTTCCGTTATGTTCGAATTTAAATTTATATTTTGTCTGTGGTGTGTATATGTTTGGTTAACAAACTAATTTTATTTTAAGAAATATTGTATATATGTATCCTATATTTATGATTCTTGCTTTGGATTGGATCTTAATTGTAACTTTACATATTATAATTATAAACTATAGAGTTACTGACTTACAAATGTAGTTGTGGCTACTTAACACCAAATAGTGTAAGAGAACATTCTATATGTTTCAAGAACCAGCTTTGGTATATCAACTAGGCTCACCTGTAGAAGCCACTTAGTTCTTTTAAGATAGGTACATATTATCCCCGAGAGGCCTGATCTGTCAATCTTTTAACCAACAGAACGGGGTTCGAGTCCCTGCGTTATCACCACTGTTCCGCGAATTTCCAGTGTCCTTCACACCCCAATTTATGACCTTCGTGTTAGAATGCGCTACTTTCATTCTCGCATAGATGGCAACACTATAAAACTTCTGAACTATCTCCATTGTCCAGTTAAATGTCCTTTTTATGGTTTTGGAACCACGCTAGAGGTAAATTGATAGAAAACCGTATAGCTTTGTAGTCATGGCTTTTTAACCATATTAGTTGTAAACGGTTTCGAAACCGTAAAGGTAAAAAATGTTTTTTTCCGTAATCTTTACGGTTAACTGGATGGACACACACCTGCCGGTTATTTTACCATAATTTTAGAATGAAACTTCTAACAGTGCATAATGTTGTTCAGAGTACTGATTGATTAAAATTTTCATTTTTTTCTCCCAGAACACAGAACGGTTATTCAAATAATATAGAATGTAATAAAACTTATTTACTTTTTATAAAACTTGAAATGACAAGTGTGATCACCTTCACAAAAATGTGGGGAGATTATAAGTGGTGAAAGAAATTTATTATCAAAAAGGAAAGCTCCGCGTTTTCTGCCTACGTCAGATAAAAAATGAAAAAGTCGTCACACGTTTAGTCTTCATGAAAACATGTTCATTTAATAACATATTTTTGTTTAGTTTTTTCTCTGTTAGTTTGTTTCTGTCAGTAAATTTTAATTGGTTTTGGACTTTTTCTTGCTTTATTTAAGAAACGATTGATATATGCATTATAGTTAGATGCATTTATCTACTAAATATTTAAGTGACCTAGAGATTTTATATTTTGTTTTATCATCGTGAATTACTCTCAAAAGAAATGAGGAACTTTTAGTAGCAATAGAAGTTTAGTGCTAAAGTGATGCTAACAGCGTTTTTCGTAATCAATCTGACAAAATCAAAACTTTTTTCTTCTGTTCTTTTGTTGTTGTTTGAGATAATGAAGCGGAGAAAAAAAAATTCCGTTATTCAAGTACCAAATATAAATTTTTAAGTACCGATATTGTTTCTTAAAAGTTGCGTGCGCAATCTTTAGTTGGAATTTAGATCGATTTTTGACGCCAACAAGCTAAGCTGAAGCAAAATTTTAAAAAAAGGAAAAGAATAAAATAGAAATAAAAATTTTAAAATCTACGTTTTTCAACTAAAAAGGAGAAGAAAACAGTTTTTATTTTGTCGGACAGAAGACGAAAAATCTGGTAATAATATTATTCGGCGAATTTAAAAATTTTATTTTATTTTATTATTTTTCTCTCTTTAGTTAGTTTAACTATTAATTTAGAGAGTGCAATTTTGCATCATGATTGCAAAATTGCACTTTCATCATCACATATAAAGCAATAAAAATATTTCAGTTCTCAAGAAAAGTAATTAATTGAATACTCCATTAAATTCTTCGCCTCGTTATGAGATCCTTACTCACAACTACTTCACATAACGTCATCATTTTCTTTTTGCAACATCCTGTGATAATTTTAATCAACTTAATAAATTAAAAGATTTGAGCTTCAAGCTTTTATTTTTATCATCAGGAAAATACTATTTACGTTTTTATTCCGAAGAAAAATGTACTTTTCTCCTTTAAGTTGCTTATCTCGCAGTTCCATGTGGTCTCTTAATACCAATTTAGTGATACTTCTCTTTAATAGCATTGAAGTTAACTAAGTTAACTTTGAAACTAGGATCTAAGCCGGATTTTATGTTAAAATAATTTATGTACTTTCGATACACGTTTGGCTCACAGACGTGTTTTTATTGTTTTTAAGGGATTTAAAGTATATTATCTAGATTCTATGTAACTGGTTCTTGAAATATATTTTTATAAGAATTAATTTTAAAAGCTGTTACGAGTAGAAAATTAGTCAAATTGTTTATTATTTTATTACATATTACGCTTTGATAACTCATTTTTGAGTATACAAGAGCAGCATCTTGCGTGTGAAATTCCGACCACTTTTTGGCTATATAGAGTATTCAAATCTTTGAAGGAGATTTATGCTTGATAACAATGCAAGTTTCAATCGTTTTTAGACCACTTAATGATAAATTGATTACTTTTCATGAGTCAAATAAAGTTGAACATAAACCAAAACTCCGATCACTTTACATCTTACTAGAACTCTGAAATCTAATCTTGAGCTATGTTTCTCATAGCAATACAAAATATTTTTTTTTTTTGAAAATTTATCACTAGCTTATCACCAATACAGTTTTTTACAATCCTTTTTAAAAAAAAAAAAAACTAATTTATATAGAACTAAAAAATAATATAAAACTTAAAACTAATCTTCTTAAATAGTCTAAAAATTCTCTTAATTTTTTTCTCACAACTTCTTACATCTTCAACATCTTACTAGAACTCTGAAATCTAAACTTGAGTTGTGTTTCTCATGGTAAAACAAAATATATTTTTTTCAAAATTTGTCACTAGCTCATTGCCAAAACAGTTTTTGATTATCCTTTTTTTTAAAGAAAACTAATTTATATAGAACTGAAAAATAATATAAAACTTAAAACTAATCTTCTTAAATAATCTAAAAATTCTCTTAATTTTTTCTCACAACTTCTTACATCTTCAACATCTTACTAGAACTCTGAAATCTAAACTTGAGTTATGTTTCTCAGGGTAAAACAAAATATTTTTTTTTCAAAATTTGTCACTAGCTTATCGCCAAAACAGTTTTTGACTATCCTTTTTTTTTAAAGAAAACTAATTTATATAGAACTGAAAAATAATATATAACTTAAAACTAATCTTCTTAAATAATCTAAAAATTCTCTTAATTTTTTCTCACAACTTCTTACATCTTCAACATCTTACTAGAACTCTGAAATCTAAACTTGAGTTATGTTTCTCAGGGTAAAACAAAATATTTTTTTTTCAAAATTTGTCACTAGCTTATCGCCAAAACAGTTTTTGACTATCCTTTTTTTTTTTAAAGAAAACTAATTTATATAGAACTGAAAAATAATATAAAACTTAAAACTAATCTTCTTAAATAATCTAAAAATTCTCTTAATTTTTTCTCACAACTTCTTACATCTTCAACATCTTACTAGAACTCTGAAATCTAAACTTGAGTTATGTTTCTCATGATAAAACAAAATTTTTTTTTTTTCAAAATTTGTCACTAGCTTATCGCCAAAACAGTTTTTGACTATCCTTTTTTTTTAAAGAAAACTAATTTATATAGAACTGAAAAATAATATAAAACTTAAAACTAATCTTCTAAAATAATCTAAAAATTCTCTTAATTTTTTCTCACAACTTCTTACATCTTCAACATCTTACTAGAACTCTGAAATCTAAACTTGAGTTATGTTTCTCATGGTAAAACAAAATACTTTTTTTTTCAAAATTTGTCACTAGCTTATCACCAAAACAGTTTTTGACTATCCTTTTTTTTTAAAGAAAACTAATTTATATAGAACTGAAAAATAATATAAAACTTAAAACTAATCTTCTTAAATAATCTAAAAATTCTCTTAATTTTTTCTCACAACTTCTTACATCTTCAACATCTTACTAGAACTCTGAAATCTAAACTTGAGTTATGTTTCTCATGGTAAAACAAAATATTTTTTTTTCAAAATTTGTCACTAGCTTATCGCCAAAACAGTTTTTGACTATCCTTTTTTTTTTAAAGAAAACTAATTTATATAGAACTGAAAAATAATATAAAACTTAAAACTAATCTTCTTAAATAGTCTAAAAATTCTTTTAATTTTTTCTCACACTTAAAGCGATAAGTGTGGAAACCTCACTTTTGAAAGCGATAGGAACATTCTAAGTGGTAATACAAGCTTATTTCCAAAATGATCAACTCGAATGTTTCTCCTGTTAAGTTTAACAAAATTTTAATTAGCTTATTTGTGTGTAATTAACCATTCGTATGAAAAACGTAGATTTTAAAATCTTTACAAAACTATTTTATCATCGAGGTGTTTTATCTAGGATCACACCTTTGCTTACTCCGCTTGCCAACCCTCATAAATGATTCTCATTTATTATTGTTTATTTCCTCTTAAACGTCCATATTTTTCCACAGAACATTTTGATTTCAAAATATACAATTATTACCTGTTTTGAACCTGGATTTAAAAAATAATCATCTGAACTTGAAAATAAAAAGTTTAACTTTAAGAACATAGAAAGTCTGACTCAATAAGAAGAAATAAATGAGAAGCAAATTTACTCGTGGATGAAGCTTATAACAATTTACGTGGGAAATTGTTTCCCCGGACTTCGTTAGGTTATCTTTTAAGTTTCAAAAATTTAATAATAAATATTAAGATATATGGCAACATGACAACATGACTCATGAAATCAACAACTGGCAACATGAAATCTTTCTCTCTCTTTCTTTTTCTCTACATTTGATTAACCTCTACACTATAGGACGAGTTTATAGAATAAAAATAAAAAAGATTTCGTGTGAGAAAAAAGTTTTCTACAATGATGGATAAATAGTCAATATTTAAAGCAAAAAAACTGACACATTCCGAAAAAGTAATTAAAATTTCAATAACTTTCAAGCAATTTAGAATTTCGAAAAAAACCTCTGTAGTTACGCCTTGTACGGTATTTTTTCCTAAAAATGTAACAATTAATAATTCTTGGACATGATATAGAGTATTAGTTTTTTATTCCATCGTAATTTTTATACACTTTTCTACACACCTAAATAATTTCAAATTTTTAAGTAATTTAAATTTTGCACAGCGAACCAAAATGTAATGATAAGTTGAACACCAATATATATATATATATATATATATATATATATATATATATATATGTGTGTGTGTGTGTGTGTGTAATACAAAAATGATAAAAATATTTTTGTCTTAATAAAAGCATTGAAACTTATTCATTTTCATAAAATGTCTTAGTTAAAAATTAGAGTACAGATATTCTATTTTGGGACTTCAAGGCTGTAAACATGCCAATAAATTATAATTAGCGATGAGGCGTAGGAATACAAGGAATGCGATATGACTGCCTTCTTACCCATGTATAAAACCTAGGAGCGCTGATTTTTGCGTGACTTTTTGTGTTTAATGATTACCTACTAAACTCCGTCAGTTTTGACGAGATCTGTGTTTCTCCCCCTCCAGATGGAGCGGGGCTGAGATTTCACCATCGATTAGTAAATAAAAGATTGTGCAGAATCTGGACTGATATTTCATGATATCTTGACTAATATTCCCACAGAAATAACGGGGTTTTGCTCTGTTATTTGAAGCCTTGCAGGATTTTTACTTTGAGGAGGAAACCTATGCATTTCTAAGCTTAACGGAGGCTGGCTGCTACCCCAAGTTTTCCCCATCCCATCATATGCCAGGGTAAAAAAGAAAACTGCCTGATCGACGGACGTTGAAGGAGCGATGATGTCGGTTTCTCTACCTGTACCAATTCCACTACCTCGCCGTTATCGGAAGAAAGTTGGATCCAGATGGAAAGTGGGACACATCCATAAACCGTTTGATGTCTAAAATTTGTGCATCTAAGTTGGAAGAAACATCATCCATGGTAGTGATTCGGCACCTAGTGATCAAGAAAGTGATTCGGTTTCTAGTGCTCAAGAGTGTTGATGAAAGTGTTCGTGAAATAGAAACACCGATTACGCGTGCGATTTGGAGGAGCTTTCATAAGAAAATGATTTTTTTTTTCTCCTTCTCTTCATAAACATGAAGGTCAACAGGTGGCAAAGAGAAAAGTGTTTATTTTTTTTAAGTACAGAAGAATAGTCATGAAGATCTATGATGATTAATTATGTGCGAATGAAAGATAAATCCCTTGCATATCTGCATATATTTTTTTTCTCTCTTTCATAATGAGTAACCTTTTTTTTTTTATTGCATATTTTATTAATCAAAATTTTTTTTTACGAATCTTTGAATAAGTAACATTAGTAATGGTTGAATTGCATTACTTATGTTTATATTGCTTTTTTTTTAAAAATTATGTTATAATAGTGTATTTATAGTGCCTTTAAAATGTTTTTAAAAGAAATAGATGTGGTTCAAACGTCAATTAAAGTATTGAAGGCAAACAAAATTAAGTTATTATTTAAACTTTTATTTCCTGATGAATTATCACGTTTAAATCGTAATAAAATTCTAAATTTTTCAGAATTTTCTTTTAATGCTAACGATGACGAATTTTCTAATAAACTTAAAGAAATTTGTGATCATTTTAATTTTTCGGAATTAGTTAAAATTTCTGACATTCTTAATATTTCCAGTGAAGGAAATAAAAATGAAATTGCTAAACACATCCTAACTTGTTTATGTGATATCAATTATTTAAAAAATTCTATAGTAATTGAAAATCCCTCCGAAGATGAGGAGGAAACTAATCAGTTTGAATGTAAACAAACTCAAACTGATATTGAATCACATTTATCAATTAAAACTTATGTAAATCAATTTACACAAGTTAGTTCAAATACTAAAATATATGTTGATAAAGAAATACAAACTTATGTTTATACTGATAAAGATATGGCATCCTATAGTCAAAGTTCTAATAATGATATAAATAATAAAGAATCAGAAACAAAATTAATAGTAAATTTTTCTGATATAGAAGCAGTTACCCCTATGTTTAATGGAAACAGGCATGAAAATATTCATTCTTGGTTTCAAAACTTTGAAACTCATGCTAAATTATTTAACTTGTCCGAAATGCAGAAATTTTTATTTGCAAAAAGATGTTTGAAAGGTAATGCATTAACTCTAATTAGAAGTGAACTTCATTTAAATTCTTATGATAAACTAAAAAATCTTTCGCTTGAAGAATTTGGACTTAGTTGCAATAGTGCAGAAGTACATGCAATGTTGCAAAAAAGAAAGCAAAGGTATAATGAAACTCTTCAAGAATATTTCCTAAAAATAAAAGAAATTGCTACTCAAAGTGATATTGATGACTTAGCTCTAATCACTTACATAATTCAAGGAATATCAGACCAAACAAAGAATAAAACAATTCTTTATGGAGTAAATAATCTTTTTGAACTTAAACAAAAACTTAAAATTTATGAAAAAATTAAAAGTGACTTAGACAAAAATAAATTTCAAAGTAATAAGGGACCATATATGAAAAAAGAAAACCCAAAATATGAGATTAAGTGCTTTAAGTGTAATGCACCAGGACATAAAGCCCCGGCTTGTCCTAAAAATAAAAATGTAACCCCGAATGTGACAAAACCCAAAATAAATCACACAACACAGGAGAACCCATTAAATCAGTGTAAATATTGCTCAAAGAAAGGACTTTTGAATCAATTTCACATGGGCTCCTCGTATGTAAACAACCCAAATAATGCGTCCAAAATATGACAAATATCCAATAGCAATTAATATCCGGATATAAAGTAGAAAACAAATACCTAAATGGATATAAAATAGAAAATGGATATAAAGTTGAAAATAAATACCTAAAGGGACGTCCAAAACAAAATAAAAATGAAAAGGTAAACAAAGAGATATTATTGAATGTTGATACCGGGTCAACATTGAATATAATACCAAGTGATTAGGTGTTAAAATTAAATATTCCTATTAAAAATGTGAGGAATTAAAAGTTACCCAAACGAAAGGACAGTTAACACTTAACAAAATTTGTGAGTTTCCTCTTAGGATAGGCGAAATTGTTAAATCAGCTAAGTTTTTTATAATTGATACTGATTTACCATATGCTTTATTAGGGTTGCAAACTTGCAAAGATTTTTGTTTGTTTATTGATTGTGTTGAGCCAGTTGTTACTCAATTTGGTAAGAGATTGATCACCTCTGCTAATTCTAACAGTGACAACTTATCTTTGCACATTAGACAGCAAAATCTCCAAAATGTTAAGATTAAAAATGGTGAAAAAATAAAAGTTAAAGATGTTTCAATAAAAGTAAACATTGAAAAAAAATAAAGTAAAGGGTAACAAAAAGAAAAGGAAAAATAGGAAAAAGAAAGAATGTCCCAAAATTTCAAAAGATTCGAAGATAGAACTAAGTAATGGGTGCACACATTATCAGGTTAATATCTACGAAAAGATAAAAAAATGAGAGCGAGATAGAAAATTTGGACTTAAAAGAAATTTTAAAAAGTTACGATGATATTTTTGCAAAACATAAACACGACGTGGGAGAAATCAGAATGGAACCACAAAGAAACAGGTTAACTTCAGATTTACCTATATCTCTAAGGCCGTACAAAACATCCCCAAAACAACAACAAGAAATTGATGTACAAATAGAAGAATTGTTAAAAAATAAAATTATTAAAGAAAGTTCATCCCCTTATGCAGCTACAGTAACTTTAGTGTTTAAAAAAGATGAAAATAAAAAGAGTCGTTTATGTGTTGACTTTAGGAAATTAAATCAAATTACAAAAACAGATTCTGAACCCCTACCTTTAATACAATCTTTAAATGAAAAATTGTCTTATAGTAGTTATTATTCTAAAATAGATTTATCACAGGGATATCATCATGTTCGTATTCATCCTGATGACACTGAGAAATTAGCATTCGCTACTCACAATGGTCTGTTTGAATACTTAAGATTACCTTTTGGCTGGAAGAATGCACCAAGCATCCTTCAACGTACAATTCGTAGAATTTTAAATAAACATAAAATTAAATTTGCTACAAACTACTTTGATGATATCATTATATTTTCTAATTCTTATGATGAACATTTAACCCATCTTAAAAAGATTTTTGATATTTGTAAACAAGAAAACTTACAATTAAAACTTATATATATATATATATATATATATATATATATATATATATATACATATATATATATATATATATATATATATATATATGCGTGTAGACTTTACTGTTACGAAAGAATGTATGACGGTTTTCTATCCATGTATGCAGGTTCCGATTTATAAACAGTCACCCTATGAGAGAAGAATAACATTAAATGGTTTATTCCTAATTTACATCTGTAATTTAAACTCTACAACTATTCCCAAGTAGCACCTGATATTAGATATTACCAGAAAATCGGCAAAATCTAACGTTATCCTGCACAACTTCTAAGATTAGAAAGATACAAGAGGTCGCTGTTTGCTCAGCATCGTATAATATTAGATTTAATGCAAACTAATATTATCTAGCGTTTGCTGTAATATTATATAATATTAGATTCTATGCAAACTAAGATTATCTAGCGTTCACCATAGTATTATTTTGCATTAGTTATAACGCTTTATAATATTAGGTTTTGTATTTTCTGATATTATCTTGCTTTGCTCTTTATTTTTGGAATAAGCAAGAGGAGGATTTGGATGGTAGTAGAATAATTCGGCGATATAATTTTATTTAATTTTCTGTATTGCTGTGAAGCAGTAAAACATGGAACAATAGTTTTATAATGTCATTCCATGCATTATTACACAGCAATGCAGAAATACTAAATAAAATTATTTTAGCGAACTCTGCTACCATCCATTCTCCTCCCTCTTACTCCAAAGTATATCTTATGTTCTGCTGATTTTTCAAATTTATTTAAGAAATAATACTATATCACAACTTTTATTGATATTTTTTTCCTTTCTTCATGCAATGGGTTTTCTGACAAATTTTATATCATTAATAATTTTCAAGTTTTTAATTTTAAAATGTACTCTTAATTTTTTTTTTTTTTAAATAAGCTTATTTTAACAAAATCTCAATTGAATTTGTTAGTTTGTAATATATATACATATTTTTTTTTAAATGTGTAACTTAAGCCATTTGCAATTTCACAATTATCATTCATTATTTATATTTTGAAATTGTAAATTAAGAAAACAACACCACATAATTGCTAAGTTAAATTTACATTTGAATTGAGTCGAAAATTTAGCTTAACTTTTATTTCTACTATATAACTAAGTCATTCATTTCCAAAAATATTACAATAAAATTATATCTCGAATTTTTAAACTGTTATTTTTTGTAATAACTGAAACAATAAAGAAAATTTTTAAAAAATATCAAATTAATTACTTGCATAAATTATTTCACTTCTATCACTGAAATTAAAGAGAGAACTACTTACGTAACTTTATCCTTTTAGAATCTGAAATTTTACTTACAAAACACTTGAAACAAAACTTAAAGGCACCTGTAGAAATATTTTCAGGGAGTGGAAACAAAAAAAGCCTTTATGAATTTGTATTAAAAAAATTTGCAATTATTTTTTATGATGTAAAAATAATTTTACATTGGGACATCAGAAATTTTTAGCGATTCAATAATTAGTTAAAGTATTATGTACTTTTATTTACTTAAAGTTTAGATAACATTTAAATGTCAAAACCAGAAAAAATTAGTAAATATTGTATTTTATCAGAATTAAATTTGCACAAACATTTAATTGCATACAATAATGAGACGAAAAAACATAATACTTTTTTTACTATAAGTTGCTTTATATTGATTCAAATTTGACTACCATCAGTTACTTTTGAAAAACCTTGCTATCACAAAAAAT
This sequence comes from Parasteatoda lunata, assembly GCA_949128135.1. NCBI lineage: Eukaryota > Metazoa > Arthropoda > Arachnida > Araneae > Theridiidae > Parasteatoda > Parasteatoda lunata. The sequence continues at coordinate 31,625,602 of OX421973.1, read as the reverse complement.
TCTTTAATAATATTCTTTATAATATAAGCAATATTCTTTTCTAAATTGATCAGGAACTTTTATCATAATATAAATGATATTCAGTCAAAAGAACTTTTTGCGATTATAATTATTTTACAATTATATTATTTTAAACATGATAAAAATAAAAAAGCAGAAATTTTTTTCTCAAATTTTAAATTAATAATTATGTGAGAATTTCCAAAATTAAAATAATAAACACAATGTTGATAATGAAAATCCTCAAGAGTTTGAGTTATACTTTAAAATCACCATTAAAAAAAATTGCTTCCGATATCATCACAGAAATTAAATGGAGAAATACTTACGTAGCTTTATTCTTTAAGTATTTGAAATTTTATTGAACAAAACACCTAAAACAAAACCCAAACACAAAGTGGAAATTTTTCAAGGGAGTGAAACCAGGAAAGTAACTAATATTATGAACATTGCTATTATTTTTTGTAATGTAAAACCTACTTTTAGGGGCACATCAGAAATTATCATCAATTCGATAATTATTTAAAGGTGTTATGTACTAAACCAACAATCTTTGCAAACAATTCACATAATATTTTAATTTCAAAAGTGTCAGTAAATATTATGTTTAATCTAAATTAAATTTTCACAAACATATAATAGCAATCAAGAACGAGACGAAAAAATAATAACATTTTTAACAGTATCTTTTAAAAGTTGCCTTTGGTATGAATGATCAAAATTTGACTACAATCTATTACTCTTTTGAGAACGTTGCTATAAAAATAACGATTTTTGTTTAAAACAATTCCATTGCTTTCATTTCGCAGATTATAGATTATGCGTTATGACATAAATAGGTTTAGAGAAAAGCAGGTGTAATATGTAAACATTTTAAACAGAGCTTTTCAGAAAATAAATTTTAAAAAATTAAGCAGACGCTAGAGTCAATTTTCTGGTATTGATCAATTAGCCATCAAAAAAAAAAAATTTTTTAAAAATTATGTATTTAAAAACCTGCTTTGCAAAGAACCTTACTGATGAAAACTTAAACAAGATTCTACTCTACGTTGGTTTAAATTTTTTGCTTTAACAATAATGTAAATAAATGTCCAGCTAAATTTTTTATATTAATCCAAAGAAATTTTTACTATTATCATTATTTTAAACATCATAAAAATATATATATACACTTCTTATCTCAAATTTGAACTAAATAATTCAAAATTAAAGTAAAAATACAATGCTAGTAGTATAAATGCCCATAAGCTAGAGTTACTGTTTAACAATGATGTTAAAATAAAATTGTCTCCGATATTTTGAAAATTTAAAAGAAACCGAATTTTATCTACATCTAATTTCAAAATGCTTAAACATTACAATCATGACTATAAAAAAATTTCCAACATTATACCTATCTTATTAAGTTTTATTAATGAACACATATCTGCCTATCCCATTTTCTAAAATTTCGAAGATTTATTACAAAGATGCAGTAGTTAAGAATAAAAAAAAATTAATCAAACCAAATCATGACAAACATTATTTCACAATTTAATTATATTATTTCAAAACAAAACACAATATAAACTTCACTCAACTATAAAAGCAATATATTCTTACCATCATTGTTTAATATAAACATAATCCTTAAGAACACATATTTGTCATTAAATAAAATAATTTTTATTTTTAATGCAAAAAGCAATAGTTTGACTATGTGTTATCATTTTAATTATTATTTTTAAATAGAAAGAATTCCAAAACTTTACAGTCATTTATTTCATGCAGTTCAAAGTTCTTTTCCCTTCACTTGCAATTTTTTGCTTATGTGCAACTATTTTTCAGAGCAATAAACTGATGAATCGTAGCTTTAGTGAAAGATTTTATAAAATTGTCAGCAACAGTAAACAACGTGTAAAATACACTGCAGGGATGAATCACACAGAGATACACTTTTCGTCAAACTTCTACACAACAACAAGAGGAATTTCAGCTCCGGCAGATTTAAAGAGAATCGAACAGCATATACACAGCAGTTGTTTTGTTTTCTGTCAGGATCGAACTTACGGGCCCTCGTCTTCTACCAGTATGTCATTCTCCATTTGCATTATCCAACAGCCTCAGACGAAGCTAAAATTATAAGAGAAGAAGAGTTAAACTTTACATTGAAAACACTAAATTTAAAACTCTACATTACTTTATTACTTTGAAAACATTAAATTAGTAAATATAAAAAGTATTAAGCATTGAATATTTCTTTAAAACTTAAATCATTTAAAATTAATTTTAATAGGTCTAAAATTTAATAGGTAGATTTCAGTAACAATACCTGCACCAAAAATCTTAGTAACACTGCGCAAGAATCGAAAAACATTTCATTTATAACCGCTCTCAAGTAATAATTTTATTTATTCTTAATTATTTTTTATTTTAAAAAAAGAAGAAATTATAGTTCAAAACCCTTAAGCCCTTTTTAATTGAAGTGAATATTCAAGTATATATACAGATACAAAAATATATCAAATTCAATGCTTTTTTTTTTAAAGATAAAGTACAATGATACTTAACTATCAAAATATTTTTGCACATTGTATAAGCTGATAGAGCCAATAGGAAATATTCACACTTTTATTAAGAACTTCCTAAATAAAAATTTTAACACCTTTTCAGCACTGCTCTTCATTTAACGTAAACACAACTTTGAATAAACCATATTGTTGCTAATTTTTTAACCATTTGCTATCATTTATAAATTCATATAATTAATCATGTATCAAAAACATGCAAATCTGTCTATACTCAAGAAATGAAAATCAAAATGTTTAACTCATTATTTTACAATATATTAAACAGGAATCTTTAATTAATGTAACAATAGTGTTCTTCTTGTGAATAAAATTTCAAACATTCTAAATGTGCCTAATGGTTTTAACTAAAAAGTAGCCGATTAATTGATAATAATTTTAACATGGCAAACTTCTTCACTAAATATTATTTTTTTTCTTTATCATTGTTGCAGTGAAATTCTGTCAGATGCGAATTACCATGTAAATATTGTTTTTACGACCCTATTCTAAACTAACTACAATACTTGTAATTTATAGTCGGACAATACGTTTTAACAGAGTAGTCAACTACTACAAGCAAACATTATTAAAAATGAGCACAATCATAATATTTAATGAGAGATTTATTAAATCATTAAATTAATTCTTGAATGTTTTGAAGAAGCGGTCAAGATTATTAAGTACGCTGAATGTTTCTACAGGAGAAACACTACCTACGATACTACTTTAAAGTTTTATGTATCTATCATTGAAATTTATAAAGTTTACTAAAAAATTACTAAATTATAAATACCTTTTGAAGTTAAAAATGTCATTCTAGCTGATTACCACGATCAATGGCGGCGGCGATATAAACATTCCAAAGGAAGTTACAACTCAACAATTGCACTGGCGGAAACAGCTGATTTCTGCTAATATTATCGTTACGTTTTCTGGTATAAGTTTGAAGTGGCCAAAAATGATATTTTAAGTAATACTTAATTTATTGTTTTCTTTCATAAATAAATGTTTATTTATTAATAATATGGGATAAACTTCGCAAAAATGTGGCGCTGTACCAAAAGTAATGAAATAGATGATTATTTTGAAATTTCGGATGTTAGATCGAATACTGTACAATCTTATATCAAATTAGTTCTAACATTAGAAGAAAGGATTCAAGAGTTTTGCGTTTTCTAGCACGGCAGTATTATATTGCATCTTGCCAGTAGTAGATCATATCTTTTTGCTACCTGGGTTACCTATTTGAAAGTTGCTTATTTTGTAATTTAGTTTTAATATTTTAACTAATTTTTAAAAAATATAATTTTTTTTAATTTTTTTTATTGACAATTTTTTTCTATAGCCTTACTTAAATTTTAGGTTTAGTTACTTAAATTATCCAAATGATTTTTATTAAAGGGTTTTATGTTTCATAGATGGCAGCACTGAAATGTAATTTGCTTCACATTTTTTCTACCAAATATATTTTTAAAATTATTTTGTACAATTTAAGTTATAAGCACTGTTATTTGTTATTTTCCTCCTAGCCAATTTTTGTTAACTGTTAGATTAGTATATTTATTTTTAGGTCATTTTGCTTTCAAATCCAAGCCGGTAAGTTTGTTTTTGATTTCTTTTACCTCAAACTCATTTTCAATTGCATTTTTATTTTTTAGCGATATAGCCGCATTATAAGGAGTAATTTTTCTCTTAGGGTACTCACACACACAGATATATGGGTGATTCTCACGAAATCTGACGATTCACTGTCCCTTGCTCCAAGATCTAATACTATAATACTAAAAGAACTTTTTTTAAAAAAATAAATAAATAGCATTGCTGTTAGCATTTTAAAATGACTTTGCACTATAGCATTGACTGTTTGGCATACTTAAAAAATTTAATTGAATATCAAAATGTCAATTTCCTGGCATGTCCCAAACAATGTTTCCAATAATAACTAGCTTCAAAACTTCCCATAAATTTTTAAAATATCTCAATTTTTTTATCTCAACCGGTGTAAGCATTTCTAGAATATGCGCAGAGAGTATTATTTACAAAAACTTCGTTTAAAATAATTTTTTCCATCAATAATTTGTTTGTCCCAAGAAAATCTGTCATTTTCCTGGCTACTTTTATTTAATGGTTTATAACCAAAATAGATCAATAGCCAGCAATCAATATCTTATGTTAATAGATTGATTAGATACCCTCCTATATGAACATGTCTTGTTGCATGAATAAAGAATCAATTTTCTGGTTCAAAATTTATTTCAAAAATTTTTTCAAGGGGAGTAGGTTTTTGTGTTGTCATTTTCCTGGCTTCTTGAAATCATTTATAGCATAAACTACATAGATTTATCTGAGTTATTTTACGATATCCTCTTGTTTTCTGCAGAATATAAACGTCTTAGGCCAAAATATAAAATTAAACTAAAGTTATATGCTTTCAAATGGCGAATTTGTCATTATCCTGGCTGTCATTTTCCTGGCTTATGAATGCCAGGATATTGAAATGATACCAGAAATTTTTTTAACTGCTAATACTGTAAGGAGGGAAAGCAAATATTAACCTAATACCAAGTTTATGTATGATTGTAATATGCTTGGATCTAATCAAAGTTATTTATTTATTTTATGATTGATTATTATACACAATTTTATTCTGTACATATCAGCAACAAAAATATTTTTGTTTCTTTCTACAGTGGATAAAAAGAATTAATTTAAGCAAATTATGGTCCATCTAACATGAAGGCTTAAATTGAGTTATTTATTATTAACTTAAAAGTACTGTTTTTTAAACTTCTAAGCTAATATGTCGTTTTCCTGGCATTTAAGATTTGGTGAATTTCAATTTTATATATTTTTCTCGAGCAAATATCAATCAACTACACAGCTGTCTGTAAGATATTAATAAGTGTAACTAAAGTATACAAAAAAAATTTTAGATTATTTTGAAGACTTTAAATTTGAAGAAAGTTTTTGGTTCGAATTGTCATGTTTAAAAAGAATCACCCATATAGGTAAATATTCGAATTTTACATTTTCCTTCTTTTTTAAAATGTTGAAATATAAGTATCGTAAAATTTAAAAAAGTATTTTAGGCAAAATTTTAATCAAGCTAATTTATGGGAATGTTTTCAAAAAGTATCAGAGAAGATTTATATTAACTCTTATCTATGTGTTAACCAATTCATATTAAATAAATATGGGTTATCTCGGTATTACTCTATGTTTCTTATTCTATAGTGAAGCGGAAAAAAACCCTTGATTTAATGTAGCACTTTTAAATTACTAGGAGGATTTATTTCAACTCAAACTATACACTTTTCTGCAATCAATGTTTTATTCCTAAGAGATATGTCATTTGCAAAACAACCACATTTATTTTATTTTGTTCTCTTTTACCTTAAAACTGTAAATAATATTTCTGATATGAAATGTTCTTAACTTTGAGATCTAAAATTATAAATTTTCTAATCGATGAGTTTTATCTATATGTACTGAATTATTATAACCATAATTAATATTGAATATGATTAAAATAATTTTTTAATACAATTTTCTAAATTCTAAAAAAATCTAAAACTTATTTTATGTTTACATGTGTTAAGCACATGTGTTAAGCATTTTTTAAGCAATTTTTTTTTCTTTTTTTTTATTTGAAGAAGGTTTTTTAAGCGTCACTCATGAGTCCAGTTGATTTTTTCCAGACCAAAAGACTTAAAGGTTATAAGTTAAGATGTAACGGAAAGTTTGTTGATATCTTTTTGGTTTTGAAGAAACAGTTAGGAAGTTTAGATGAAAAAATAAAGATAAAACGAAAAATTTGTTGATATCTTTTGGTTTTGAAGAAACAATTAGAAAATTAGTCGATTTTTGTTTGATTTGAAAAAAAAAATAAGAAGTTTAGGAGAAATAATTTGAAAAGAATCATTGAGTTTTCGCTAAACAAATGAAAAAAGTTCAAAACCGAAAAGAGAATATTTTGGCAAAAAATTAAGTGACCTTTTTCTCCATCAATTAAAATAGAATTTTAACAAGTAAAAACAACTCTGAATAGTATATGTTAGTAAAACAAAATTTAAAATCATGTTGCAAAGCAAGTTTCAAAGTTCATGTTGCAAAGCAGTTTGGTTTAACAAAATTTGAATGCGATTTCATTTATTTTGTGATTGATTTTCCTTTTGGCAATAAAAAAAAATCATAAACAGTAATCTAATTACCTCAGAAAGCTAGTTTTTGACTGTATAAAAATAAATGGTCAGAATCGTAAAGAGCGGTAGGTTACAAAGGATTTGTGAAATTTAGAACTGCAGAGTATAATCAATGTACGCCGCTGTACACCTCCAAAATATAAACTTGCTGTTTGGGAGCTGGTACTTATTTAACTAAATTATCTTAATTGCAAGTTTTGTAATGATTATTACAAAAAATCCCATTCTGAAAGCTGTTTTGCCGATATTTGAGGATTTGGCGACCAATTTGCCGATTTCACCAAGTTATCGTTAAATCTCAAAATTAAAAAATAATAACTATTTCCGGGCCCATTTTAAGACGCCATTTTTGATAATAAACATTTAATGCATGAAATTAAAATAATTTAATTCAATAAAAGTGCCAGTTCAAAATTAAAGCACTAGTGGAGTCCGTCTTAAAGAAAGTTACACAAAGTTTACTACAATTATATATATATGATGCAATCAAAGGCTAGATAATCATAGAAATTTGGGCTTATTCAAATTAATAGGCATCCTATTAAATAAAAATAAGCAGACACTTTATTAATTTATATCCAGCTCCTTTAACAGCTTACGTTGGATTTTTCCATGGATTATAATGATGGTTTCCCATAGCAGGAACGTTGGGATTCTGCACAGATTTATCTAGCCATGAAAATATGAAAAAGCCATGCATTTTCGATGGCTCCCGATATTTAACCAGAGATTCTAAACGAGAATTAGTTGAAAAAATATCCTTAATTTAAATGTCTTTCAAGCGGGAAAATTTAGAGATTTTGATTTGTTCATAACCATGATAATCATGACGACATTCAGTCGGTAGGAAATTTTTTGGATATATATATATATATATATATATATATATATATATATATATATATATATATATATATATATATATATATATATATATATATATATATATATATATATATATATGTACGATATGCTGATAAAGTCAAGAAATTATTTAGATGACAAATATTTTATACAAATATTGGCTTTTCTCAGTTATTGAATCATAACTATTTTCTCAAAACAGAAATAATCCTCTCTTCCAAAAGAAAATTTTAACGCTTTTTTGTTAGAATCCAAACATAAATATATTTTATGTAATAAAAAGATTTATTGCCTCCTAAAGTCCCAAACATTCGTGAAGTACATCGAAAAAATACTTTTTTTAAAAATCCGATTTTGAAAGATGAGACGATGGTTTTTAATCCGATTTAAAACGCAATTTATAAAACACTTCAAAAGGAGAAGAAGAAAAATTTCCCTTAAAAATATATATATAAATCTGAAAAATATTTCATAAATTATTTTGCTTCTTACATGCCTTCATGCTTTCAGAATATATTTTTTCAAGATAAACTTTAAAAAAATCTTCTGGTAAATTATTTTATTCAGGAGAAAATATTAAAATAACAACTAATCTTCTTCTGCGTAATACTTTGAAGATTTTTTTATAGTAAGTTCTGGAAATGGAATCTTTATAATTAAAAAGTTAAAATAAGAAATAAGAAAATTTTATTTTTGTTGTTTTCGAGAAAAATTTATTAATAGATTTTAGTAATAATATTACTTACTGATAGATTTTAACTAACAGTATGTTTATATTTTTACGATTGATTGAAATACACTCATTTTCTATTATTCTTTTAATCTAATAAAATGCTTTAATATTTTTTAAACAGTTATATTTCCTTATACTACTGAGTAGGTAAATATACATTTTCAAAATTCGATTTCTTAATAACTATTCGACCATATTACTATGATCAGATTTTGCATTTTGGATGTGAAGTTACATTCTTTAAAATGATGTACGAAATTACATACCTTACCATTATAATATTTTTTCTATTTTATTAAGTAGGGGAGAGTGGGATCAATTGTAACATTTTTTACTTAACTATTTTTAACTAACAAAAAAATCCAATATATTATTAGTATTAATTGACAGACGAGTAAAGTAGACTTATCCTCTACTAGAAAAAAAATACCTTATTTCAAATGTTATTATATTAGTTTTTAACAATTTTTGACAGTCGTGCACTTGTCCCCTTACGGGGTCAATTGTAACAGTTCATAAATTCAACTAAAACATAGTTAATTATACATATTATCATAGTTGTGATATATTTTTTTATTGATCAAAATAGTAGTGATATTTTAGGAGTAAAAATAATAATGAGCAGAGACCTAAAGGGTTAAACTTTTAACTTTAAGGGGTTAAAAATTTTAATTTATGCTGTATAAGGTGACAAATAAAATAATGCACATGCAACATAACATAAATGATGTAGGGAACTACTGGTGGCTCTTAAAGAGTTAAGTAATGGTTTGTAAACATAAGATTATTTATTTTCAGCTGTTACATTCGTCCCTTTACTTATTGTTACAATCGTCCCCAAGACGCCATTTCAGCTTCATTTGTTAAAAACAATTCTAGTTAATTAGCAAAACTAATCTTTTTTTTTGCAATGTTAATTAAGGTGTCCTCTTACATATTCGGTTAATAGTTTTTATTTGTTTAAACAAAATTACTTTGTTACAATACAATATTCTAATACCAAAAAGTACTTACTAGTAGTAACTTACTAGTAAGTACTTACGTAGAGTAAAAATATCTTTTGTGATGTAACTCATTCAAAAGTACATAAAAATGGTTGCCAGCAGGGGTATACATGTAGATTTATTAAATACACCTTGTGCGCCACCTAGGAATCAAATCTAGAACCCGACACTCGAAATTTTTGCTCTGCTACAATCGTACCCTGTTACAATTGACCCCACTCTCCCCTAATAAAAATCTACTAAAAAATATTTTTTGCGTGGTTTTACCCTTGGATGATGAAATGCGCAAAAAGTAAAAGTAACATTACGGGGTCCAAACTTTGGACCAATCTTCTGACCAAACTATTGGAACCATATTTCCCAGATTTCGGGTCAAAAATCCGAATCCATCGAAAAAAAGATTTGTTAATACAGAGAAAGTACGTTTTTGTGTCTGATTCTTCAACTAAAAATGTCGGCTGCTTTAAGTGATTTACATATTTAAGGTAACTCCTTTGAACTATTAATATTGAGTCCTAGAACATGATGATCCGATCAAGAGTTATTTAGGGGTGTCCGTTTTTCCTATTGAATATACTATGTTTATCACGTTTCAGAAACTCAAACTATTATGAAACGGAAAAAATTTAACGGAAAAGTTTTTTATTTCTTGCTTATTATTTTTTTATTTCTTTTGTAAGTTCAATGATGACTCTTCAATTATGCTTGCTTGGCATTTTCTACTAAGCACTCAACTGATACAGTGCAAACTACGATAAAAAAATACTGGCACCCTGATACATAAAATCAAACTTACCGTAAAATTTTATATACTTTTTACGGTGATATTTGTTTAATTGCGGTGATCTTACAATAAATATTACTTAAAAATTTACGATATATTAGATTTTGCTTTGTGAAATTTTACTGTGCAAGGATTTTACGATAAAAAGTGCTGGCACACACAATGCTGATATTTTTACGGCAATTTGATTCAGAATTTTTATATATATCATTATGCTTCATGTACTAAAAAAATCTTTAAAAAGCATCAGAACAAAGCGATAATAAATAGTAATAGTTATAATAAGAATAGTAAACTTTCCATCACTATAATGTACAGGAAATATAAAAATTTCTTTAGCATCTTTTAGTTTTACGTACCTAGCTGGAGGTCCAAATAAGAAATTTTAGTTTATCGGTTATTTATTATATATAATATTCATACTTTTTTAATAATCAACTTTTTTTTTAGTTTTTTACTTTGTCATTCCAAAAGGTGAAAAAGAATTGGAAGTACGACTTTTCTTTTACAGAATGTTTAGATTAAATCATCATCTTAGGGCAAAATATTCACAAATATTTTCAATCGTATTATCGTTTGATATTTTTTGTTTTTCATTAAATTGAAATGAAAACTTGATAATCATCATTTCTTTGTCACATTTTTGATTAAAATTTTTTTTCGCTTCTGACCACATCCTATTTGTTTTGTTTTTTAATTTTAAATCATCAAAAACATTTAATAATTTCAATAATACTTTTTATTCCTCAATGATAATTTTTATTTTTCAATAAAACTAAATGTTTTTTTTAACTTCAATATACTTGTGAACGAAAAAAATTATTAAATAAATGGTAAAAATTTTGATTTTATTATCTAGAATTATGTTGTTGTTTATTTTTACAAAAATGTCATTACCGTGCAGTACGATAATTTTACCAGAATTATTTTCTCGGTGCATTGTCAGAATAATTTTTTTTAAATATTTGTGTGTAATATATGAAATTATAATATAATATTGATATTTATATTAATATTTTAACAATAATTTTCTGCTTAATGCATAATAAAGTATATATTATATATATTTCCTTTTAATACTGGTATATTTGATGTATTTCCTTTTAATACTGCAGTAGACCGACCCATTTTTTCTTTCATATTATTTTTATTAAAACTACTTTAAAAATAACTCAAAAATTATTTTTACTATAACTTATATTTCTGAAATCTAAAGAAAAGATTTATTGGCCTCTTTAAAAGCGATCACTCAAATAATCTTTCAAACATTGTTACCTTAGGAAACCAAACAATGACTTAGAAGCTGCTTTAAAGTGCTTGTTCCAAAACACGTCAAAGTGACAAAATAAACATGTAGTCTTTCACTCAACGTCTAAAAGAAAAACTGTTATTTGTAAAACCGTTTTATGCATCTTTCAAGAACTGAAAGCTTTATTTTTGCTGAGGTTTTGAAAAATGTACAACATTCAGTAGAATTTTATTCACAATTTTTTTAAAAATGAATACGTTCAAAATAAAAATGCGACGCTGCATGTTTTTATTACGATGAAAACTTTTATCTATAGCTTATAGTATGTATTTTATTAGTATATGTCAATTTGATAAATGGATTTCTTCTGCAGGGGAAATTACATGGAATAATATGGTAAAATTATGAAAGTATTGAAAACTTCGAGAAATTTTTTGATCATGTTTCATTTAAAGATATTATACATGAGTTTAGTTAATGTCTCTCTAATATCGTATGTGACGCCGCCATTATTTTGGGTGTTCAATAGTACGTTGCATTTTGTTTTGAAGTGAAAAGACAATAGGATATAGAAACTTAAAATAACAAAAATGAGTAAAAAATGAACTAGGAATACGGTGGAACAAGAAAAATTAGATGTAGAATACAAAGTTCATGAATTATTTACTATTAAACTTGTAGTAAATAAATGTTCGTGCAGCCACTCTGCCCGCCACAGAATCGAAACTACTAATTTGAAATTTCACGTGTTGAAAGGATAATTGGGTAGTTCCACTTCAAGAAGTGGTAGGTAGGCACTTTATTTACGTCGCACTAGAGGCAATTGGCGCTGGTCTGGGAAATATCCCTGAGGATGCTTCGAAGACATGCTATTGCAATTTTTATCCTCTGCAGAAGGGACTGCTCTCCCACTTTGGTAGTCCGACGACCTGCGTGTGAAGTCGAGCACTTTATGGTAGAACAGTTTAACAAGGGTCGATACCGCGCACCCTTGGTCCATACGCAAGCTAATCAAGGTGATCAGCCACCCGCTTACTAACGGCTGTCAGTGATGCTTGACTTCTGTGTTTTACTGGAAACGGTGTCTTTACAAAAAGTTCACTGCATGGCCACTTCAAGAAGAAGAAGATTCATTGATACCCAGACATGTGACCTATGACCTCAGTATTTATAAAGAAGTTAGCGTGTTAAAGTCGAACTTTCCACATAAGTCGAAGTTGTTTCACATAAGTTAAGATGTTAATTAACGTGAAATTATTTAGATACTACGCCGTATCGCGCATCGAATTAGTTAAAATATAATTATTTCTCTTCTATGTCTTTTACTTAGGTTTATTATTTATTTATATTTTTATTGTTCCCGTGATATATTTTTGTTTTGTGTACTTCAATGCATAATTAGTTTGTTTATGTTCTACATGGCTTCCTCCCTGTCTTTGTGTTAAGTAAGAAATATTCAGTGACAGAATTGTCTTGCGAATGAAGTTAGAATGAGTCACTTAAGAGAATTGATACTGGACGGGAATGCTTGACTTGAGAATTGATACAGTTAATAACGTAAACAAATGCCACAAAACGAAATCAGAAGTCGACATATCCACGCTACTTTTCTTGCAATTATCCCATTTTTATTTATTAATTGAACATAAATTTTTCTTTATTTTTGGAATTCCAGTTTTTTTCAAAAGTTATTGCAATTCGAAGAGTTTTTTTTTTTTTCTTTTTCAACTTCTTTTTTTTTTTCCTTCTTTTTTTAATATTTGAATGAATTTTGCAACAATTGTGATAAACTTCACTTAATACATTTTCATGTCTTATTGTACTTATTTTAATCTTTATTTTAGTCCTTATTTTATCATGCTACGAATACAAAATTTTAAAAAATTAGGGCTCATACAGTATAATGCTTCAAACTTTTTTTTTTAAATTATCCATAACTTTCTGTATTCACAAATGGAAAAAAATCATGAAATTTTTATTTCGTTTTGAATTTTTAAAACTACATGAATATAGTTTTCATTGTGTGTGTGTGTGAGTTTTAATAGTTTCACGAATTGGTGATGCTTTAGAAAAAAATTTCAAAATATGATTTCGTATAAAAATGATTATTATATTTATTATATTATAAATTTTCGTTGATTCTCAAAACTGACTAATATCCTTAACTACGACGAATATATATATATATATATATATATATATATATATATATATACAATTAGCTTAATTAATTCATTTCCAAAATCAATGACATTATAATCTCGTAATATTAGCCACTCCAAACATTGCTTATACTTCGTCCTATTCTTAAAAGATTCATTATTTATTTTAAGTTAATTAAATTTAAGGATTAAAACACAATAACAATGTAACTAACTAGAGTTAATTTCTAGAAAAATTGATATTTTTTGTTGAATAAATTTCGTGATTATTTATAGGTGCATGATAAGAGTTTATTAGAAAAATAAAGATAAAGCAAGTTATTAAGATCCAACACAATAAAAGTAAAAAGATAAAAATGTATTTAAAATGCTTTTTCCTGTATAAAAAATTGTTCTAAACAATAATCTCTCCTTATTTATTGCAATTATTTCGTGAGAAATAAGACACGTGATCTTAATAGAGCAATTTAAACTTTATATTAAGTATTTAGCATAATTTCAACAATAGTTAATGAAATTAAACGAGTATTAAAGCAAGATAAAATTAAGACAGTAAAATAAAATTAAGATATTATGATACGATAGGGAGAATTATGATAAAACCTGGATGAGAAGTTGAGCAAGTAGAAAGACGAGGAAGCTAGACGACTCGATAGTTTAATTTTGTTAATTATTAAAAAATAAAATTGCTTTGCTTCAATTAAACTTTTTAAAAATGTTTATTTTATAACAATAAATACTTAAATATCTATTTCGTTACAAATTTAAGATGTTTTTCAAATTTTCGAATAAACATTTTTATTTTTTACAAAAAAGAATACTTCCTTATTTTACACAAAATAAAATTTGCTGCATATTCTGCTTACTACAATAAAATAAGTCTTAACACTAAATTCAAACTAACAACTGCTTATTCCTTTAAAATTAAATTCTGATTATTACTGTTGAATAAATGTTTCCAAGAAATGCAAATAAACAACTGCTGATTACTATAAAATTCTGCTTATTTCTATAAAATAAATATTTCTCCAAAATACAAATTAACAACTACCTATTACTATAAAATTTTGCTTATTACTATAAAATTTTGTTTATTACTATAAATCATAAATTTCCCCGAAATATAAATTAACAACTACTTATTACTATAAAATCCTGCTTATTGCTATAAAATAAAATTTCTAAGAAATACAAATTAGCAAAATTCTATAAAATTTTGTTTATTGCTTAAAAATAAATGTTTCCAAGCAATACAAACAAACAGCTGCTGATTACTATAAAATTCTGCCTTATATAAATTAAATATTTCTACGAAATACAAATAAACAACTGAAAGATTGCTATAAAATTCTGCTTATTACTATAAAATAAATTTTTCCTAGATATGCAAATTAACAACTGCTTATTACTATAAAATAAATATTTCCAAGAAGCGCAAATTAACAACTACAATGCTGCCACGTCCAAAGACCAAAGTTCGAGTTGCGCATGTCACCTAGCGACGTTTAGAGTTAAAAATAATGTTTTATTAACGATTTTCTCAAACGCAGAAAAAACGAATCGGTTTTTTAAAATCAAGACACTTATGATAACACAGTATTTTATGTCAACACAGTATTTTATATTATTACACAGTATCACAGTTGACACTAATGTCAACACAGTATTTCATATATTATAGAACTTGAACTTGAACAATTAGAACATTTCTGCAATATTTGTGAAACCTATTAAAAAATCTTAAATGAAAAGTTTCGAAACTTCATACCTGATGGACCTTAATTTGGCTTTAATCTTAATTAATTTTCGAACTTAAAATGTGTTGGAGGTGAAAGGAAGAATTTGACGTGAAAGTAAAAGAATAACGACGCTTTAATAAACATTTTAAAAATCAAAACATTTTAACAAACATGCAGTGGTCTTACGAATGCCATGTAAATTATTTAGAAACTATTGTATTAATATATTGGTTCCCGTTCGTATGTCATGATGGTGAGTTAATGCCGAAAATTAGATTGATTGTTATATTTATTGGAAGGAAAATTAAACGCAAAAACAGTTTAGATTTTAAATTATAGAAAATATGCTACGCTCATTTTTGCATAATGACAATCATTTTAATATTTATGTTCGCAAAAATTCATATTTAACAACAGCGTACTGCATTGATAAGAAAGACATGTCTTCTGGAACGTTATAAATTCTGGTCCTTGCAAGCTTATTTTTAACATGATTTTGAAACATTTACTTAAACATGATTTTTTTAACTTTTTCAGTAATTGAAGCAAAAGAAATTATTTAAAATTTCTAATAATTAAATAAATTATATTATTAATTTGCAAAAATTATATTACATCTACAATAAAGGAAAATAAGAAAATGAACGGCAACTACTCTAACACAAGATCATTTATTGTGCTATAAAATTTCAAAATGATTTCATGATTTCAAAATAGAACTCATTTGGCAAAACTTATCAGTCTAAAAATATTGAATTCTAAGCATGTTTCCTCGAGGAAATGTTCCTAATTGGAACAAAATATGCAAATTATATTCGATTCCCTAGAGATAAACTTTATTATTCTCATCCGATGGACGGACGTTTTTCTTTATTTATTTTGATTGCTCAACGGAAGAGGTTTTCATTAATTTCAGACAACTCGCTTTCTTTTGCATTTAATTAAGCATATGCACATACAAGAAACCAATCGCAAGAGACAGCAAAAAGAAACTGCTCCTCATTATATTTTCAAAAGATAAAAGATTGTTAGTTTTCAAAATTAAATGACGATATTTCGAAGTAACTAAGAAATCCTGACTTCCCAACAAAATTTAATATTAGAGATGTTTCTACGACTTAAGAAAATCTTATTTTTAACATGATTTTGAAAGATTTATTTATACATCATTTTTTTAAACTCTTACATTAATTAAAGCAAAAAATAATTAAAATTAGTTTGCAAAAATTATGTTACATCTATAATTAAGGAAAATAAGAAAAACATGAACTGCAACTACTCTAAAACAAAACCATTTATTGTGCTTTAAAATTTCAAAATGCTTTCATGAGGTTTCATTTTGCTAGACGTATCAGTCTGGGAATCTTAAATTCCAAAAGCATGGTTCCTCACCGAAATATTCGTAAGTGGAATTAGATATGCAAATTAAATTCGATTCTCAAGAGATAAACTTTATTATTCTCGACCAATGGATGAAAGTTTTTCTTCGTTTATTTTGATTGCATAACGGAAGAGGTTTTCATTAATTTCAGACAACTTGAGTTCTTTTGCATTTAATTAAGCCCATACACATACGAGAAACCAATCTCAAGGGGCAGAAGAGAAAAAAAAGAAATTGCTCATCATTATATTTTCAAAAGATAAATGATTGTTAGTTTTCGAAATTAAATGAGGAAATATCGAAGTAACAAAGACATTCTAGTGACCTAACAAAATCTGAAATTAATGAGATTTCTACAACGACAGCATAACGAGTTTTTAAAATAGCATCATTAAAATATAAGGAGAAAAAGATATTCTCGCTTTATTAGAATATTGAAATATTCATAAACCTTTAAAATTAACCTGAAGTAAAGCTAATAAAAATTTATTGAATTTATGAAGATTCTAAACTGTGTGATGCATGACAGACTATTATTAAGAAAATTTAGAGATTAAAAGATTCATTACATTTAAAACTCTTTCAAATATTGAGACAGAAATTAATTCAAACAGTTTTTGGTGTATAAATAAATTAAAGAGAGCTGAACAAGTTTGTTTTGTGTTTTAAACATCTTTCAGGATGTGAAATTCACTGTTGACACTTCACGTAACCTGCCACGTAAAAATGCATACTTCATAACAGTTCGAATATTCGACTGTTCCCTTTCTAATAAAATTAAGTTTAAAGAATTCGATGTTTTCTTTCAGTCTACTATGATTTCTTCTAGTAGATACAATATGAAAATTTTCTACAAAAAAAAAAGTACGCAGTTCTACACGGAGAAAAAATTCTGGCAAAGTTTTCATGACGTATGATAATTTCTTGGTAAAAAATAACATACTTCTGGTTATTAAAACCGAAATATACGGTATTTAAAAATTCATTTGAAAATTTTACCGTTTATAAAATAATGGTTTAATGGAAATTCTAGCTTTTAAATTAAAGTTCTTTTTACCACACATTTAGTAAAAAACACAAAACTGAAAAGTAAATTTAACCGAATAAATGGTTTCTATGCCATGTTCTAAGATATGCTAACGATAAAACTATCAGTTTTTATCACATTAACCAAATTTTATCCCATATTATAAGACCATATTTATTTTTAATTTGACCAAAATCATAACCAAAGCGCTTCTGTAAAAATTACCGAGCTTTTTAATGTTCTTATACAGCCAGAAACACGGAATATTCTGGTACTTTTTACCATATTTTCATACTTGAAAACCTAATATAATATTCGTACCTTGTAACATACTGTCTTTAAAATGTTTGCTGAAATTTAAACAAGGTGCTAAATTGAACAATGACCATGCTATACTATGAACAAAGTTTAGTTTTAAAGATTATAAGTTTTATTTTGCCACTTACTAACATATATTTACTAAATATATATTTATTTTGAACTTTATAATTATGAATTTTATATATTTATTTTGAAGCCAAACCGATTATGGTATATTCTTATAAATGTTTTTAATAACTAAAACTGTGAAGTAATTTTTCTTATAGACTAAAATACAAATTTTAATACCTAAAATTTTAAAAACTAAAAAACTCATTCCAATGCTACTGATTTGCAAAACTTACCAATTCAAATTAGTTTGGATTTCATTGCAATTTCTCTATCTAATACTAGTATATTTAGAAAGAGACGGGTCGTCAGGATGACTGTTTATTTAAAACTCGAACGAATTGCAATCCCTGAAGCATTAATACACTATTTACGATTTCTGGTGAATCAACAGTTCCATCACCCAGAAATTAAAGCTTCGCTGAATTCGAGGAAAACCATAAGACCCTCCAATTAAGTAGTAATTTATTCTGTTTAAAATGAATCATGAACTTAAAAATGAATCATAGATTCATTTAAGGATGAAATTTCGTACCATGAACTCAGTTTAAATTTTGACATATTGTTTAATAACGCTGTCAGTAATTAGAATTCGAAATAAATTTATAGATTCTATAACAACGAGTCTTTCAATTACGTAAAATACTTCAAATATTCTTGATAATTTTTTAAACATAATTGAAAACTATAATTAATAAAACACGTTATAAATTAAAAATTTATTTAAATATCGACTTGAGTTGTTAGAAAAAACGGACCACTTTGAATAGCTTTTGATCTAATAAGAGGATCTTCAAGTTTTAGGTCTCAATCTTAATTGTTCGAAGAAGCAACCTCAAATATTCTAACTAATTAGTGCAGGCGATATTTTAAATAACGAAATCAGACACAAAAATGTACTTTCTCTGAATAAACATATCATTATTTCGGATGGATTCAAATTTATGACCCCTGAAATATGAAGGTTAGCTGCAATCTGGAAAATACCGTTAAAGAAGTCGTATATTTAGAATTCTATTTCTAAGGAACTATACAACCGAGTTCGCTGAAATGTTGTATTTCGTCATGTACAGTTCCATACTTCTAGATGATGTAAATCGTGTGTACCTTAACTATTCAAAATTTTCTTTGGATAAACGAGTTTTATAATTGAAAAAAAAAATTTCAATTCGCTTAAAAAGTTTTCGAGATATGGCGAAATACGCAAAAAGTATAGAATGGGGTCCAAACTTTGTATTGCTCTCCAGACCAAACTATGGGGGCTATACTTTCTAGATTGCGACCACCTCTATATTTTGAAGATCACAAATCCGAATCTATTGAAAAAAAGACATGTTTATTCAAAGAAAGTACATTTTTGTGTCTAATTTTGTAACTTAAAATGTCGTCTGCACTAATTAATTAACATATTTAGGTTTTACCACCTCGAACCATTAAGAATGACTCCTAGAACGTGAAGATCTCACCATTAGTCAGAAGTTATTTAGGGTGATCGGCTTTGTTTACAATGCACTGTACAACGAGATGGAAAAAATAGTGAAATCACACAACATAAAATACACCCCTAAGTTTCAGAAATATTTTAACTCCTGAACATACACAGTTTCCATACTGTTTCGAATTTTTTTTTCTTGTGATAAAATTTTAAAAATATAATTTTAATCTAAAACGGAAAGGACTTTTGAGTTGTCTTATTTAAAATATAATTATCTTGGCTAACTTCTTTTGAAACCTATTAAATTACTCGCAAAGGAAAGTCGTCACAACAACTTAATATAAAAAAATAAAAAACCTTTTTTAGTCAAACTCACTTAAGCAGGAGAATAGCACAGGAATTCATTCATTTATTATAAAAATATCTAATTTAAACTCTAAAGACGGAGCCCTGAATATATTGGACAGTGTTTAGCACTATTTTATAACTTAACAAAAATTATTCTAAGAATAGCTGAAAGACTAGTTGAATACCCGTTCTTCGTACAAGTTGAATAGAAAAAAGAAAGAAAGAAAAAGAAAAGAATCATTAAATCAGTACTGAGAAACACTAAGATGATGCTCAAAACTGAGAAACATATACCAACACAAATGAAGAGCTTGGTGGAAGAACCAGGTAAGTGGTAATTTTAGGGGAATTATTGAATCAGAATAAGAAACATAAATTAGTTTCATCAATATAGGCATTGTTCAATGTAACAAAACTGTTTTTGCCTTCACTTCAATCGTAACAAACTAATCCATGTTAATTTTTAGTATGCTTGCATGTTTTTTTACTTCAAATTAAGCAGTTGTTAATGAAGTAAGGTAAATAATTATTATTCTTGCCTTCTAATAAATTGGTAAATAAATAGTTCTAATACCAATTTTTTTTTCGTATTCTGATTACTGCCTATCTGAAAATTTCACTTACCTGGATCTTTCACATGTTCTTCAATTAGTAAAGCTAAAATAATTTAAATTTTTTATGATTTATTATTATTTGTCACCCTCTCCGATGACTTTACGTTATTAAACTAAGCAAAACTCGTTTATCGTAATTCATCCAATAAGAATAGAGATTAGCTGTATTTAGCATCACTTGGCATAATGCTATAACTTGCGGTCAACTCATGATAGACAAAATTTGCCACTATCAATTTTCATCCATACATATCCCTTTCGAGGGGCAAAATTATCACTATAATACTTTACATTAGTATATTTGGCTCTCATGACATAAGCCTTCTACATTTGAGGCTTGGTGAAATACATTTATCTGTGGCAACTAAGTCCGATTTTTTTTTATAGAAAAAAAAAAAATTCGTGTAAAAACTTGATAGATTTCAGATCATGACTATTACTCCATCAGACCTTAATTTACAGAATAAAATTTTTATAAGAGGTGGTGTAAAAAAGTTGTTTCAGTTCTATTTCATTAAAATATTAATTCGCTATTTTTGCTATCACTGGAAAAATATTTTTTGAAACAATAGAAAACCCATTGCAGAGCTCTTATCAAAACTGCACCATTTACCATAATACTAGGAATACATAGTACTATAATAATTAAGCGTCAAATGTGAAAGACGATTTTCCACGGTTGCCCTAAACGAATTTCAAATGTACATAGCTTATTTTTTGTTATAGCTCACAGCTTATTTTTTTATTTCAACTAATGCATATTACCAACATTAATTGAGCATTGTTGTCAATAAAAGTATGGCAATTTTTTACGGTCTTTCTACATGCACATTTACATCCTAGCTTTTCCTTTTTAGTACACAGCTTATTTCTTTAATTTTAATATGCATACATTACTTAATTCATGAAGCATCATAGGTGTCAATAATAGTATGGCGATTTTTTACGTTTTTCCTAAACGAATTATTGCCATTTTTCCATTAATTTTGCTTTGAAAAAATAACTAATTCTTTTCACTTCAATAGCCGTTGATTTTAAATTATTATTTTTTAAAGAAACTTGCTTTAACAAATAACTATAAAAAATGTATTTTGATGATTTTAAATATATAAATTTGGGGACGTAGTCTACGAATGCTACAACAAACTCTCACATATATCCCTGGTCTTATCGTTCAAATATGCGATTTATTGAATCATTTATATTTAAATTTAAAAGAATGGTTAAGGCTTAACCAATCAAAAAATTCCATTTTGTTTCTCGCTCATCCCACTCGAACTGTTTGTCGTAAAATGTTCTAATACCGACTGTGATTTTCCTCGTGTTTCGAACTATCTGTATTTCATCGATTTCGGTTGAATGGTTTAAGAGCCTAAAAGAACACCCACACAGACAGTCATTCATGAACAGACTGTTTATTTATGTTTGTATGTCTATTGTTTCACTAAAAACATGATTTGGTTGTTGGTGGGAGGGGGAATAAAAAAAAACATGAAGGGCAAGTAATTCAAATTAAGTTACCGTTTAGAAAGTTTTATGACATATAAATAGATTATTTTTACAAAATATAATGGTTTTTGTGTCTTTCTGTTTTCTGACGAAATTGATTCTGAAAAATATTATAAAAATTTCCTACTCAATGCAAAATAATGTTAAAAAATTAAGTTTACTACTTTTAATACATTAATTAAAAAAAAACTGAAAAAATTGATTAAGTTTAAATAAAAAAAATTATATAGTTTATTTTTGAGTTTACTTTCTTTGAGTTACATATTTATAAGTAAAAATCGCATTTTCTGACATTATTTGAAGTTTGGGTTTTGCGAGGATATAAATGGCAGCACATGAGAGCTTTTAGAAATGTAATTAAGTTCTATTATTTTATGTTGCAAAAACACTGATCGATTCTAGAATTCAAAGAGTAAATAAAAAGTATCTGGAATTTTTGGGATTACTATTGTAAGCATAAAATGCCTCAAAAAAGTTTCAGAAATATATTTAGTCATTTAAAAAATATTACATACTTTCTATATTTTCAAATTCAAAATTGCTGCTGCGTTATTATTTAAGAAATATAATACTATATCCTTTTTCTGTTGTTTCCTCCTTAAAAAAAAGATAGATTGACATGATGACTGGAAATTTATTTCCTCGTAGAAGTGACGTCATTTTCAGAAATTTTTGCTCGGAACATACAGTAGGAAACGATTTCGTCAAAAGCGAAGAAATTCGTGAAATTTGAGCATCCTTTTTAAACTTTAACACAACTTAAAGTCAGTTTATAAGCATGATCAGAAATTGTATAAGATGTTTCGAAATGTATAAGATGTTCGTCAATATGTGGTCACAGTAGTAAAAATGATCATATATACCTCTCTGTGTTAAACAAAACACTTGATAAAATTTTTCCTCTTACTGTAAATCCATTTTTCTTATATATTAATCACAGTTATACTACAGCAATTATTCGTATTTTCTTAAATGAAAGCAAAAAATATATATATTTTCAGATATGTAATATAAAGATTTGATTATAGTTTGCAAATTAACTCTTACTCAATCAGTCCATGAACAGATATTCGAAATATAAAAATGAAATGTACGAAGCCATTAAATCTAATTTGTTTGCTCTGTGCAATGCAAACACTGCGCAATAAACCATCGAGTTTTTGTGACTTCGTTAAAAATAGACATAACATTTTATTATCCAAGAAACAAACTTCCTTGACATAAAAGAGAGACATTACAATGTCTTTTAAGAAAACGAGTTACTAGATGAAAGTAGAAGTTAGAGAATGAGAAACTTGTGCTAAAATGGAAGAAAATCGGGTTATAGTTTTAAAAAAACTGGATAAAGAATGTAACTATTTATCATAAAGTTATTGTTTAAAACAAATTTCTTCCTTTTTATAATCAATCAAAAATATAGCGAATTTTAAAAATAAAGATTACAAAGATTCAGTAGTACAGAGTGATTAACTTGAACTAAGTTAAGCTTAGTCCAGGTTGTCTTGAACAAAGGTTTAAGTTTAAAACAGAACTATTTTTAGTGCAATATTTTAATATTTAATGCTTGCGATTCAAATATTTTTATCACAACATATCACACACTTTGTTTGGAAGATGCTTTGTTCATCAAAGTTATGTTTTTTATAGCTGGCGCAGCACAATCGAACCAATTTTAAGTTTATGATTATTAATTTTGTCTTGCAATTTTGAACCCAACCCAGAAGGCAAGGGAACTTCTTAATCACGCATTGAAACAAACTAGCTTTTATGAAGGACTTTTTGATGGGACAAACCGGCATTTTCTTCACATGGAAAGAGAAAGTACGAAAACCTCTGACGGTTAGCCCGATGGCAAGGGGATTCTAACAAATGATCCATCTATCACTAAGAATATTGTTTCGTCGGCACGTTTATCGGTGTGAAGCTGAAACAGAATTCATATCAATTAGCCGTCATTGAGATTTAAACCTGGGTCACCTCAGAGGGAGGTGAAACACTCTATCCTCTGAGCCACTGCAGCTCAAGGTTATTTAAAAACCAAAACTGAAATTTTCTACACGATATTTATCAAACACAACGGGAAAAAAGCACTCAAAAATGGTGTAAAGCACTTTTTTTGACCTTTTTGTAGCACATTAATTGCCACCTTATTCACGAGACAAGATTATTTTTCCATATTTTTTTATCATGGAAACAATGGTTTCATCGAAATTTCATAAAAATCTCTAAATATTCCTTAAGGAGGAAAAAAAACACAATTTATTCTCTTTTAATTGTTAAAAAAAAATATGTTTTTGATTCACTCAGAAAACCAATTTGAGATTTAGATGATAAATTAAAATGTTACTTCTTTATTTTATTTTACTTTAATTAATTTTTCAGAAAATTCGTCAATCAGTATCAATTTTTTTTTTTAATTTTTTAAAAAATAAAAAAATTTGTACGATTTTAAACTTAAAATCTTTTTCAAATTTTTTTAAACACTGGCAGGGAATATATACGAATTAAATGAGGAAAATGTTTGCTGCACAAAATATATTTTACTACAGAAACAATATTTTCATTTGTTTAAAAGACTGGATGCATCAAAATTTTCAGAAACTTTTCAAATTTTCAACAGCAACATGAAAACAAAACTTTTCATGTGTCTCCATAAAATATTTATGATAATTTTTGAATGCATTTTTGATGACATTTTCGGCACAAAAAAAAATTCAAAAATATTAACTAATTTTTAAAACCGTTTCATAATTGTATCTTAGATGCCCTTATATAGACATATATCGTGTCTATATTTTCATCATTTTTAAGTACCATTTAAAATTAGAAATTTCAATATTAGTACTAAATATTTGGTGCAAAACATTTTTGAAGAATCAATAATTGTAATTGATTCTATATTTATAGACAGCTTATTTACAGAGTAAAACTAGTATCAAATGAAAGACTTTTGATCTTTTACGTGGTTAAAAAATTTCTGCCGAATTTATATTCAAGAAAACATTGTTAATGTAGTGCTTATGAACTGCTACTTTTAATTAAAATCTTAAACACAGAAAGTAAGTTAAGCCTTACTCATGTCTTAAATACAATGAATATTCAACCAAGTCTCGTTCTATTAAGCTCTTAAGATACATTTTTTCTTTTCTTGTGTGATTCACCAAAAAGCGGTTAAGTAAAGAGAGATAAAAAAAATTTAAAAACTGGCGTAAATTAGTCATAAAGGCAGAAATTTGAATATTAGCTACTATATTATATTTATTTATTTAAAAAAAAGTGTAATGTACGTATTAAACTATACTTTAATCTGACATAATACAAAAATGATAAAATATTATTTGTTAACAATCAACACAGACTGAATTATGATAATATTAAAAGACGTAAGGTATTATCGACTTGAAAGTATTAAAAGCTGTAAGAATTTTCTGTTATTAAACAAACTAGCAACAAATTAAATACAATCTTAATTCATTTTAATAAAGAAACTTTGTATGGGATAACAAAGTAAACCTAGAAAAGCGAAAATTATATCGAACTTCGAAATAAATATCAAAACATTAAGAATTTTTTTGAACAAATTTAAAAAATGCAATTGTAATTTTTTTAACTAACAAAAACACCCCTCAATGAATAAATGCACAAAAATATATTAATGAAATATGTAAGAAATTTAAATGCATAGAATATTTTTTAAAGAAAGTCAAAAATTTATATGTGTTTATGTACAAAGCGCAAAATAAAAAGCGCAAAATAAAAAGCGGACCACCCTGTTTTGTTCTAATGATCGGATCTTCAGATACTAGAACTCAATCTTAATCATTCGAGGGGGTAATTTCAAATATGCCAATTAATTAGTACAGACGATATTTTAAATTAAGAAATAAAACACAAAAACGCACTTTCTCTAAATAAGCTACACATAACATACTTTTTTTTCGATGGATTTGGATTTTTGATCCCCAAAATTCAGCGAGTAGCCACAATCTGGGAAATTTGATCCTTATAGTTTGGTTAGGAATGCAGTCCAAAATTTGAACCCCTTAATATTTATTTACCCTTTTGCGTATTTCGCCATATCTCTAGAACGTTTTAATTTCTTCACCAACGAACTGTTTATAAAAGGGATAAAAAAACATATGAGATTGGTGTCCGTAATCTTTATCAATTATCGTTGTTAAGATTTAAATACACCCTTAAAAGTGTACAAGAACGCGCGATCAGTTATGGACTTAAAATAAAGTAACCATTCCCTCGATTTCAATTTCAAAAATACTTCCATGCTAAAAACATCTTTTAGTATGAATTTTTAATTTTTTATTAGTTTTCCTTAATAAAATTCGAAAAATACCAAATCTGATTTTCTTTATACAAATTTGGATAGATAGTACACCCCACTTTTTATAGCGTATACTTCAAATGGCATTTTTTTAAATTAAAAATTTTAACTTGTTTTTAAATATATTTATTTAGTTTTTATTTTATTTTAATTGATTTTTCAATGAATATATATAAAGAAAATAAGTAGCGACTATAATACATTTAATGAGTCTGTTTGCTTTGATTTTGATGTGATGAGCAGTTAAAAGAAAGTGGTTGTGCTCTCACACAGTAAAAACTGTTTTGATATCCATAAAAACTATTTACCTATCCGAATTTCTTAAGTTAATACCAAATCAAACGTTGATACTTAATTTTAGCAATGTAGCTAAATCTTAAAACCAAGAACTGATAGAGCTTACGCTAAAATCTAAAAGATATACACCGTATGGATTATTTTTTCCCTTTTGGATTAACTCCAATTTCAAACAATCGATACTTACAATCGAGTTTACAATCGAAAACACAGGTGAACGTTAATTTCACCTCACTCGTCTAAACAATCAACAGAAACAACTAAGTAAACTTCGAATATAAAAAAAGAATTTATGTTTTTAGTCGAAGAGTAAATATAATTATGCTCTCATAAAAAGGCTTGCATATATCTGTCAATTATAAAAAATAATTTTTTGACATTTTATTCTACCCGCTACACTATTGTTAAGCCTGTATTCTCTTCGTACTATGTGTAGTACGATTTTTACCGCCACCATACCACCAGTTATAGTGTCGAGATACAAGAACTGCAGTTAACCAGAAACATTTTATTGCCAGATTATAATTAGCCAGATTATATATATAACCAGAAGTATTACTTTTAATTTGTATAAAGGATAAATATTGTGTTCTTAACTACTTAAATCGCTACATTTCATACGTTATTAACTGCAATTTTCGGGATACAAGAAACAATGTCTCGTGTTTCTAAGAGTGTCCAACAAATACGATAGATACTACTGAATAAAAAAAGAATAGACCAGACAATGATAAATAATAATAGAGCAATAAAAATATAACAATAGAAATATAACAATAAAAATTAACAATAATAAACAATGAACAGTAATAAAAATAAACCATAATAAAAAATAAACAATTCTCTTCAAACTATGTGTAGTATATTTATTTAACAAACTTATTTCTCCTTAAAATATTGTACATATACATCCTGAATAATTGATTCTTTGCTTAATATTGTAAACTTGTATTGTATTGCTTAATATTGTAATATTGTAAAAATAGCTTTACTGACTCATTTGTGTATCCAATTTTAATCACATAAAATTTTAGTGCAACTGAGTAACGAGTAAAGTGATGTCTACTTTACATTTATGAGTGTAAAAGAATATTTATGGTGTAGAAAAGCATCCTGATCCAAAAGTTATGTAACGTATGGTGCTTTACTGCACCACTTTGGTGTAAAGTAATTGTCACCATTTTTAGTAATGAGATTAAAAGAATTTTTTTTTACACTGCAGTTAACCAGAAAAATTATATAATAAACCAGAACTTTTATTTAATTATTAGCATATATAAAATTAATCTACACAGTATCGACTATCAATATATACTTTGATAAAAAAAAAAAAGCAGGAAGTTATTATGAATATTTATGGTGTAGAAAAGCATCCCGATCCAAAAGTTATGCAACGTATGGTGCTTTACTGCACCACTTTGGTGTAAAGTAGTTGTCACCATTTTTAGTAGTGCGATAAAAAGAATTTTTTTTTTACACTGCAGTTAACCAGAAAAATTATTTAATAAACCAGAGTTTTTATTTAATTATTAGCATATATAAAATTTATCTACACAGTATCGACTATCAATATATACCTTGGTAAAAAAAAAAGCAGGTAGTTTTGGTCCCATTAACGCCCATCCCCTTGCCATTTCTGACTTTTTCTTTTAGGTTTTGATGTTTAAAAACAATTATTACCAATGCAAAACATTCCAATGTAATTTTAATAATCCTTATTTTAATTTTATATAACAGTTGCTGAACAGCTGATCCAATTTTGGGTTTACGACTACTAATGTTCAACTCCGCAGTCTTTTAATTTTGAACCAAATCCAGAAGACAAGGGAACTCCTGGATCAAGTTTTGGGAGAAATTTTATCCTCGTGGAGAACTGTTTGATTGAACTAACACGCATTTGCGTTACATGGACAGAAAAACCATGAAAATCTCCCCTGAATAATCGGATGGGAAGGGGACTCTAACCCATGATCCGTCCACCGCTGAGGATTTTCAATCAGCACTGTGGTCGGTGCGAACCGGGGGCGGAATTCGTATCGACTAGCCATCGCTGGGATTTGAACCCGGTTCGCCTCTTTGGGAGGCGAACGCTCTATCCCCTGAGCCATGACGGCTCCGATTATACCATTACAGAAATTTGATATTTTTAAAAATAAATAATAATTAATATTTATAAAATTATTGCTACAAAAATTAAATTTAATTCACCCAATATTTTTGAAGTAAAAAATGTTATAGGTATATTTGAGAAGATAACTTCCGCATTTTGCAGGTTTGCGTTTTTAAGGGAGGTAATGTTTTAAATAATACACTTTGCAGCTTACCCTAGCCATCGAGAATCTACTAAACGATTGGATAAAAAATTCTAGTTTATTATTTTAAAAAAAAAAAGCATGCATAAAACATATGGAAATTATAACAATGGTAAAAGAACTTTTTTATAAAATTTAAAAGCAAGCAGATTTATTCAAAGTAATAAAGTTCAAGAAAATTGGAAATTAATATGTGCTTCAACAAACATAATTCATTTAAAACAAGTAATTAGTTTAATGAAATTATCACATTAGGTGAAAGTATATTTCTATTGCTCGATACCAGTTTTTAAAAAAATAAATAAATACCCTTTTAAAAAATGGAGCATATAAATTTTTGTTTAACCAATAAAATAATATTTCCTGAAGTGAAATGTTTGTACGTTAAAAATAAAAATGTGAAAATTTAAAACTCATACAACATTCATCATTTACCAGCGAAGAGATGTTTTTTTTTTTTTTTCTAAAATGAATAATGTCTACTCTATAAGATTTTATTTTACAAAATATTCTTTTAAATTTATAAGTATCGTACATTCAATAAATTTAAGCGTTTCTCTAAAATTTAATAATAAAAAATTTCCCTGTCATAATAAACTAAATTTTAATCCTTGAACGTAAAAGATTAAATAAGAAGTAATTTCCAATATATTCAATGGCAACTTTAGTTTTACGAAAAATACTTAATTCAGCAAATATTATCTAAATATACAAATTTAAAATTAACTTGATACTTAATTTTAAAACGCACGTTTTTAAGATTCTTAACAAAGAATTTAGATTTAGCTTTTAAATTTTTTTAACAAAGAAATATGAAAATTACGACTTGGTTTAATAACGGAAACAATAATAAACATAGTTACATAAAATATTTTTTTTTAAAAATAATTTAAGAATTAAAGAACAAACAAAGTTCAGTTATAAAAAAAAAACAATTGAATTTCAAATATTTATTAGCTTACATTTAAAGAGCTCCAATCATTTCGCTTGTAAGAGCAAATTTTAATTAAACTCACGATTTTAACTAATATAATTTTTATTAGTTTAAACTTTTACAGATATTTTTCATTCTCTTAGAGTTAATTAATTTTAAAGATTTACAAAGTAAGGACTTTGAATAAAAAAAATATATAAGTTTTGTTAAGAATTTTAATTAAATAAATAAAGTAATCATCTAAATTGATTAATAGTAATGAGTGTAAATATTTCACACTAATGGAAGAGTTGAAAATTTAAATTTTTTATGAAAAACTGTCAATTTAAATCTATCATTAACGTTTTTTTATTTTTTTTATTTTACAACCTCACTAGATATAAGCATTTAGCTGTAGAGGGAATATATAGGGAGTCTAAAGAGGGATATAAAATCAATAAGTCTAGATCTAAAAATCAGATATTCTCGTACAAAAATGCAATTTTAATGTCTTAACTCATTTTAAGAATGCTAATTAGTAAGGGATACCTATAAATTAAGCACAAACATGTACTTT
Organism: Parasteatoda lunata; assembly: GCA_949128135.1. Lineage (NCBI taxonomy): Eukaryota > Metazoa > Arthropoda > Arachnida > Araneae > Theridiidae > Parasteatoda > Parasteatoda lunata. Next base: position 31,595,135 of record OX421973.1, on the reverse strand, counting down.
TTCTGAATAAACATTCTTGTTCCGACGTATTTGGCTTTTTGACTTTCAGAATTCAGAGATTATTTCCGATTTACTTAGTCAAGTCAGCAAACGGATGGTTGTTTATAGTTTAAACATGATAAAAATATATCATATTACTATCAATATTTTTCGGAAAACACACTGTAACGATTTATGAAGTGATACAATTTTATTTTCTATCCTCAGCTGTGACGTAAAGCTCATCCAGCATCAGATCAGCTGATGCCAACTTTTCTAGGAAGTAAAGGCGACCTTGTCCGCAATGCTGACCACATTCCCAGATGTACAGGCTTAATTCCTTGATTCCCTAAGGCCCATAATGGCCTGTTGCGAAAATGCTTATTATGATATTAAAAGCTATATATTGATTTATAAAAAATATGTTTTGTGAAACTTAATATTACTTTCTAAATACTAGTTGATATGAATCTTAAAATTGTGAAGTTATTATTTTTTTTGAAAAGTTTCATTAAAAAGGTTATTACTAAAGGTATAAACTATTGAGTTGTTACGAAGCAAATTTTATTTATTTTTAAAAATTTTCACTTGAGAAAAACAAAATTTGAAATTAATTTATACTTTAAATATAACTGCGTTAAAAGAGAAAAAAATAACAACAAATACCTCTGGTTTAATACCATTAAAAAATTATACATAGTATATAAAAAAAAAGTGTTGACGGAATTATTAATTTTTTCGTTTCCATTGAAAATTTTACGCCATAACACCAATCAACCGGAAATCATTCATGTAGAGTTTCTTGTAAAATTACAAACAATTAGAAGGAAAAGTTTTTATTTAAAATGTAGTTAAACATTCATCAGACACTCAGAAATAAAGTTAGTAAAACATTTTATTAAATTAAATGTTTCTTAGACTATGTACTTTTTTCGTTTCTGGGACTGCCGGGGATATTACATAAAGAAAGATCACTAAAACATGATCGAGTGCATCCCTCAGACACCCAGCTTTTATCATTGGGAATCGAACCCCAACCAAAGCCTCTACCCATCAAACTGACTAAGCGGTTATTGATCTATGAAATTAACAACAATACGTTGAAATATTCCAATGAAAGTTCATATAGAGAAATATACCGGGAAAAGCTGGTATTCTGTAACTTGATAGTCGATATTCTACTTATTAAACTGGAAATATCATAATTTAACAGAAATTCTTAAATTTTCCTCTATTGTTACAGAAATTTTTCGCAGAGGAACTTAATCATTTTGTAAAAACAATGTATTATTGCCTGAGTTATTTTCTTTTATGACAAAATAGTTTTAAAACGAAACTAACTCCTTCCTTCTCGCTCCCGGGAAAATGACGGGGTGAGTTTTCGCCCTCTATTTCTCGCTCCCTTGATATTTCCGGACTGGAGAATTCAGTAGTAACGTGCCAATAAGAATAGAACTTATTTATTTCTTTTGCCCAGAAAACATTTTATTTCTCATTTTACACACCAGATTGCAGTACCAGGATATTTTTAAGGCAATTGCTCCAGATGAGATGAAAATAATAAGAGATGTAGGAAGAAGTAGATGTAGGTGACGTTGGCCTCTGTATCTGATGCTTTGAAATTTATCACACAAGAAAAAATTACTAATCTTTATTTATATTAAACATAAATTTAATAAAATTCTTTTTCAATGTTTCAAACACATATTTTTAATTTTTCCTTGCTTGCTGGAAATTCAACATTAAGTCATAGTAACCCTAAATGTTGGCTTTTCCTAAAAATTTATTTTTTTTTTAAATTTTAAGCTAACAACAAATCAAAAACTTAAAATGAATATATATATTGTTTATACACATATTTTTATATAATTTTCAGACATAAAAAAATAGGTACTTTTATGACCATTTTCTTGAAAATTAACCGATCGTTAAGGGGCTAAGACAGCAAAATTCAAATATAATATTTCATGAGCTGTTTCATACACATATAAATTCAAAACTTTTCGCAAGTAATGACGCCGATGTGAGTGCATAAACATCTAAGTAAAAAAGAATTGAATTTTCATAACGAAAAATACTGGACATCAATAATAGTAACTTTCGTTTTCAATCAAGGTATGTCTTCAAGGTATTCATCCAGTATTCAGTATTATATATATATATATATATATATATATATATATATATATATATATATATATATATATATATAATTTCACTAATTTTAGATTATAATTGTGATGCATTTCTATTTCTTGATTAATTATTACAATAAATAATTTATTCTAGTGAAAAAATTTCGAGAATATTTTTAAATTTAACGATGATTATTTGATAACTATTCATTGGTTACAAAAGAAAAATCAAAATTCACTAAAATTTCCATTAAAAATCCTCTATTAATAGTTACCGAAAATAATTATAGATTTATTATCTTCTCTTTTTCCTTTAAAGATTTCCCAAATTCAAGAGAAGTGCTGGGATAATGTATAGCATTATAACAATGATGAATTTCTCAGAACAACACCTCTAATAAATCAAAGTCATTGATTAATTACTTTCCTCTTGCGTTTGCGTGTTTTAAAGCATTTTATCGAGTAATTTTCAGGCAAGTGCTGATTCGTAAATAATGAATTGTTATAGATTCTATTTATGGATTCTATTTATGGTTTTCTGAGTTTTGTTTAAAAGGAAACATACAATTTTTCTCCAGATATGAGCGTAAATAAGAATTTAGTTTGACTTAGGAACTTTCCCGTTTTAACGAAAATAATTTTACGTGATTAAATTTGCTATTAAAAAAGAATTCTAAACCGCTTTTTGAGGAAGATTTAGTTGGTAAAGAATAACATATGTGACAAAATCAAAAACATATGTGACACAAAAAATTTAAATATCTTCAAAAAATATGTTATACTTTATATATGTAGTATTATACTTCAGATAATAAATATAATAATTATATAGTAATTTTATTTTGTTGTTATATTTTATATAAGAAATATGTTATAAAAATTACTGTTTATGTTAGCTGTCTACAATTCATAATTCAAAATCATAGCCGCTTACAATTATGTTTAAGATAATAAAAATTTTCTTGATTAAGTTTTAATTGAATAGATAATTAACTGTCATTGAATTTTATTTTATAAAATATACATAAATCATCATCATCGTTGGCGTGAAAACTCAGGGCGGGCCTTGGTCTTCTCTAGGATGCTCTTCCAACTTTACCTGTTCCCAACAACGGTTCTCTAGATTTAGCAGTTCAGTATAAAGAAGTCTTTATAGACAGAATCAGATCCTCTGAGTTTGGATAACTATTACTCACTGTTGATAAGTTAATTTGTTTAATTTTAATATGCCTTCAAAAATATTTGAAGTGTAAGTTGATTTATTGAACAAATGATAGACGGTTAAAAATAGTGAATAAACATTTAACCTAAGCAACGGTATTTGAAGAAACTGCATGCTGATTTCACCACAATTACCACTCAATTAAAAATAAATTGAAATAAACTTGAAGTGATTTCACGGCGGTAATTAATTTACTCAACGCTTGAGTGCAGATTAAATTCTTCATTGGTGGTTTAACGGTTCAAGTAAAAAACTTATATATTGCTTATATTGATATAATACAATCCCTATTTTAAAATTGTTGATTCCATTAAAAAAAAAGACAATATTAGGCCGATAGTCGATATTGGCAATTAAAGTATCTCGCCTTTTATTTTGCGCTTTGTACTGTGTACAATAAAATAAACAGAAAAGTCGTGTATTTAGAATTCGATTACTCAAGATTTGTTCAGCCGATTTCACTCAAATTTTGCGTTTTGCCATGTAAAAATTGCATTCTTTGAAATGATGTAAAGCATTGCATACCTTACAATTCAAATTTTTTTTTTGAATATTACTAAATAAGCTAATAAAAAATTAAAAATATATACTAAAAGATGTTTTATTTTTTACATGGGATTTTCTTTTTATAAACGAATTTTATAATTGTGTGCAAACAAACTTCAATTCGCTTAAAAAGCTCTAGAGATATGTTGAAAAACGCCAAACGTAAAAAGGGTCTTAACTTTGCTCCGCTCTCCTGATCAAACCACGAGGACCATAATTCCCTGATTACTGTTACCCACTTTATTTTGGGGCTTAGAAATCCAAATTCTGCAAAGAAACGGTATAATTATTCTGCGAAAGTATGTTTTTTGTGTCAGATTTCTTGACTTAAAATATCGTCTGCACTAATTAATCAGCATATTTACTGTCACCCACTTGAAGCATTTAGATTGAGTCCTAGAACGTGAAGATCCAATCATTAGATCAAAACTTGCTCTGGGTGGTCCGTTATTTTGTGCATTGTACGCATAATTAGTACTCAAAATAGAATTAATTGTGTTGTATTATATTAGTAAAGAAGGAGAAATAATTATGAAGATTATTCAGATGTTTAAACATCGGAATAATCTTCATATTTCTTTCTCCTTTTTTACTAATACTATACAAAGCTCCAAAGAGCAACATTTCTGTAATATTTCAAAAATTGTTTTAATCAAACAAATATATTTGACCGAAAGCTTCTATACTTTTCTGCAGTAGAACCTTTGGTCAGCTGGGCTACATTTAAGCTTTTAATTTTTTAAACAAACCCTAAATTTCGATTAATAGATTAGAAAGACCGATTTTGTATTTCGACATTATCATCATAATGAACATCATTATATTTTAGCACTCTTAAAAAGTTGAAGATTACGTTATATTTCATTGCTTTAAACTGCATCGTTTAACACATGATGTTTACACAAAGTAACAAAATAGAAATCCTAATTGAAGTTAAAAACGAAATAGATAGCTCGGAGTAAATAGAAATTTATAATTACAATACAGCAGTCGTATTTAACTCCCATGAAAGAGAATTTAACTCGATTTTTCGAAGTCAGTTTCCCATTAAGTACATCATTTTAACCGAATAATGACTTCCATAAAACTTTATAAAATTTTAAATGTAAATCTCTTTGATGAAAGTATATTTTTTTAAAATATAAAATAATACTTTAACAAAAGTGTTTTTGAGCTTTTAGTCTTGTTAAAAGATATTTATTTTAACTTAGTTGAGTAATTATGAATAAAATAGCAGCTTTTAAAAGTAAATGATGCTTTAAGTATTTTTATCCATTAGCATTTTAAGGTTGATGGATTATTCTATTTGAAATGAAGTAAAGTATGTTCTTAGGGTAGATTTTGTTTCAAGTACCAGGGATTAAGCATCAAATACGGATTATTCTTCAGAACGTGTGTTTTCCAAGAACATTAAACATGATTTAATATTATTTTTTAATTGTTAGTAAAAATAAAATTAATCTACACAGTATTGAATAAATATACTTTGGTAGTGAAGTTTTGTTTCCGCAATTTTGGCCCCGTTAACGTTTCTTCCCTTGCCATTTCTGTCTCTTTCTGTTATTGCTGCTTAAAAACAATTATTAATTATGCAAAATATTCCACAGTAATTGTAATCATTCTTATTTTTATTTTATATAATCTTCGCTGAACAACTGACTCACTGGTTTACTACTAGTAATGTTCAACTCCATAGCCTTGTAATTTTGAACCCAATCTAGAAGACAAGGGACCTCCTAGATCACGTTTTAGGGAAAATTAAGCCTTCATGCAGGACTTTTTGATGGAACTATCTTCATCTGTTTTACAAGGAGCTGAAAATCACGATAACCTCTCACGGTTAGTCTGACGGCAAGGTGACTCTAACCCATTATCCATATACCACTGAGGATATTTCATGTCAGCACTGTGGTCGATTCAAGCCGGGTGCGGAATTCACATCGACCAGCCATCGCTGGGATTCGAACCCAGTTTACCTCATTGGAAGGCCAATGCTCTATCACCTGAGCCACCATGGCTCCTTATTTTTATTTTATTCTTTTTTTAAACGCTTTAGCCTCTTTCAAAAGTTTTCTTTTCTCAGGGAAAGGATTATTTGGGGTAGTTTCCGGGTTGCACCACGTGGAGATAGTTAACACAACAGTTCTTATTTAGTTATTTATTTGTTTGTTTACCAAAATTTACACTCATAATACTTTGTTCTATAACAATTAATATAATTACATAAATACACTGTTAAGTGCGTTTACTCAAATTTCCCGAAACTTTCTTTGTTTTTGACGAAACCCTTTCCTGATATATGCACCTAGCGAACATTACTTCAAAGTGACGAAATAACTATCGTCACTTCTTCGAGGAAACGAATTTCGTCAAATGTATAGAAATGTTTTATCATTCTATTTTTTTCAAAAAAAAAAAAAAAAAAAAAAAAAAAAAACATGCAGCACCCAATGTATCTAATAATTACTTTATCGTGGGTACCTTATCGAGGGACCAATGTCGCCTCAACAACCTATAAACAGGTCGAAGCGGGATTCAAACCTTCCTGGTACGGGGCTGGCTCTTTGACCACCATTCAGCCGGTCGACCTCTATTTTTACTTTATTTTTGTTCGTCTAGTCTTCATTTCAGTTTCGTCATTCTAGTTACCACTCTCCCACATTTCACTACGGTGAGGTTTTGAGTGGAGGAAACATTTTCGTCATACACTTGAAAGTTCGCATTTCTTCACAAGTCACGTTAATTCGTGACGAACTGATTCTCACAATTAGCAAAATACAGCTCAAGGATTGCTGAATCGTCAAAAGTGAGAGTTGTATTTTTGAGAGTGTAATGGAATACAAAAATGGATAGTTTTCATTCAAATTTAAAAACGTTTTTCGCAAATTCACTTAAATATTGTGAGCAATCTCTCGCAAATGTTTTTCCTGTATTCGACTTTTATTATTTTCATAATTTGTAAGGATTTTTCAAATTCATTCATGGTTTTTCATATATTTCCTTCATTTCTTTAAAGGTTCTTCTCCGCAAGAAAAAAATTATTTAGATATTGTCTCGCTGCCAGTTCGGATTTTCTTATTGCCTTCAATAAACTTCCATATTGTTGGATCATCCATGCCAAACTTTTTTTGCATTTTATAATGAGTAGCTTCTACATAATTTTTTGCTTCATTTAAAGTTCTTACTAATAAAATGGAAGAGATGTTAACAATAATTAAGTAATTAAGTAACGTTAACAAGTTTTTTGTTTGTTTCCTTTAATACATTTCATCGAAAACGATACAAACTCATGTTGAAGATAAAATAAATAAAAAACACTATTTAAGTATGCAATTAAATTACTTTTTACTGTTTTCCGTTACTTTAAATACGATTTTTTGAACTCAAATAATGTGTACACATCAATGTAACCAATTATTTAAATTTTATAAATTCACCTTAATGAACTCTACTGGAACATCATTTGATCAGAATTCTCAGCAACAAATTGAGTTCTACAATTTTAAAACTTTATAATGAATTGAAAAATTCGCTGGAAACGAACTTCTTCATAATTCAATTCAATATGCTGATTAGCAATTGATTTATAATTTCCCCTCTTTTCAAGTGAAAATTCATGCTCCATTGAATGAACAGAAAAATTGTTCAAGCATAAAAACGTCTCATTCTCGACAATTCTTGCTTTCAACTATAATTTTAGTTCAAAATATTTACATTCTAAAACATTTCTATGTTATTAACGTTATTCAATATTTCATTGACTTACATTTACATTCGTTTGAGAATTTCTCAACGTCTCTTCATTTTATTTTTTATATTATGGTTAACAAAACATTTAAATAATTTAGTAAAAATTAATCTTGAGAAGGGATAATAGTATTGAGAAGTAAAGTGCGCAAAATAAAAAACAGACCCTCCTGAATAACCTTTGATCTAAATATCGGATCTTTACGTTCAAGGACTTAATCTTAATTGTTCGAGGGGGTGACTTCAAATATGCTAATTAATTAGCGCAGACTATATTTTAAGTTACGAAGTCAGACACAAAAACATACTTTCTCTGAATAAACATATTTTTTTTTACAACGAATTAGGATTTTTTGCTCCTAAAATTAGCAACATGGAAAATATGGTCCTAATAGTTTGTTCAGGAGATCCGTTCAAAGTTTGGACCCCTTGATGCTAATTTTACTTTTTGTGTATTTCGCTATATCTGAAGAATTTCGTAAGCTAATTGAAAAAAAATTTGCACTCAATTATGAAATTCTTTTTCCAAAAGAAAAAAAAATATCCCTATAATTGTAAAGTATGTCATTATAAGTTATATAATTGTTAAGTTATACAATTGTGATTTAAAAAAATATAATTTCAAATGGCAAAACAAAAAATTCATATCGTAAAATCGGTCAAGTAGTTCCGGAGAAATCAAATTTCGAAAAAGGTCGTATTTTCAAAATTCGATTTCTCAGACTATTTGACCAATTTCATTCAATTTCGTATTTTGTCTTGTAAAATTATATTCTTTAAATTGTATACCTTACAATTCCAAATTTTTCAGCTGATATTATATAATATAATATAATAAAAAAAATATTTATTAAAATCTATTTTTTACATAGAATTATCTTTGGTTGAATACATTTTACTATTGTGAGTAAAACGTTTTCAATTCGCTTTTAAATTTCTACCTAAAATTAACATTAAGGGGATCAAACTTTGGAACGCTCTCCTGACCAAATTATTAGGCCCATATTTTCCAGACTGCGGCTACCTCTTATGTTTTGGGGGTCAAAAATTCGAATCCATTAGAAAAAAAAAGGTATAATTATTGAAAGAAAATACGTTTTGTATCTGATTTCGTAAATTAAAATACCGCCTGTTCTAATTAATTAACATATTACAGGTCCACATCAAGTCCTAAAACGTGAAGATCCGTTCATTAGGTCAAAAGTTATTCGGGGTGGTCAGTTAATTTTTTGCGCACTATACAGTACGCAATAAAAAACGGACCACTCTGAATAACTTTTGATCTAATGGTTCACGTTTTAGGATAGGATCTTAAAGTTTAGAGGGGGTGACCTCAAATATGCCAATTGAATACCGCAGACGATAACTTAAGTTACAAATATTAGACGCAAAAACGTACTTTCTTGAATAAACGTACCTCTTTTTCAACGGATTCGGATTTCTGACCCCCGAGAAATAGGGGTAGCCGCATTCTGGGAAATATGGTCTCCATAGTTTGGACAGGAGAGTGATCCAAATGTTGGTCCATATTAATGTTAATTTTACTTTTTGCATATTTCGCCATATCTCGAGAACTGTTTAAGCGAATTGAAAAATTTTTGCACACAATTACAAAACCCGTGTATCCAAAGATAACTCTCTGCTAAATATAACTTTTAGTAAATATTTATTATTTTATATTATTTATTTTATATTATTTATTTTATAGCAGTCGAAAAATTTTGCAATTGTAAAGTATACATTTTTTTATAACATTTTAAACATTGCATGGCAACATAAAAAATTTAATCGAAATCGGTTAAACAGTTTCTACGAAATCGAATTCTGAAAAAAGTCATATTTTTTAAGTAGATTTCTCGGGAACTATTTGGCTGATTTTGCTCAAAATTTATACTTTGCTATTTAAAATTACATGCTTTAAAATAACGTAAAAAATTGCATAACTTACAATAATTTTTTATTATTTATTTTATAGTAGTCGAAAAATTTTGCAATTGTAAAGTATAAAATTTTTTATAACATTTTAAACATTGCATGGCAAAATAAAAAATTTAATCGAAATCGGTTAAACAGTTTCTACGAAATCGAATTCTGAAAAAAGTCATATTTTTTAAGTAGATTTCTCGGGAACTATTTGGCTGATTTTGCTCAAAATTTATATTTTGCTATTTAAAATTACATGCTTTAAAATAACGTAAAAAATTGCATAACTTGCAATTATTTTTTATTATTTATTTTACAGCAGTCGAAAAATTTTGCAATTGTAAAGTATAAAATTCTTTATAACATTTTAAACATTGCATGGCAAAATAACAAATTTTATCGAAATCGGTTAAACAGTTCCTACGAAATCGAATTCTGAAAAAGTAATATTTTTTAATTAGATTTCTTGGGAAATATTAGGCTGATTTTGCTCAAAATGTATATTTTGCTATTTGAAATTTAATGTTTTAATAAAATAAATAATGTTTAATGTTTCAATAAAATAACGTAAAAAATTGCATAACTTACAATTAAAAAATTTTCAACCATTAGTAAATAAAATAATAATACATTTATAAATATTCACTAAAAGTTATATTTTGTACGGAATTAAGTTTGGATAAACGAGTTTTACAACTGTGTGCAAAAAATTTTCAATTAGTTTAAAAAGTTCTTGAGTTATAGAGAATTAACATAAAAAGTAAAATTAGCATTAAGGGATCCAAACTTCGGAGCGCTCTCCTAACCAAACTGTTAAGACCTTATTTCCCGGATTGCGGCTACCTCCTATATCTTGGGGTATGTTTATTCAGAAAAATTGGTATTCGAAAAATTTATGTTTATTTAGAGAAAATACGTTTTGTGTATAATTTCGTAACATAAAATATTGTCTACACTAATTAATTAACATATTTGAGGTCAACCCCTAAAACTCTTAATAGTGAGTCCTTGAATGTGAAGATCATATCATTAGATCAAAAGTTATTTTATTTTGTGCACTGTACAGTAAGCAAGAAAAAACAAACCCCACTGAATTGTTGATCTAATGATCGTATCTTCATGCTCTAAGGCTCACTCTTAATGGTCCGAGATCAGGACCTCTAATATGATATAATATATAAGATCAAAAAACATTTTGAATTATAAGGTATACAATTATTATACCATTTTAAAGAATAATTATAAATTTTTTTAAAATTTTCAAAACTAAAATTTTGAGCAAAATCGATCGAATAGTTTATGAGAAATCTAATTTCAAATATACGACTTTCTTAGCATGAGCATTAACATTAACTAAAGGGTACAAACTTGGAATCTCTTTCCCGACTAAAGTATGGGGACCATATTTCACAGATTGCGGCTACACCCTACATTTTGGGGGTAAAAGAAATGGTATGTTTATTAAGAGAAAGTACAATTTTTTATCTGAATTCATCCCATAAAATATCGTCTTCACTAATTAATTACCATATCATGTACTCAAACCATTAAGATAAAATCCTAGAACATGAAAATCAGAACATTATATCAAAAGTTATTCAAAGTAAATAGTTTTTTTGCTTACTATATGCTATATTATTAATATAAAAATAGTATGAAACCCAATTTTATATGAAACATTGATGACGGTATTTTGTATATCAAAATGTAATTATGCCTTGAGTTTAAATGACAAAAAATTGAATTCTATCTTAATTCAAGCGACATATAAGAGTTTAATTATAGTTACTTTAGACTTAAACTTCTTTTCTTTATACATTTTTGCTATTTGTACTATGCTGTATTTTTAAGAACTAGTTCGCTATCATCTGTATTGCTATTTGTATTATACTTTATTAATAAAAACTTGTTTTTTTCATTAGATTACTTATTTTAATGTTTATTGCTATTTAAAGTGTTATAAGTAGTTTTCTTCGCTAGATTACTTTCATCTGTAGATTACTAGTTTGATTATGTAACATTTTGAACGTTAGAGTATTCGTATGTAGTCTTACTCATATTTTTTTTAAACTTTATCATAGTGAAGATAATAAACGTTGATTTGTTTTTATTCCAGAGGAATTTCATGCGAGTAGAAATGAAGATTGATAAAATACGCGAAGAGCATCACATTTATCAAAATATTGGCTAGAAGGGTTTCGTTTAAAAATTTAGAAATCAATCATTTAAATAGTCTTTTCCGCTGTTTCCACACCTTTTTTTTATTTGTTTAAAGAAAGAATAGCTTGATAATTTTTATAAAGAGTTTGAGCAATGAGTATGTAAGATATTTATGTTTATACTATTAAATATTTTGACAACTTCAAAATTTTCTCGAAAATTTTTTAATGAATACATATGGGGGTGAATCAATTTTGAAGAAAAAGCTTTTACTTGCTCCTTGAGGGATTTTATAACATGCTTATTTTTTTTTTGTTATATGAAGTAGAAGCCTGAATCACCAAAAACATGTTGAAGTAATATTTGAATAGTTCCTAGAATTGAACAAAAATGCTTCGCATTATGTATCAAGTTCAAATTTTTTAAAATAAACATGTCCAAATAAAAACACATAAAAACTGTAAATTTGATTTAATAATTTGAAACACAAACACTCTTCCCAGATAGCAGAGTAATGTTGATTTTAATATCAGCAAAAACTTTTATCACAAAGCCTAACAAGTTTTATAAATGATTAACAAAGAAACCGTGCAAGCTTGAAACAACGTTAAATTTAATTATGCCAGCTTACGCTTTATATCGATATTTAATCTGCCTTTAAATAACAAGGCTGGAAAAACCTTCTAAAAAAGGGGGTGAATCATCATTTACAAATAAAAAGAAGAAAGCGTCCTCAAATCAAGGATAAAATCAGCTTATCAAGGTTTACTTTAAAATGTATTCATAAAAATTAGAATTTATATGATTTAATCATATTTTTATGAATAAAAGAAACTGACTGAATAAAGGAAACAAACGAAATTCATAGTTCATTTGAAACATTTTAAGTAAATGTGTTGCGAGATAGTATTAGCAGACCAGAAGTCTCTTTTAAATTTGTTTTCAAAATTTTAACATTTTATCATATTTTGTCAAATTAGATTTTTTATTTTAAAATTTAATTCTTGAAACTTCAAAGGAAATAAGCAGATGAAATTAGAACATAATATCCTAACTATTGTCGTGAGATATTCCTTTTTATATTATATTCAAGAATAAATTTTAAGAAATTCTTGAACGTGGAACTGGAAAAGACGTGGAACGTGGAAAAGACGTGGAACTGGTTCATAGTTACAACTTCGTAATATTGATTAAAAGAACCTATGTTATTTAACGCTTAGCAAGAAATACGCGCTTAAGTTGTAATTAAATAGAACTGTCTCTAATATGATAATTAATACCCGTATCAATTATTGGTTTAATTTGAATCGAAGAGCTTGGTAGAAAAGTATATTAAGCGACCGCTAAAAAATATTATAATTTTTATATTTATGAACTCTGCTCTACATCAGCGCACAGCTCTAAAACAGCCAAAATCTTGAATCTAGGCCCATTTCTCGTAGCAACTTCAACATAGCCTCTGGCTTGAGCCAGATATTTGTGGAGTACTAACACCGTATTTCCCATCAGTCGGCTCTGATTTAAAATTTTAAACAGAGCCTATAAATTTATTTTAAATGTATTATTAAATAAAATGTAATGATATCTTTGGTGCAAACTGTTAGATAAAATGATCTCTGAAGCTTTATTTTACAACTAGGAAGTGGTTTTTGGGAACTGAAACTTTCATGCCATGTGACGCTCATCGCATGTATCTTTTCAAGGTCTAAATATTAATTGAATATTAATGTTATATTTAATGTTTTAATACACTTCGTTTTTCAGATTTCACTTTCTCTTTGTGTTACTTCAACTGAGGGAGAAGTTTTATCTTTCCTCACTGCTTGTAAAAATGTTTTGTCAAAATGCATCATTAAATTTCTGTATTGCTTAAAAAGATGCGTCTTCAATGATGCTAGTTTAACTCATTCACAAATTAATCAATTTCAAAGAACTTATTTTCAGCCATTCATCGTACTCATCGCCTTTAAAAGGTAAGATTTACTACCTTTTTCCTATCAAGATTATGATACTGAGAGCAGGGCTCGAAAAAACTCGGAAATTTTAACCGTCCCCGAGGACGACTTGTCCAACAATGTACCCGTCCTCCTTTGAAACTAACCCGTCACTTCTAAATAAATAAAACTATAATTTTCTCTTTTTTATTACAAACATTTATCATACAAATTGCACAATGAATTAGTAGTTATTAGGATTACAAATACTAGGATAACATTATAGAGTTATTAAAGAAATACTAGGTTACTAATAGTAACCTAGTATTTATTATATGAAATAATTTATTTCTTATATGAAATAATTTAAATGACAAAGGTCAAGTTATCTGGAATGTCAATTTATCCTCGGGTACTGCGTTTTTTAAATGAATCAAATATGACGTTTGCCAGTTCCACAATCAATCTAATGATTTACAGAGGTTTGTGCTCTGAAATCTGAAAGGGGTTTTCCATTTAGGTAGATGTTCACAATTGCGTTTAATGCTTCTTGTTTAAGACCAGTACGTAATGTGTTTTTTTATTTTATTTTTTTTATTATTATTATTATTGTAAGTTCATTACTGAAAAGCTCCTTTCAGCCGCTGCAGTACTCCCAGACAGAGAAAACACCAATTCCACCAAGCGCAGTATGTTGCTGTATTTCTAGATTAAAGGGTCATTATAGAAGTGAGGCGATAGACTCTTGTAAGATAACAAACTTTAACGGGAAAATGGCCGTCCGCGCGGACGTCGGATTCGAGAAATTTGTTGTCCGCGGGGAATTTTTGACCGCCGAGGACGGGCGGACGGGCGGTTTTTCGAGCCCTGACTAAGAGTATAAAATAAATATAGTGTGCAAAAATTATAAATATATTCTTTGAAAAAGAATATAAGCTATTTCAAGCTATATTGAACTTAAATAAAAAATAATAAAATTTATGTTGCACGTACTATGCATTATATATTGAAATATTTTGATTATAGCACACATATTAAATAGCAATATATAAGACTATAACTCTATATAATTGCTAAGAAATATAAATATAAAAATAAATATATATAAATGAAAGTCTAGTGTAATAAATAAAAGTGTTTACATTTTCTTAATAAGTGAATGAGTATATAAAATAGAAATATTGGCTGAAATTCTAAACATAAACAATTATTATTTAATAAAACTAAAAGTTGCTTCATCAAGAGACTCTCAATTGATAAAAAAAACTAAATCAACATAATTATAGTCATTGGAGTTTTAAAATGTCTATGCTACTCATTAAAGAGGAATTGTATGAAATTGTAACAGATTTTATGATCATCACTGAAGCAAGGTTTAGTTGAGCTATTTTTATACACTTTAAAATTTAATTTGAAAGACTGAAGAAAGCTAGAATGAAAAAAAAAAGCAAAAACAAAATTTACATTATCTGTTCATGAAAACTAAGAAATGATTTTTTTCTAAGGTTTTTGCATGTTTTTTTTTTTTTTTTTTTTTTTTTGCTTCTTTTTTTTTTTTTTTCAATCCTTGGGAAACACGCTTTGCATACTATTATATCGACTAAGTTTAAAAAAGGATTAATTAGTCAACCTTTCTATGAAAATCGAATAAAAATTAAAATGCAACGTTTGCCATAAGGTTGCCTGCTGTCTGTATATTTAATTAATCTTTAGTTACCCTGATTTTCTCTGTTAGAAAGTAGCATAAAAATGCTGAATTTAAGCTATTTTTTAACTTAATTTACTGAGAAATATCTTAAATCACGCATTTTTTTATCAGTTAGAAAGTGACTTTAAAATATGAATATCAACAATGCATTTTTAACATAATGTTCTGTTTAAATTATTCGTATGTTGTTTCAAAATTATAGTCATGGCGAAATTTTTCATCTTAAACTTACCAATTACCCGGAAAATATTCTCAATTTTATCACATCCTTTTTCAATTTTTAAAAATATTTGCGTAGAAATTCTTTTTCCTGGAAACTCTTAATTAATTCCAGTTACATTCAAATAACATTAATATAACTAAAGCACAGTCAATGTTTGTGTGCAAAGGTGTTTTAAAAATTCAATTATTAGCTATATTCAATTTAATTAAAAATATTTTTAAGCGTAAAATAGGATCTTACCAAGAGATATTAATTTGCATATTTATTAAAAACCTTTTCATTTTTTCAACTTTTCAAATGCATCCTTTTTCAATTTTTCAAAATATTTTCATAGATATACTTTTCCTGGCAACTTTTAATCAATTCCATTGACATTCAAACAACTAATTATATTCCTTAAGCACAGTTAAATATTTTGGAAAGGTGTTTTCAAAATGTAATTATTAGCTATATTCGGTTTAATTATAAATATTTTTAAGCGTAAAATAGAATCTTATCAAGAGATATTAATTTGCATATTTATTAAAAACCTTTTCATTTTTTCAACTTTTCAAATGCATCCTTTTTCAATTTTTCAAAATATTTTCATAGATATACTTTTCCTGGCAACTTTTAATCAATTCCAGTTACATTTTAACAACTATTTATATTACTAAAGCACAGTCAAAGTTATTGGAAAAGTGTTTTCTAAATTTAATTATAAGCTTTGTCTGATTTATTTAAGCGTAATAGTTTAAGCGTCTAATTTTTAAGCGTAAAATAGGATCTTACCGAAAGATATTAGTTTGCATATTTATTAAAAAATAAATAACCCTTATTAAAATTTTATTTATCTTGGATATTTTTCGAATAGCAGTAAAATTAAGAGTAATAGTTTGCAAGCTTATAAATATTTATAATATTACTTGCAAATTCTTTTAAAACACGAGTAATGCAATTCTGCATTGGACATTTTATTTTTCAAGAAAGTTTTCTCATAACTTTCCTTTACACCTTTCATGGTGCTATTCTCTTATCTATTTATGAACATTTTATTCTTTTATCTATGAATTCTTTCACGAAAAGTATTCATATATTCCCGCTTTAGAAAATAAAATGTCTGTAAGGTCTTAAAAATAGCCAATTTTTTCGCTTTGTGTTAGTATTATTTAACATGCAAAAAACTATTTAGTCATTTTATCCGGATATAAAATGCTTAAATGTAATGCAGCTTTAAAAGATGTTTCGATTATGCATAGAATTATTTTTTAATCAAACATGGGGAAATTTTTTTAAATAAAGAAACTTGTGATCATAATTTCTAATGGTATTTTCTAAAAATTCTCAAGTTAATAAAAAATTTTGTTTGTAACTGTTTTAAAAATGAAAACTTTGGGTGAAAAATAAATTATCTTTCTATGTATTTTCCTTGCACAGTGATAAAGTCCTCGTATCTTTTTCACGTTTTCACAAAAAATTGTAACATCAGGCGTGTGAGCTGTCATAAGCATGAAAATGTTATATGTTTATAAATTTCAGAATGAAAATTCTTTTCTCACAAGAACAGAGATTAGCTTTTACAAACTGAGGTATACTTAAGGAAGATATGAAAAGCTGAAAACGAATAGTTTATATCAACAATCAAAGTAATCTAGATGTTTTAATTACACATATGCAGGTTCAATAATTAAATTTTTTTTTATTTTTATGTTGTTTATTGAAAAGTGAGTATTAGTCACGATTTTACGCTTTTTAAGCGGAATAAAAAAGCCTGCTCGAAGAGCAGAAGAAAGCGTTGATAACAGTTATAAAAGACGCAACATTGAAAAAACACGTAGGAGACGTGCTGTCATATTCCTTTGTTTTATAAAAAAATATATAATTATTGTTTAGCTTCTGTAAGTATTTCTATAGATTGCCATTTATTTGAATTTAAAATTTTTCATTTCCATAACTTATTATTGACTTATATTAATGGTTTTCCTCTCCGTATAATGGGTTAGTTCCATCAAAAACTCCCTGTCGGTAGGCTATTTTCCCTCAATGCCTGATCCAGGAGTTTCCTTGTCTTCTGAGTTGGATTCAAAATTACAAGACTATAGAGTTCTATTGTAATAATGTTTTCGGGCTTCTGCGTCACATTTGTGAAAGATTATGAGTGAGGTTTTTCAAATAACTGAGAGGAAGTTTTCAAAAAGAAAATAACATAAATAAAAACACTTTGAAGAATTTTTCCGTAAGAGGGGTTAGAAGTCTAGGTTAATTGATGGTCATAAAGGATAGGTGAACTTTTAAATTATCTCCGACATTTGTTAAGATATTGCAGAAGAGGTTTCTTCAAAAAGCAGCTGTTTAACTGTTATCAATTAGTACAAAGCATTGCTTTTCTTGACTATAAAAAGTATGTAAAATTTTAATGTTTATTTTATTTAGGGGACATAAGATTTTGCGAATTTTGTTGTTTTTCTATACGCTGATTATATGTTTTTTAGACTTGACAGAATTTCGAGGCACACATTCAATTCAGTCCTCTGAGTGAAAAGGAAAGCAATATCATGTTGGAATAACCCTATAAATTCGGTGAATATTTCAACTTTAGAGAAATGGCCATAATTATTATTAAGATGACAAGATGGAGTTACAAGATGGAGTTCAGTTAAGAAATCTTTTATTTCATTTGGTTTCATTTCGTAATTTTAAGATTAAACCTAATGAAAAGAAACTATTAGCTTTTTTTATTACAAAATTGAAACTAGTTTTCTAAAATATTTAAGAATCCTACAAAACTTAATGTATTACATTCCGATTTACAACTCCTAGGAAGTTACGCGATAGAACCCTATTACCTACACGGAAAAAATGGTTAAATAACAATTTATTCAATTGTTATTTTACCGTATTTAAACAAAACAGACAAATAATCATAAATAAGATGCTATTCAAACTGTTAACGGTGAGAAAAACCATTTATTAACTATTTTCAACGAATGCGGTAAAAACAGCCAAAATTTAATTGCACCAAGTTGGCCCACCTAAGGAAACCTAGTTCCTTGCATTTGGGTACATATTATTGCCAAGAGGCTGTCAATTCCATGACTGACAGAACGGGGGTTAGAGTCCCAGCGTTGCAATTACAATATTTCCTTCATTCCTTTAAACACATAATGAGTTTCTAGTGTATTGCGCTCCCCATTTTGTGACAATGAGCTTTTAGAATACAATAATATCACACACGCATAGATGGCAGCTCCATAAAGCTGCTAAAGTATATTCCAGTGAAATTTTTTTTTTACTGTTTTTAAACCAAGCTACTTGTAAATGGTTAAAAAAAATTGTTTCTTCTCATGGTTTTTTAACCATACTAGTTTGAAACGATTTCAAAACCGTACAGGTAAAAAATGTTCTTTAACATAAATTTTACTGTTAATTGGATAGACAGTAGTTGCTGGTTATTTTACCATAATTTCAGAATAAAATTTCCAACTGTATACTCGATGGAAACCAAAATATTATCCGATTCTACAGACTCGAAATTGGCTGAATATCAGAGTATTAGCTGTGGGGGAGAAAACAATTGCACAACAAAAAATTTTGACTGAATAAGAGGCGTATTCGTGCATGCAGTGACTCAGTGAAACAGGAACAAACTTAGAAAACTTTCGCCACAAACGTGAAATTTTTTCGAAAGTGATGGTTTAAATCGATTTATTAGATTTTGTTTATAAGTTCCTTTGTACTTATTTTCAACTATAGAATTCATTCTCTACAACCTATCGTAATTTTTTTATGGATAACAGTTTGAAAAATGTCTTATTTCCATACTTCAACTTTATTTTTTCTTTATTGGATGGCCAACTCACATCGACCTTAAGGAGTAATGGTCATATTTTTTTTATCAGTATTTCACTATATTTTGCTCAAAATGTGTTGAAAGGAAAATTTAAAATATGCATAAACATATCATGTATTTCTATTCTTAATACCAGTGCCGGATTACCCATTGGGCCAGACTGGGCCATGGCCTGAGGCCCCCAATGATTAAGTACAAATTTGTCCTTTTGATTTTCCCGCGAAAAAATTGAAAGCAGTACTATAGCGAGCTGAGACTTGTTTAAACAAGAAGCAAAGAATTAAATGTTGTTGTCATTATTGAGACGTTTTAAATGAAAAAGAAGTTATTTAGTGCCTCAACTTAAGTGTCTCATAATTTTTTTAGTGTTTTATAATTATTTAGTGTCCGTAATTCTATTTTATCAATAAATAATTACAAAATATTTTACTAAAAGGTAAGTGTTTGTTTATTGTTTTATATACTCTAGAAAAAACTCATACGATTGGTCGCTTTCAATCAAATTTTATATATTGAAATTGTCACTGTTTAAGAGGTCCAGGATATTATTTATTTTTATTTCAAATATGCTTTCTTAAATACTTTTATATTTGAATAAATAAAAAATATACGAGAAAAAAATTTAATCTAAGGGCGCCAAAAATTTGAATGGCCTAGGGCACCGCGTAAGCTTAATCCACCCCTGCTTAATACCTTAATTACGACTTGAAAAAAAACTATGCTCATGTATCCTAGACTTTATACGTAAGCAATGAATAATAGAAATAACAAAATACTGAAGATCAGTTAAAACAGTGAAGAAATTTTAATTTATAAATAAACACTGTAGCTCTAAAATCATCAGAGATAAATACTAACGGCAATTATCATAGCCGAGCTGTTCAATTTTCTTGATTGTCTCTTTTGTTCTTTACATATAAATATTGGAAAATTAATTTCATTCTTTTTTGTATTTTTTTTTTTTTATATATAATTTCGAATGCTTAAATGTTATGAGAACAGTACCATGAAATAAAAGATTAATAGTCATCCTTACCCAACCTCATTAATTTAATAAAATCAAAATCACTAAATTTATTTAATAAAATCAAAGATAATAATGCCATACCACTTCTACAATAAAATTCGTTATACTGTAAAAATTTTAAGCTTTACTTACGAATTTAAAATATGTACCAAATGCTCTTTCAATTGAAATGAAAGCTTACATTTTCCTTTTTAAATTTACGTAATAAAAAACTTAACATGATACAAGAAAAGAATAAATATTTATTAAAATTCTAACTTTGTCTTTTATCGATATAAAAATGAGATCTGTTTTATTTTCTGGTTAGTAGCAAACATAAAAAATAGACATAGCCATGTGATGGCAGTTAATATTTTTTCAGTCAGATGGGTTGATAGAACGAAAGGAAATAACTGACATTTTCAACATTTAAACTGTCGTTTCTGTCAAGATTTTTCAAGCCTTTTACTTTTATTTTAAAAAATTTTAACGTGGAAACAACTTCCTACATCATCAATACCAATCAAGTTCCTTTCTTGTCAGAAATGTTTCCAATATTGTAATGTTATTTTTTTTTTAAATTCAGTTTAAAAAATTTTAATTGTGAATGACAAACCCTTAAGATATTGTAGTGCTCTTTAATTACATGCATTGCATATAATCGTCATTTAAAAAAAGTTACGGTAAAAAAAGTTATTAAAAGTTAAAACATTTCTTTAAATATTTATATTTCGTTATTTAACATATAACTTTTTACAAAAAGATCAAGTAACTACCATTAATGTGTCAGGAAAAAATATAAATAAATAAACTCTACCTATAACTTGACAATATAATTAATAAAAATAACTAATATTGAATGTGCAAAACGTACAATATAAAAAATATTTCTGATTACACGTATTTCACATTGACAAAAAATTATGGTCAAAACTACTAGAATATGGTATAATTTACGCGTCTTTCTGGCTCTGTGGAAACACCAAAAAACACAGTAATATTTACCGAAGCGTTTCGGTATTGATTTTGGTATAAAATTGTTTGAACCAAAAACTATAAAATATTTTTTTATATTACGTGATAAAATTTGGTAAATGAGGAACAATTTGGTAATCTTACGTGATATTTTAGAGCATGGCATAAAAACTATTTATTTGGTCAAATTTACTTTTCAGTTTTGTATTTGTCATTTAAAGCGTGTAATAAGATTAAACCGAAGATGGAGATGGCTCGGTAATATTCTTAGAACAGATGGAAACAATCCTGCAAATGTTGCAAGCTCATGGGTGCCTGATGGAAAGGAGAAAAAGAGGGGGGCCGAGACTAACATGGCAAAGATGCATCAAGGAAGATCTTAGTAGAGCAGGATTAACTGGATGGAAAGAAGCGCGTTGCCTAGCCAAAGACAGGAGTGTGTCGAGAAAAAGAATCGTTGCCTTATGTGCCAGTTCGTCACGAAGAGGATAAGTAAGTTAGTAAGTAAGCGTGAAATAAGAACTGTAATTTCGAAAATCAGAATTTCCGGTAAACCGTTACCATAGGAATGGGAAAAGTATCAGATGAATGTCTTAAACAAGGCCGTAGCCAGGATTACTTTTCGTTGGGGGGAGAAGGGCTATATTTAATTATAATATAATTATATGACATAATCTAATAATAATATAATAATTATACATAACTATTATAATTATATATAATTATTATAAATATGTGGTTTTATAATGATATATAATATATTATATTATAATACTGTATAATTATTAAATTATAATATAATTTAATTAATAATAAACTTAATTTTTAAATTAGTTAAAACCATTGACATAACACAATTAAAAATTAATAGTTGATAAATTATTTATAGATAACAAAATCTATTATTTGTATTAACAAAATCATTTAATTTGAAATTGATGTAATTTAGTGGTGTATATATTTTATTTTTACAAAAAATATGTAAGGTAGTTTTTATAAATTCTACTTCATATTTAAAAGTGTCGCAACTTTCATAGCTTAAAAGCATGGTATGAAGACTATTCATTCGGTTAAATGTACTTAGCAGTTTTGCATTTGTTTTTAAATGTGTGTAATAAGAACTATAAGTTTGAAAACCAGGATTTCCAGTAAGCCGTTACCATATGAACTGAAAAATTACTAAATCAATTGTTTAAAATAACGTATATTTTGGATTTATTACTAGAAATATGTTTTTTTTTTTTGTTTTTTTTTTACCAGAAATCTCTTTTCCACCATACAGTGCGATAATTTTACCAGAATATCTTTAATCTTTTTATTTATCTATTTATTGGTTTACTTTGTTTTACTATCCTCAAAATAAGTTTAGTAATACTGTAATTTTGAACTCAATTCAAAACTACAAAATTCTGGAAGAAATTCTTAGGAAGAATGTTTGATGTGCAGAAAATTGTTTTATGTATTTTTAATTAAATTACCTGTTAAGTGCAGAATAAAGACGCCAATAAAGTCTTATACCAATTATTTAAAACGCAAAGGTTTTTTAATAGTTCACTCAAATAAGACTGTTTTGAATCTTTTTAAATCAAAAATTATTCGATTAATTGCGTTTAAATTTTGTATTTTGTCAATGATAATTATATTGTTTTAAAAGGTGTGAAAACTTGTATACTTCACGATTTAAAAAACTTTATTGGCCATAATTAAATTAAATAATAAATAATATTAAATAATTAATGAAAAAAAAATTTTACATGGAGTTTTTTTTGAAAAAGGAATTTCATTTTTGTATGCACAAAGTTTTCGATCCGCTTAAAATTTTCCAGAGATATGGAATTTTACATTTTAAAATTTTAAATCTTTTGCATATTGACAATAAACAAATAGAATATTATAATTAGTACTGGCTCTATTTTTTTATTGATAATTAGTACTGAGTCTGTTTTTTTATCAATTAGCAGAATTGGCTTATTGCTCATTACCAATGTTTATAAGCTACTCAAAGAAGTTATTGTACGAAGAAAAACTGCACAAAATGTTTTATTTAGAATTTATTGATTGACTCATCTAAAACTGCAATTTTATTTTTTTAAGTAACATAAGGAAACTTTTAGACTTAAAATAAAGAGATAAATAATAGGTTGTCAAACACACCAAGCTCATAAATCAAACTTATTGACAACAAACAAACTTATTTAGGCCTTTCAAAAATTCTGGTGATAACAAGTTTTTGAAAAATTGGAGTTGAACAGTTTAGGGAAAAGAACAATGAGTTTAATTATGATTGATACTCGATTATTAGCTATGGTTGTTTGTTCTAAAATGAAAAAAAATTGTTTTGAACATAAGTTTTAAATGGATTTTTGCATTAATTAAGTCTTTGATATTTAAAAAAGAATTAGTCCTTAATGCGAAGTTGAGTATTATTTAAGAAATACTGTTTTTAAATTGTCATGCCTTTATAAGCCTTACAATTTTTCTATTTTTTCATTTCCTTTAATTCTTAAATATTTCTTAATTCTCTGATCTTTTTCTTAATACTAATGTACTTGTTCGATAAACAAAAGCCAAACTACATTTTCAGATTCCTTTTCTTTATCTGCTAGTACATTAAGAGAAAAAAGCAAACAATTCTATATTTGCAATACTAGTTTTATAACGTCTCTTAGGTTTTCATATTTTGTCAAATCATTCTTATACACCAGCTGTCGCCAAATGGTTGGAAGCGAAAGAACTATTTACGTTCATGAAGGATTTATTAACAAACAAGAAGTTTTACTTCAAAAGTCAGAGTTAAATTCTTCGCTTTTCCGCTCATATGTAGCAGTGACGTCGCATTGATTGAATATAATTCCATTTATTGTGATATTTAAGCGGATTTTGTTTAATATTTAGCATTATTTGATTTTTCTTTTTATTCTCAGGTTGATAAAAATTTTATTTAAAACATGCAGTGTACTTTTAATTACAAACTTGTAGCTTTGAATAAATTTTTAATTAGATAACTTTCCAAAAGTAGTTAAAACACAACAATTTCGTCTTTAAGAGTGACATTTCAAACCTATTTTAATCAGTTGTGAAACTTTTTTAGGGTTGTTAGTTTTATTTTGCACACTATAAGTTTTCTGCAAGTTCACTAATGAAGTGCAGCTTAAATCTGAGCAGTTCTTAAAAGTCGCAGCAGTAATCGGAATTTAGACGTTTGTGCATACTATTGATACATTTTAATGAGTTTACTAAATTAATAAAATATAGCAAAAATTCTCCAGCTTTAACTAAATTCTCCTTACGAATTAAATCATTGGCAAGCAAAATATCGGGGCTAAAAAATTCAACGGGGCTTTTTATGGAAAACCGTATACCGGTTTCGTTTAATTTTGAATGAAAAAGTTCTAAACGTATCATGCAACTACAATTTATTTCCTGAAATAATTTTCATTTACACATACAAAAAAGAGCCAAACTATTTGTCAGTTTTTTATTTTTTAACTACATCATTTATTAACAATGTTTTGTAATGAACAGCAGATATTTTTTGCAGTCAAAATAAATTATGAAACTTCTTAAGAAGTCTTTTCTAATTATTATTTTCCCCATTTTTAAGGCATTTAAGTTCAACCCCAATTACAAGTTATTTAAATCTTTTTTAGAAAAACGCTGCCATTTTTTTTTAATATAATTAACATTTTTGAGAAATACACTTCGCCATGTCTAAAGGATAAAAACGAATTTTTAACTGCTGACTTTTTATACACCATTAAATTAAACTACATAATTTTTTTCAGCTTGAAAAATAAAGTTTTTGTACGTAAGGAAGTATCTATTTAAAATGAATTACATATTCATGTAAAAGACTTTTGATAATGCTTGTCTTCTAAAAGGATAATTAATAAAAAAAAAAATCAGAAAATTCAAACAGTAAACCTCAATTTGTTCAGTGCTCATAGGAAAGAACTTCAGGCAAAATTGATCGTAATACAATAAATCAAAAAGAAGTGTTGGATACGTCATACTTTTTGCACATTCAAAGTTAGAATTAATTGTGCGAATTTAAGAGTTATTATTTTTGATTGTGTAAATGTTTAAAAAAGCCATCCCTCTTAAATCATCGTTAAAAACTAGAGTTTAATGATTTGCAGCTAAGTAATAAAATTCGCTACATATTTTACAATACTTAATTTTAACAATTGACGCATAAAATATCTCCGAATAATTGAAGACAACTTTAAAAAATACTTTCGTAGTAAAATAAGTTATAGTGATTTTTAAGAGAGTAATTTATGAATTTTTTTAGAAAAAGAAGTTTTAGTTATTAGAAGAAGTTGTTGTGATAAGTTAGACAGTAATATCGATTAGAATAATATAGTTTATAGTTTATAGTAATATATAATATCTATTACTATAAGCTGTAGTAATATATATTATATAGTTTTTATAGTAATATAGTTTATGAAAGTACTTACATTAGTTAAGTTAATTCATTTTATTAGTTAATTTATAAAATATAAAGTAATGTATAGTAATAGTAAGTTATATTTAAGTAAGTAATATAGTTTTAAATATATAGTGAGCAAAATAAAATATGGACCGACTATTACACGGTAAACACAGGACCGACTATAACACATAATCAAAAGATTCTACCTAGAATTAAATTCATAAAGCTATAGCAATTCACATTTTTATATTTATTTCTGAATTATTTGTCTTTGAGTAAAAAAATTTTAACGTTTACTGTCATGATTCCATGTAAAGATAAAATTCAGAAAATTTACACACAAAGCTAGACTCATTGACTAGAACTGAATGCAGAATTTTTATATACACACAGTGAATATCTGTTATTTACTATTTATGCATCATTACATCTTGCATCATTTTATCATTACCGTACTGTTTGGTATAGACATATCTGCTAAAGAAAAAACATTATTCCGGTTAATAATAATAAAAAATTATGCGGTATGTGCACCTTTCATTTGGTAATTTTACCATGCACGTGGCAACGGTTTACTGGAAATATTGGTTTTCAAAATTATAGTTTTTATTACCATAATTATTATTATTATTTAGTAGCATTATTATTATTTAGGGGCAAACACAAAATTAAAAAGTTGAATCAATGGTTTTTATGCCATACTCTAAGATATCGTCATAAAAGTACCAAATTTTACACATATTATTAAACCATGTTTTATTATTAATCTTATCAAAATCATTACCAAAGCGCTTTGGTAAAAATTACCTAACTCATTGCTGTTCCCATCACAAGTCACAAAGAGGGTAAATTTTATCATATTCCGGCAGTTTTGATCATACTATATTTCTCTGAGCACAATTATTTTTTAATCATGCAAAAAAACATCTCATCTTTTATCAATAGATATAATAGCGTTGAGCAAGGCATAATTAAACAGCACAACTTGATAATCAATCACTTCATTTTACACCCCTAAATAAAACTAAGTGTATCTTCCTAGATCTTTAGAAAATCGTTTTCTGTTAAAAAAAACTATTATTATTTGTTTATTTATAAATACTTGTGAGAATTCTATTCAAAAAGCGTCAACCAAACTAAATGCAAGACTATGATCTTAAATATAAGAAAAAATAAATAAAACTATAAGCCTCTTTTACCTGAGAAGTTATTGTCAATGACAGGTGCTGCCTAAGAAGTCGTATTTTATTTTAAAAACGGACTTACAGTAATCTACTTTTCTGCGGGAAGAACGAAACGACCTCTGACGTTTGAAATGTATGATGGTAATTTTTTTTAATGCTTGAAAATCATTTTGAATATCAAAACTCAACCATGAAGAAGCAAAAAAAATCCGATGTTGCAAATGTCTTTTTAGTGAGCACTAAAAATCATGTCATTTTTCTTCCATATCATCTTTTGCTTTAGATCTAAGTTTCCAGTTTAGAATATTTGAATGCCATTCTGTTTGACAGGTAATTACAGTGCTTTGAAGTCTTATTTCAATGTCTCATCTGAGTTCACTAACCACTCAGCTGTGAGTCACCAACTCACGGATGAGTGGGTAAAAAAATATGATTGAAATTGAATATATTTTATTTAATACTACTCTTTATATGGTAGTATATTAAATTTAAAAATATATTTGAACAAAATGAAATTAAACAACTTATTGTAAGAGTGGGCGGCAAAACTCCCAACCTCTAAAATGACTCCCCATTCATCTATTTTTTTTTTTTTTTGTACTTTAAAAGTCGATACTTTACTAAAAAATAATTAATAAATAAATAAAAGAGAATTTTGTTTAGTAAATATGTAATTATTATAACTTTACATAAGAACGTCTTGTAAATGTGTTTATTTTAACAAAATAGATGATTAGTTAGATATAAAAAATAATCAACTGTACTTGAAATAAAATATTTAAACTTAGAAAAACAGAATATACTTGTTATATTAAGAAGTTACTTGTTAACAATCTATATTTGTACGATAACCTTATATTGTGCATAACAGTACAAATTTGAAACGATTTTTTGTCTCTATGGGACTTTTATATATATATTGAAAACATTCCTACATGAGTGTTTAAGATTTTTATCTCGCAGCTCTTTCTCTTATTTTTGTTTAATTGTATTTACATATTATTCTATCATCTTTGACAATTCAAGCACGATCTCATGAAATGAAGATCTCTAGAAAAATATATTTTTCGACAACAATGAATAGATAATCAATATTTAAAGCAAAAAAAAAATTTGGAACCCAAATAGTGGCGAATCAAGGAGTTTTGCCCCCTTGGGGAGAAACTTCGTGTGTGTATATATATATATATATATATATATATATATATATATATCAAGCGTTCTTTGTGAGTTAAACTGAATCGAAAAATTACGCCAATTGAGAGAGTGATGGTAAGTCGGACGTTGCTATCACAATTTAGTTCAATGTTTTCCAATAAGATTATAAGGAAAAACTAAAGTTATATCATTTTGATATTGGTAATTATCGGAGTGATTAGGGATAATCATCCTAATTGATATTAATGAGGAATAACACGTCCCTTATTTTAACTATATATTATATGTTCCGTATTAAATTGTAAGGATAAATTTTTTAAAAACTATATCGGCATTTGGTAGTTATCGTAGTAATTATCCTGATCACTGTTCAGTAATTATTATTGTTATTTTAATTTACTATATTTTTTAATTTACTATATGTTTTTAATTTACTATATTTTTTATTATTTCCATAATTTCTATTATTCTAATTTATTATTATAAGTTAAATTTAATATTTAATTTCTTTTATTTATTTATTTAAATCATCCATTTTTTGGAGAGAACAAAAAATTATGTCATTGTCTTACAAAAAGAGATAAATCAGAAAAAATAATTTATTACTCTATAATTTTTTTTAAAAAAAAGGAACTTCTAGCTATTTAAGAATATTTTTTTTATTTTTTCCATTAAAAATTATTATCAATACAAAAAATATATTTTGGATCCATAAAAATATTAAATTGTTTCTTATCTAATTTTTTTTTTTTTTTTTTTTTTTTTAAAAAAACTTGAAAATCTATAAAAAATCTTGAGTCGTGCCTAAGCAAAGCAGTTTCTATAACACAGTAAGAAGACAGGCCTGGACTAACTCACCTTTGGGAAAGAATACTTTAAGTGAAACATACAACCATTTGCGTAAAAAGAGTGTAAAAACCACGAAATTCTTTATTAGTTAGTCCAATGGTATTTTATCTGTGAGTTGCCTCAGTCAGTATACTAGCACATATTAGCACTGTTATCTCTGAGGGCAGGAGCAGCGTGAAATTTGAGCATTACATCCGTGATTCGAACTTCGATAGCAGATAGCACTAATCTAGAAATATGCCGACTATTATGCAAAAAAATAAATAAATAAATAGTGATTATTTTGTAGAAATTTGCCTGATGTATGCTAGAGAATTCAGATTAAGAACGCAGCATTTTAAATGTGCATTCACATTTTAAAAAAATATATTTAAAAAAATATATATCGCTTATTAATTCTGTGACCACTTTCAAGCTAAAAATAAGAGTCAAAAGAGAAAAAGTTTAATAGGGAAGAAAAAAAAAACATTTTTTTGTTTCATTTTTTAATATAATATTAAATCCCTAACACTGATCATTTCGCGTTTTGAAGAGAATCTTTGTAACAAGAAAAATAAAAGATTTTCAACGTATGTTTTGTCGACTGTTAGTTACCAAGTGCATTTGGATCATTCTTCCACCTCAAAAACGCTCAGTACAATGATTTACAATGGGCTATTGGTGACAATCAGGGAAACATACGAGAGGAAGATCCAGATACAACATTCATACGTCACATTTCATTTTTATAGGGAGCACATATTCTCCCACCATCCATCAATCCGCAGATCGTAATTTTGATGTGTGCACGATCGATCTCCGATCCAATACCTCCAGAGGTATTGATTTGTTATGAAAACTTGGAGGACTTTGTGACTTCGACAGATTTAGAGTGCACCAGTCACCATTTTGTGCATGGAGAGTCTTCGCCGAACTCACAACCTCTCGATCATGGACCCAACGTCTACCAGCCAGGCTAACCCAGATCCTCGTAACTAGAGATTTTTATATATAGTATTCCAACAGCACTTAACTATATGCAGAAACCTTTGATCTCTTTACTTTATAAACGTCATTACCGTTGCTTCTGTTAAAAGTTAAAAATTTGGCTTTTAGTACGCCCTCGTATGCTCAGATTGTAAGCTTATGTATACTGTATTAAATTGATGTATATTACAGATTATGTATACTGTATTAATTGAATATAATACTGTACTTAACGTAATTTTTTATTTCAATCAATATTTCCTAAGTACGATCTGAGGATGGTTAAATGGTGTGTGAATGTGTACTTCCTGTAAAACGGGAAGTGACGTATGTATGTGGTCTCCAGATTATCCTCGGGGATGTTTCCCAGACCGTCAACAATAGCCCGTTGTGCAACTCTAGTGCCCCGTAAATAAAAAATGAATGAACTTAATCGATTATTTCCATAGAAAAGTACGGAAAGAGGCAGTTTAAGTTTCGCAAATGAATGTTAAAATGAAAAAAGACTACTTCAAATGATGCTGCCATCTAGTGACAATTATGAGACATAAAAGTTACTCGTTTTCCTTTAACGAGTGTCGTAAATGAAATTTAATTTTTATTTAACGTCCTTAAAATAGTTTTTGCTTTCTTTATTGAGAGAAACAGAAGGGAATTTTTAAAAATATATATATACTATTAGTAAAATAATTTAGTAGTAATAATATTTTAAAATAATAATTTAAAAATAAAATTATAATCTTTTATGAGGAAAAGAAAAGAAGCAACTCTCTGTTATCAATTCTTTAAACCAAAGGATTTAACTACTTAACTTTATTGTTATTGTAACATTTTCACCTATAGTTATAACTATATATTATATGAATAATATTTATAAATAAATAATTAATTATTCTAAATAACTAGAGTTTCATCTGACATCCAAAGAGGTTCTGATATTGTTTTAATCTAGCCTCCTTCTACAGTGATTCCTTTCATTTTCTTTATTCCTCACATAATATATTAATAAAAGCATATTAGCAAGCAGAAGTAAGTATATAAGCAGACCGAAATCTTCCATTGCAGGGAGTAAGTATATAAAAATTACGAAAAATATCGTTTATAGTAATAGTGCTGCCATCTATTTACAATAATGCAAACTAATTGTGAAAAATTGTGATGTGGAAAACAATCTTTTAACGCAAGTAACATGTAAACTTTTTTTTTTCTTTAGTAGACTATACTATATGTATATCGAAAGAAGAAGAAAATTCTGGTGAAGCTTCAGGTGATTTTTTGCTACTTAAAAATTGACCAAACAGACGTTACTGTTAACCGACCGAAGACCGATTTACTAATTAAATCATTGTATTACTTATTACTACATATTTTTCCCAAAGTATATGTATGAAGAAAGGAAAAGATTTTATTTTCGTTTTAATAAAAAAAATTTCTTATTTAATGTAATAAGTAAATTCTAAAATATTTCAGAGTTTACATATTAACTTATTTATTTATATCAATGCTTAACAAATTATCGATATAAAGATAAAGATTTACTTTATATATAAATATGAAACGTAATTCACTCATAAAATTGAAATAATTTCTAATGTAAAGAACTGAATGCAATTTCAATTTTAACAATTCCATTTTTTACTTAAAAAATAGCTACAATTAGTTAAACAGTTATAATTTCTTGTCATTACAGATAAAAATTGATATTTACCTTCAATATAATAATATATAATAATTTTGGAAAAAAATCTGTCCTAATCAATTAATTGATTAGGACAGATTTTTTTCCAAAATTATTATATATATTTTTTTTTTAAATTAAAGAAATTTAGTAAAGCTTTACATCTAAATTATTTATTATTATTTATTAAGAGAAAATTAATTTTTTTATTTTTTATTTTATTCAATTAAAAAAAAAGACGCGATAGTTGTTTATGCAAAGTTAAAATGCATCGCAGGAAAGATATAAAAATATTTAGGTCAACAAAATTTTCATAACTTTTTTTATCAAAATTTAACTTAAAAACATAGATTTAAATATATATTTTTATCATTTTTAGGTAAATAAAATTATCATAAAACAAGTATTTAGTACTTGATTTATATGCTTAAAATGCTTTAAAATATGTGCTTCATGCTTTAACTGCAAAATAAATGCCCCCATGTCATCACTGGGGGAATCGCCCTTTAAATTTGTAGATTCAATTTTAATTGACTTTCAATTTCTTTCATTGCCTAAAAAAAATTGTATTTTATTTTTAGAAAAGGCATACCATATAGTTAGTATAAACGCGTCATTAAAATAGTTTTTACTTTTTTTAGAAAGAGAAGAACGAAATATATATATTTTTTTTTTACATATAAATATGTAAAATAAGGAGAAGTTAGCCTGAAATAAAACTTCAAACAAAAAATATAACAATTAAAAAAACTTTGCAATATTTGTAACTCTACTTATAATTATATATTATATAAATAATTGATCATTATGATTAATCTAAATTTTGTCTGGCATCCAAATACATAGGTGTATTGTAGTGTCAAGGGTGGGGAGATAGGAAACACGTACCTGAGACACGTAAACTGTAACTGTACACGTACACAGTTCTGAGGTCAGAGACTTTTCACTCACGCCAAAGAAGTGTTACCCAGAGTTGAACACGCAACCTATGTTAATCGGACATGGAATACAAAAATAACAGGTCAGTGGTATTTCATTTAACTTGATTGTTTGTCTCGTAGAGCTTTTATTTCGTTAAATTTTAGGTATAGTTTTGTCTTTCGAATAGCCTTTAGTTTTAAGCTGCACGTGACAAAATCAAGCATGGCAGGCACGGACGTATATAAGGGGGGGGTGTCCATGGGGTCCGGACACCCCCCTTAGCTTGAGTTTTTTTTAATATCCATATTTCCAAATATCGCATAGAACTTCTTATAATATGCGTCTTGCCTCGAAAAATAACTTTTTAAGAAATATCCTACTTCCATGGATATTTGTAATTATCTCAGTAATCCTCCGCACGATGATGAAGAAAAGCTTAAAGCGTTGAAACAGTGTTGGATCCCCCCGGATACTTTCAAGTTTCCAGTCAGTGTCAGTGGCAAAAAAAAGACTCTCCTTTCAACGTCACTGGACTGCTAGACATTCATGGCTTGCATATTCAATATGCATGCAGGGAGCATTTTGCAAAGTATGCGTTATTCTTGGAAAAGAGGAAGGTGGTCGTGGCAGTCAAGAACTTGGAGCCTTTGTTAGTAAGCCCTTTATAAACTGGAAGTCCGCTTTAGAAGCCTTTGATCATCATGCAAACACAAAATATTATAAATTTGCTATCGAGCAGGCAGCAAATTTTGTAAAGGTAGCGGAAGGCAAAGTGCTTGATGTTGCCGAATCAATCAATGTGAAAAACAGCAAAATTGCTCAAGAAAACAGGAAAAGATTAAAAGCCATTGTAGAAACGATACTTTTTTGCGGAAGACAAGAACTCGCTTTAAGGGGAAGCTGTGACTCTGGTGAAATTGGAATAAATGACCCCGCTCATAATGATGGAAACTTTAGAGCACTGCTTCGTTTTCATGCTGGCTCTGGCGATGAGGTACTTAAGAAGCATTTACTAACACAATCAATACACAGTCGAGCCATGTATGTCTCATCACAGATTCAAAATGAAATAATTGAACTATCCGGTAAGACAATTCAAGATAAACTTCTAGAAAGGGTAAAAAAGGCAGGCTATTTCAGTGTACTAGCTGATGAAACACAAGATATATCACGACGAGAACAAATAGTTTTGTGTGTGCGATACGTAGACTGTTCATCTGGAAAAGCAGTTATCCGGGAAGATTTTGTTGAATTTATAACCGTAGAAGATGTTTCTGCTCAAGC
This sequence comes from Parasteatoda lunata, assembly GCA_949128135.1. Lineage (NCBI taxonomy): Eukaryota > Metazoa > Arthropoda > Arachnida > Araneae > Theridiidae > Parasteatoda > Parasteatoda lunata. The sequence continues at coordinate 31,561,270 of OX421973.1, read as the reverse complement.
ATTAGCAAAGACCATAATAACACATCTTGTATCCTATAATTTAGATATGCATAAATTTATAGGGCAAGGATATGATGGCGCTGCAGTGATGAGTGGTCGATTACCAGGTGTGAGAACAATAATCGCAGAGCAGTATCTAAAAGCGCAATTCGTACATTGCGTGGCTCATGTACTGAACTTAGTATTAACTCATTCATGCGAAGTACCTATGATAAGGAACTGTCTAGGAACTATAAAATCCATAATCAACTTCTTCCGAAAATCTCCACTACGTGATGGTCAATTAAGGAAAATTGCCGATGAAAACAACTTTGAACATTCCACCCTTATCGGTCTTTGTGAAACACGATGGACTGAAAAACATGTGGCTGTCGAAAGGTTCGCAGAAATGCTACCCGTTACACATGCAACGCTTGAAACACTTCAAAGCACTGGTAGTTCAGACGTGGCCACACAAGCTTTTCAGCTGCAGACAGCTGTGGACAATAGCCAATTTATAGTATCTTTGGTCATACTCAGAAAAGTGTTTTCGTATACTGTAAATTTGAGTGATGCAGAAGGTGAATGTTGATTTAATCGCCACTTGCAGTTATGCGAAAACTGTCAGAACAACCATAAAAAGCATTAGAAACGAGACACAATTCTCCATACTTTTCGAGGAAGCAAAGAGAATGAGCTCGAACGAAAGAGTTGTCCCAAGAATGGCCGCAAGAGCGTCCCAACGCAGTAATGCACCTGCAGAAACTGCCGAAATTTACTACCGGCGAAATGTGTTTTATCCGTAATTAAATTCGTAAGCTTAAAAATAAAGGGTTTTTTTTTTCAGTCATCTAAATATCTAATAGGTTTCTTAATCACCCGACCACTTCTGGTCATAATATCTTTAACTAGTTTATCAGCTAAAAGTGACTTTTGTGTCTCTGATGGTTTAGCGGTAGATTTGCTACCAGAACTTATTTCCAACGGATAAAGGCGTTGGACAGGTCGAATACTTGCTGAGCCATGGAAAGAATGGACCTTCTAGTTATCTTTTCTGGATGATTTGAAATGGATTGAGTATCAGTATGAGTATAGTAAAGTGCGGCGTGCTCTCTGCTTTCGCTTATAGCTCTGCGTTTCAATAGGTAAGGCTTAATTTAGCCTATCAAGATTTAAATGAGCTCAGAGGCTCTTCATCAAATTCAACATGCTTCCACCGAGTCCAACAGGGAACTCCGGATTGAGTATCATAAAAAAAAACATAAACTGATGAACTGTTGCCATTCGAATTCATATAAGTATTAAACTAATGAATAAAATATTACAGATTATGAACGATGACGTCATTACAAACGTTATTACGTGACATCCTCCCACCTTGATTAAATATTATTTAATCAACTATAACATTTACTAAAAATGTATAAACAAGCAATAAATATAAAATTTAACTACATATGAACTTACTAAATGCATTATATACTATATCTAAGAGTAAAAAGAAACATTCCCAAAATAAGTATTGAAACACTAATTCGTAAACTTAAAAATAAATGTTTTTTTTTCAGTCATCTAAATATCTAATAGGTTTCTTAATCAACCGACCACTTCTGGTCGTAATATCTTTTACTAGTTTATCAGCTAAAAGTGACTTTTGTGTCTCTGATGGTTTAGCGGTAGATTCGCTACCAGAACTTATTTTCAACGGATAAAGGCGTTGGACAGGTCTCAGCAATTCTCCAGAAGATGTCTTTAATTTCACTACTCGAACCTTTCCATCTGTACCAGGATAAACTTCCATCACTTTAGCCAGTGGCCACAGGGTTCTTTTTATGTAGTCATTTTCGATAATGACGACGTCTCCAATGCTTAGTTGAAAACAATTTGGCCTCTCCTTACTTTGCTTTAACAGTCCGAGATATTCAATTCTGAATCTTTTCTTAAGTTGTAGTCTAAAAGCTTGCTGAAATCTCCATCTTTTCTTCAAATATATTTGATCAATATCGGGTACTCCCACCGATCGTATTTCTTGTAAGAACATTGCCGGTGTCAGTGGTATCAAATCTTCTCTATCTTCGGAAAGATAAGATAAAGGTCTTGAATTAATTACTGCCTCGCATTCACAGAGAAGGCTCATTAACTCTTCATAATTAATCGATCGTATTTCTTGTAAGAACATTGCCGGTGTCAGTGGTATCAAATCTTCTCTATCTTCGGAAAGATAAGATAAAGGTCTTGAATTAATTACTGCCTCGCATTCACAGAGAAGGCTCATTAACTCTTCATAATTAAGTGAGGCATTTCCCAAAACTCTGCGCAAGAGTTTCTTGACCATTTGTACCATGCGTTCCCAAAACCCTCCCCACCAGGCTGCGGAGGGCGGGATAAATTTCCACACAATTCTTTTAACTGTTGTTTCTGATTCGACAACACTCCAATCAATGCTTCGGAAAAGGTTATCCGCTCCTACAAAATTTGTCCCGTTGTCACTGTATACAACACTCGGTCGTCTTCGACGAGCGATGAATCTTCTTATACAGAGTAAGAAGTCTTTGGTAGACAACGAACTGACCAATTCTAAGTGTACAGCTCTGAACACCGCACACGTGAAAAGCACAAGCCAGCTCTTTTGGCCACCTTTCAAGATCAAAGGACCAGCCAAGTCTACTCCTGCAATTTCAAAAACTGAAGCGTCCTTGACACGGTCTTCTGGTAAAGAAATTGGAGCGGTTTCAACAGGCTTCACAGTGTGCCTTCTACACTTAATACACTTATTAATTACGTAGCGAACAGATCGTCTTCCTCATAGAACCCAAAATTTCTCTTTTGGCCACCTTTCAAGATCAAAGGACCAGCCAAGTCTACTCCTACAATTTCAAAAACTGAAGCGTCCTTGACACGATCTTCTGGTAAGGAAATTGGAGCGGTTTCAACAGGCTTCACAGTGTGCCTTCTACACTTAATACACTTATTAATTACGTAGCGAACAGATCGTCTTCCTCCTAGAACCCAAAATTTCTCCCTTAAGTTAGATAGAACAGTTTGTAATCCAGCACTCATAAGTTCCAAATGGTTTTCTCGAATCAATACTTCTACAAATTTGTGTTTACTCGGAAGAAGATAAGAGTATCTAAACAAATCAGTATCTTTCCTGTCCGTTAATTTCGTCTTTACTCTATAAATTCCATTTTCATCTGTAAAAACGTTTAAAGTCTTCAAACTATTGATAAATTGTGGAGTAAATACTTCACCCTGCACTCTTTTTATGATGACCCTTTCAGCTTCATCTAATTCCTTTACTGATAATTCTCCCTTTCGAAAATTGGTTTTGTCTCTTGTGTTGTGAATAAATCTTAATACCTATGCCATCATGCATATAATTCTGGTATAAGTTGAGAAATAACATAAAAAAACTTCATTGCTTTCGGTAAGTAAAAGTGTTGAACAGTTGTGTATTTCTAGGCGTACTTCTTCTTCATTTGTTCTCAACTCTGTACTTGGCCAATTTTCTTCCGGCGTTCTGAGCCAAGGTGGTCCCTCCCACCATCTAGATTTTATAAGCTTTTCCGCAGAACACCCTCGGGAAGGTAGGTCCGCTGGGTTGTAATCACCTGGAATGTGTCTCCAGCTCTCCTTTTTGGATGTCTTAAGGATTTCCTTAACCCTGTTCCTTACAAACACACCCCAGGACTCTTCCCTTTGTATCCACTGCAACGCAGTAGTTGAGTCCGTCCAAAAGAATTCCTTAAGGTTTATATTCAAACTTCTCCGAACTAAATCAGCCAAACGTGTACCAATACAGCAGGCTAAAAGCTCTAACCTGGGTATAGAAATCTTCTTTAACGATGCAACTCTGGATTTAGCTATCAATAGCTGTACCGAAATATTTTTATCTGTCTTACATCTCAAGTAAACTACAGCAGCGTAAGATAAACTACTTGCATCGCAAAAGGTATGTAATTCTGACTCCAAATAATTATCAGGAAGCACTTGTCTTTTTATTTTTAAATCTTTTAGTTTCCTCATTCCTCCAATCCAATTTAGAACTTTGAATTTTGTATCTTCACAAACCTCAGTATCCCAGCCTAATTCAGACCTCCAACTCTCTTGTAGTAGTAATTTAGGATACAACGTAGCTGGGCATGAAAATCCAAGCGGATCGAATACTTGCTAAGCCATGAAAAGAATGGACCTTCTAGTTATCTTTTCTGGGTGGTTTGAAATGGATTGAGTATCACAAAAAATAACATCTTCATTCTTGTCCCACAGTAAACCTAAAACTTGTGATGGGACCATAGGAACACTTGAACGTTTAACAGCAGAATATTCCCATCCTCTCAACTCGAACTTTCCTTTGGCCATGATCTCTGTAGACACTTTTACAAATCTTTGTAATTCATTTTCAGAATTAACTGAAGTAACACAGTTATCCACATCGTAAGCAGATTTAAGTGTCTCTGAAACATCTTGATATGGAGAAAATGCAAATGAATTTAAATGATGTCTTAAAACAGCACCCAGTAAAAACGGACTACAATTAAGTCCAAAAACAACTCTGCAATGTTGGTATACCTCAATAGACTTTTTTTCTTCATCTGCCCACCATAAGAATTTCAAATACTTGCGATCCTCTTCTGCTACTGAAATTTGCAAAAACGCCTTCTTAATGTCAGCAACAACTCCTATTTTTTTCCGTCTGAATTTAAGAAGAGCTGTTGGGATGTCTTCGAGCAAATTCGGGCCTTTGATCAAGCAGTCATTTAACGAAATATTTCCCTTCGACTTGCACGAGGCGTCAAAAACGGGTCTAACAGGTGTGTTAGTGGAAGTTGGTTTGAGCACTGCATGATGTGGCAAATAGTGACCTGGCCCTTCTGAACATTCTTCAATTATTCCACATTGCTACCATTCTTGGAACACAGAATTATGATCTTTTATCTTTCCAGCTTTACTGAGTTTCCAAGAAGTGGACAATAATCGTTTTTCTGCAAGTTCGCGGTTACTTGGTAATTCGTCGGGACTATGCATCCAAGGAAAACTAATTTCATAGCGCCCATCTTCAGTAATCTTTAGAGTCTTTTCAAAATGATCAAACGCCCCCTTTTCCAATAACTCTGTGTTCATACTTTCACAAGGATCTCCAATTCCTATTGCTTCCAGTTGCCAAAGATTTTCTATATTATGGCTTTGTAAAAATAGCGATGTTATAATGTTGTCTTTGCAATTATGAATTTCAGACCTTCCCATGATAGTCCAACCTAAGTGCGTCTGCACAGCTACAAGACCACATTTTAAAATTTGCGTTTGACCTGTATACAATTTGCCTGCAATATCTGGTCCAATTAGGAGCTCAATAGGAGGTCTATTTTTTCCACGGTCTGTTATCTGGATTCCCAAGACTTCTAATTCTTTTAAACAAGATACATCATTTGTTCTTGGTATCATTCCACAAATGATTGGTTGGTCTAAGACTTGCATCTCGCAAATTTTGTTTGCATGAACACTGCTTACATTTAATTTATAGGCATTGTGTTTAGATCTTGTCATATTTCCACCAAACACCACATGATTCAGAGTTTCAAACCCTACAGGTGTTAATTTCAGTCGTTCAACTGTGGATTTTAATACATAAGAGCGTTGTGAGCCAGTATCGATTAAAGCTCTAACGATACTACGTTTTCCCCCATAATTTATCACAACAAGCAAAGTCTGCAGCAAAACTTCTTCTGAAACATTGTTATTGGTTAAAGCAAGATTTTGCGGCACTTCTTGACTTTCTTGAATCGTCACTTTCTGACTTGGCGATAAATTAGGACACATTATTACCCAGTGTCTCTTTCCGCAGACCATGCAGCGTACAGTTGATCTGCAGTTTCTCGATAAATGCCCTGGTTTTAAACAAAAAAAACAGCATTTATATTTTCTGACTGCTTCTCGCTTTTCTTCTAATGACAGTTTTTGTCCCTTAAAACAGTCTTTACTTTTATGTAATTTGCTACAAAATATACAGTTCAACTTTGCTTTTTCTTTAAACCCAGATATTAAATAATTGGCCGTAGGTGGATAAAATTCTGTTTCTCTGTGTTTTTGTCTCTTTTCAACTATTTCAGCTTGTTTAAAACCAGTTTTTGCTAGAGCAATCCGTTCTTCACCCTCCACTTCCGTTCTTAGAAATAATAACAGAGCCAATTTATCGCTATAAGAATTCCTTTGTTTATTAATTAAAGGACTTCTAAGCCAAACTCGTAGATTTTCTTCGGGGATGCATGACTCCACTAAAGGGAATAGCATATCGACATATTTGTCAGATGCCATGCCAATGGATTCCAACGATCGCAAATGGGATTCTAATTTGTCGTACAATTGTGTAATATGCATCTTATTCTTTAAATTTGTTGCATTTTTAACGACAAGAGCCAACAGTTCCAGAACATAATATTCAATTAAAAGTTCCTCTCGGCTAAACCTTGATTTCAAACTCGCAATAACTTTGGAATAATTATCGGCCGTCGGCGGGTAACTATCTACTATTTCACGAGCTCTTCCTCCGGCTGTCACGCATTGAATAAGATATTGGAATTTATCTTCATCGTCCATCGATTTATTTTCGTGTATTCTACTGAATTGGCTCCAAAAATGCAGCCAATCTTCTACCTCGCCACTGAAATGCACAAGGTCTATTTTCGGAAGCTTTAGTTTAGTTTTTTCATTTTTTACCGAATTAACTTTCAGTTCACGAGAATTAAGAATTCTTTTTACACGAACACGAACAGAATCTAACTTTTCTCTGTATTCTTCAATGATACAATATTCTTTTTCAAAATCGTCTGCTTTGGCGACTTCTATCAAAATGGCATTACATATATCTTCATCTAATTTCGATAAATCAATAGAAATTCTTTCCAAAGACGATAATTTACTTTCTAAATCTTCAAAATTTAATTCAGTTTTATCGAGAGCCGCAATTAAAATATTATATAAACGAGTAAAAGAAACTCTTACCGACTTTCTTTTCACTATGAGCGGATCCATTTAGAATTCCAAACTTGAAAACAATTTCTAAATAAGAGTATAAAAATATCTGACTTAAATGTCGATCAAATCCAAACGATCACGTCCGGGTTTCACCACAATGTCAGATGCATCATAAAACTCTTACTAATTTTCTATAAACCTTTATTACAATATTTACAAGTTATAAAGCGATCCACTTCTATATCTTAACAGTTTATAGACCATGTGGTAACCGAACTAGATGCTCGTTTCAAACCACATGAAGACGCTATAGAAGGCATTCAACTGCTTTTACCCGAGAAAACTAAAACTGATGACAAAACAAAAGAAAGTCTGAAAAAAGTAGCAATAACCTTTCTAGACGAAAGTGAAGGAAACACATTTCTTAGAGAATATGACATATGGAGAAAACACTGGGAATCAATAACCGAAAAACCGGTCACTGTTCTCAAAACTCTCGATCAGTGCGATCAACAGTTTTTCCCTCTGACAAGAACGTTGCTGGGTATTTTGGCAACACTTCCGGTTTCCACCGCGACACCAGAAAGAAGTTTCTCCACTCTAAAGAGATTAAAAACCTATCTCAGAAAAAAGATGGGAGATGAGAGACTGACTGGACTTGCTCTTCTGAGTGTGCATCGGGACTTGGCGGTGCAATTGGATTCCGACGGAATTGTAAATAAGTTATCAACAAGGCGCAAAAGATTAAATTTATTACTTTAAGCAATTAACATTTTTCTATACTCTTTGATCATTGTTTTCCTTACAATACACAAATATTTTACACACCTGTATGATTACTGAAATATTAGTAGCTTATATATATATATATATATATATATATATATATATATATATATATATATATATATATATATATATATATATATATATTAGTAAATCCAGAACTCAATATCAAGGTAGAAACCGATCTAACACACCCCCACGTGTACAGAATAATTCAGGAATGTGTTATTATCATGAAAAATTTAAAGATAAGGCACGCAGATGTAGAAGCCCCTGTAATTTTGTTCCTAACGACTTAACTGATTAAAAAAAAACGAGTAACGCGAACGGTTGACGAGACGCACGCCGTTCATTTGCATAACAATAAAAGTCGTCTTTTCCTAAAAGATGCTATAAGCGGTACTTATTTCTTAATCGATAGCGGGAGCCAAATCAGTATTTCACCGCATTCTAACCCAAATAAAATTAAAGATAGCAACGAATTTAATTTGTATGCCGCAAACGGCGAACTTATACCAAACGCAGGCACTAAATTAACTTCTGTCGATTTAGGTTTGCGACGAAAATTCACATGGCGTTTCATTTTGGCTAAAACAAAATACGCGATAATTGGATCAGATTTCTTGAGTCATTTTCAACTTTTAATAGATTTTAAAAAACTTTGTTTAACTGACGCACTTACAGGACTTAGCACCAAAGGAATTTTTCGAGATTCGTTATTTCATTCGATCTCTACTGTTGTTAATCTAAACAAATATAGCAACATTTTAAAACAATTTCTTTCATTAACGAGACCATTTAACCCTATAATCGATCCCCCTATGCACGATGTTTTGCACTATATCGAAACAGGAGATCACGCTCCAGTTCAGAGTAAATCACGCAGACTAAACCCAGAACAATATGCATTTGTAAAAAAAGAATTCGAGAATCTTTTAGAATTGGGTATTATAAAACCAAGCAATTCACCCTATAGTTCCCCGATTCATATAGTCAAAAATAAAGCGGGCACTTTTCGCATGACCTGTGACTATAGGATGCTAAATAAAATCACAAATCCCCAATTATATCCCGTCCCGCACATCCAAGATGTAAACAATCAGATAGCTGGTAGAAAATTTTTAGTAAACTTGATATGACTCGAGCGTATTTTCAAATTCCAGTTTACGAGGCTCACCAGCATAAAACCGCTATCGTCTGTTCGTTAAGTAAATAAGAATTTACGCGACTAAGTTTTGGAATGCAGGGAGCCGCATCATCATATCAAATGTTTATGGATACCATTTTACGCGGCCATCCCTTCGTTTTCTGCTATTTAGACGATTTATTAGTCTACAGTAATTCAGAAGCCGAACACGAAGAGCACATGAGAATAATTTTTGAAAGACTTTCGAAGTACGGGTTAATCTTGAATGCTATGAAATCAGTATTAGGCGTCCATGAATTGTCATTTTTAGGGTTTAAAATAACACGTGAAGGGCTTCAGCCTCTATCAGATAAAGTAGAAGCTGTAAAAAGTTTCTCAGCCCCGCGTACCCTTCAACAATTAAAACGATTAATAGGTCTTATTACCTTTTATAGAAGGTTTATACCGCATTGCGCCGCAATCTTATCCCCTTTACATAACTTACTTGAGGGTAAATACAAACCAAAAAAGAGTATAGACTTATCTAGTGAACAGCTTAAAGCATTCGAAGATGTGAAAAACGCTTTAGCAAATGCTACATTATTAGCTCACCCAAGGCCAGATTCCCATTTGTTCTTGTTAACCGATGCCAGTGCTACACATGCAGGTGCTTCACTTTGTGAACCTGACGATCGTTCTATAGAAAATGAGATTCTTGATCCAAAAAAGCTTTTAGATAAATTCAAACCCGTAGCATTTTATAGCACTGCTTTAACAGAGCTCAAACCGTAAAAAGCACGTATGAACGCGAACTTCTTTCGATTTTCTTGTCAATCAAATATTTTAGACATTTTATTCAGGGTCGCGTTTTAACAGTGATTACTGATCACAAACCGATTTCGCACACTTTTAATCAAAAATTGGAAAAAGCAGCTCTAATAATTCAAAGACATCTTTGTTACATCAGTGAATTTACAACTGATGTCAGGTACTTACCCGGTCGTCTAAATGCCCCGGCTGATTCTTTATCGCGAATCTATTCTGAATCCATAAGTACAGCGCAAATCGATTACAATCCCCTAGCTCAGTATCAAAAAGACGATTTAGAGTTAAGAGAACTAATAAACGACCCCAAGGCAGATAGTTTGAGCATAGAAAAAATATACATTCCCAAACACGGACTAGACCTTTACGTCGATACCAAAACCGGGAAACAACGTATATATGTCCCCGAACCTTTTCGTTTATGTGTATTTAATTCTTTTCATTCATTATGCCACCCTGGTGTTAAAGCTTCTGTTAAATTATTGACTGAGCGATTCTTTTGGAAAAATATTAAAAAAGATGTCGCTAACTTTGTTCAAACTTGCATTCAGTGTCAAAGATCTAAAGTGCACAAGCACACTAGGTCCCCTATTCAAAATATTTCAGTGCCGTCCGAAAAATTTTCATAAAACAATATAGATCTCGTTGGACCACTTCCTTTATCTCAAGGCTGTAGATTCATTTTAACGATTATTGATAGGTTTTCGAGATGGTTTGAAGCTATCCCTGTATCCGACCAAACTGCCGAAAATTGCGCGAAAACTATATATACGCACTGGATATCGCGTTACAGTGAACCAAAACAAATCGTAACCGACCAGGGAGCGCAATTCGAGTCAAATCTTTTTCATTCGTTAATAATTTTTTCGGCATAACCCATGTTCATACAACCACGTATAACCCAAAATCAAACGGACTTATTGAAAGACAACACAGGCAACTAAAACAAACTCTACGTGACGATTGGGTGGAATGTTTACCATCCATTTTGCTGGGACTTCGCACCTTTTTCCGGGAAGATATCCAGGCCACGACAGCCGAGATGGTTTTCGGCCAAACACTTCGCCTGCCAAACGAAATTCTCACAGAGAACACAAGCGAACCTCCAGATGCCTACACAAGGAGGCTACAGAGTACCATGGAAAAGGTAAAGCCCACTCCCACCTCCAGACACGGAGTCTAGAGGAATGTCTATGTCCCTCAGAACCTTGCCACCTGCAGTCACATTTTCCTCCGGCACGACGCCCTGCGGAAGCCTTTGCAACCGGTGTACGATGGTCCTTTCCTATTTCTAAAAAGACTAGATAAATTCCGAACTATTTCCGTGAAAGGTAAACTAAAAACTGTCAGCATCGATAGAGTAAAGCCTGCTTACCTCCTCAACCAGGACTTTTTAAGCAATGTGACCTTTCCACTGCCTGAGGAGAACCTTGACCTGACTATTCCCAAGCCCGTAACCAAACGTGCCACAAATGCACCTCCTGAAAATCCCACCCGGAAGACACGTGCAGGCCGAATAGTAAAAGGCCCACAGAGACAAGACTTGTGACAGCGACTCCGTCGTTTAGAGGGAGGCTCCTGTAGTGACTAGTATTAACCACCATCAACAGATGGCGATACCAAGGAGTTAGCGACTAGTACCAACCCTTATGTAAAAATCGAGGTATAAATGAGGTATAAACGGGGTATATTTGAAAGGTATAAAGGAGGTTGTTATTTAAATACGTCGTTACGGTTGAAAAGGGTGCAAATGAATACCTCAAAATATACCTTAAATATACCTCCAGAGGTATATATGTTTCAACCTGAGGTGTTTAATTTTACATCTGTGGAGAGGTAGATATTTACTACTTTAAAGTGTTTTATTTTCAACCTTAGGCTATTACTTATCAGCCTGAAGTATATTTTTTTACACTTGTGGAAGTATTTTTTCAACAACCTAAGGTGTGTCATTTTACACTTCAGGTTATTATAAATCAACCTCAGGTGTATTTTGTTCTTCCTCAGGTAATTATTTTTCAACCTCAGGTATATAATTTTATGCTTGTAGAGGTATATATTTATCAACCTGTGGTGCGTCGTTTTACACTTCTGGTTGTTATAAATCAACCTCAGGTGTATTTTGTTCTACCTCAGGTAATTATTTTTCAACCTCAGGTATATAATTTTATGTTTGTAGAGGTATATATTTATCAACCTGTGGTGCGTCGTTTTACACTTCTGGTTGTTATAAATCAACCTGAAGTGTATTTTCAACACTTGGAAAGGTTATTTTTTTATTAACGTCATGTGTTCCATGTTCTACCTTAAGTTATTATTTCGTAACCTGAAGTATATACTTTTGTATTTTTAGAAGTATTAATTTATCAACCAAAGATGCGACATTTTACACTTCAGGCTTATGTAGCTCAACCTAAAACTGTTTTTTAAGTACTTACGAATGTGAGGTGTTTACCTAGTTTATTAATTTTTAACCTCACTATATAAAAAATATAATATATATATATAAAGATATTATCTGTATTATATGAAGAATAATGTATGTCATTACATTTTTTCACAAGTAGAGATCTTCATTTATCAATCTGAAGTTTTTAATATTAAACCTTCTGCAGTAATTGCTTCTTTTGTTAAGTTATAAAAGAAGGTTTCAAATGCATAATTCTTCTGTAATTTAAATAGATTTAATTAAATCATCTTAAAATAACACTTATCCAAATTCTACAATTAGTAAAAACTATTTATGGAAACTCATATTTTTAGAAAATAGTTGTCTAATGTGCTTGAATTTCTTAAGCTATAAAACTACAAATTTAAATAATTAGTCAGCTGAAATTCAAATACTTTTATTAAAAACTAAAATTTAATTTTTTTACAAATCAACAAAATTATTTTAAATACTGTTTCCGTCTACCTGTTGAAACTTGTAATTATTGGAACCTAAAAGAAAAAAAAATGAATTAGTAAGTAAGTCATATTTACAATAATAGTGGCAGGTTTTAAACTATTAAAATATTAGAAATTATTTTTTTTTTTATCATTTAAATTAACTGGATGAAGTTAATTTTCTTTTTCAGATAAATAGTCGTACTCTTCTGCCATTTCTATTCAATCCTCATAGCTAAAAAGCATGACAGGTACCACAGCCACAAAATAAAGTACACTGAAGTCAGTACTACCTTTAACAACATTTACAGAAATTCAACGATATAATTCCAATCTTAATATGCAATTTTAACATTTTGTATTTTTCTATACATTTGGTATCATTATGGTACTTGTAAGTTTGATAATTATATTTTCTTTCTTTTTTTTCTTACAAATTTTTAAACTCAATAAATCTAGTCTATATATTTTTAAACTTTTTGTCAGACTTTATGAAACTAATAGCTTTTTTATAAATTTTAGACGTTGATTCTGAAAAGGACTTCCGTTATTGTCAATCACATAAGAGTTTCTTAAAAAATAGTTATTTTAATATTTTTTAATAAATGTAATCAAGAATCAACAATCGTCTAATAAATTAAATTTTAAAGTTATGTACCAATTTTTATTCTTTTTTTACACTCAATCGAATAGAACAAATTACAAGTTGATAAGGAGCATTTATTTTAAAGTTGTGAGTAATTTTATGTGAGGAAAATGTCTAAGAGAGAATGATTTGAAATAATACTTTTAAAATAAGTTGAGTACAATATCTCCTATATAATTTATAATATCAAGCAGAATAAAACTAATAGCTAGTTGTTACAAACATTTGTTTAAATATAAAAACACATCCCATAAGATAAAATTCAAAAAAAATGCATATTACTTTTAACAATAAATGTCTTTATTTGCAATTGATTTTATTCAATTCAGCATTAAAATTGCATAAGAAACTATACTGGCTTATTTCTAAAACATTTAAGATTTCCGAAAGTCGCTAATTTTTGAAGTAGTGAACTATAAAAAGCTGCATAAAAATGCTCATAACCTTGAAACAAATTGTCATATAAACTTGAAATCGGGTTAAATATAATTCTATTCAATATTTTAATAAATAATAACAATCTGCTTAGTAAATAATTAACGTGGGTAAATTGAGAAAAAATAACACGTAGTGAAAATAGCAGTGCGATCAAACATAAAAAAGTGAGCTAGTACAGTTACTAGTTTTCAATTATCAAATATCTAACAAACTATTGTTATCAACAATTGAATAAATGCTGTAGTTTATTAGGAGAGATTACTTTTTCTTTATGGTATAAATTCAGAACTATTTCCTAGGGGAAGGCTGAGCAGTAACTTGCTAGTCACTTCTTCATCGCTGCTGCACATGTGCTATTTACAGCCTAGGTCATCTAAGCAATATCAGGGAACAGTGAATAAGCTCTTACATATATTATATATATATATATATATATATATATGTAAGAAAAAGAAATTGCACGTTAATCAGATTTTTAAAAAAAATAAAATCAGATTTAAATTGCAGTGTTATACAATATTATACATATTTTACAAAATATTATACATATTTTGACTCATAAACAACAAATATAAACTTTGCAACAGATATCCAAGCAAATGATAAGCATACAGCTATAGTAGAATTTCAAAGCAAAATTGCTATTTTAAAGATCTTTCAATTTTCAATTATTTATTTATAAGAGAAATTATGAACATTTTACTCAACTAATCAGCTTGCATACTGCAACGTTGAAACATATACATTTAAGCAAAATAAAAGAATAGTTATATTTAAAAGAATAGTTATATTTATATTATTTTAAATTACAAACAATAAAATATACTGTGCATAACCTGCTGTAACGATTCACCAGTAACGTTACTCTAAACAGCGACGAGAAATATTTCAATTGTTCTCTCTTATTGCTAAGCCTACACTAATAGCTTCTCATATCCTCCAACTTAAATTATTTAAGATCAGGAGGCATCTTTAAAACAAAAATAATAAAATTTAAGTTTGAAAATTGAAGCATATTTGATTAAAAGTGATAAAACTAAATTATGTCAAGCACACTTACCGAATTTCGAATACACTTTCGATTGTCAACACACACGCCATTTGTCGGCTCGCACGGAACTCTGGGAATTGAGCTAGTTAATATGAAGTGTACTTTAAACAAGCTGAGGTATAAATAAAATGACTTCATACACCTAAATAAATACCTCACTCTCTTTAGTTGAAATAAGGTATATTTTTTTATACCTCGAAAATACCTCACTCTCGTTACTTGAAATAAGGTTGATTTTTTTATACCTCATAAATACCTCTTTTGATACAAGAGTAAGAAAAACAACCTCGTATACCTTAAAAATCACCTCATCAGGCTGGTTGATTTGAAGTGGATTTAAAACAACCTCAAAATAAGCTTAGGTGTAAATAAAATGTCTCCATATACCTCAATAAATACCTCACTTTCTTTAGTTGAAAGAAGGTAAAAATTTTTATACCTCAAAAATACCTTTGTTGTTACAAGTGTAAGAAAATCAACTTGGTATACCTCAAAAATCACCTTATCAGTCTGGTTGATTTGAAGTGAATTTTAAACAACCTCAAAACAAGCTGAAGTGTATATAAAACAGCCTCGTACACCTTAATTACAACCTTTACGAGGTATAATTTTTATTGCTGTTTTCTGTGCAACCTTTAATATACCTCAAATTTACCTTAATACCTCAAAAATACCTCAAATCAACCTTAAATATACCTTAAATTTTCGTAAGGGAACAACCATCAAAAGATGGCGATACCAAGGAGTTTGACGTCATTCCTTTTCCTCTACGAGGGGGAACGCTACAGACTTTCCTGTACTGGACGAGGTGAGAGCTGAACGCTCAGCTCTGAGGTCAGAGACTTTTCACGCACGCCAAAATAAAAGATACAGCATTTAAGTACTCACAGTAGAAATTAAAATAAAATACAGAACAATTTTGTAAGCAATCCAAGCTACAAAAGAAGAGCATTTGGCTGATTTCGACAGCGATATATGTATCTAATTTTTATTAATTCAAATAATTTTTCGTGTGTTGGTACCTTAAAAATTATGACTTAAACTCAAAAAGGAGTTTAAAGGTATAAAGATCAGTAATTGATAGACGCTGTATACCAGGGGTTTCCAACTTACATGAGGCCGGGGGCCACAATTAAAAACACAAATCAAATGGAGGGCCGCAACTTTATCAAAATTTTGTGTAGGACTCTTTTATGTTTGAAAGAGCATTAAATATTTCTGTCAGATTTTTACCAAGTTGTGCAAAACAACAGTATTGAATTACAAATTAAAATATGAAGCAGATTGATTTTTAAAAAAATTTAAATGTTATTAATAATAATTTTAAAAATATAAAATAGATAATAAAATTCGGGCTACAATAACTTTAATGTGCATCTATGTATTAAACAATTAATGTGCAACAGATATCAAATTGTTAAGATATAAAACTTTAAAAAGGTTGGTATTAAAACTCACATAGTAGCACACGAAATATTCAATGAGAAAATTGAGGTTTGTCTGCTGTAACCACCAGAGAATAGATATTTACATTTAAAATTTACAAATATGTGTGTAAATATTTTCGTCCAAAATGAGTGGTTTCAAAAAGTTAAATCAGAGAATTTATCCGAGAAAATTTCAGATACGCATACATGCTAAATTATATTCACAAAATACAAAAAAAAAAAAAAAAAATGAAATAAAAAAGAGCAACATACACGATTATTTTTGTATTTGAATAAATATTTTCTTGGATGCAAAACCTAAATACAGTTTTTTGCACTGTTGGTATGTTAAATTTCACAGAAACGAAGAATAAATTGGGTTTTTATTCACGAAAAAAGTATTTTAAACCCATCTATATTTTTTACGAAAATTGTTCTTAAAAAAATGACAGCTAATATATTTTAGTACGCGGGCCTCAAAAAAAGGCTTCGCGGGCCGGATGCGGCCCTCTGGCCGCCAGTTTGAAACCCCTGCTCTATACAATCAAATTCCAAATAAAAACTACGAATTAGGTTTTGATGAAAAAGTTTTTGTTTTTAATTTCATAAGAAAATTAATGGTTGCATTGTTTAATTTAAAAAAAATAAAAAATGTCAATTTAAACTGGTTTTTAAAATGTGTCACAAATTCGAAAGTTTTTAGTTTTGAATCCGTTCTGTTAAATGCATGCATCATATATTTAAACAAAAAATGCTAAAATAAGCATTATTTAAGTTATAATAGAGACAGACACTTCTAACTAGCAACTATGATTGAATAAGCAAATATCCTTCCTTAGGTAGTAATTTACCCAAGATCTGAAAACTGCCCGTAATCTGAATGATGAATGATCTCTGCTTTTAAAACTTTAATTAACAAACAATTCAATTACAAGCGATATATAGACATCTTTAAGCAATATACAAAATTATATACCAGTTTTCAGGAATAAAAGATCGTAAAAGTTAAATTTAATTGCTTTTTAATGATCAACACTGATTATGCACAGTGCTTATATACAGTGGGGATATCGAAAAATATTACCGAAAAAGATGCGAGCGCCACTATTTGTGCATAAAACCGATCTGTCGATAATTTGTTGCTATTTAAATTCTCTCGCTATTTGAATTCTATCTAAATTCTTTCCTTGTTTTTTTTTTTTTTCTGGTTAAATGGGTTAAATGGGAAAAAACCACGATGTGGCAATGCCAAGGCATGGAGATTAGATTAGTGATGGGCAATAACAGGTATTTTCAAATAACAGGTTCCAGCTGTTACAATACAAAATAATACCTGTTCCAAATACCTGTTCCAAAATAACAGGTCTTAGAAAAAAATCTTCAACTTTTTTATACTTGAAAGATTTAATGGCAATTAATGGAAAGATAAAATGGCAAGTATTTTTGTAACAGATACATATTTTTCTATTAATTTGACAATATTATTAGGAAAAGTATTTTTTTTCTATGGGTAAGAAAATATAGCGAAGATTTTTTCTAATTAATTTTTAAACAATATGAAAGCAATTATATATTAATTTCTCTTTTATTCTCCATTGTTTAAGTTCAGAAAAAAAAACTATATTACATCCTTTTTTATGTATATATAGTTTTTTCTTTTTATGATTATACTTTAGAAGAGCAGGCAGTTCAAAAGATATAATTCAGAATTAATTTCTTACATTCAAAAACATTTCAAAAACATTTTTGTTAGTGTAATCAAATATAAATAATAATAATAGAATGAATACCAATGCACATTAACTCATGTATCATTTCAAACTATATAATTTTAAATTACACAATGCAAAATTCGAATGAAGTCAATTCTTTTTGAAATTTTTTAACTTAGAAACGATTTGATCAATAATGTTCAAATTTCGCATTTTAAAATTACACAGTTAAAATGATGTAAAATTTACATAGCTTAAATTTTAGTTTTCTTCTAATTATAAATAACAAACAATAATAAATAATTATTTAAAATTAATTTTTACATTCAATTTTCTTTGGATAAATAAATTTTATAATTATGTGATCAATATTTCCAACTAGCTTTAAAATTTCTTGAGATATGGCGATAAACTGAAAAAAAAAGTGAATAATAATACTAATTGTACTTAAACTTAGGATTTAAACGACCGCTTTTTCGCTTAAATTGTCGGGACCATACTTTACAGATAGTGACTCACCCTCCAAATCAAAATTTTTTGAATAAAAGATATTGTTATTCAAATAAAACAGTTTTTGTGTCTGGTTCGATTCTGTATAATATTTAATGCTAGCTAATTAGCATATTTAGGGTTAACCTTAATATATATATATATATATATATATATATATATATATATATATATATATATTAATTATAGATAGCAGCATAAAATATCTAATAATAAATAAAAATCTTCCCCAGCAAAGGTTGTGCTTCTCCCCTTTCAAAAAAAGGTAAGTTCAAAGTTTTCAAGACACGAGAAGGGGTGGGGAGGAATTCATAGAGTGGCTCACGTTTCATAGGCGGTATTTGTTAATTTTTTCCAAAACCTATACAAGGCTGCCTAGGCATGGTTTTTGAATGCAGTTCTAGTGACACCACGCAATATGAAAAAAAAAAAAAAAAAAAAAAAAACTATATATAGAAACATTAACTATTGAACTAGAGAAAATAAGCTATATATAAACATTTTTAGAATAATTCATTTGATTTTAGCAAAGTTACTCGTTAAATTATTAGATTTTAAACAGCTCTAAAAAAATTATAATACTAGAAATACAAAACTTAAGTTTTGTATTTCTAGTATTATAATTTTTATAGACCCTCGCAATGTCTGGCTACGGCCCTGTAATAATAAATAAAACGTGATTTTTTTTTATTATTATAAACTGTACAAAGATTGCCAAAAAAAAAAAAAAAATAGTTTAACATTTTAAAAAAAGTAGAAAAATTAATTTTTGCCAAGATAATTGAATTAAAATTTTTGCCTAGTATTTTGGAACAGGCCTTTGGAAGTAACCTGTTATTTTTATAACAGGTATGATTAAATAACAGGTTCCAAATACCTGTTCCATAAAATATTGGACATCTCTAGATTAGATAAAAACCCCTCAAAATTGATGTGCCAAGTCCTTGGCCAAAGCAATAATGACCCAAATGAATTATTTATGTTATTTAGGGCGTGTTATTTCTACAATTTTACCAAGAGAATTTCTAAAATTAAAGCAAGACATGATCTAGTTTGGATTGAAGTTTTTAATTCTCTCAAATTTAAACTGTTCTGAAATTGAAAATATTCTGAAATTGGTTCATCGTCAGTTAATTAGCATTTGGTCCCACTAATTGTTTTTGATTATTAATATGGTAAGTAAACTTACATGTGTTAGTTATTTTGTATCATATGTCGTTGAATATTTGGGGGAAATAATTTTGATAGTAAAACGGTAACATGTCTATTAAGTTCTGGAAGTGTTTTTAGAAATTAACTTAATATTGACTTGTGGTTTTAACTTTTTGAATTGTTTATGAAAATAGTTTTCTTCTTTAACGATCTTAATAGAAATTGGCATTTCTCTAATTTTGTATTAAACTTCTATTTTAATTTTGCTGGTTTTAAACACTTGATATATGTGAAACCTTTTTATTAGTTTATTAATAGGCTATATGTTTATTGAAAATACATTTTGGTTTATAAAGATAAAAAAAATATGTTCTCCACAATTTATTTGTTATTTTATATCTTGGGCCTTTTTTAGTTGGTTTAACATTATGCTGAAATATTGAAATTGCTGAACTATCAAATATTGAAAATTTTTATTATAATGGGTTAATTTAGTTTTTGATACACTTTTTCTTGTTGAATTTTATGCTATATAACAAGCTAAAGAGAAGGGGGATATTACTCTATCAAGATCTGTCTCCCTAACTGCAATTGCCAAGTAGATTTTAAATTTACATGTAGATGCTAGGGAGATTTCCATATCATGATCTGTGGCAGAATTATCACAAAGTTTTAGAAACTTCCGGGCAGTGGTCTGGGATAAACTAAAAAAAGAATCATAGAAAGGGACCAACTCAAAAGTTTTAACGCATAGCCACCCCCGAGCAAACATCTACATGTTTTTTTTTTATTTTTAAAAATTGCAAGTTTAAAATATGTTTGACACCTGGCGATTGTAGTTGGCGCGGCAGATCACGATACGGAGATATCCCCTAGATGCTTACCCAGCATAGTATAAATGTAACGGGCATAGCATCAACTTTATAACTGTATTTCCTAGAAAGACACTTCTGGGCATCAAATTTTGTTTTTGTGCACCTTACACACATAATATATGTAGATTTGTCTGTATTAGGGAGACTTTTTTTTTGAACTCTTATAAGTTAGGAATCTATAAAACTAAATTAAATCATAGATTAAATTAAATTAATATAACTAAATGGAATAAATACAATTAAATACATATTACAACCTTAAATTAACATAGCTCAACAACATATAAATGTATACAAGATTAAGTTTAAAATTAAACAGTACATGTTATTGATGTAGTTTATCTGGATTAAATGTTTATTATTTTTGATTGAATTATAAGCATTTATTATTTCTTTCTTCGTAGTCAATTTGCAAAAAATAATTTCCAAAATAATAAACAGAAGTAATACACACAACAATAATAATACATATCCTATTGGCGATCAAAACAGGCTACAGGTGGCGTAAAGCAGAACTCTCTACCTATGGCAACACTTTGCATGCTTTAACCATTAGCGTGTGGCGAATCATAGAAGAAAAAATTACGTTAGTTTTTGTCTTGATTTTCATATAGATTTCAATCTTTTAAGTTGGGAAACTTTATGGAACTGGAAACTACATTAATCGTAGTTCTAAAGAAAAGCACCATGGAAATTTTAAATAATATTTTTATTCATTAAAAATGAAAAATATTAAGAAATAGAAAAATATCATAGTACATTCCTATGCAACTTCTCCCCGGATGTCGTATTTGAGAGTCAATCTCCTATACAATTTTTAGGTAAATGGGATAATATTATTTGAAGTAGTTATTATAGACCCTAAATTAAGGAATAAAGCTGGGAAGGGGTATTTGAAACATAAAAAAATTTATTCTGAATTCCATTTTTAATTATTTTTATAAAATTGGGAGGGGAGCATAAGTCTTTACTCGCCCCCTCTTAATAAAAACTTATGCCACTAAATATAAGTAATAGGTATCATGTTTAATATCTTTTGTTTTAATACCTCAATTACTATAGATTGTAAAAAAAATCTGATGAAATGATTCTTTAATTTTACACAGCTGATAAAGTCAAACAATAAATTAAATAAAATTATTTTCCATAATTGTAATAAAATAAATAAATAAAATTATTTTCCCATGCAAGGAGATTTCTTTTTTACAGAAATAATTGTTACAAACAGATACTTTTGTTTAAAAAAAATTCTTTTTAATGTACAGTAACGTATTTTCTATAGATTTTTATTTTATTTAAAAAATTTGAAACGTTTCTGTTTTTTTTTTTTTTTTTTTTTACTTTATTCCTTGCAAATTTTTTTAGCCACAGTTATTATTATTTTTTTAATTCCAGGATTTTTAAGATAATTGGATTTAAGAAAACATTGCTTAAACATGTCTTTTAATTACATTGCTGTTTAATAACTGCTGCATAGTTGAAATTAAAATAAGGGATTTTTCTACTAACTTTAAAAAGATGTAATATGTATTAGATCCACCTATTCTAACAAGAAATAAAAGACAATTTAAATTTAAAGAAGCTATTAATGGAAAAAAATAATGATTATAGTATTAAGGTAAAAATTAAAGTAATTTTCAGGATTTGTAAATGTTATGTTTGAACTTAAATTGCAACCGGAAGAATTTGTGTATGACACCAAAGTAAAAACCTTCAAATTAATTATGTAATATCTTAATTAATTTATTTAGTTTTATAATATTTAGTAACGAGCTTTCATATAATTTATTATTTATGTTATTTCTTATCTTGTTCCTTCAGAGTTAACTGTAAAATTAAATATAACTGTAATTGTGTACTTTATAAAACTCAATTTGCATATTCCTGGCAACCAGGTCAAGATGTTTATATTGTAACCACGTGAATCATATTTTCATTTTCAACAAACTTCAAGTCAATCTCTTGAGAGTATTTCTCAGTACTATTAATACATAAAATATACTACAAGTTATACTTCATGTTTTACAAATTAAAAACTGCCTAGATTTCTTTATTGGCGATCACAACGCTCGAATACGCCGTCTGGGGAGAGGCCTTTGGTCCTTCTCCCTTCCCTCTCCTCCTCTTTTTCAGTTGTATAGAAATGTACTACGATATTTTCCCTTTTCTTAATACTTTTCCTTTTCATTTAATAACAATATTTTTTGAAATTTCCATGATGCTTTTCTTTATATCTATGTTTAATGTAGTTTTCAGTTCCATTTAGTTTTACAACTTAAAAGATTTTAATCTATATGAAAATCAAGAGAAAAACTAACGCACTTCCTTCCTCTATGACTCTCCACGCGCTAATGGGGAAAGCATGCCAAGTGTTGCCATAGGTAGAGAGTTCTGCTCTACGCCACCTGCAGCCCATTTTGATCGCCAATTCAAATGTCAGGTTCTAAATTTAGTCAAGTTTACGTTGAAATTATAAACAAATTCAAATAATTTATACAATTTGTAAATGAGTAATAATTTTTTGCTTTTGTGTGATTTATGTCCGACAGCAACAATTTGATTTAACTTGAACCTATTACTATCAGTTTTTAGACAACAAACTGTTTTTTGATAGGTCACGATATACCAAGTATTTGATATAAAATTTTTTTTATCATTTTAAATGTATATTTTTGAGAGAGCTTTTGTATGAAATTTATGTTAATTTTTTACTTTGGACACCATGGAATTGCTCCGCTATATATTTTTCTTTAGTTTATTCCACGTCAAACAGGGCAGTTTCATTTGTTGTTGTCTTGTCAATTTTAGTTGGTATGTACAGGTACTGAAATGGAAATATACGTGCAATTACAAATAATACAGATAATTTTTATACTAGTTTCGTCTTAAACTTCTTTTACAAAAACTTAACTATATTATTTCTGTTAAAACCTTTTGCTATGAAATATTAAATTGTCATGTCTATTTTAATTTAGAATGACTTAAATGAGTCAGGCTTTCGTAGTAAAGCTGCTGCATTGCTGAACAATGAAATCTTTAGTGATGTTGAGATACGAGTGAATGATGGAACTAATACCAGATCTTTTCCGGCACATTCATTGTTCCTATCCATGAATAGTAAAAAATTTGCCAACACGTTTCATGGACATTCTCCACCGCCAAAAGTTTTCAATATCTTTGATTACAAACCAAAAATAGTTTATATGATGTTAGAGTAAGTAAACATTTCCTTTTTTAATTCTTATTTGTTTGGTGTAAAACAATCTCCATACCTTATTGAAGCCAGTTAAGGTATGTACTACTGATAGTGTTGTAACTAATAAATTAATATAGGTGTTTAATGTTAGGTATTATAGGATAATATAGAATTTTTAGGTTTTACTTCCCAAATGTAAAAATATAAATTTTTATTTCATATTTTTATCAAATAGCGTTTAACTTTTTCTACTTTTTTAAGTAGATTAAACAGTATCTACAGATATTGCAGGGTGTGTAACGTTTTTAAAAAGTGCTTCTGCTTAGTTGTCATTAGGGGTTTGTAGAAAGAATTTAATTATCTTTTTGCTTAGAAGAGGCATTTTTTCTTCACTGTCTGTGTCGATTGCTGCCAAGAGTCACACGCAAACGCGTGGTTTTTGCTAGTGGGTCATTCTACCAGAATCCATTTCGGTGTTGCCATTCCGAGCCAAATTATCTAGTTGAAGTGCAATTTGTAGTCCAGAGTCGGCATATTTTTATGAAATGTGATGAGTGTGTTCTTTACACGCTTATAAGAATGGCTATAATTTTAATTCATTGTACCAATTATTTTAGGAATTACTGCTCTTTTAAGTAATGAATTTCTTTTTTTTTTACGAACTTAAATATTGGAACATTTTTTGCTATAAAATAGTAATTTTATATGGTTATTTTTTTTAAATAGTCATCTAAAAATAAAAATGACTCACAATAAAACTTACTAAAAAATAAAAATCATTATAGTTATTTAGAAATAAAAGTGCATTTGAATAATAATTTATATTCAGACACATTAAAAAAGGGAAAATAGACCTCTAAAGAGTCAAAAGTAATCCAGCAAACCATACTGTTAATTAACTTAGGAAGTAATAATATTTTATTGCTCATTAAAAATGTTTCATTTGTATTGAATTAAATATGCTTTGATTAAAATGGGTTAGTCACAGTTAGTGTTACAAAGTATTCAGGTTTACTAATGAGAATGAAATCAGATGTTTAAATTATGATAAATGCTGACAATGCTAGTTACCTTTTGACTTCTTTCTCAACATTTATTATTTTATTTATTGTTATTTTTTTCTCTAATGTTCCGGTTTTATTCTGAATGCTATTCAGATCAGAATCAAAATGGTTTTGCACTTGTCACTGCTTATTTGATCCATAGTGCAAAACTGTAACGAAAAAATAACTCTTTTAACTTGAGTGTTTTCTCTCCAAACTATAAAAAAATTTTAATTTATTTTTTGATTGTATTGTTTTTTATTTTTTATTATTGTAATGCGGTTTATTTTTAAATTAAGTTAGAGCTGTTATTCTAGCATTTATAATAGTTTTTGAACTAAAGATCAGATATTTTATCTCCGTTAGATTTTAGAGAAATCAATGGAATTTAACATTGAAACGTGTCATCTTTTTATTGATTTCAAGGCTGCTTTTGATAGTATCAATAGAAATTATCTTTTTGAAACAATGAATACTTTTAAAATATCTCCAAAACTCGTTAAATTGACAAGACATTGAAAACTACAAAGTGTAATATTAAGTTTCTGGGGTCTCTGTCAAAAAATCTTGACACATTCACAGGTGTTCGACAAGGAGATTCTCTCTCCTGTCTACTTTTTAATATTGCACTTGAGAGAGTTATTCGTGATTCAGGCATCAATACCAGTGGTCACATTTTTACTAGATCAGTACAATTACTTGCATATGCTGATGTTGATATAATTGCTTGTTCCCTTCCTGCCCTGAAAGAGGCATTTCTTGCCCTTGAGGTGGCTGCAAGGCAAATGGGCTTGGTCATAAATGTAGATAAAACAAAATATATGTTATTCTCAAGAAACAGAGTGCCAGACCCCCATCTTGAAATAAATTCTTATAGATTTGAAACAGTGAGGAGTTTTACTTACTTAGAGGATCAATTATTACCATTGACAACAGAATTACTCCTGAAATAAAAAACTGACTCTATTTGGCGAATAGGGCTGTCTATGAGCTGAGAAGATTTATTAAATCTAGGTTTCTTTCTAGAAAAACAAAGTTCTTAATCTACAAAACTCTTGTCCCACCAGTCTTGACATACGCCTCAGAGACTTGAACAATGACAAAACTGGAGGAAAATTGTATCGCAATATTTGCGAGAAAGATTTTGCGGGGTATACTTGGTGGTGTAAATGAAAACAATAACTGGAGAAGGAGATTTAACTTTGAACTGTACAAGATTTATAAACAACCTGATATTATTAAATACATAAAAATAAATAGAATGAATAGGATCGCCCACGTGATTCGAATGAGTGTTGACAACACAATAAAAAAGATACTGCTTTTTAGACCCACTGGAAAAAGAAAGCGGGGAAGGCCGCGGTTGAGATGGGCTGACTCAGTGTAGTCTGATTTTCTCGCAATTAATGAAAAAAATTGGAGATCGAAGATAAATCGGAAGTCGTCGTGGAGAAATCTTCAGAGGAAGGCATTGGCTCACATTGGGCTGTCTGGCCACCTATGATGATGATGATAATAATAGTTTTTGTTTTTATGAAAGTTTATTTTTCTGTAGTCAGTGGGTCTGGTAGTATACCCTAAAAAGTTGGGACTTAGCTATTATCTTCTTGTTATGATGAATATTTCACTTCTGAGAAAGATTTATTTATTATTAAAGTGAAATTGAATGGTGAATAATCAGAATTATTGTTATATCGAGGGCAAGTTTTTAGAATTATGATAAAAAAAGATATCACATACTTTCATCACTTATATTATTTAAAATTTTTCAAACTAAGATGAAAGTCCGGCTATGATCTTTTTAAAATTCATTTAATGCCTGTAACAAACAAAGTTTTCAGGAAAATAACTATTCAATTATATTAGTTGTGTTTACAAAAACAATTTGCGGATTAGTTGATCACAGTAATAAAGGCGACTTTTACCCTATCTGATCATCCGAAGCATTTTATTGGCCTAAACAAAAAGATAAGTGCCCTGTTCAGTTTTCAGCATATTTTATGTATTATTGATGCTCCACAGGTAACATCGAATATGGGACACACATACAAAGTCGGACCATCTGTGGAAAGCAATCTGAAGCCCATTGCGAACAATATATATATTTTTTATTTTAAATGAAAAAATAATACATTGGTATAAATTCATTTTATTTATTGTATTGTTATTTATAGATTTTATAAGTTGCTAAACAATTAAATATGATTGGTTTAAATGGTATAACTTTAATCGGCTTTAACTTGGTGAAGTGTCCAAACTTCATTAATTTTAGTACATAATTTTTTATCTAATGGGCTTGAAATAGACAAATTTTAGGGGCCATTCTCATGGAGTGCAGCCCATAAACAGAATATTTTCAAATGATCTGCAACAGGGTTTATTAATTTATACAAATGTTCTGCAAGCATTTCACAGCAAAAAAAAGTCAACTTTACGTTAAAATACTGTATTTTCATTTATACAGATACAATACAGGATCATACACAGATACACTACTTTTTAAACTAAGGCAAACATTCTTGCTTTGTTACTTTTTCAATCGTTTTTGAAGTACAAAATTTTGTTAATGTTTGTGATGAATTATTAATAAAATGCCTATGATATGAAGGTCCGAACATTAAAATAAGGGCTGCCTTAAAAATCTTAAGGGACATCCTTTCGAATCGTATCGTATTTAAAATCTTTCGAAGGGACAAGTGTCCAGATGGTGCGCCACTTGCAAACCGAAACATTCGCTGGTCTGTTGTTTCAAAAACTTATTCATCTCCATCAAAAGCATTTGGTCTTTTAGAGACAATTCTGTCAATCGTGGATCCCCATAATTCACAAATTGCTTCTGAAATGGGAATGGAAAATATAAAAGTCATAAACTTTATGAAATTGGAAATTTCTGAATTTAATTCTTTGACTGCTTGCTTTAGAAGCTCTCTTGATAAAAATGGTGATCAATTTCTCGCAGGGGTTCGCAGGAAAACGCTGTCACTTATTCAAGATACAAATTGTTCTGCAGGACTTAGTTCTGTGACATACGTCACAGTTTTAGGCACTTTCTGCTTCTGGGGAGTGCAGTTTGCACACTTCCGGTCGCCACAGGGGGGGAGGGGAATAAGAACCTTATTGGTGAGTTTTTTGCAGGAAAACATTTTTCACCAATCAAAATCTGAATTTAATTTTGAACACATAGCAAAAATAGTTAACAAACACAAAACTTTTATTGTAAATTTATTAGTATGTTTGTTAAAAAAGACATTTCATCATTTTTTATTAATTTTTGACAAAACTTTAAGGAGCTGTATTTGAGGAAATAATTAATGTTAGTTATGAAATAAAATTTTGCAAATGTTCTTATATCAATGGATGGGACGTGTTCACCAAATTTTACAAAAATCCACTGACCCTGGGAGACAATCTCTGGATAATTTGTCTTGAAATGACCTGTCGTGTATATTGTACAGAAGTGCCTGTCATTTTACATGCAGTGTTAACTACTCACAGGTATGTATGTGCATTCTCTGAGACAAATTTGGTGAGAGGGATTCCACCACTCGCATGTGCAACTCTGCCACATTTTGCAAGAGATTCCTAATTTAAGGCTTCATTTCACGCTCTGTGAAATTGAAAAGAAAATCTTTCGAGATTTTGTTGATCAGATAGAAACCAGGCTTAGTTCACCGAATATTTCTCCAATTACAAAAGAAAATTTTATTTTCCTTTCTTGATAAGTTTTTTGCTGGTCAAGCATTATTGTTTAATGTCACTTGAAAACTGATGCCAGTATGCTCTGTATTGTTTAGATCAGTATCATAATCTTTGAACTTGATTTAAGAAGCCATTCACATGTTAAATATTTTCATGTGGATCCAGAGAAGTCAATCATAGAGCCTCATTGCTTCAAAATTTTTGTGCTTCATTAATTAATTTGATATACCAAAGATAAGAGTCAGTCACAAAATTGAGTGGCCACTTGAAGAAGTGCAAGTAAAAATGTTCCGAAAATCTGTGACTTGAATGACTTAAGGAGCTGCTGACTAATAAGCAAATCTAAAAAGGGAATTAACATGTTTTTTTTTTTTTTTTTTTTTTCTAAAATTTTGCAATCTCTATAAATTGTCTCTTTTTACTGTAGTAAATGGCTGAGATCCTCTAGAAATAGGATAGAAAAAAGCTCTCAAGTCTAAAACAAGGACAACTTTGGTTTTGAAGGGCACTGATTCAGCAACATATATATTACTCTTATAAAAGTTGCTTGAACAAAAGTTTAAAAATACTTGATTAATTATTATGCAAAATTGGTGATATTGTTCAATAATAATTTAGCATCAAAATAATTCACAGTTGTTAAAAACAATTTGAAGGAGTTAGTTTTTTTTTTTCTACTGGGAGATCTTACTTTTTTTGTTTTTGTTTTTTTAAGCCTTTTTCACTTTTCCCTCCTAAATGACCATCTTCTTTTCTTCAGAAAATACAAGGTATATGCATTTTTTTTCTCTCTCTCTTTGAGAACTCAATATAGAACTTCTTCCAAAAACAATGTCATTGCTGTATGTTAGACTTGCAATAAAATTTAAGAAGAAAAGAAAGTTTTTCTTGGTATACTTATGGACTTAGCTATTTATAAATTTTGAAACAATGTTGCACCTACACAAATGAAATTAGTTTAAATACATAATATATCAAGATGATGTGTGCATAAGAAGGGCAATGGATCATGGAATCATCATAGCCTAATGATCAAAGGAAATCTTTATTGAACAATGGAAACCTTTTAAACTTGCTCCATCTATTAACTGAAACAGTATTGAATAAATATTGTTTTTACTTGCAAATTTTAACATCTGCTGAAAAAATATAGTAAAATA
This sequence comes from Parasteatoda lunata, assembly GCA_949128135.1. Lineage (NCBI taxonomy): Eukaryota > Metazoa > Arthropoda > Arachnida > Araneae > Theridiidae > Parasteatoda > Parasteatoda lunata. Next base: position 31,531,784 of record OX421973.1, on the reverse strand, counting down.
AATAAAAAAATGTGTTCTCTGAAGAAATGGGGGCCAACTTTTTTCAAATGACCAAGGGTTATTGTGGTAATCATTGATATCTGTGAAAATCAAGTTATAAACTACGTACTAATAAAAAACTAATACTTTATTAAACTGCTTATTTAGCAGCAAAACTTCTTATGTCAACCAAGGCTTTTTCTACATGATTATCTGTGATGTAATGTCTACTTTACTGTCTCTAGGCAGTAAAAATCACTTATGTTATTGTGAAACTTCTGTTCATAACATGAATTTTTGTCTTGCATGATTATTTGTAATGTAATGTTTGCATTGTAATGTGATGGTGGAAGTATAAACTACTTATTTAGCAAGTTACTAAACTTCTGTCATTAATGACAAAATGCATTTTTCTCTAGCATAATATCTAGGGTGTAATGATGTTTGATACCATCTAGATATTAATGTCTGAATTGCTGTCTAAGTGGCACTAAAGCATTATTTTTATTTTATTAAAAGATGTTTCCTTGTCATTTTGTTGTTATTTGATGTACAAACCTTAGATATTAGTGATGAAAATCATTGGGAAGCAAAACGCAGATTAAAAGTTTATATTATAGAGCAATTATTATAAAATGAGAAAATTATCTTATAATACAAAAATTCTCAATAACAAATAATTAAATTATTCAGATTTGAAAATTCAAACAACATGAATAAAATTTGTTGATTGAAATGATTTTTAATGACCCCTAACCATAGGAAGTCGTCCAATTCACCATGAGCCATTTGATTTGGCAAACTGAACATTTTTATAGTTATTTAGTTTCCACTTATGTTAGAAGCTAAAAATGTTTTTATTTAAAAGTGGAATATAAACATTTATATAGTAATTTATTTATTGATCATTGCATCTGAACAATTTTATCATAAAGAAAAGAAATGTTAAAATATGAATCCCCTGTGTAACATTTGACTTTTTACTAAACATAATTATTTTTAGGTTTATAATTATTTAAATTTTAAGGTGTTGGTGCTTATCAAAGCTTGAGCTGGATTTAGTTTACATAATATTAACGTTAAATTGCTTACAAATGTAATATTTTTCAGATATTTATATACAGAAAAAGTCAACTTCTCTGATACAGATGTAGCTCGAGAACTGCATACATTGTCAAAAACTTTTGAGATTCGTAATTTGCAAGAATTATGTGGGGATTATATAACAAGAAATGAAATTGATAAGGAGAATGTATTGAATATCTATGAATGTGCTTATGAGCATAAATATTCCAAGTCCCTTGATTTATGTCGTCGCATCGTATCTCTGAACACGAAGGCTATCATGGAATCTCCATCTTTTGTTGAGGTCTCTCTTGCTGTTCTTGAAGATATTGTAAAGCAAGATACTCTTACTGTTGAGAGTGAATTAGACATAATTAATGCTGTTATAAAATGGGCTTGTCACCAATGTAATAGACAGAACTTGGCAGATACAAAATACTTGCGAGATTGCATATTTCCTTTGCTTGGCCACATCAGAGTTCTGAATCTTGAATATAAGCAATTCTCTGAGGTTGAAAAGTATTCAATTTTCACAGTTCAAGAAAGTTCTCTCATAAAAAGAAAATTATTGCAACCTGATGAATTGGTTCATCTTCCTCCTCATATTTGCCACCTTACAAAACCAAGAATGTATTCCACGGTTAAAATCAATTCAGAGCTTGATTTGCTAAGTCTAAATCCTTCATTATCAAGTACTGTTCCACAAAATATTAATGCTGTGAGTAAAAGATTTAAGAAAGCTCCTGTGTCAAAAGTATATCCACAGAGAAATGTTTCAGTTCGAAAGGCATTTAATTTCTCTCTTGTTGAAGCCGAAAAGCTTGTAAGCACAGCTTTTAAAAATGACGTTAAATGTTCCATGTCCATACATTTACTAAAAGGAATGATTATTGTTCATGGTATCGAACTCACGATTAGCCAAAGTCGCAAAACTGGGGAGTTGATAAATATTTTCTTACATGCTTCAAATAGTAGGGAAAATCTGCCTGGTATGAGCGACACCTTCAACAAAGAGCTCAAAGACAATATGCTCTCCATAATGTTTGATCAACCTATGAAGATACTTGAAAATTGTCATGCAGAAATTGAAGTAACTATAGAAGACTTAAAATTAAACAGGTGTTGTATCCTTAAAGATCCCGTTTGCAAACTGCATTGTTCAGACACAGTTGGTGATATTACATTGACAAGTAATCAGACGAATGAGTCAGGAGATCATTTCTTCTTGATTAGCTGTTTAATTTATAGTTTGGTTTAATTCTGAGCAAGGTTGTAAAAAGAAAAGAAAATTAGATATATTTTTTGTGGTCAAATTTTAAAAGATTGAAAAATTATACTGTCAACACTCTTTATAATGGCCTTTTTGGTCTTTTAAAAAATAGGTACTAGGATAGGAAAAATTGAGAAACAAAGCAAAGAATAATTTTCAAAATAATAAAAATTTTGGCTAAATGTAAAAAAAATAACAAATGAAATTCTTAAGCTGTCAGAATAATGAAAGAACTTTTGCCCAATTCCATAAAGCTCGTGTTGGCAAATTGTTCAGACACTTGCTTTGCTAATATTCCATGATTATTAAATAATCAGAAAAATCAACTTGAATATCACTTCTACTTAGGTGGAATGTTTAGTTAAGTAGTTTTATAGGTAGTATGCTTTGGTTTCAATGTGATTAGTTAATGTGAATTTTTAAGAAAATGTTTGTATTTAGATTTGTCTTAAATTTCTGATAGGTTTAAATATTATCTAACCAACATTTTTCATAACTCCTTTACTCTTGTAAGAAATAAGAGCTTAAGCTGTGTAAATATTTATTTGATATGATTTTTTAAAAACCACATTAGCACAATGGTTAAGGCACTAAGCCATCATAGGTCTTTGTAAAGAACTAAAATTCTATCCCAAGGCCCATTTGAAACTCACCTATTGTGTTTTGGAAGCAAGAACTGCCACTGCACAATGTCTGACACGATCATGTCAGTAATCTCGAAATTCTGGAACCTTAATTTTTGGCCGTCAACTTGCTGTTGCAGGAATGTTTTACTTTAAAAATTCCAAAGCTGATAGAATAATAAAACACTTTATAAATTCTAAAGCTGATAGGATTATAAAACACTTTATAAATTCTAAAGCTGATAGGATAATAAAAAACTTAATAAACTCTACTGCTGATGGGATAATAAAAAATAAAAAAACGTTACAACTTTAATCAATATACTCTGTAATACTTAGCTAAAACTTAACTTTTAATCAAAAAATAGTTTACACAATTCGTAAATATTTGCATTGCAGCAAACAAAACAGAGATCTGAAATATTTATACCTTATGTTGTTTAGTTTTTAGTGTACTTGTTTTAATATTATACTTGAAAGATTACATTTTGATTTCGGTAAAGGCTCCAATCTGCTTTAAATTTAATGATGTTGTAGTATATCAAGTTTTATTTATTGTTTGTTCAAGCTTCACATTAGCAGTTATGCAATGGATGCCTTAACATTTATCTCTCCAATAACTTCTCTCTCAAATGGCAGCACAACATTAATATGTGATATCTCTATAAAATTTTTAATTATTGGAGAAAGAAATTAAATGAAGATATATTGAAAATGAATTTGTAAAGAATATAAGAATAACAATGCATCTATGACAAAGAAACTGCCTTTTTGTAATGGGTGGGTATCTGTATTGAACAATCATTCTAAAGAGTATTTACTATGTGTGTAATCAAAATCTGAAGGAAGTTTAAGATTTTTAAGTGAAAGAAATCTAATTATTTACTATAGAATGAAATTTATTTGATCTTATATTATTTACAATTTAAGTTATGTACATTTTGTTGTGATTTATGAAATTTTAGTTACATTAATTTTCTGTTTGTATACGACTGATTTATAATAAAGATTGATTGTTTAATTGTAGTATATTGAGCTGGTGGTTGTATTGAACAATCATTCTAAAGAGTATTTATCTGAATGTGATAATATAGTGAAAGGAAAGTTTAGGGTTTTAAGTACAAAAAACTATTTTTCTATAGAACTTATTTAATACTATAGAATAAAATTTATTTAGTATTATGATATTTACAGCTTCAATTATGTATACATTTTGCTGTTATTTATAAAATTTATTTTGCATTTAATATTATACTATTTACAACTTAAATTATATGCTGATTTATGTGCATTTTACTGTGATTTATAAATTTTAATTTGGAATTATTTTCGGCTGTATACCTGTGATTTATAATAAAGACTTTAATTGTTAGTTGTTCTATTTTTGTTCGTTGTAAATTTTAGAATTTAAAAAATTTTGACGATCCCTGATTCACTTTGTAGCTGCGAAGCATCTGTGGTTTTGGGATTCTCTGATTATATTGTCCTTCTGTTTTTACCGAACAGTTATCCTGTTATTATGATAAAATCTTTATTTTTGTTTATTAATCAACCAATAACTTATTCATAGGATGGCAGTTTGTAAGGATTTGCAACAGCAAAAAGCCAATTAATGTACTTTTGGTCTGTAAAATTTAAAGTTTTTTTTTCTCTTAAATCTGAGATTTTTGCTTAAACCCTGCATATTTCTCTTAGAGTTTAAGCATTAGAGTTGGAAAAGAAAAGAAAAAAAAAAAAAAGAATATTATGAAGTGCTTTTCTCAATTTTTTTTAAAAATAAACCTTTTTATACTTAAAAATAGGAAAATTATATAATTTAGGATCAAAATTATATGTGAATTTATTAAAGGTTTTAATATCTCTTCATACAATAGCAGAATGTATATTTGTGTCAAATTTTTTGAAAAGGGGCATTTACAGCTACAAAATTTTATCCGAAAGTAAATCATTCTTTCACACCATTGTTTTTCTCTCTGACAAATGAGTTTTCCTCTTTTTTTTATTCATTAAGAAAGTTGTAAATTGAAAATTTTTTATAGTAAAATTGAAAATGCTCAATCAAAAAAAAATAATGGCTGTCGCTCTATGCTTTACTATATTTTATGCTAGTGTTGTCCCCAATGATAGAAAGTGCACTTTCTTATACGCAGAATGTATCTCAATTCAAATAAAAATTTATTATTCTTTAAATTTTTTTTTTTTTTTGAAAAGTTTTTTTTTTGTGAAAGAAAAAATTATAAATCCAAAATCTTTTATAAATACCATGAGAAGTGTGTTATTTCACAATTTTTATTTATTTATTTTCAAATTGTAATTTCTTTTAAAAAGTCAGCACAATATCGTTAATAACTAATTGAAAATTCTAATTTTAGGAAATATCATTTCAACCATGATTATTCATTTTAATGCTTATAGATTTTTAAAATATTTATTTTTGATGTGTAATGTGCAAAATAAACCAAACATTCAAAACAACTTTTGATCTAATGACAAGATACTTCTACTAAGTGGTTAAAGTAAAAAATCAAAGTGATTTTATAATAATTTTTTGTAAGGAAGTATTTTTGACTTCTTTCATTAGTTTGGAAGTTGTAGAGAAATATGTAAAAAATAAAATTGACTTTTAAGAGCAACTAACTTCATCCATTGGAATCTCAATTTTATTTTCAATATTGTGGTTATACCTAATATTAAAATCAATAAAAGTATGTTTTTGTGCCTGATTTCATGGTTTAAAATATTTTCTGCACTAATTAGGTAGGTAGGTAGGTACTCTATTTGCATGGCACTAGAGCTGCACCATGGGCTATTGTCTACGATATGGGAAACATCCCTGAGGATGATCCGAAGACATGCCATTGCAATTTTGATCCTTCGTCGAGGGGATGGTTCCCCTGCTTTGGTAGCCCGAGGACCTGCGCACGAAATTGAGCACTTTACGGTAGAACAATTCAACCAGGACTGATACCGCGCAACTTCAGTCCCTACACAGGCTGATCAAAGTGGTTGGCCACCTGTTTATTGACCTCAGCCAGTGGTGCTTGACTTCGGTGTTATACTGGGAACCGTGTCTTTATAATCAGTCCTCCGTGGTACTCTGCACTAATTAATTAGCATATTTAAGGTTTGGCTTTCAAGCCACTGAGATTGAGTCCTGGTAAATTACATGAAAAGTAGATCAATAGTTACTAGATGTTAGCATTTTGTGCACTGTACAAGAATTTTGATATAGTGGTATTCATCACTGTTAGCATTTTATTAGCCAAAAATTTATAGATTCTTTGAATTGTCAGATACTCTATTCTAGTGTGAGGTACGGTTCTAAGAACAAATATGTAGATTTATTTTAATCTCAAAAACTATAGAGATTTTGGATCATGTAAAAATTGTTGCACCACCAGTCATGAACATATTGGTGGTGGTGTAATATTGTAGTTTTAGGATCATTATCGCTGGCTTTTCTAGGACTACTCTAATGTTAGATCATACTAGTAAGTAACTTTCATCAATATGGACTAGTTGTTTTGAAAGGTCTCTGGGGCTGCTATAATTTTAGATAATAATATTATTGAGGACCAGTTGGACCATTTTCCAGTTATAAACAGAACCTTCTTGTAGCATAATTTGATAAAAGTCTAGAATTGTGCTGCAGTGACTATAATATTATGAGACTGTTGTTGGCTGGCTACTTAATTAACCTTGTAGGCAAATTAAGGACGTAATTGGACATCTGCTTAGACCTTAAACTGCTGAGCTATCCTAAAATTGCTTGTACATCTGGTGCAATTATAATTATGCCTACTAAGGAGTGAAGTACTCATGGCAAGGTAGATGTTAATCTGCCTCCCAAACTTTTTATAAAAATGTTTAAAATAAAACTTAGCATGAAGACGTGCTTTAAAGAATGTTTATTAAATTAGAACATCTTTTTTCATATAGGATATTTTTTCAAGCCATAATAAACAAATCACTTATTTACAACCTCCCTCCCCCTTAATACAGACATTTTTACAAGGAGTATTGACTGTCATTTTCTTTTTTAAGCCTTTTTTTTCCTGTCCAGAGATATCTGACATATAGTCTGTTATATCTGTGTTACATGCATCATCCAACATACTTTTACTTGTATCAACTGCCAGTTAGGCCACTGAATTTAACCTTATTCTTGCTCCTTGCTGATGCATAGACATCTATTATCCTGGTATGACTGTTTACACCATTATTCATCTATATTGCATAAGTACCAGAAATGAAAAGAAACTGGCTTGCTGGTTTTTATTAAAAAAATCAGCTGTTTTCTCTGGGTTTTTTTAATTAACTTTTATTGCCTTTTTTTTTTTTTTACTTTATACCTTTATTTACATTTAACATGCATGTATTTAATGGAACTTGGAAATAAAAAAGTCTCCAAGGAGTACTTGGAACTACTTAGATTTCTAAATTAGTCCTTAAAAACTCCTTAGATTATTGTGTTGCATAGATAAACGTACTAAGTACGCTGATGAATTTGCTGTCCAAAGAGGGAAACTAAATTATATGACTTAGCTGTCAAAATCTAATAGTTTAAGAAAAACTTTAATAGAAAGAAAAAAAATTGAATTGCAAGAGTTAGAAGAAAAAAATAACAGCCAATAATTTAAATTTTACATGTGTAATTTACTGTGATTTTTTTTTGTATAAAATGCCTTAGATTTTCTTATGTATTCAAATTAAAAAATATAAGCTTGGTAGGTTTTTATGTTACTCTTTAACATCTGTACTTTAACAAGATTTATTAAAATATTTAAAAATAGAAAATGTATTTATGTGTAACAGTGATAACTTTATTTATTTTTCTTGATGAAGTTTGACAAAGCCAAAATTTATTTCAAAAGGGCTAGAAAAAAATATGCAAACTATACATTTTTGAGAGTTCCTTATAATAACTGCTTTTTAATTTTTGATAAGTCCTTAAAATTTTGGGCGCCTTGAATACTCCTTGGATTTCTTCTTCTGATCTCTATATGAACCCTGAGTAAAGAATATAACTACAATTTTCTTTGAAATTTAATTAAAATTATGCATCTAATGTCTACCATTGTAGCTAAAATAAATAAAAATGTAATTTATGTTAAAAATTTCAAGAGTGTTTAAAATATGCAGGACAGTTGAAACTTTAAACAATATTTTATTCTTTACATTTAAATTAACATTTAATCAAGTATCTATCTTTATATATATATTTTTTTTAAATCTTTGTTTTACTTATTTGACTTTCAACTTCTGTACTGAAATTTAAAGAATTTTTTTCATGCCTTCTTTAGTTTCAGTTTGGTATAAAATGTAAAACAAGATAGAAAAATTTGCAAAAGTGAATTATTTTTAATCAGTAATGATGTGTGCTGCTTTTTCTTATTATTATTTATTACATTGAAAAATATATATTTTTTTACTAAAAGTTTTACTGTACTAATAAACTTTATTGTAAATAAAGGAGATTTTTCTATTCAAACTAGATTTAAATATATATATATATATATTTATTACACACATTAATTTCCTGAGAGTATTTATAATGTAAACAACTAAATTTTTATTAATTATTGATTATGATGTAGCTGCTGCTCCAGATTAAGTTTCAAATTACTCTAAACTTATTCCAATCCAAATGCATAATTTTGTTAAATTTTCCAATAATCAAGCCTTTTCTATAAAGCTGCACTAGATATGTTCAAAACAATTTGTTGTAAAAATAAGAAAATCTGTAACTTTAGGTAAGTAATTTTCTTACAATAGTTTACAGTAGTTTAAAATAATTGTTAGTATCAATTCCAAAGTTTAAACCTGTTTTTTCAAATATGAATTTTCTCAATTTATACGTAAATAAATTTCCTGGGAATATTTTAGTTCTATCTTTCTACAAGAATAAATTAGAAAAATTAATTAAGTCACTTAAAAAGAATCATTCAAAGAATAAATTAACTATCATTGCATATATGCAATGCATATATGCAATGCATATATATATATATATATATATATATATATATATATATATATATATATATATATATATATATATATATAAATAATGCGAAGATTGAAGTAGATAATGAAAACAGGGTAAAAATTGTATTTATTACAAACCTCGAGGTGCAAAATGAAAAGAAAGTTATCCAACTGGCATATAAAGAAAATAATAAATTTTGCATAATTTGATTAGACAAGCCATGGGAGATAAATCCCACTCAATCCCTCTAAACAAAAGCCAAATTAAAAGTTGTATTTAATCCACTCTTTGCAGTACAAAAGAAATTCATTGTAAATGCATTATCAATGAAGACTATTAAAAGAGAAGCCAATTCAGCCAACCTCACAATATCTCATGTTAATGTTTAAATAAATTGGCTGAAGATTTTTAAGGCCAAATAGTTAGAAATTAAAATAAACCAAATAACGTATATGTTAATTTTTTATTGTGGTAGAAGACAGAAAGGTTAAAAATAGATTGTGATGTTCAGTGGTGATGGCATTGAATAATAATTAGTTATACACTTGCATTGAAATAAAAAAAAAACCTAGCTATTACATTGAGAATTCAAATATTTGCTCTTTATAAAATTAATTAATTGATTTATTTACTTAAAAAGGCATTAGAAATTATTAAATTTATGAAATAAAGGAAATTTAAAAGCTAGGTAATATGTAATGCCTTATACTGGCATCAAAATATGTATTAATAAAATAAAATACTAAAAACGCCTTTATTTGATTTTGCCCATTGGCCATCTAAGAAATGCCATAGCTTTCCTTCAAACTTATAGTTTCAAGAAGAATTTGACAAAATACTTGTGTTAATACAGAAAGCATTTACATGTAAGTAATAGTATATAAAGGAAATTAAGAATATCAAATCAGGCATTTAATTTCAGAAAAAATTTATATAATATAATATAGCAATGAAATAATTACTATTTTGTGAGCATTGTTTAAATATTTAACATTTTAAAAATATTTACAAATGTTAGATATTTATTGTAAATGAAACAATTTATAAAATTCAAAAATATATATCAGTATTTTAATTTATTTTTATTTCTTTTTTAGATTTATTTACACTGATGAAACTGATTTGCGCAACACAGAAGAATGCATGAACTTGTATCGCTTAGCTAAGTTATTCGAGGTAAAAGATTTAGAAAAGTATTGCCGAACATATTTGGTTGGAGAAAACATAACACTGGAAAATATTTTTGATAAATATGAATTTGCATTATCTGAAAATCTACCACAGGCTCTGAAAGCTTGTAGAGATATTGTTTCTACTCGAACTATAGATATTATAAATTTACGTCAATTTACTGAAATTTCTTTGCCAGTAATTGAAGATATTCTTCAGCTTGATACAATGTCTATTATGAGTGAGCTTGATTTAATAGAAGCTGCAATTAAATGGGCTCAACAGGAATGTTACAGGCGTGGGTCTTTAACAGATAATTTGCGTATTTGTGTGTACCCACTTTTCAAGCATCTTCGCTTCCTTACCTTAACAGCTCCTGAATTTTGTGATTTAGTAGAAAAATATGATAAACTTATAAATGCACATGAGAGCTCTAAGTTGACTATGGCAATTCTTAAACCAGATCCTTCTCTTCCAATTCCTTCTGGCTTCAGCTCAAATACGAATCGCCGAGAGCAATCTAAATCTATGCCTAAAGAGCAAGAGTTATTAATACCGGCAACTGTTAATACCGTCAATATTAATGATAAGAAAAAACCTTCATGGAGCTTTGATTTAGATTTGCAAGATCATTTGCGTGATACTTTTGGACTGAATAAACCTCCCAAACGAGATATCAGCTCAAAATCTTCTGTACTTGATGAACCGTTTTCTCATGTTGGAGGGAATATTCCGAGCAAGCAAAATTCTAGCTCAAAATCTGTAAAATTTAACGAAAATGATAAAGCATTTTCAGACATTAGACAAAACACAACAAACAAGCAGCATTCCGTGCTTTTTGATCCTTTTGAGGAAACATTTCCTCAAGTTAGGCAAAATACACAGGTAAAACAAAATTTGAGCTCAAGTTCTTCAAAACTTGCTGAAAATGTTGACGTATTTTCTAAATTCCAAAATGTACCAGGTAAACAAAATAGCAAACCTACACCAATAGTATACAATAGATCAGAGTCTACCCACATTTACATCAAAAAACCATCACCGGTTTTGAGAGTAAAACCTTCGCCACAGTTATCTTTAAATCAAAGAGCATTCAATTTCCCTCTTTTCGACTTCGACAATGACTTGAACTCTGCCTTTGAAAATGATATTAAATGTTCAGCCAAAATATATGTCAACAGAGGAGCCATTGAAATTTATGGTGTAGAGTTAAAAATGAAGCAAAAAGCAACGGAGGAAGTTATAATTACTCACCTTTCCCTAAGTGGATCCAGTATTTCTTCCCGGCATGTTACTTGTGAAGAAAAACTTAAGAACAATATTTTGTCCTTGACATTTGGTGAACCTGTCAAATTGTATTCAGAAAATAATTTAGACATAGAAGTTGTTGTTGAAGACCTTAAATTAAACCGTTGTTCTGGTTGTCATGATGACAGATGCGAACTGAATAGCGGTTTAAATGTTTCTGCAGAAATCTGGATGAAAAGTAACCAGACAAATAATGTTAGCAGAGATTTCTTTTACTTATTTAATCGTTTAATATACAAACCTTTAGCTTAAAAATGTATCGTTTTTTTTATGTGTCAATTTATTGAGATTTAGATGTGAACTTAATTGATTGTGATAAGGCTTGTGTTAAAAATGTTGGGTTTATAAATAAATTTTTTGTGTTAAGCTTTTTAAAAAGAAGGTGAAGTAAGTTTATTTTCAGTCAATTTGCCTGATATTTTAAAAAGTGCCTTATAATTTTTTTTAGTTTTTTATATTTTGTATAAAAGTTATAGATAATATACGCCTGATGTGCCTTTGACAAAGACTATATCTGTGTTGCAGGCTAAGGGGGCACAACCTTTTCGAGTGAAGGGCCACTAGCACAGCAGGTTGAATAACGAAGCGCTGCAGGCATATTTAGTCATGCCGGTGGCGAATATTATACTTTTTATGTGAACATTAATTAAGGTTCTAAGCACTACATTCTGTTATTGGTAAATTTAGTAGCATATTTGCAGAAAATTAAATACCTTTAATTATTAGAATTTATTTAAAAATAAAAACATACTTTTTGTTAAATTTTATTTCCTTTTTTTTAACAATAATTAGTTCATAAAAAAAAAAAAAGAATATAAATTCTAATGGAAAAAAAAACTAATGCTAACAGAATGGAAATGGGAAAAAAGTACCTGTATAATAAGTAATATAAATATGAATTAAATATTTTAATTTTTAGAAAATTTATAGGGTTTAAACAAAATTATTTTAGTATAAAATGAAATTTAATATTTATTTGTTATTGTACTTCACATATTTCTATTTCTTGAATTACGAGGTTTTATGAATTTTAAATGAAATTTAAAACAAAATTACAAATACTGAGAAGTTTAAAAACTCCCGTTTTCCATAATTTTTTGAACAGTGTTGTTTCAAAATATTCTAAATGCATGGTGCTAATTGACGATAAAACATCTGAAAAATAACTTATATTTACTATGAAATATGCACAAATAAATTGTATAAAAAAGTTATAATTTAAGCACTTGATTGAAAACTAGCGTGCAGTAATATCATCGTAGTTAAAATAATGGGCTCGTTTAGATCACATGGAATAGCATCGTAATGTTTAAAAAAAGGAAAGCTCGTAAATTTACGATGAAATTAGCACGAATGAACCATGTCAATAAGAAATGTGTGATTTAAAATTTATATGTAATGAAAATAAGAATTTATAAAACCATGTGGGAATATAGTATGACGATGGAAAAACAACATAGATTTACAATAGAATCTGTGCAAATTGTGTGTATCAAAATTTAATTAATCAAATGTGCAATTCCAAATTTTCGATTTTTTTTTCATTGTGCTTCCGCAAACCGCAGGTTGTGCATCTCTTTTAGGCTTATTAAATAATCTAGTTCATTGTTAACAGCTGCTGTTCTTCTGCAATGTGCTTGAAAAATCTCCAGTATTTTACAATCAACTTCAGCTCAAATTTATTATAGTGACTCCTACTTTTAGGCTAATAAGTAAATGTGGCATCAATTGTTCAATTTATCTGACTTATTTCAGCCAGTTTCAATGATCCTCAGAGTAGTGATAGTTTTTTGTTAAAAACCTTATTAAAGGTTTATTGCAGTAAGCCTTAAGTAAAATCAGTCTGAGTAATTCTTTGTCTATTTTCCTTATTTGCCTAATGGCATACAGGTTGAATGTAATAAGCTTAAAAAATATCAGCCTGTATAGAAAATACCTTAATTAGATGTATCCAATTAGCCTGGTGCTTTGCAAAATGAATGCAAGATTATTATGACAAAACAATAACTATTTTTCTTTGACAGGTTGGCTGGGAAAGTGATATTTTTCATGAGAAATTAAAAGAATTAAAGAAAATATATATAAAGATTATTTTGTAAAGAAAGTAATTTTATGTAGATTTGTTGGTCTTACTCCTTTCTACCCTGGCGTCTAAGATGCTTATGCAAGAAACTAGATTACTATTACTTACTAGAAACTAGCTTATGTATTACTTATTTTACTGCCAAATCTAAGCACATAATTTTGATTTAACTGTTTAGATGAAGATATATTAATCCGAGATACCTTTTTGTCTTACTTAATTGCTGGCAAACCTCATTTGCTTGAATTCTTATACATTGAAATAGTTAGCAAATTTTTTTTCTATTTTTATTGTTATTTTTTACAATGTTTGTTATCCATTTTTATGCTGGTGATTATATTCCTGAGTTTATTATTAAGGATTTTTTTAAAAAAATTTTTTAATATATATATGTGTGTGTTTTAATAAATTTTTTTTTATTGCATTGAAAAATATATATGTATTCTAAAATAAAAGCTTTTTATAGAAAGTGCAGATTATATTAATAATTATAAGTGCATCAAGATTATATTTATTATTTTTCTATTTTTTCTACCAAATTATTGTTGAGCTTTTTGAACTTTGTAAATTAATTCCTTCTGAATTTATGTTATAGAATTTTCATAGTTTTTTTTTTTTTTTTTTTTCAATTCATAAATTTATATAAATTCTGTTCGTTCACTCATTGTAAATGCACTTATATCCTGAAATCAAAATTTACTTAAAGCTTTTTCATTAGTTTATTTGTAACTACTATTGGAAATTGCTAAGTCAAGAAGTGCCTAGAACATGATATAGAATTTTTACAGTTTTTTTCTATTCCTAAATTAATAAAAATTTTATTCACTTGTTATAAATATCATAAAATCAAAATTTACTCGAAACCTTTTTTTATTAGTTTGTCATTAGTAAGGATTGTAAATATATACAATTTGAAATCGCTAAGTCAAGAAGTGCCTGGAGCAGTTGTATGTCAGTGTTTGTTTTCTCAAATTCATATACATCAAAATTGTTAACAATTGTTTTTTTTTTATTTTGTGTTTTTTTTCCTATCCAATTATCGTTGAGCTTTTTTTATTTAGTAAATTAATTCCTTCTAAATTTATGTTACAGAATTTTTATTGTTTTTTCTTTTCATAAATTAATATAAGTTGCATTCACTTATTGTAAATGCACTTATGTCCTAAAATCTACTCTTTTTATTAGTGTGTTGTTTATAATGTTTTTGGAAATTGTGACTCAAGTTCCTAGTTGTGTGTTTGTGTTTGTTTTCTCTTAATTTATGTTTAAATGTACTTGTTGAAATGGACGAATCTTTGTAGTTTAACAATTTTATGTTTTGTTACTGAATTTGAAAGTATAATCTAGCGGATATATGTTTCTACATTCTAAAAGTGTAACTCCTGTTTTTTATGATCTCATGATTTAGTAATACATATTTTGTTTGAACTTCAATTCTAATTGAATTTGAATTCCATAATTATTCAAATAATATGAATGACTACAAAGAAATTATATATTGAGTAACCACTATTCCATGTTTCTTTAATTCTATTTTAGTTTTGTTGTTAATTAAAACATTTAGAAACCAATTAAATAACCTATTTTATTTTTTATTTATTTATTTTCTTTTTAGCATTCCACTTATTGCTAAGGTAAAGATGTTTTCTTTATCAACTTTTCTTATAATTATATATTTTAATTTCTAAATTATGTGAAACAGTAAACTTAATTCAATTTATTCTGGAAGAAAAAATACTCTTATAAAAAATAAAAAAAATGGAAAAGGGAATATTAGTTTTACTAGCTGCAGTTACATTATACGCTCATCACTGAAAGTCAAACAGCTCAAGATATAAGTAATTTATAGTTCTTTTGAACTAAATATATTCTTTTGAAATAAAATGTGTAGGCTGTTAAAAAATTTGGGTTCAAATGTTATGGTTATTTTAAATATTATGGTAATTTTAAATAAACTGGAAAAATATTTGATATTTTCCAAGTTGCATCAGATCTTTTAGGCTTATTAATCAGCCTATACATCTTTAGGCTAATAAAGAACTTTGCAAAGAATTACGCAGACTGAATTATCTTTGGGTAATTGAAATAAATCTTTTATAAGGCTGTTTACTATTATTATTGCTTTCACAACTGTCTGCTTCTTGCAAACTGTCTGAAACAAATCAGGCTAGTTGATCAAGAAATGATAAATTTTATAATTAGCCTAAGGGCATATGAACTCATTGGAATTAAACTAAAAGCCAACTAGTTAACTGATCAGAAAATAAAACCGACTTTTCATATGAGTCTGGCACATTACAGTATTAGGGCTGTTAGCAAAAAGCAGGATTGTTAAATAAGTCTATCACATAACTGAATTTACTGTTACTGCCATGTGCTGTCATCTTTTATATTTTGATAGAAATGCTTCATAAAAATAAACTAAGTCTTAGCAAAGTTTTTTTTTTTAAAAAAGAAAAGTATTTTAATATTTTTTTTATAAAAATATATATATTCAAATATATAATATATTTCATATAATATACTAATCATATATTTATAAAAATATAATATATTTAAATTTTTTTTTAACTGCTACTCTAGAATGATCCCTTAAAGTAATGTATGTCACATTCTCTATGTTTTACAAAAATTAAAATAAATGTACTACTTAATTTAAGAACAAAAATGTTTTATTGTTGACACCTAAATCTTAATTTACCACAGATTTGCATCTGATAAGTAAATTTTGGACTTAAAAATACTTAACTTACTGCACTGCTTTTCTCTGCACTAGTCTGGAATGACATAATTATTAGACCATTTTGAAATTTTTTTTTTAATTAAAGACTTAAAAAATTCCATTTTTTCTATGCAAAATTTGTGCCAACTTTTATAAGATAAAGGACTTATAGCATATTTATTTTGTTAATTAGCATTTTGTAAGTCAGCATTCATTTTATTCTTATGTGTTCTATATGCTGTAAAAGTGATAATAGTTAAAACTGTCGTGTCGTCGTTGACCGACGAAATTTATTTATTTAATCATTTTTTAATTTACTCATCATTTAGAGTTATTGATAATGCAGATTCACTAATATATGATACATATTTTCTCTTCATTCGTTTGCCAATCATTAATAGTAAAAGTTATTTAGTCTAGTTGCTGACATGAGATTCGTACACGATTAGTTCATATACTCTTTATTTTTCATAAATTTAAAAATAACAGACATTTATTATTTTTATTAAAATAAAAATCTAATTTTTTTGATTATTGGAAAGGTATTAAGTTTAAACTTTTTTCTATTTAATAAAAGTTAGTTTATATTTTACGTGGAATGGAACTGTTTTTTTAATATTATCATAATCGGTTTTAAAAATTCTAGGCATGTTCACTAATACTATTTCCGAAGGCTTTTGTTGAAAAGAGAATATCTGCAATAAAATTTTTAAAATTGTTTCTTTGTTCCTATTTAGTATTTGTATGATTTTTTATGTAATTGGAATTATTTTGTTGTAATAAAAGAATATGAATGTAAATGATGTAATTAAAAGTATTTTTTCTTGCTAATTCTTTTCTTCTCCTAATTAGTGCGTATGATTTCAGGTGCAAAAAGATTATAAATTTCATTTCAATAATTTATTTAACTGACGCGAGTATTTGCGCGTCTACTTATTTCCACCTCCTATTTTAATAAAAGAATGTGTGCCACAGTTTTTTCGAATTTTTTTCGCCAATGAAAGTTTTTAAAAAAAGCACAATTCAAGTACCTCACAGCTGACACAAAGCTGTAATTTTAAACTATGCAATAGAACCTTGCCTTAAAGAATATTTAGAAAGAACGAATAACTTAAGTATTTCTATGTTATTAAACTTAAAATTTGTTTATTTTTTTTTACCCAAGAGCATAAACACTTTTCATTTTGCACAATTTTTATTTCCCGCTACTTTCGGAATTAACTAAGAGGGCGCTAGCTAAAGATACTATATAAATGTTACTTGAATTTTTATATGAAATCAAATGCCAAATTATAAGTTGCTTAGTTTTATTCTACATATTGCAAATAGTTTTTCAATTAACTAATTTTGATAGCTATTATTAATTTTTTTCTATTTAAGATTAAATAATAAATTACACAGTCAAAAGTCAGATAATAAATTACACAGTCAAATACTAAACGACTCATTAAATAAAATATATTAAAATCAAATTCAATAATAATGAATTAATTTAAATTAAATGAACTTAAACTTTGAAAGGAATCTTAATTTCTTATTCAAAGTTAATTTATTTGAATTCCATGATTTATTAATTTCATTATTTTACTATTTTTCTCTTGTTTAATTTGCAAAAATAAAAAAAATTCACAGTCAAATAATAATTTTCTGAGAATTTACCATGAGAAGATTCTTCCCAGGTCATCATCTCAAAAATATTCAGAATGAATGTGATTTTACTATTAAGTATTGTTGTTTTGGAATGCAGCAATAGAAAAGGTAGATAAGAAACCATTCATTTGAGAGTTAGTAAAAGTGTGGTTATTCAAAGAAGTGAACAATTCGTATTCGACATTGATGAATGGGCAACATATGCACTTAAGAATGAACTGCTCTGAAATGGTGGGGGTAGTCTTATGAGTGCAAGGCTTCTCAAGAAAAGAAATATAGTTTAGTGTATTCAGAGGAACATTTGTAGGTGTTTAAAACTGTAAGGATGGAAAGTTATGCTATTGGAAATGATAATGGTAAGAATTTATACCCATTCTATATATAGTTAACTGAATTATTATAAAATACTAATAAATAATTTTTAATGTGAAGATTTATTTTCGGTAATAAAATTTACTGAACCGTAATGCGAATTAGTTGTTATTAACTTTGGAAAAGAGAGAATTTTTCGTTTTTTTTTTTTTTTTTCTCTTTCTATAAATCGGAAATGTTCTTTCTCCCAATGAGGTGACCAAGTTCGAATCCCACCTGCTGCTGAATGATACGAATCCTGCTTCTTGATCGCACCAACCGCAGTGCTGATATAAAATATCCTCAGTGGTAGACGAATTAGAATCCCTTTCTCCTCTTGCTATCCAGGCGTGGTTTTCCTCTCCATGTAACGTACATGTGGGTTAGTTACAAAGTTAGATGGCTATGGAGTTCAACAGTGATAGTCGTAAACTCAGAATTAAATTGACTGTGTAACATCGATTGTAAAATAAATTAATTATAAATTAAATTAATTCGGTTTATGTTTCCGATCATGTGCGTGCCCTAATTGAAAAAATTTACAATATCGCTCTTTTTTAAACTAAATGTAAAACTTTTAAAGTTATATGTGTGAACATTAAGATGTAAGGAGCTAAGTATTTAAAGTAGTATTCAATATATGTATGTATGTATATGCAAATATATACATATATATACACATGGTTTATGAATAGGTTATTAATCTGAAATTATTAATTTATATACGTTCCCTTCATCCCTATTTTCATATGCTAGCTATTGAGACCAGGTTAAGAAAAAAAGTAAGGAACGAAAGCTAAAATTTTTTATAAAAATGCAGGTATAATGGAGATTATATAATTATTTTACAGCAAATTTTGGTAAAATAAGTCATTAGTTTATCTCAATCGGGAATGCCCATTCATTTTTTAATAGTTTATGAATACATTGCAAATCTGCATTTGTTGATTTATTTTAACACGTAATCAAAATTGTTATATATCAGCAATTGCGACTAGGTTTCAAATAATTGTAAGAAATACAATTATATTAATTGCATTGTAAGTAAATATATTATAATAATATTTCAATTTTTTAATAAGAAGTAAAATGCAAACTACTTAATTGCCTTCAATTATTGAATATGAACTTAAAGTCAAAAGTGATATTTTAAAATATTACGTAAATAAGATATAAAAGTCCAATTTCATAAGAATTATAATGTAAATAGCTTATAATTCTTGATTTGTGGATTTAGTAACATTTCCGTCATCAAAGTTTGAATATATCAGTGATTGCGACGAGTTTAGGAAAATAAAAAAAAATTAAGAAAATCTAGTTTTAGGCACTTTTTTAAAAAAACTTCGAAACTTTTTTTCAAAAAAGAATAATTTCTGCACAAATTGTTCAAGCTTATCATTTATTTTTAATTGCTATTTTTAAGAAAAAAATTTTCTTCTTGCAAAACATGCTTTTTTTTGGAAAATATAAAAATGTATTACTTAAAAGCTACGATTATTGCATATTTTAGAGCCTTTAAATTTTTTATTTTGCCGTGAAGAGAACTAAATGCCTAAAACAATTTTTTCAATCCTGAAACATCAGCCGTGTGTAGTTTTTTAATAAAACATTTTTATCCTTTGTTAAACTTTCGATGCAGTTATTTTATACTTCCAGTACTTGAGAAAAAAACATTAGAGATTACAATATTTAAATTTAATGTTTATTTTAAATAAAATAGCTTATGCTGGTGTATAAGTATTAAAATAGGTTTTTTCTCAAAACTTTTTAATCTTTTTACACATGGTCATGTTGGAAGAGTATGAAAGCAACACATTATGCTATTTTCATGTTACTCACGTTGCTCGTGTTAATGCATTTATATCTTACCTGTTCCTGTCACCAAACAAAATAAAGATACATTTAATTTCTTTTATGACATAAAATATTTTTTAATTCAACTCCCCATGAATCCTAAGAACTTTTATTAATTACCGGAATGAATTAGAATTTGTAACATAAATTTATAATTAAACTAATTAGTTTAAAAAAACAAATAAGTATATTTTGTTAGTGATGTATACCAGGTATTTATTAGAAATAAATTTCTTAAAATATCAGTACACTTGTACCTATATGTAATAAGAAAATGTGGTATAACTATCACTAATAATATTAAATACTAATTCAGTAGTGCATAAGACTTGTTAACTCGATTCTATGGTATATTCTAGGTCTAGTGCCAATTTTGCTATAGCTTAAATATTTAAAAAAAATTAAACAAAGCGTTTGAATCAATTTTAAACTTTTAACGAAATTATTGCTTTAAAATTAAAAAAAAAAATATAATAAAAACTGCGCCAGATAAGAGTAATTGAAGTAGTTGCTTTATACAGCGCATGTGCGGAGAATTTTTTTAAAAAAATTATCCAGTTGCATCTAAAAGTGGATGAATATCCCAAGACACTCATCGATAGATGGCCCCCATTAAGCCGTTGATTTGCACACAAAACAGCAGTAAAAAATCCGGTGAAGTAAATAAGCATCTCCCGGTTAATAAATAAAAATGAAAAAAATATTAATTAATAAATAAATAAATAAAACAGCATTAATAGACTAGTAGTATTCATTCATCTAATTCTACCACATAAAAATTCTGGAAGGGAAGTAATGTGGCGTAACTACCACTAATAATATTAAATATCAATTCAGTAGAACATAAGACTTGTTAACTCGAATCTATATTGAGGTACTGTTTGATAGACGAAGGTTGACATAGTTGTTTTAAACATACCCCACAAAATATATTAATTTCAACATCTTGAAATCGATGATGTTATATATACTTAAAATCCTGCTAGTAAGAAAAGCCCTTAATAGTTTCTATATTATCAATTCTCTAAAATGTATAGGTTATGTATTTATGTAATTTCATCAGATGAGTAAATTTCGAATAATAGTTTAACTAATGTCATAAAAAATTTCTTCAGAACTTTCCTTCAGTTAGGACTTGGAATAACTTTTCTAGGCAAATTTGACTTATTTCAGGGTTCAAGATAAGCAGGTGGTGAGGTTACAAAGATTTTACTTGCTTTTAACACATGAGGTAAATACAGTTTTTGTTAACTGACTTGAGAACTTGACAAATTGCCCTTGTAAGACACAGAGAAAAGCAAAATCATGTTGTTTAAAAAAATGTTCATATATGCTTCGTATTTAAAGTCAACATATTTAAATCAAGTATTTTAAACAAAGTGTTTTAAACATAACCGTCCTTATCAAGGAAAATATGAAGATATAAACTTTGTTTTATTTATATTCTAATCATGCTGCGTGTGGGTCATTAGTACTTTTATGCATCACCTACTGCGGATATGATGAAGTACAGTTCACAAAAAAAAAAAAAAAAAAAAAAAAGATATCACCCTGAATAACTTTCGTTCTAATGATCGGATTTTCACGAACTAAGTGTCAATCTTAGTGGTTCCTGGGGGTGACCTTAAATATGCTAATTAATTAGTGCTAACTGTTAATTAAGTAACGAAATCAGACACAAAAACGTACTTTCTCTGAATAAACATGTATTTTTTTTTTTTTTTTTTTTTTACATATTTGGAATCTAGACACTTGAATTATTATTACACAAAATTTTTAAAAAAAATGGATCATAAATTGGGTTGCAATAAAGGTTTATATATTTGGTGATAGTCCAGAAAACCGCCAAAAAGAGTCGACAACGCAAATGAATATTTTAAGATAACCCATTGACTAATTCAAAAGAGGACTGCTTAATCTTATTAGGTTTGCTAGGCAACCAAGCTCTGACTGTAAAAAAATTTAAATAATGTTCTGTGATTGCTAGGAGAGGTTTAATTAATTGTTAATAGAAAATATCTCGAAGTTTCTAGGCAATAGACAATTGTTAAGCTGATTTCTGTGCAAAAAGCAAAATTTTTTTTATTTTAATCTCCTTTGAAAGGAAAATTTGAATCGATTTATAAATTATTTATGATTTTCTGAGTTTTTAGAATTTAAATACATGAACTTTTTATCTGATATTATTCAGATTATGTTGTTTTTGCTATATATATTCGAGGATTTCATACTAAATCAAATTAACATAACTTATTATAGCTATATACAAAATTTTAGGGATAATCATTTTTACCAATCGAGTCTTCTAGGTAAGAAAATTTGAAGGAAAAAAAAAGTGCTTGAAAAATAAAATGTAGATTGTATAGTAATTCTAATGCACATTCACAAGGTTTTCTATAATTTACGATATTTCTTTTTTCTATAACTCAAGGAATTGCTGAATGTTTAGTGGCATTTTAAAAACATTGAAATATGTTATGTTTAAGAATAAGATATTAAAAGAATATGTTGCATATTGTATGATTCATTGTTTAAAAATTCGATTCATTCTGCTAGATATTTAGGTTACATGGTTTTCTTTGGATATATATGATTATCCTCATGTTTCGATACATTCTGAAACTTACGTTCGCAAATTCACCATAAAATGTCGCACAGCATATTCTTCAATAACGATAAGCTACATTTACCACCAAATACTGCTACTATGATTATTTTTGTTTATATCTGATATTCTCATTTTAAACAGAGCTCGTAAGATGCTTAAGATACTGAAATGGGGGCACAAAAACTTAAAAGATAAAATATTTAATTTCATTAACTCAAAATATCTGGTCTCAAAATTTTAATTTTTAAGTTAAATATAACTTTTACAATGTTGATGCTCTTACGTTTTTAAAGACCCCATGAATCCTGTTAAAATATTAAAATACATATGTTTACTAATGTGTAAAATCCTTATCAAAATAATGATCAAGACCCAAATGCAAAACAGTATAATTGACGATAAAAACTCAACTGGCTTCAAAACATATGAAGAGGGAAGTAAAAGTCGACATGTTTCGAGCGTTTAAATATAATCGCCCATTCTCAAGACATGTCAGACTTGAATAACTTGTGACTTTTGTTATTGGACGCTCGAAACATGTCTATTTTTATTCAATTCTCCCTATAATTTTTAAATCAATGAAGTTTTTATATTTTCAATTCAGTTTCTTGGGATTATCTATTTAGTTACACAACATATTAAATTATTTCACTCGATATTAAAATAAGTTTTACATAAGTTATAGGCACATGTTCTTAAGATTGAAAAAAATAATAATTCACTACTTCGTAAAAAAATCAGCACAGTAAATTTTTTTTTTCTTTTTTGCTGCAAGCCTTAACATTAGACGACTAAAAAAGAAACATCGTATTTTATAGTTTAAAAAAAATAAAAATAAAAAGATGAGCAAACGATTATTAGCGAAAAAAATCTTAATGAAATTTTACGCTACACGCGCTAAGTCAAGTTCCTCGTAAGTGTATCACATTTTAATATTAATCGCCCCATTTAATTATTACGTCATTGTCGCCAAATTATTTTTTTAAAAATAATTAATTTTAATTTTTCTTATCTTCTAATAAATAAAAACAGTTGGAATTTTAGATTTTTCAATTGAAAAATAATATTTCAAGGCAAAAAGAAATTTTTAGTCTAATATCTATACTATCGAAATATGCTTGATTCTTATTTCTCTTTTCTTTTCTTTTTTTTAAATTTAGTAATATTTTAGGAATAAATATTAAGATTAATATTAAAAAATTCTAAAATCACATTATTAAAAATTTTTTTTTAGAAATTTTATTAAGAAAATGCTTGACTAAAGAAAATTTTTTCGTTATTTCTTAAATTGTTGTTTGACATTTGAACTTTTAAAAAAACATATTGTTAGTAAAATAATAAATAAAATTTTTAGGGAGTAAAAAAAAAACTTCTGCATAATTTTTTTTTCTCTGTTGTGAAATTCTTTTTTAAATATTAGCTAAGTATTTCTAAAGAAATTTTGTTATATTCATTGGTTATTATTAAACAAGCGTTTATTGATTTTATTCAAATAATATTACATCATTAATTTAGATTGTCCTTATCTGATGCAATTAATTCTAATTAAAAAAGTCTTTTATAAATTTATGCATCACGTGAGAATAAAAGTTCTTCCGAATGACTTTTTCATAATTTATTTTACCTGCACAATGGTAAATAATAAGATTTAAAAAAAGAAAGAAAAAACATCGTAAAATGTAAAAACGATTTCGTAAATGAAAATTTGTTTAATTAGAAATATTTACATCGAGTGAAACTAAATCCACGAATTTTTTATTTGAAAAAAAATCATCAATAACCCTTATGGCTAGAACGACAACATTGAAATTGTGTAACAAAAGTTTTTAAAATGAAATCCTCAAATGACAAATAAAGTGCGATTACTTGGCACCCTTGTCTTCTGAGTTGGGTTCAATCTAATTTAATAATAAAAGACATAAATTTTTTTGCAGAGAATTTATTACCAAATCTATTTCAATAAAGCATAACGATTAAAAATACAAATTTCTAAAAAGAAATAAATTATATAATTTGAAGGGAAAAAAAAAACGTATTGTTTGTGTTTGCAAATTGCGATTCCTTGCAAAAAATGTTATAAAAGGAATAAACAAAAAAAATTTCTCTTAAAAACTAACGATTAATTTTGCTTATTTTTTAAAATGCATAAATCTGCAATTGTGATAAAAAAGAAAGGTCACAACAATCAGGAAAGAAAAAATGTTTTTTCATTGTTATAAAAACTTTTTTATTTGGTTTTCAGATTATGTAAACTATACAAGCATTTAAAAAATGCTACTACGTAAATTAACAACTACTTAACTAAACGAAAGTCTAAATCAGCAAGTTTGAAGTTTATTTCATGAATTTTACCTTTTCATTAAAGATTATCTATTACATATTATTTAGATAGGGGAGAGTGGGGTCAATTGTATTTTTAACTAACAAAAAATCCAATATATTAGTAGTATTAATTGACAGACGAGTAAAGTAGACTATCCTCTACTAGAAAAAAAAAATAAATACCTTATTTTAAATGTTATTATATTAGTTATTAACACCGTCGTGCCCTTGTTACAATTGTCCCCACTTGCGGGGTCAATTGTAACAGTTCATAAATTCAACTAAAACATAGTTAATTATACATATTATCATAGTTGTGATATATTTTATTATTGATCAAAATAGTAGTGATATTTTAGGAGTCAAAATAATAATGAGCAGAGACCTAAAGGGTTAAACTTTTAACTTATAGGGGTTAAAAATTTTAATTTATGCTGTGAAAGGTGACAAATAAAATAATGCACATGCAACATAATATAAATGATATAGGAAACTATTGGTGGTTCTTAAAGAGTTAAATAATGGTTTGTAAACATAAGATTACTTATTTTCAGCTGTTACATTCGTCCCTTTACTTATTGTTACAATCGTCCCCAAGACGCCATTTCCGCTTCATTTGTTAAAAACAATGCTAGTTATTTAACAAAACTAATATTTTATTTTTTAAAATGTTAATTAAGGTGTCCACTTACATATTCGGTTAATAATTTTTATTTGTTTAAACAAAATTACTTTGTTACAATATAATATTCTAATACCAAAAAAAGTTCTTACATAGCGTGAAAATATCTTTTGTGATGTAACTCTTTCAAAAGTACATATTTTGTGATGTAACTATTTCAAAAGTACATGCTATTTTAATTATGTATAATTGTTTATGAATTTGAAACCTGATTTGTAATGATTAAGTATTTTAAAAAGTAATTTTCTATTTAACGAATTTTCCATATAACGAACATATCATCGGGATTTAGTAAACTTCGTAAAATAGAGGTCCGACTGTATGTAAAAAAATATATATATATATATTTATTCAGATAAATTACATTTTTGCGTCTGATTCTAACAACTGGCCATAAAATATTAGCATGTTTGAGGTTACCCCCAGAAACCATTTGACTTCTCCCAGAAAGATTGACGCTCAAAAATCTGACCATTAAAAAGAAAGTTATTGAGGGTGATTTTTTATTTTTTATTTTTGCGCACTATACAGTGCGCAAAAAAAGAAGGTAAAACGAATCACACTGAATAACCTATTAATAGTTCAAGGGAGTGAGTGAACTTAATTATGCTAATCAATTAGTGCAGGCTATATTTATAGTAACGAAATCAGACACTAAAACGTATTTTCTCTGAATTTTGTACAAAAATTATGTACTTCTGAACACAAATGTGCATAGTTCAATAACTTCAATTTTTTTTTTTTTTAAATATTAAAATGTATTTATAACATTTAGTATAACTAAATACGATTAATAAGAGTTCTTAATGCGTATCACTTTTTATGTAATGCCCATAGCTAAAAACTAAAATCTCTCATCATACAAGTTCAAACAAAATATAGAGTCAATGATACCGTATATCTTACGTATATCAATATACGACTACTCTTATTTTATGCTAGCCACCTACAATTACCAGTTGTTTGAACTGTACGAAATTACCACTGCGCGTTACCACAAAGACATAGTTAATAATTGGTATTCAAAAATGTATTCAATAACTGATTTTTGAAAAATACCTTAAGTTAAATAAAGTATACAAATTTGCGTTTAAAAGCAAAAAATTGTTAAAATGCATTAGACTTGTAAACAATACTTCATTTCTCCTTAACTAGTAACATGTAGATTAAATGTAGGATCGTGATTAATTATGTATGCCTTACGTTCTTTGAACTCTTTTTATTCGAATCTTTAATTCAAAACTAAATTTCGAATTGCATTTTACAGATGGAGTCCGTAATGAAAAGAGATCTGGAAGCTGGACACTCAAAACTTCAAAAACAGAATCGACTGAAATCGACTTCATAAACAAATTTTCTGAACCTCCTTCCCTGCAGCGTATTGCAGTAGTGTCGATTGCAATTGAGCTATGGATGGCGCCTGATATAAGGAATAAAATGGCTAAATCTTCTTCCTTATACTTTATTGAAAATATAGAGGGAAGAATATTATACAAATTGTTCAATAGCTCTTTGCCCTCATCGCTGAAGACAGAAATCTCATACGTTATACGACCCATTAAGTTGCAGTTGTTGAAAGCTCTACGTTGTTACTATGAATGGACAGGACGGGAAGGAAATCTCTGTGAGTATTACTTGAAGCATGGTACAATTTATTGGACAGTTGAGGGGACAGTTGACATAGTGAAATCCTTTACGGAACTATTCGATAGTAGAAGCTTAGGAAGCTTAGATATTTGCCTTTTGTATGATATAGCCTGCTCTCACTGTTTAGGGGAATATGCTTCAATTTTGTGGGAGAAATTTCCAGAACAACTTAGAAACCGATTTAGAATCACTCGATTAACAGATACATACCATCATGATTTGATAATAAATTGGATGTGTGACCTCGATAATAATTTAGGGAGTCAATTAACTAGATTCATAGTTCATGAAAACATACACGGTGATAACCTTAGTATTGATGTAAATATGATTGCTTTTTCGATTCGAATTGGTAACATAGTTGTCCTAAAGTATTTCTGGAAGAAATTGTCGGAGCAGGAGAAAAACGATCATTTGAGTAAGTGGCTTTTGCAAGCTACTGAATGCATGGAGTTTCAAAATCCTTCACTTGATCAGTATTTTTCAGATGCTTTTGATGTTTTATGTTTTTTATTATCTCATGTCAATCGTATAACTCAAATGACCGAATTTTTTCGGAATCATTCTCGCGTATTAGTGGTTTTGTTCGATAGTTGGCCATATCAAAGAATATTCTTGTCCATTATTTTTGAACTATTGGATCATCTTCGAGAAGACATTTATTTATGTATAATGGAGAATATTAGTTCTAAGATGAGTGAAACGGGAAATGAAATGATGATTTTTAAAGAAATATGGAGTGCCAGTCCTTTAAGACTAAGACGAGCATTTCTGAAAAATGAATTTCTTTGTGTCGAAGTGTTGTTGCATTTGCTGGAATAAGAAAATCTAAACATGGCTCTTAGGATATTAAATGATGCTTCCAAAGAAGAGATTAAACTATTTATCTGATTTATGTTTAGTTGGGACAAATTTAACGATACTATTTTTAAGTTAAGCAATCTGAATTCACTTCACGTGTTATTATCAAAATCTACCCTGCCACTAGAATGTTATCCCTATAAAATTAATCGCAACGAGCCGATAATATCGTGGCTTAAAAAATTAAGCGATTGGCATATTTGTATAGAGTGGATATGCTATGGTAACATCCAAGCAGCTGAATCATTCTTGAGATAGGCTTATCAATCTGTGCAAATTGAAACATTTAAGAAAACTATATCGCCTCCGGATTTCATATATTTAACATTAATATTTTTGTCCAATTATGAGCTTTTGGACCAGTTTATGAATTGGTATTTCGAGACGAGAGAGGAATTTCAGCAATTTAAAACAGACTTTTTGAAATATTGGGATAATTATTTTTTCAAGCTATTCATAGACATGCCGTTCATTGCATCAAAAACAGAAGGCGATGTGTTACAAAAATTTATAAATTACAACTTGTCTTCTCTTGAAAACATTGCAGAATTTCGACTTAACTGTCGTAGTTGTATAGAGTATGCACTGAGTAAAGGTTTTTTTGAAAGTGCCACCTTGCTTTTGAATGCATCTTTTGATAATATCAATGAAGTGAAGCGATACAAAAACGAAGTTATACTATCTGAGAGAGCAATACTATCTGAGAAAGGATATAAAAAGTTTCTGTCCTTAAATCAATCACTAACTGATGATGACTGGAATCATGTGAAAGAAATTGTAATGTGTTTGTCGCCTCTAACCCTAAATACAGCCGCAAAATTAAAATTACTAATTCTGAAGCTCTTCTATAGTACAAGTCAATCTTTCCAAGGTGAATTAAATCCACAGATTTCAGCTCTCTTTGATTTACTGGAGAATGTTGATGAGAACGATGATAGTTGAACATTTTTTTGCGATCAAAAGCGAATTTAAATAAAATCCTCTTCCCTGTCAAAAGACAAATCATGTTCACTGCGCAATCATAATCAAAAGATGAATTGTTTTTTAATAAATATGTAACTCCATTTATGAGTGTTAGTTGTTTAATGTTAATGAAACAATATTCGCTATATATTATTTGCCACAACTTTAATAATTAATTTAATTGTCATAACTTTATTTATTTATTTATTTTTTTTCGTTATACCTGAAGAAAAATCAAAAATTTTAAGTGGTTTATTTTTCCTCACTATTCCCCCCCAAAAAAACCGTAACTGGGAAGATATATATATATTAATATAATGGTATATATATATATATATATATATATGGGTAATTCAATGTTTATAATTAATAGAATGTCGAACTTTTAATACAACATTTTAATTCAATGATTTTTATCGAAATTGATAACATTTATTGAATAATAAAAACTAAACTAAACTCAGTGGCGCGACAGCCCATAGAGGGCCAAAGCCTACTGTGCCCTTCTCAGTTTTCTTGACCTTGGGGCTCTGGGGTGCAGGAGCAGATGTTCCGGTCAGGTGGTCAGCCGAACGTGGTACCCCCAGTGTTTAGTTCCCAAGCATGCTTGGTACTCATTTATCGACCCACTAAAGGGATGAAAGGCTGAGCCAATCTGACCCGGCCGAGGATCGAACCCAGAACGGGTGGCACGGGAGCGCGAAGCGCTACCACTCAACCACCTTTATTGAATAATATTAATTATTTAATTGAATATTTGAGCAGATTATTGGTAAGTTAAAAAATCTTTAGTCACGGATTTTAGCCGAGTTGGTTTTGTACATGAAAAATTATCAATATTAATAACTAAGAGATTTTTATGCAAATGTATTATTTTATAAATTTTAATGCACAATTAACTCAATGATTGTAACTCAAGATCTTTCTCTCTCACTCTATCCCTCTATGTATATATATATATATATATATATATATATATATATATATATATATATATATATATATATATATATATATATATATATATATATATATATATATATATATATATATATTATATATATATATTATATATATATATTATATATATATATATTATATATATATATATATATATATACATATATATATATATACAGTGAACTCTCGCTACTGCGATATCCGATACAACAATAACTCCCTCTATTACGATAATGTTCCGTGGTCCCGCCAAACTTGCATATGGATTAATGTTATCTTCCTCTCAATATAACGATATTCTCTGAAGCAGTAAACCTCTGTAAAACGATTTTTTTTCAAATTTCAACATTATTTTCCATTTTTTTTTACTGGTTTTCAAATAATGTAAAATGCCTTTCTGTCATCTTTTACCATTTTTTTCATCTTTTCTGATAAAAGGGTCACTGCTGGTTATGATCTTTCACCCCACTGTTATTTCTTTGCACATCAGAGAATGGCTTTTGTATTCAAATTTCATTCCCCCACTGTTGAGGTACTTAGACCACCCTAAGAGCTTCATGTTTTAGAATGGCCTCCTTCAGTTCTTAAGAAATCACCATTGTAACATCATGAGTCATAAATGACCACACACATCACAGTAACACCTGCGACCCTGAGAAGGTACTGTTTCTGTAGAAGGTGGGTGGAGCACGTTTATTGAAATTGAGGAGGAGAAAAAAATGTATACTGACCATTGGTCATCGTTCATCACTGTCACTTAATCCCTGATTTAAACTACACCTGGTGTTTTCATGAGCTAGCGCAAATTCTACGATCAGAACTTTTCGCATTTAGTGTTGCTAACATTTTCAGCTTGGTGAGTCTTCAGTGTATTGGATATTTTTTACTAGTGTAATGGCAGGGAGAAAGCAACTTTCATTTCAAGATAAACTTAACGTTATTAAAGATATTGATGATGGAATGAAACAGATTGATGCAGCTAGAAAATACGGATTATCTCAATCTACAGTTGCAACGTTTCTAAAGAAAAGAAAACAGATCGAAGATACTGTAAGTTCAAATTTAATTAATCCAAAGCGTAAACGACTAAAAGTCGCAACTAATGAAAACATTGATACTGCCGTCTTAAAATGGCTTCAAGAGATGAGAGCAACAAATATCCCGATAAATGGTCCCTTGTTATGCACACAAGCACGTAAATTCGCAGTAATGCTAGGGAACGAAACTTTTAAAGCTAGCAATGGTTGGCTAATGCGTTTTCGGGATCGACATGGAATAACTTTCCAGGAAGTTCACGGAGAGAAAAAATCTGCTCCGATTAACGAAGCAAATGAATGGAAGCAAGAGAAGATGACAGATATTCTTCAAAAGTATAAACCAGAGAACGTTTATAACGCAGATGAAGCTGGGCTGTTTTTTCAACTCCTTCCCGATCGAACATTGGCATTTAAGGGTGAAAAATGTTACGGCGGAAAAAAATCAAAGCAGAGATTGACTGTTCTTCTGTGTGCCAATAGCACAGGGACACACAAGATTCAACCTCTTGTTATCGGCAAATCATTGAAGCCGAGGTGTTTCAAGAATGTGAAAAGTCTTCCAGTGGAATATAAAGCCAATAAAAAAGCTTGGATGACTTCTAAGTTTTTTTCTGAATGGTTGTTGATGTTAGATAAAGAAATGAAAAAGAGGAAGAGAAAAATTGCTTTATTAATTGATAACTGCACCGCTCACACCTCGATTCCAAAACTACACAACGTCGAAATTGTTTATTTCCCGGTCA
This sequence comes from Parasteatoda lunata, assembly GCA_949128135.1. Classification (NCBI taxonomy): domain Eukaryota; kingdom Metazoa; phylum Arthropoda; class Arachnida; order Araneae; family Theridiidae; genus Parasteatoda; species Parasteatoda lunata. The sequence continues at coordinate 31,499,897 of OX421973.1, read as the reverse complement.
ACTGCACTTCGATTTTGCAGCCGCCACTCGACATGGGCATAATCAAGTGTTTCAAAGGATACTACAGGAAGCGTTTGGTTGAATCGATACTTGTCAACATCGAAAATAAAGTAGAAGATCCTTTTAAAACTGTGAATGTCAAGGAAGCATGAGATATTATTGCTGGTAGTTGGTGGGAGGTAACAGAAAAAACTATTCAAAATTTTTGGAAAAAGGCCGGATTGTGTGTCTTGGAAGATGAAATTGTTTCTAATAGTGAAGAAAATTCCACAGACAGTGATCCTTCAGATAATCAAGAATTAGTTTTGAATCTTCAAAAATCTTTATCCCAACTTGAGGAAAAAATGGGTAAAACATATGGTGTTAACGTGGAGGACTATTTAACTGCGGATGACGATCTCACAATTTTCGCAGGAGTTAGTGATGAAGAGATTCTCTCTGAAATTACGGATGAAATGGAAAATAATGATGAGGAAGAAGATGGTGATGATGATCCATGTGTATCACAGTCCGTATTGTCACCCCATGAAGCTCTTCAATCCGTAAAATCTCTAAAGACATTTTTCTCAAGTCTTCCATTTACAAATGAAAATCATTTTCGGGCATTGGACTCTATGCATACTTTGTTGGTTGACTTAACAGTCAGAAAAACGAATAAACAAACAAAAATATCTGATTTTTTTCAATAAAAATGTTTTTTTAAGGTAAGTTTACAATCTTATGTTCTGTATTTATATCCATTGTTTTTAATGCTTAACCGTAATAAACACTATGCAAATTAATTTTTTCGATAATATATAAATATATTTATAGTTAATGAATATATAACATTAAATTTCAAAAAATCTCATTGCGTCCCAGAATTATGTGGACCCTCGATATAACAATATATCCCTCTACAACAATATTCTTATTTGGTCCGCAAAATATTGTTGTAGCGAGGTTTTACTGTATATATATATATATATATATATATATATATATATATATAATTTAGCAAGGTAGTTTAGGGGTGTTAACTGTAAGGTAATTTTGATTTTAGTAATATTAGAGATAATGAATAATTCAGAAAAGAAAAATTTAGTGTGCGGAAAATGAAGCTGTATACATTAGAGTGGGCCGGGGGGAAAAATTGAAATAATATAACTGAGGAGAAATTACGAATCGGGTAAACTAAACTGCTGTAAGAAGACCAATTAAATAAATCGAGCAGTGGTGGCTCAAGGAATAGAGCACTCATCTCCCAATGAGGTGAATCAAGTTCGAGTCCCAGCTGCTGCTAGTTGATACGAATTCTGCTCCAGGATCGCACCAACCACAGTGCTGATGTAAAATATCCTCAGTGGTAGACGAATCAGAATCCCTTTCTCATCGCACTATCCCGGCAAGGTATTCGTGGTTTTCCTCTCCATGTAACGCAAATGTTGGTTAGTTCAGAAATTAGAAGACTATGGAGCTCAACAATGATAGTCGTATACTCAGAATTGAACTGACTGTTTAACACCGGTTATAAAATATTTTATTTATAAATTAAATTAAATCGGTTTATGTTTCCGATCATGAATGTGCCCTAATTGGAAAAATTTAAATTCTTATGATAATACAAACAATGATTTTGCAAAAATTTGCAAAATCGGTGTCAAATTTTGCAAAAATGTTTTAAATTAAAAGTATCGTAACCAATAACATTTAAAGTTACGAGTATATGGTTGAACATAAAATGTTTGGAGCTAAGTATTTAAAATAAATAAGGAGCTTAAATATAATAAAAATACTTCTATACTTTTTGTATAAAAAGCAAATCATGCATAAGTATCCTAATAAAGCCACATTTATTTCGAAATAAAGTTTAAAAAAATATTTTTGTAGTTTTAAAGTTTTTGTATTCGTAATTTTGTATTTTGCATTCAGATTTGTCAGGATCTGATGGAATTTCAGCCAACATAATTTTAAAATCTTTAACTGTCAGGCTCAGTTTTAGCGCTTAATCTTCTGCTGAACATACCTGTCAAAACAAATAATTAATTACACTCGATAAATACCGAAAAATACTGGCACTTATTGGTTAAAAATAACATCAATTAAATACTGAAAAATACCGATAAGTGAAAGATTAAGTGAATATAAGAGAAAATAAAGCCTTTTCTTTTGTTTCACAGTTCAAGGATATTAGCGACTGAGTTTTGTTTGGAATATTTCGTTTGTTACAGATGGTGATATAACAAAAGTATTATTAATATTATATTATACTATATGGTATTTTTTAAAATTCCTTTTTTTTAATATTTTATTTGAATTTCAATCGTGAAATTCAAAAAATTAATTAACTAGGTTTAACAAATCAACAAGTGAAAATCGGTTCTCCCCGAGAGGTTTTACACAGTGTAGATGCGCCGTATCGGAGAAAAACCCTTCTTTTAATGAATGATTACTTGGATTTGTAAAAGAATTAACTGTACTTGAAAAAAATATATTTAAACTTAAGAATACAGATTATGTGAGAAAATAAAAAGTAGTAAATGAGAAATAATTTTACTTGTTAACAATTTTTTGCGCAAGGACGGAAAATTCACGCCGGTTATCGGTAGACGGTGCTCCAAAAATATTAAATTCGTAGCAAATCTAAGCGATTTGAAGCTTTGTTAATTTTGCATCCACTTCAATTTAGATAATAATTATCTAGCATGTATGAGACCTGAATATATGCATTAAGTTACCCAATTTTGATGATGAAGAAAATTTAATGATCCCTTTTTAAAAACAAATATATTTTATAATATAATTTTGCGACCACTTGAATATTTTTGTGGACTCACGTATTAAAAATCAGCATGAACTTCCCGTGCGATCCAATATTATGATAGTCAATATATCGTATACCACTTCGAATTGGAAATGGTTGATATCTCTCTCGATTCTTTTATAGTCTTAGAAAAATTTGAATATAAATATTATTGAATATAAGTATTATGATATTTGGCAACATCTAATCTCTTTCTTTTATTTTATTTTTCTTACCACTTTGATTTCTGTGCTATTTTTGACATAAAGTCAAGCAATTAAAAAATCATTATTTAAAGCTAAAAACAATGTATTTATTTTCGAACAAATTGAAATTTTTTTTTACAAAAAACTCAAATTTGAAGATGGTTTTTTTTCAGAACGATTAATTTTAACTGTAGTTGCAATTCAGTGAGCAATAGAACGGCCATCTACAAGTTTAATAGTTGATATGTCCCGAAGAAATAATTGAATCTTATTTTTTTTTCACATTGCAAAACATATTGTAACGTAAAGCAAAACAGTCTCCGGACAAATAAAAATTTAAAAGAAAGAAGCTAATATTAAGTTCATAATCAAAACTTTATCTTCAAACATGTAAAATTTCATCTCTGTAGTTCTGTAGAGTGACCCGCATGGCATGTTTCCCCACAGTTTTAACTGTTAATCTGACGCATATCTTACTAAAGAAAACTAAGTATGAATTTGAATTGTTATGTAAATTATTCCCAAAAAATGCTAAGGGATTATATTGATTAGAAGTAGAAAATAATTATATTTCGTACTTCGCTGATCCATCATTTTATTTTATAACCGTCACTGAACTGCCGATCCAATTTTACGGGTTTACGACTACTAAAGTTATATCTTTGTTCAACTCCGTAACATTATAATTTTGAACCCAATGCAGAATACAAGGGGAATTCTGGATCGAGTATCGGGAGAAATTTGCCATCGTATAGATCTTTTTGATGGAGCTAACCCGCATTTGCGTTACATGGAGAGGAAGCAGACCACGAGAACCTCCCCTTTTAGCCTGACGGCAAGGCGACTCTAACCCATGAGCCGTTTACCACTGAGGATATTTCACGTCAGCACTGTGGTTGGTGCAAGCTTGATGCGGAATTCATATCGACTGGGATTCGAACCCGGTTCGCCTCATTGAAAGGCGAACGCTCTATCCCCTGAGCTGATATATTATTTGACATTTTATACGAAATGCTATGACAATGTGGGAAATGTTAAATCATTTTAAATTTGCCGGCTGATTCTCAGCATTGTATGCAATGCCAGATTTTTAAGTTAGCCAGTTACGTATCTACTAATATGTAATGAAAAATAAAGGATACAAACACAAACTTTTAGAATCAGAAATGCTTTATTTTTATATGCATTTGGACAGAAAAGCAGGCACAAAAAAATACAAATGCTCAAGGTGTGTATAAAGAAAGACTCAGTATATTCAAATGTTTAATTAATAATTAGATTTGGGCATGACAGAATGAAGCCAACAATACAGAGGAAGATACGGATGAATAGAGAAATATTTGTAAAAAAATCTTTTAAAGTCTTTTCCTATTAAAAAAACTATTTCCGGGAAACACACGAAAAACTATTCCATATGCTACGGCTAAATTAAATTCTTAAAGTGAAGTTTTCTAGTATGAGCATAATTGTGTTTCATAAAATAATTTATTCGAGAAAAACTCCTATTGCACACCTTGCAATAATAAGCTTTTTCTCTAGTATGCACACTACTTTGCTTTGTTAAATAGCCTCCTCGAGAAAAACTATTATTATATACATTACAAGAATAAGGTTTCTCACCAGTATGAACTGCGTTATGAGCAGTTAAATCACTTTTTCTTGCAAAACACTTATTACATATACTTCAAGAGAATAAGGTTTGTCACCTGTATGAATACGATTGTGTTTATTTAATGTACCGACTGCCGTAAAACTCTTCCCAGGTAGCAAAATAAGGTTTATTTTCACTCAACAAAAAGTTTTAATGTAAACCTAATAAGATTGTGATGCGGTTTACGCGTAAACCATCTAATCTGAAAACGAGTTCTGTGACAATCTGCTCTATTCTACGCACATTACCCTAATTCAAAACCTCGGAAAGCAACCTTCTATATAAAACTTTAAATCAAGGTTGATTTAGGGTTTTTAATCATTAAAAAATCCGTCCTTTAATATAGCTAGTCTGAAGGAGAAAATAATCTTAAAATCTAGGTCTATAGAAATAAGTGGCCATTTATTAAGTGGCAATACTTTTTAAAAAAGCTTTAAAAAATAATGAAAGGTTTGAAACTGCAATATTTTTGCTTTATTGAAAAAAGATTTTTAGCACAAAGATTCATAACATCAAAAAAAAGTTCCGAAACAAGGTTGCCGTAAGGTTATTACATACACTACAGAAAAAAGGTTTCTCACCAATATGAACAAGGTTATGTGCTCTTAAAGTATCTTTTCTGAAAAACTCTTCTTACACGCACTATACAAAAATAATTTTTGCCAGTATGAGCGAGGTTATGTGAACTTAGTGATCTTGTCGAGAAAAGCTCTTATTAAGAATAGCACAAAAATGAGGTTTCTCTCCAGTATGAATGAGATAATGTGCATTTAGATTACATTTAAGAGAGAAACTCTTAAGGTCTGTTTGCACGGTCAAAATTCTTGAATCCGAGAAATTGGAGGAATTTCTCTCTCCAAGAAATTGGATGATTCGTCGCCACTATCCAAGTTCTTGAATGTCACTGATTGGTCGGGGAAAAAGCTTGCGCATGCGCATTGTTCATATTCAACATTATAAAATCATACTTACATGATTTTAAAATTACTGAATAAATTCAAATAAAATCATAAAAACACAAATAGACCCTAACAGATTAATGTATTTGGATTAAAATATATGAAAACAGACAACAAAATCATGTAATCTGATGCCTGCTTGTTGACGTCGTAAAAAGAAGCTTATTGGTGAAGGGAGGAAAAACTTTCATAAAAAGTAGAACATGCTCTACTATAGTTCAAGGATTTGGATCAAGTACTTGGATGATCGTTAACGAGAGTGAGGTATTTACGAGGTATAAATTTTTTTTGCCTTATTTCAACTAAAGAGAGTGTAGGTATTTATTGAGGTGTATGAAGCCATTTTATTTATACCTCAGCTTATTTTGAGGTTGTTTTAAATTCACTTCATATCAACCAGACTGATAAAGTGATTTCTAGAGCAGACTAGGTTAATTTTCTGATACTTGTAACAAGAGAGGTACATATGAGGTCTAAAAATTTCTAGTTCTTTCAACTAAGGAAAGTCAGGTATTTATTGAGGTGTATGAAGTCCTTTTATTTATACCTAAGCTTATTTTGAGGTTGTTTTAAATTCACTTCATGTCAACCAAATTGATGAGGTGAATTCTAAGGTATACAAGATTATTTTCTGATACTTATTACAAAAGAGTTATTTATGAGGTATTAAAAAATTACCTTATTTCAACTAAAGAGAGTGAGGTATTTACGAGGTATAATTTTTTTTTTCCTTATTTCAACTAAAGAGAGTGAGGTATTTATTGAGGTGTATGAAGCCCTTTTATTTACACCTCAGCTTATTTTGAGGTTGTTTTAAATTCACTTCATATCAACCAGACTGATAAAGTGACTTCTAAAGCAGACCAGATTGATTTTCTGATACATTGTAACAAGAGAGGTATTTATGAGGTATAAAAATTTCTCGTTATTTCAACTAAGGAGAGTCAGGTATTTATTGAGGTGTATGAAGTCATTTTATTTTTACCTAGGCTTATTTTGAGGTTGTTTTAAATTCACTTCATATTAACAAGATCACTTACCAGAGTTCCGTGCCAGCCGTCAAATAGCGTGTGTGTTGACAATCGAAAAGTCTATTCGAAATTCGGTAAGTGTGTTTGACATTTATTAATTACTTTTATCACTTTTAATAAATATGCTTCAATTTTCAAACTCAAATTTCATTATTTTTGTTTTAAAGACGCGTCTTGATCTTAAATAATTTAAGTCGGAGAGTATTCTTAAAGGCTACTGTTGTAGGCTTATCAATACGAGGGAACAATCGGAATATTTCTCGTCGCTGTTTAGGGTAACGTTACTGGTGAATCTTTAATGCAGGTTACGCATATTATATTTTCTGTTTATTATTTTTTCAAATATAACTATTTTATTATTTTGCGTAAATGTACATGTTTTAACATAGCAAGTATGCGGGCTGATTAATTGAGTAAAATGTTCATAATTTCTCTTATAAATAAATCATTGAAAATTGAAAAAATTTCAAAATAGCAATTTTGCTTTGAAATTCTAATATAGCTGTATGCTGATCGTTTGCTTGGATATGCTTTTCCTTGTGCAAATCCGTTTCGGGCAAATCCTTGGTCAAAATTATTTACTAAAAAATTCCTTTGTTAAATTATACAATTTTTCCATGTGCAAATCCATTTCGGGCAAATCCGTGGCTAAAATTATTTATTAAAAAGATTTCTTTGTCAATTTATATAATTTTTCCATGTGCAAATCCATTTCGGGCAAATCTGTGGCTAAAATTATGTGCAAAACTGGCAATTCATGTTTCTTTCTCTTTTCTATTTTATATTTTTTTCTTAAATAAATATTTATTTTCTAAAACTATTTATAGTCAACTTTTTTAAATTATCCAGTATAATATTACCTAGTGCACATCCGTTTTCTGGCCCATCCTTGGTAACTAACAAATCAAACGCACTTCAGTAATGCAGCAAGAACGCACTTTAAACTCCTCTAGTGACACTCAATTTACGCTTTTGTTTTCATAGTTTTCATATTTTGCAATCTGGCAATCTTGTTACGTAAACATTTTAAATCATTCTTGAAAAATTTCCCGTTCATGTAAGTCCATTATATTTCACTGCTCGCTTTATAGATTTTGTTTTATTCTGCTCTACCTTTATATTTTATTTTCTGTTTTTACGTGTTATTTTTACTTATTGTGTTTTATTTTATTTGTCGTAATTTTTGTAAAAAACTTTTTGAGTGCTCCTCACACTATTGTATTGATATATTTTGCTTTGGCTATATTGATACAATATTAGAAAGCACTCTTTTTCGGATATAATCGTGTGGGCTGATGAAAAGATTATATCTTTTATTTTCCGGTTTTTTAAAAAACTTTATCCTCTTTTTTTTTTTTTTTTTTAATTAATTCTTTTTCTTTCCCCAGTTGTTTGTTATTATTATTCCCCCCCCCCTTTTTTTTTCATTTGTCTGTAATTTACCTTTCTTTTATTTTCATTTTGAACATTATATATATATATATATATATATATATATATATATAATAAGCTCAGCCTTCCTTGGGAAAAACTTGACCTAGCAGTAATGAATTGTACATGTAAATTCTCATCGGTTAAGAGAACATGTCATTATTTTAAGTTTTAAAACGTTTTACCAACTCGAACATCGGGATCTGGTGAGAGGGGAATAAACGGGAGAGAAATTATCCGTAAAGAATTTTTATTCACATGACGATAGACCTTTTGAAAAATATCCTTTTTAAAGAATCATTGTTCATTACGAGAAAAAAAAAATTAACTCTTTTATCTGTAATGACTACATGCTATTTTAAATCATTTATATTCAAACTAATTAAGTTTCATATTTATAATTTTTTGTAATTACGCAAATAAATACTTTTATATATAAAAAGAAACATTCTATTTCTAGAAAAACAAATTGAGAAACCTATTCCGCCTTAAAAATTTCAGAGAAAAGTTGCTCCAGCACGCTGCCATATTTCTGTTATCGTTAGCAAATTTTCTGCACCATTTTGACGTAGCTTATCTTTCATTTACGTAAAATTTACCACTATGTTTCCTATAGTGGAAGGTAATTTTTACGTAGTTGATTGACATTTACAAAGCAAAAATAAATTATACTGTAATAAACTGCGCAAAATATACATCTTGTAAAAGATTTTTGCCACTAGTTATTGTCCTTTTGTTAGACCATTTTCTGTGGTATAGTTGAATTTCCAAAATACATTTCGCATAATTTAAAAATAAATAAATAGTTAAAAAGACAGAAACTGAGGGAGATAAGTATTTAAAACAGTGAACTAAGAGCAGAAATCTTTTTAAAAAGAGATATATATTTTCCTTAGTATATTGCAACGTACTTTTATACTTATTGCAAATGCTTTCTGATATCCTCTCTCCAAAATCAAAGTCTAAAATGTTTCTCTAGTATTCTAGATTCTAAATAAATTTAAAAAAAAAACTATTTAATAAGCACAATTTAAAATATTGCTGTGATAGCCTATAGATTTAAAAATAGCACTCTGATAGGATTTTTTATCTTGTAATATTTTTTTAGATTTATTTGTAAAAGAGATGTTTATTTTCCGTAGTATGTTTCAATATACTTATTACTTTGCTTTGTGAATGTCAATTAGTTACACATGAGATTGATTTACCTAGAAAATTTTTATGTATGGAAAAATATTCTTTATTAATTTATTTCTCTGTAAATGTTATTCTTGCATTCTCCCTCCTAACTCAATCTAAAATTTTTTTTTTTTTTTTTTTTTTTTTTTTTTTTGTATTCAAGATTCTAAATATGTGTGCATATTAAAAAATTAAAGTGTTTTATAAGAATAATAATTTAAGAATAATTTTCTGTATAAGAAAAAGATATAACTTTAATATTAACTTTAATATAACTTTAATATACGATATAACTTTATTTTAAATAAAATATTATAAAATTTTTGCGATCCTTTAATAAATCTGAGAAATTCAATAAAATTTTTTTGGAAAACAAAGATTTTCCAAATGTTCTTGGTAATCATGAATTAGAATCGCTTTGTGTATAATTCAATGGACCTTAATTATTATCCGAGATAAAGAATTAAAATGAAATCATGTTCATAACTTTTTATTCAATTTTGTATTTTTTTCAGGAAATGTTGTAGTTACTTCAGCAAACTTAGTGAAAAATATTCCTTTCCTTTTTAGCTTTTAAATTCTTTGTCGAACATGTACTCGCCAAGTCCGGTGCCAACGCGCTTCAGGTTGCTGACATAATCTCCAAGTTTCTTGATGGCTTCCACTTGCTCAGTCAAGTACTCACTTTCCAAAAAGTCGCACATCTAAAAATCAAAATTAATTATATTTTCACATTTCATTAGCAATTTTACATAATTTCCTTTTAAATCGAAAAAAAAAAGATAAAAATTGTATTCTGAAACCTTACATCAAGCTAAATCGCTTTCATGCAAATCATTGTGTTCTGAGTTATTTTTTAAATATTTCTTTTGTAAGTTTTCCGATGTTAATGTTTGATCCTCAAAGCAAATAAAACAAGTTTAGTATTAGATTTATCTAATTTTGTTCGGGCTTATACATCAAAAATATAGATCCTATATTTTTTGTATATATTCCCCTATGTTTATTCCTTGACGTGCATGGTGTATTCTATAATTGACTTCTATATTCAATTTTAGAATTTTTGTCCAAAAATATGCGCATTAGCGATCGCAAATTAATATTTAAACGATAAAAAACCCGAATTCAATTCTAATAAATCGTTTTTGAGGAAAGTGGGATTGAAATATAAAAACCTGTCTGATTGCCGGCATAAACAAAGTTGAAAGAATCAAAGCGCGAAAGCAAAATCTATTCTAGTCTTAAAGACAGCATCTATATTTGTGGAAGCTACGAAGAAGCTATATATGTGGCTCCAGGATATAAGAAAACTATTGCTGTTAATCTGATGGGCCACCAACCCTACCAACACTCGATCCCGCTCCTTATGGAAGCATTTATTAGTAAATGATCTGGGTTGATACGGAACTGACCAGATGCCTTATTTATTAAAATGCAGACTGTTTAAAATATCAATATTGATGGCAGGCAAAATATTATTGGAAGAAAATTAAATTTATTTAATTAAGTTTTAAAAAAAAGTACATCACCATGACTTATATTTTAAATATACAAAAGGGAATTTGAAAAAAAAAAAAAAATGCAAGTTTTTAATCATTTCAAAATACTGTAAATTTTGAGTAAATATTCCACCAGAGAAGAACAGACAAGAGAATAGAATAAAAAGTGAGAGAATTTAAATCTATAGTACAGATAACATCTAAATGTTTATTTTACACATGGAAATTTTTGCTATAGATTTTTAATTGTTCTACGCTAAATAGGACAACTGTCATGTTTGTTTATTTTCACCATGAAACTCACTTATGCTTGTTGTGAAAAAATGTAATCTTCGATTTGCTATGAAAAACCCAATAAAAAATTCGAATATTTTGATGTTTATACTTTTATCAAATTTATTACTTATAAGACATTCTTATGCTTAAATTATCGAATATTGTTTAATAAAAAAAAGTACTGGAAATTTTAAGTTTTTACCTGAGCATCATCATGTGATCCTGCAAGTTTATGCAAATCGAGTAGTGCCTGGTTAACTGTTTTTTCAAGTTCCAAAGCATCCTGCATTGCTTCTAATGGAGTAGCCCATTTGCCTTTTGGTGGAGTCTGTTAAAAAATTAAAATGTATTTAATTAAATTGTTTTCGTTCTTAAAAAATATAACATAAATACACAAAGTAAAACTACTAAAGAAATTGTATTTTCACATAAACATCGACACAAAATGACTCATTATATTCCAACTTGCACCTTTCCTACTTGTTAACTAAATAAATAAATAATAATGTTTTGCAAATATTTTATCTGTGCTTGTTATGTTAAAATCAACAGCGCTCTTAAAAGTTTTGGAGTATTTTGAACCATAATATCATTCAAATTCGCTGCAACTTTAATAAGAATAGTCATAAGTTGAACCATATTGAAGTACTTTGTCTTTGAATGCATGATGTTATGATTCAACTTAGGCGAAAACATGATTAAATTTAACACCTTATTATGGTTGTAGCATAGATGTTCTCTAGTTATGTAATGGTTCAACTTAAAGATTTTTCTGAAAGTGCGTATGATGAGAGAATGTCAAGTACGCAATTAATATTATCATTTTTAGGAAGCATAAAATGCCTGAACAAGAAGTTTAATTTTAAATTTAAAACTCTTTGAAATAACACAAAAAGAACTTTTAAAATTATTAATAAACCGTTCAATAACTCTGGGGAACAATTTTTTTCTTTGTTGTTTAACAAATCTTGGTACTTAATATCAAGTTGGCAACCAGTTTCTCTAACCAAGATTCTGTTTTTTTTTTTTTTTAATGTCATATTTTAATAAAATTTTTTTTTTTGAAACGTACAAGTTTAAACAAGTTACGTAACAGGGGATGGCGTCAAAGTTGCCACAAACTTCTACGGGAGTTAGGGCACATCATCAGGATTTAAACTTGCATAGAAACCCATTCCCTGAACCTTCCTTCATGTGCTTCTAAATGTGTTGGCAGTAAGGTTGGCTGGCAATTTACTTTGCCTCGGCACATGTCTTTTAACAAATTTTGTAAATAATTTCGAAATTCTATGAGAATAAATTCTCTTGTTTCCTAAGCAGAATGCAGCATACTGAACGATTATATCTTTTTCCATTTTTTCAATTGTTTTTTAAAATCGTCGGTCATTACTGAAAACACCCAGTAGTTGCTTCTGTAAACATATCTGTTAACGAACTTCGTAAGTAATTTCGAAGTTCAATGGGAATAAATTTTCTTGTTTCTAAAGCAGAATGTAGTAAACATCTTTTCCCGTCTTTTTTTTTTTTTTTTTTTAAAATGCTTTTTAAAATCGTCGGTCATTATTACACCCGGTAGCATAGTCAAAAGTCATTTACCTTAATATCTTTCAGAATTATGGTGCCACCTCTTTGATTTTGAAACTTCATGAGTTTGAATGCATGCTCACGTTCTTCGTCGCTGCATTCCTTGAAGTATTTGGAGATGTTCTCTAGAGCAACATCGTCTCGATCAAAGTGAAAGGCCTGCAAAGAAAATCGATTTATTTTTAAAACAAATATCAAACGCCATATTAAATGTAACCAAGGATTCTTTTATTACATTGCCCATTGTAGCATGTTTACCACTACAATTATTAAATACCAATTCACTAGTATATAAGACATGTTAACTCGATTCTTATACCTACCTCGTTACCTTCTGTTAGAAGACGATTGTCATTGTCAAAAGCACGTTTCCCACATTGTTCATCTTCGGACGTGTTCTAACCACGCCTGCATTGACAGAAACGCCCACTTCGACTCGACTAGAACACGCCTACTTCGATGGACGGACCACGTTGAACGGTTTACCTGCTATTTGGGACTACGACATGGTCCTCGCGTTGTTGCTTCTCAGTCTCGATCACACACAACGAAGCCTGTTCATACTCGACTGCTAATAGCAACACAGAAGTGACCACGCTCACAACCGTCATCTTAATACACCTCTCACGATCAGCATTCAAAATCCGGGGATCTTAATACAGCTTTCCCGGGTTCCCATGATAACAGCTATGAATCAACTAATGTTATGGTATCTAGCCATTGAATTCTGTCACAGATAAAATTCTGGTATGGGCGCTCTGTAATAATAGTGTTATGAATACTATTTAAATTTAATTATTATACAATCATTTTACATTTTTTCTTGTAAAATAGGCATAAAGATATTTTCTTCGAAATTCACCCGTCACTCATTTGAAATTCGCACATTCCTTCAATTTATTTATCGACTATTTATACAAAGCAGCACATAAGTCGAAATCTTTAGCAGATTTCATTGACTTCAATTGCAAGTTCCCGATTCTGCGATATTATCTGTTTCTTGAATTGATAACACGCTTCCTTCCTTACGGAAATAAAAGCTGATATAAAAAATTATGACTAAACACTAGTAATAATGGAAAGACGGATGAGGTAGCTTAAGATTTTATTGAAAGATAGTAACCAACTAACAAATTTTGTTACTTTAACTCGCAAATAATAATCAATTGCTTTTAATCACTAAGTTTGTTTTTCTGTCCTTTTAAACAGCATCTCATTGACTCATTGAAATTGGAAAAAGCAAAAAAAATGTGCAAGTGAAGAAGTGAAAATCTATTTTGGTTAACTGAGGTTATCGGATGAAAGAAGTTCTGATATTCGAGGTTCTACTAAGTCTTTTATAAAAACATATGAAGAAAGCAGTGTATTATATCTAAAGGAATAGCATTGAGCTCACAATGTAAACAAGGATAAACTTGGATGACTCATTAGCAATCGATTATTGTTTGAATGAAAAGTTGAATGTATCGAAATTAATATGTGATATGTTTTGTGCTTGGAGGATTTTGTAAACACTTTGCTGTTCGTTGAACTTATGCGTGACTCAAAGTAGGTTGAGAGATTTAAGTAAAACCTTGACCCGTTATATTTATATATTTATCCTTTATATATAAAAAAAACATATATTTCTAAATTTGTTTTCCACTATAAATCTTTTTTCACTTGGTGACTTTTTCTCGAGCTTGAATAAAATCAAGAATAATAGGTTGATTGACAAAGTCCAAAGAAATTGGTTAGTTTTATTTTTTTTTTTCTTCAGAATAAAAAAATATTTTCTTCAGAATATATCGCTGGTTCAAAACTAAAACGACACATCTGCAATGTTAACTCAATTGGAGATGTGTCGTTTTAGTTTTGAACCAGCGATATGTACTTCAGAATAAAAAAAATCTGAAAATTAATGTATAAAGCTTGTTGTTGTTTTATTTCATTGAGGATTAAAACATAAAACTAAAATCATTTTAATTGGTGTTGAATGAAGTTTAAATGATAAAAAAATAATAATTATAAATAAGCAAATTAGTCTGTAATCCTTGTGATGCTGTATTTTAAATATGCCTGAGAAAATTCGTTTGAAATAAGTTTTAAAATATTGTAGACTCATTTGAGTTCACTATAGTATACTTTATTTTATAATGAACAGCCGACCCAATTTTTGGGATTACGAATACTAATGTTCAACTCCGTAGCCCATTGCAATTTTGAACCCAATCCAGAAAACAAAAGAACTCCTGGATCAAGTTTAGAGAGAAATTTACCTTTGCGGAGGAGTTTTTGATAAAGCTAACCCGCATTTGTTTTACACGGTGCGGAAAACCACGAAAACCTCCCACGGTCAGCCCGATGACAAGACCCATTATCCCTGTACAACTAAGGATATTTTACGTCAGCACTGTGGTCAGTGGGTGAGAAATTCGCATCGACCAGCCATCGCTGGGATTCGAACCTGTTTCACCTTATTGGAAGGTGAGCGTTCTATCCACTGAGTCACCACGGCTCCGAAGTATACTACAAAAATTATTTTAAAAGTTTTTGAGTTGACCCTCTGGTGAAACAGAGTTTTGCTTTATCTTACAGATAACGCGAGTCGCATTAGTTGCAAAACTTCGTTAGCACCATCCAAATTACATTTTACCTTAAGTGTACAACAATTTCTGTTGCAGTTTTATTGCGCTCACTCTGTTACCTACTCATGATAACATGTGTATAAATATGAGCATTTTACATGAAAAGAAATAACTTTTATTGCTGAAGTTATTTTCCCTCAAAAAGTCAAGGGAAAATAACTTTTGTTACAGACTTAACACACAAGCGCTGTTAGAATGGCAAACGATCACTTATGTGTTGATCTGAGATTTTTACATGATAAAAATAACTTGTTCTTGACTTAACATCCAGGCTTTGTTACAGCGGCAGATAACTAACTTGTGATGTTCTGCTTTGTGTTTATTATTTATTTTTTCCCTGTAAAAATCTCAGATCATCATATAAGTTATCGATTGCAACGGTAACAGCTCCTGTGTCTGTAACTTAAGTTATTTTCATCTGACTTTTTGTAGGAAAATAACTTCTGCAAATAAAGTTATTTCTTTTCAAGTAAAATTATCAGATTTAAATATATGTTATCGTGTGTCGGTAACAGAGTTACCGCAATAAAACGATTTCTGTGTAAAACAATTTTTGTTGCAGTTTTATTGCGCTAACTCTGTTTCCGACACACAGCATATAGCTAATAAACTTATAGCGGCAGATAACTAATCTTCTGTTTTCTGTTGACTACATGTGAAAATAAATGTAGTCTGTGTTATTTAGATTTGGCAGTAACTGTTATAGCAGAAGTTATTTTTTTATTGAAAGTAAAGTGAAAATAACTTCGGTCACTAGTTAAACACATTGGCTATGTTCTGTTAAATTTCTACATGAAGTGAAAATAACTTAAAAATAGAAATCGTAAAGAAATTTTCATTAAGAAATTTCTTATTGAAGTTAGAATAATTTCTATTTTAGGAGCTATTTTAACTTCAATAAAAAACTATTTATTGAAGTTACAACATTTCATTGAAATTTTTTTTTCACTTAATTGAATACTTCTATCGAAGTCTGTAATATCTAACTTCTATTGCAGTCTTTATTTTCTCTTTAAAAGAAAACAAATCTGGTTGGCGCAATATGATAACAAGACTTAGATATTTTTTTTTAAGAAAAAATGCTTATCACTGTCAGCTCTCTTTGTAGAGAAAAGTTACAAAACATTGCCATTAACTAATTCTCAATATTTAATAAATTAGACGCACTTACTATAGCAGCATAGACGTAACTTGCGTAAAGCTCCATGTTAATCTGTTTGTTGACACCATCTTCAGATTCAGTGTGATAGTTTTGACGAATTTGGCTTTTAGAACTCATTTTCGAAGTTATTTTTTATTATTGTTTCAGATTAATTGAATAAAAAAAACAAATTGAGCTGACAATCGATGTTCGATCAAACACTGTTGACGCGACCACCAAAAAAGAAAAGTTTTTAGAATGTGTCGATTGTGCGGCTTTTATATATTCTCAAAACCAACTTATCTCTGTATTTCATATTGTAATGAGGTGATTCAAACCTTAAAAGATTAAAATTAAAAAAAAAATATTAGCTGTATCATTTAAAGCGGAGATATCGAAGAACAAAGGGTTAGAGATAATATTAATTGCCTATTTTGAGTGTTATAACTATTTCGAAATCAATTGTTTACGTATTAAAACCATGTTGGCAAATTTTCAATTACTTTATTAGTTGGCATGTGTCTTTTACTATTCTTAGAACATGATTGTTATTATTTAACATTCACATTTTTGGCATTTAGTTACACATTTTTGGGTAAAAATTTTTCATTGTATTTTAAACTCCTGAAACCATGCGTCTAAATAATATACAAAAAGCGATTTTTAATTAGAAATATGTATGGCAAAGGGAACTCATAAATGCGAAAAACAGTTTCTATAAAAGATTACATATTACGTAATTATTACGTGATATAATAATTATTACGTGATTTTATAAATGATAAATTTAAGCTCTTTTTTATCCATTTTAGGATATTTTTATCGTGTATATCTTTTTATTTTAGTCATAAAATTAAATGGTAAGTCAATCAAATAATAAGATATTTATGTGGCATAAAACTGTCCAAAAGGCTAAATCAAACATCTTACCTTTCTTATAATTTTTCATTGTAATTAATTCTGATCAATAAGGGTAAAACCAATTATGACTTTACTTAGGAAATATCTTCATAAAGGCATATAAATGGAAAAACAAATCTTAAAATAAAATTTCTTACGTTATAAAATGTTGTCCAATATATTGGAAGCTTCCTGAGAAATTAAATTTTAAATATCTGAGTTTTTTAAAATTTGGTTTCGCAAGAAGTATTCGACCGATTTCGTTGAAATTTTAGATTTTGGCATAAAAAATTGCATTCGTTAAATTGATGTAAAAATTGTATAGCTCACTCTCCTCTATTATTAAACAAAATATATTCTTAGAAAATGTTTTTTTTTTTTTTTTTTTTTTTTGCATGAAATTATTTTTAAATAAACGAATTTTATAATTTTGTACAATTTTTTTTTAATCCCATAAAAATTCTTGAGATAGGTATCTGCCTACAGATTTGAGTGCTCTGAACAAAGTACGGCTTATAAGCTCTTAACAGATTTCACAATTTAGAGAGGGATAGTAGAAGCATGCTAATAATGCATCCGGGGTAAAGGTGCTATTCCTACCCTTATCTCCATGTTTCAGAGCGTTTGGAGCACTCGGCCCGAGTAACCCCTACCGATCTAAATGTTTAGCTTTATTTATTTAGTGAAAGCTTTAGATTTTATTGCTTTATTGAAATTACATACATTTGCAGGCTTGTATGCTTAATTTAGGCTTATAAACTTTTGTCAAGTAGAAGAACACATAGAACAATTCAGATAAGGACATCACGAAAAATACATCCAGGGTAATGGCGGGATTCGAACCCCTAACCTTTACGCTTTAAGATTTTATTTATTAACTTATTTAGCTTTATTTATTACAATTGCATGCATTTGCAGGCTTGTGTGCTTAATTTAGGCTTATAAACCTTTGCCAAATAGAAGAACGGATAGCGCAATGCAAAGAAAGACAGCTCGGAGATACATCCGGGGTAAAAGTGGGATTCGAACCTGCTACCTCCATGCTTTGTACATCTATTAGCGGGCGATACCGCTCGGCTAGGGAGGCCCCGCGTTTAGCTATGTTGAGGGAGTTGTTATACAGATGTAGGCAGCTGGAAACACGTTTAAGTTATCTGAAAGCAAATGGCAACTTTTCAGTTGTTTTCACCGAAAGTGCGCGCGTGTGTCGAGTTTAATTTCGTAGCTTTAAACTATTTTGCTTTCCGCATTTACCAGAATAGATTTTGCAAATGATTTCAAATATGAAAATGATTAATAAGATTTCAATTGCTTTATTGCTGTTTTTGGGATATACCGAAGCTGCTATTAATACACCATTTAGTAATTTGATACATTCCCATGGGAATATTAGTAATAGCACATTAAAATGGCCTGTCATACAAGAGATGTTTCAAAAAGCGTTTGATAGCGCACTTTCTATGTCCACGTTAATGGAATTAAATCGAATGTTAGAAGAACTGCATCTGTCGTCGGACTGCACAGAATCTTTAGTTAAAGTTATGTTTGGTTTAAGAAAAACAAAAAGATGGGCAATACACAGTAAGTAATTTTTACTATATTTTAATAAATTCACTTTCATGTTTGCTTGTACTGAATGAATCTAGGAATCGACTAGCTACAGTGCTTATATTTCAAATTAAGTTCCGATAGTTACATGCAGGATTTAATACTAAGCGAAATTTTGTCCTATTTTCCACTTAAACAGACTGTTATATATCATATTTAACTAAATAACACAGAATTATTAGAAATTTTCCCGACTACTTCAAAGTTCAATTTATCATGAACTATTTGGCCGATTTCCCTCAAATGTTTTGAAATAAATACTTTAAAATTTAAAATTCTTTTGACTATTATTGAATAAAATAATAAATATTTACTAAGTTATATTTTGCATTGAATTAAGAGTGTGTAAAAGAATTCGATACATAAATTTTTTGATTCGCTTAAAAGTCTCGAGATATGCTGAAATACGTAAAATTAACATTTAGGGGTCCAAACTTTGAACCTCTCTCCTCTGACCAAATTATTGGTACCATATTTCCCAGAATGTGGTTATCCGCTATATTTTGGTAGTCGAAAATCTGAATCCGTCGAAAAGGTGTGTTTTTCCCCAGAGAAACTATGTTTTTGTGTCTGTTTTTGTAGTTTAAAATATCGTTTTCAATAATTAGTTATCATATTTGAGCCTTCGAACCTTCAAGATTTAGTCCTTAAATGTAAAGACCTGATCATTAGTTATTCAGGAAGGTCCGTTATCTGTTTTGCTCACCCTACCTAAAACATAATTTACTAGGGAATTTTTAAAAAAAAACAAACATATTTCTTTAAAATAGATTAAAAAAGTTAAATAATAACCAAAGTTTTTATTTCCTAACCTCTATAAGCAATCTTTATCGCTTATCAAAATTTCGACCACTTCCAGACATGGAACTAAAATAAAAATAAGATATAAAATAAAACATAGAAAAAAAGATCAGGTTTTTCAAGTGGACTATATAGAAAATATTTCGATTTTGTCACGTTTAAAACAAAAAACATAAAGAGGCTTGGTGATGAGAAAAATCTAGTGAAAGTTCAAATCAGCTCAAAATCCCATTCCCCCCCCCCCCCCCATCATGATTATCTGATCCGTGCTGGTAGCTCAGCGGATAGCGTTCGGTTTCCAATGAGTGAACCGGGTTTGAATCCCAGCGATGGTTGGTCGTACAAATCCGAACATAACACAATGCTGACGTGAAATATCCTCAGTGGTAGATGGATCATGGGTTAGAGTCCCTTGCTAACCGTGGGAGGTTCTCGTGGTCTTCCTCTCCATGTAACGCAAATACGGGTTAGTTCCATCAAAAAGTCCTCCACGAAGTCGTCTTACTCACAATACTTGATCCAAGAGTTCCTTTGTGTTCTGCATTGGGTTCAAAATTACAAGGCTACGGAGTTGAACATAAGTAGTCGTAAATTCATATTTAATATTCTACCTATTTGTTAAAACTATAATTTGAAAATTTTGAATATGTTTGCTATTATAATTGAACTGTTGCGCGCACTTCGAACTTTCGGAGTGTCCCCGGATGCCCCCTTAAGTTTGTTATAAGTAGTCGTAAACCCGAAAATTGAGTCTGCTGTTCAACGACGATTATAAAAAAAATCACGATTATCTTTCAATCGCAATCAAGTTTTTTTATTACGTTTAATCACGTTTTTCTTTCTTTCTTTTTTTTTTTTAAATATAACAAAATTCAAATATGCTTTATTATTTTTTTAAGTATAACAAAATTGAAAGTTTTCTTAAAAATATTAAAAACAAATGTGATCGAGATTGAAAAGCGATTGTGATTGAAAAAAGAAAGGATCTTTAGCTGTATTTCTCTTGCAATCGATTTCTTTCGTAACATAAGTTTCCTTATATTTTTCGTTTTAAGCATGACAAAATCGAAATATTTTCGTTAAAGTCCACTTGAAAAACAGGTTTTTTTCCCCTGCGTTTTATTTTATATCTTTTATTTTTGTTATTCTGTTTTTATTGTATTTTAGTTTAGTATCTGGTACTGGTCGAAATTTAGATAAGCGATAAAGATTGCTTGAAGAGGTCAGCAAGTAGAAACTTCGATTATTATTCAACTTTTTCAATCTATTTTAAAAAAGTACAATATTGATTATTTTTTAAAATTTCAGAGTAAATCATGTTTTATGTATTGTACGCAAAATAAAAAACTGAAATCTAATAATCAGATCTCTACATGCTGGGACTAAATCTTGAAGGTTCGAAGGGGTGACTTCAAATGTGCTAATTATTGAAAACGATATTTTAAGTTACGAAATCAGACACAAAAACTGACTTTCTCTGAAAAAACATACTTTTTTTCCCGACTGATTCGGATTTTTGACACTCAAATTATAGGGGATAACCTCATTCTGGAAAATATGGTTCTAATAGTTTGGTCAGGAGCGAGCGGGGCAAAATTTGGACCCCTAAATGCTAATTACAGCATATCTCGAGAACTTTTTAAGTGAATCGAATACGTATGCAAATATCAAATTCGTTTATCCAAAATTAGCTCAATGCAATATATAACTTTCAATATTTTTTATATATAGTTGAAAATATTTTAAAGTATTTTACAAATTTGTGCGAAATTGGTCGAATAGTTCATGACAAAATTTAACTTAGAAATAGTCGAATTTTTAAAATTTTATTTATCAGTAGCTATTTGACCGAATTAGAAAAATTGTTAAGTTTCTCCATTTAAAATTATATTCCTTAAAATGATGTAAAAAATTGTGTACTTTGCATATCAAACTTTTCGACAATTAATTTAAATAAAATAATAATCATTTACAAAAAAATAAGTTTTGTCTGATATTATCTTTAGATAAACGAAATTTATAATTGCGTACAAAAATTTTCAATTCGCGTAAAAGTTTCTGGAGTTATGGCGAAATACGCAAAAAGTAAAACTTAACATTAAGGCATCATAACTTTGGACCTCTCTATTTATAAACTATTACTGCCGTATTTCCCAGAATCCGTCTGAACAAAGGTACGTTTATTAAGAGAAAGTAAGATTTTTCTGATTTCGTAACTTAAAATAACGTCTGAATTAATTAATTAGTATATTTGAGGTTTCCCTCTCAACCCATTAAGATTGAGTCCTAGAACGTAATGATCCCATCATTAGATTAAAAGTTATTCTGGGAGGCTCATTTTTCTATTTTGCGTTACGGTACAATATATTGTAGTTCAAATAAAAAAATCAAATAATAAAACCAATGAATCATGTTAGTTTGGTGAAAAATTGGATTGGTTCGATGTCAAAAGGTTGCAAATTTTGCTACATGTCTTTCTTGATAACCAGTTTTTGTGCAATTTATTAAATGTATGGAATAAAGAAAGTTGGGAAATTTTTCATAGTTTTCTGCTGGTTAAAATTTCTTTTACGCATTATTATAGTTATTATTTTTTAAATTCCAAGTTCAAATTGTGACTGTAAAAATCTGCCCTGTAGCTACGAAAAAAATTACAATGATAATAATTTATTAGAGTAATAGTTTTCTAAATAAAGCTTTCACAAATATTATTCTTTACAAGATAATTATTCTTTACAAGAGCATTAAATAAACTAAACAGAAAAAAATGCGTATTTTCTATATTTTTTTCTGAAATCAATCAGGAACGGTCAACCTAAAAATAAAATTTAAAGCCTTTTCATAACTTCGAAAAATTATACTTTGTTCGTAATTTAAACTCTAAAAAACCCTGTTAATATTAAAAAAAATTATCATAAGTAAATGCACAAAACTAATGTCTTCTATAGTATAACACGAACAACATTAACGAAGAAAACTTTTATTTATGGGCCTATTTATTATTTTTTTTTTTTTAGATCTAGCTTTCGTTTCCAAGCATTTGTATCAAAGATACTCTCAAACATAAGTTGAAACCTGCACTAACACTCAAGTTGAGAGTTTCAAATGATTACAAACAGCCGTCCGTCGTGGCTCAAGGGATCGAGTTTTCGCCTCTCGATGCAGCACCACTGGTTCGAATCCCAGTGAATGGTCGATAGATACTTCGCACTCGGATCGCACCGACCACAGTGCTTACGTAAACATATTCTCAATGGTAGACGGACTATGGGTTAGTCTTCTTGATATCAGGTTAATCGTGGTTTGTTTTCATCTGCTTTTAACGCAAATGCGGGTTAGTTCAAAACTTCCAAGAAAAAGGAACGCCTCTGCTCGAATAAATTTAGTAGCTCGTCGTAACAAACATAAATTGCGTAGTAGAGAGAAAATACGAAATATGCACTACGTACGGACTATTAAACTGCGCAGTGAGGGGATTCGAAAAATGTCACTACGTATGGACTACTAAAGGATTAGATTTCTCGTTTATGGTAACCCATGAGGAGGCCTTTTCTTTTCTAAGTGGTGTTTCAAAAAGTCTTCCACGAAGGCAACTTTCTCTCAATACTTGATCCAGGATGCATGATGTGTTAGAGTCCCCTTTAGTCAGCTAACTGTGGGAGTTTTTCTTAGTTTTCCTCTCCCTGTAACGCAAATTCGGATTCGTACCATCAAAACGTACTTTACGAAGGCAAATTTCTCTTAATACTTGATCCAAGAGTTCCCTCGTCTTCTGGATTATCTTCGAAATTACAAGGCTACGGAGTTAAGCATTGGTAATCACAAACTCAAAATTTGGTCTGTTACTCTACAACGGTTATAAAATAAAATAGTTAAAAAAAATAGATTAAACTTAAACTTTGAAGATACGATGCGCTCTCATCATTTTTCTTACAAAACTTGAATCAGATTTTGAAATTTTTTATTTGTCTTGACTTAGATTATTGAGCATAGAAACATTTTTTAATTTTTGATGGAAAACCGTTATCTAGGCAACCATTATTCGTAAGTTTAGGATGAAAATTGCAATACATAATGTTAAAATTTATTTTGCCTCATTTATTTGTATGCTTTATTACAATTACTTTTTGTGCATTTCATCGATTATGTTATGCTTTTTTTTATTTGAATAAAACATGTTTATACTTGACTATGATCGCAATAAAAATTGCAATTCATTCTTAAGATAAGTAATAAGATATGAATTTAACAGACTTGGTAACAAGTGTTGGAAAACTATTTTTATGCGATTGCGATTTTTGTTAAACTTCCTCTAAGGAATTTATGAGGTTATAAATGTTATTCTTGATAGCATGGAAAAGATAACATTATTTATTCAGTCCTTAAAGTTATAAAATTTTCCTTTTAAAGCTTTCAAAGGAATTATTAACAAACATAGGTTCCACATTCCCGAGGTGTTGCGTTTTGTGTATTTTCCAATTTTTATCTTTTGTTTTTGCTGCAAATATTGCTTTTATAAACATTTTATTATACTAACAATGTCCTGTTCAAGATTTTAAGTCCTTCTGTTACTTGTAACTGACGTACCTAGTAAACTAAATATAGTTTAAATATAAAAATTTTATAAACTAAATAATGAATTTACGAAAATAGATAACAAATAAAAACTAAAAAATTATAAATATTTTTAGCATTGCCTATTTTTTTTTTAACTCTAAGTAACTAATATGGTAACACTTAATGCTTTGAGTTCGGCTTAGCGTAGCCTCATTCCACTTATGTGCTTTATGTAAAATCTTTTTCATATTTTTTTAAACCAAATTTTCTTTGATAACATATTTTTATAAATAAACAAATCTTAGGCGAGAATGTAAATTCTATCTTGCATTTTATTTTGTAAAAAATAAATAAAAAAAGTATCATGATTTATTGAAGGAGTGCTTCTGTAAAATTTTTTAAAAGTAAATTTTATTTTCTTTACACATGTTATAACATTTTTACATGTTAAAATGTTCTTACCTCTATTTTTTTTTAGATTGGCGAAATTATGGAGGAAATAAAACTTCGTAAATTGTTAATGGAATTTTTAAAAAAATATTTTTAATGTTAGTAAACGCTTGATTTTTTTCTGTAATTTTAACCAATATGTTCACGAATAGCATTGATATTTCAAATGCAATTTTTGTTGTTTAGCACATACTTTTTATTGAATTTACTGTTTTCAATTATTTAAATGATAATTTAAGACTTTAAAAGTAAGATTAAATTATTCCGTTTTTCTAAGTTCACCTGATTATATCTTTATCTGATTATAAATTCCATTTCTCCGATTCAATAATGTTTTGATTTTACGCTGAGGAAAGTTTCGCTTTGATTACGTTGTAGTTTATATTGGTTTATTAAATTTTTTAGAAATAATACGTACAATATAAATTGATCCGAAAAGAAAAACGATTCCCATTAATAAATTTGGGTCAAATAATCCTATTCAGTATTTCAGAAATCTATAATCTTGACTTCATAAGAAAAATTTTTTTTTTTTTTTGTTTTTTTTTTTTTGTTTGTTATAACATACATAGTTACAATATGGTGTCAATTATCATTGTCTAATGTTATAGTAAATATTTTAATGAATTGGATTTTTTATAAACATACTTTTTTGATGGATTTTGATTTTTTTATAAAAAATGCACCCGGTATGTCGAGCCGTGATGGCTCAGTAGCTAGAGGCACTGAGCTGTCATTGGAAAAGATTGGGGCTCGATCCACTGTAGCGGCTTGAACTAACTCCGCCTAGAAGAGAGAAGGCCTTCCAACAGGTTACCATAAACGAGAAATCCAGTCCTTCAATAGTCCAAACGAAGTGACATCTTTCATATTTTTCCCCACCGCGCAGTTTAGTAGCCTAAACATTTTGACATTTTCTTATTTTTCCCACTTCGCAGTTTTTGTCCGTTACGACAGACTACTAAATTGATCCGTGCGGGGGGCCTTCTCTCTTCCAAGGAAGTGTTGTTTGAAGTCCACCTAGATTCAGATCCATGGATGCCAGCGTGTCTTGGAAGTAATTCGGGCTATGCGTAATGCTAACCCACAAACCATGCTGTAGGTCTCGAAATTGTGAAACCTCAACATCCATGACCCTCTTGACTTACAACGGGTTTTCACGTTCGAATCCCTCTTTGGGCATCGGTCTAATTTATCTCTGTTCTATTTGTCATTCTTTTTGTTATACTATACATTTTATTATTAAAGAGGCATTACCCAGCTATATGGTGCCCACGATAAAGTGATTTGAAAAGTTAGATACATTACAAACCACATTTAGTTGTTTTTTTTTTTTTTTTTTTTTTTTTTGAAAAAAAAAAAAATGAAATATTTCTTTACTATTGACAAAATTCGTTTCCTCGAAGAAGTGACAATAGTTATTTCGTCACTTTAACGAAATGTTCGCTCGGTGCATATACCAAGAAACGGTTCCATCAAACACGAAATTTGAGTATTCATTTTTTACAGTATGGTGACTTCATTAAAATTCACGATAAAAACGAACTCCAAACTTAATTCTGTAAATTGTAAATTAAAAGATTATAATAAGGATCTATATAATCATACAAAAGATAAAATTTTGAGGGCGACTATTAAAAAAGTTTTTTAAGCTTAAAATCATTTCCGACATCTGGTTTTGTCCTACCTGTCAGGTTGGAAAAGAAGCCAGTAAGCTAAGGTAAGAAGTTTGGAAGAAATCGGTTTAACAGTTTCCAATAAATGTAAATTCACACGAAAACTATAATCCTCATATATAGAGAATTATTTGAGAAAAAAATATATGCAATTATAAATAAAATGTTTATCATAAATATGTAAATGTAAGCGACGTGAACAACTCCTACGATTTTCATAAAAAGTTTTATTTCAAAACTTATATGATTTTGAAATCCAATGCAACTAGTAGTCTGTAAATTGGCATTACCTATGTTTATTTCTCAATAGAGAGTGATAAAGTGTGATAAAAAGATATCATAACTCCACAAACCAATTTTTTTCCTATTGTTTCTGTTGATTATATTGATAAAACAAAGAAAATAGAAATTTTCAATGCGTAAAGCCATTTTAGGTGATTAAAAATTTCTATTGAAAGTTATTTCATAGCATAGCATATCTTATCTTTCAAGTAGCGGTATTATTTCAATCAAAAATTTAAAAAAAAAAAAATAGGTAATGTTATTTGTATAAACAACGCAAATGTTTTTATAAACTAAGCAAATTCTTAGGTCTATTGTTATTGAAATACAAATACTACAGTATGTTATTTTAATTTCCAATTTTAAAATTTAGTTTAAGTTGTATACACATTATGACTTTTTTTAAGGTTATATTATACCTGAAAGTAACGACTCGTCACATGAAGAGTCAAAAGAAAAAAAAATGACGACTTAAATTAAATAATTAGCTAATCAGTTTTTCCTATCGCTTTTTTTTTTTTAAATGTACCATGTCTCCATTCAAATTTTTGATCCTTCAGAATCCATCTATTTGTTATGAAAAAATTCACGTGGAAGGAGAGTTTTTTAACAATTCACATATTTCAAAAATGTTATGTATATGTTACGGAGTCAAGAGAATCAAATTATCGAAATCAAGAGAATGTCGATCGGTGAATGTCAATAATCACATAGTCGCTTTGGTGAATGTCCGAAATATATGTTATATCCGATTTGATATTAATTCTTTCGTTGATATTATTATATTTATTCGATATTTTAATATCTGCTGAGGATAGATTAAGAGAAACATCAGTGCTCGTAGTACCAGTTTAATGCATATTGGGCAGTGCAATGACCTTAAAAAACTGATGTAGGGCATACCGGACAGTGGCACTTAAATTGATCTAGTATATATTTCAGACATTTAACGAAGAGATTATGTGATTGTCAACATTCACCGGTGAAAGTCAACAACCATCAATTTCGGTCATTCACAGTAGCATATATAGGTATATTAAATGTATTTTGCCACCCCAAATATTTTTTAATAAAGTTTCTTAAAGTCTGTATGTTTGACCAAATTTTGTCATATATTTATATTGTTTTTATTGTTCAATATAATTTTTTATAGTTGTAGATTATTTGTAATATGATTTTTTTTAAAAATATAATTTAATCCATGCAAAAAAAAAAAAAAAAAATAATAATAATAATAATAATTGCTGTTAAATGAAAAGAACCTATATCGGTCCCCGACTCATTAGGTTTGAGGAAAAAGTGACTATTAAGTTATTAGAGTCTACCGCCCACTGGCTACTGACTAAAATTTTCAGGTCTAAGTTACATAAATGGGACTTGAGATTAAAATGGGCTTTAAGTGATGGCTTGGCTATATTGGACAAATTGGCTATAAATGGGATCCAAATTGGCTATAAATGAGATACAATTGGGCTTAGGGTCATGATGGCTTATAATGGAAATAAGTCGACTTAAGGAATTCATTTCTCTTAGGTCTCTCTTGGGGCCGACCGGCCTGTGTAGGGGTTAGGGAACTGCCCTTGCAACAGAAAGGTTCTGGGTTCGAATCCCGGGGCAAGGCATGGATGTTCTTTCCTTCTCTGTACTATCCATCTTTACTGTGGGACAAACGTTGGATCACGTAATATGGTGCCCTTGAAAGAGTGGCCAACAAATCTGCCCTTCAGAAGCCTGTATGACGTAGGTCATTCCCCAGGCGGGCATTGGTGAAAAAAGGTCTCTCTTGGTTAATTTCTCTTATGTCTTCACTCTTTTTTGCTTGTTAATCTTTTGGATTTTCATGTAATATAGTTTGCAGCATCGTTGTATTTTGTTAACTTATATGCTATAATTTATTAATTGCCACATTTTTCGCTTATTACCGCCACAGATGGATCTTGAATCATTAATTTGAATATTTAATCAGATCATGCATGTCTTAGGAACCTTCGTTCTCGATCGATTTTTAATCTACGACTTTTTAAAATTAGATTACTCAGAAACTGTCGGAACAATTTCATATCTACATACATAATATATATTCAGAATAATGTAAAAATGTTTAGACATTAAAATTCAAAATGTTTTCGATTATTTTTAAGCAAATTAATAAAAATCTAATAAATAATTAATTTTACGCTGAATTATAATTGGATAAACGAATTTTATAATAATATGCAAAAGTGTTTTTATTAAAGTTCTCGATATATAGGGAAATACGCCAAAAGTACAACTAATGTTAAGGGATCTAAACTTTCGACCATACTTTTCAAATCCTCTCACCCCCTATTTTGGGGGACTAGAATTCGCATCCATCGTAAAAAGGTATGTTTATAAGAGATAGCATGTTTTTGTGTGTGATTTCGTAACTTATAAAGTTTCGTCTATTCTAAGTATTTAGCATATTTAAGGTAAAGACTGCGAACCACGAGGACTGAGTTTTAGGACAGGAAGTTTGATCAATTAGATCGAAAGTTATTCAGAGCATTCGCTTTTTTATTTCACGCAGTGTAATTTCAACTTAGTATAAACGAAGATATTCAATTGCTCTGAATTAGACCTTTCAAACTTATGATTTTTAGCACAAAAACATAGAACTTTCTTTTTTTGAACTGTGATACACCTTTAATTGTAATTTCTTTTGCAAAATTATGGTTGCTTTAAAGGTAAGGCTTGACTAGAAAGCATAAATCGATTCTTTTTGATCTTTTTTAACCCCCAGATTTTCGGGATACCTCGAATTGAAAAATTATATTTAAATTCTTTCGGTAGACAATTTCTGATCCTTTTATCTGTTTCAAACAAAACTTAAAAAATAAAAATTATATTTACTAATAATTGACTGAATAATACTTACCTTAAATATGCTAATTTATTACGATACCTTAAATATCGAACCGCGGTGGCGCAGTGTATTGAGCGATCGCTCTGATATGAACCAGGTTCGTTCCCAGAGTTGACTGGTCAATTCGAATTCTGCTCCTGACTCGCACCGACCACAGTGCTTACATAACAGCCTCAGTGGTAGACGGATAATGGGTTAGTTCCCTTGTTGTTGGGCTAACCATGAAAGATTTTCGTAATTTTCTTTTCCGTGTAACTCATGTGAATTAGTTCCTTCAAAAAGTCCTCCATGAAGGATAGTCGCAATACTTCATCCAGGATTTCCCTTGTCTTCTGGATCTGGTACAAAATTACAAGCCTACGGTGTTGAACATTGATAGTTGTAAACTTAGAATTGAGTCAGTTGTTCAATGTCGAAAATAAAATAGTTATATAGGTTTTATAGAATTTTAAAAAGAAAAAATATCCACATTTCGCATACTGTACCCACTGAGAAAACTTCTGATACACCAGAGGGTTTGTAAAAATAATTTTTCTGAAGCACATTTGCACAAATATGAAAAAAAGTTAAATGAAAACTAGATAAAAATATAACTTTCACCAATTTTTCAAGGAAAAGTTTAAAGTTGATAGGTAGTAGTCTTAATTATATTAATTATTATGTTGGATAAACGTTGATAAACAATGTTGCAAGCTTTAATTTCTTTTTTATTTTTTATGCAGCCTTTCCTTCACGCTTTTAAGAATAAGTTCCAACGAACCAATTATGATCAATTTTAGAGCTGCTCACATTTTTGCAAAGGAACGATGGTTTAACCTTGGCCTGAAACAGAGCTTTCCCCTAAGAGTTCGTTCTACTCATAATAAATAATTGCAACTTCTAGAAACAACCAAACTTTCTTTTTATACGAATTACTGGTTATATTTTTTATGCGAAGATAAAATTCTTTCTTCATATTATATTTTTGTATTTTTATTTTTCATGTAGGAAAACAAAGTAATTAGATTTTTTTTCGACTGCCTTGTTTAATTTTTATCGTTACTATTTTTTTAATTTCATGTAAGATAGTCGGAACCAGACTTAACGATGCTCTATATATCGATTTTCGGGATTTAAAATTATTTTCTCGATCATCGATTAATAGTGAAGGCAATCAATGCTTTTTTAACGAATTCGATTAACGAACAATAAACTTTCAATAACTTCACCGGTCTAAAAATTATTTTCGGCTCTTTTAATAGATTGAAATTTTTATAATTTTTGTATTTATTTAAAAATTTTCTTTAGATATTTTTACACCTTTGAATAAATTTAGGGAGATGCAAGGGAAAAATTCTGTTTTTCATTTATCAATATTCCACCTATCCTCTAATTCCCAATTTTAAAATGAGTCTTATATTTCTTTGTGAAACTCCACAAGTACACTTCAGACACTAGACACAGGATCGTTCGTTTTCTAAAAATTAATAACAGATAGTTGCTTATAAGAAAAATCACAGCGTTATTGGTCGGAACTATGGAGAAAAGATACAAAGGCTACATTTTGGATGCGTAACGTTTGAGAAAATCAAATTAAATCGCATCCAAAAAATCAAATAAAAATAATGCTTTCAAATAGTTATTTTTTTCCAGCCCACACGTGGAATGAAACAGTGTCTAGTGTACAATGAACTGTAAATACGGGATGCGATTTTCCAATCCAGCTATCTATAACGACCCGTTCTTTTTTATGGAATTTTCTTAAATAAAAATAAACTTGATTCGTAGCTCTTTTTTTGTTTAGGAAACAAATTTTTGATAGAAATAAAAACTTTATTATAATTGGGACAACTAAAAGAAAAACCTGCAGAAGAAAGAGCAAGTCGTTAAAAGCCGCTGGATCACAAATTTGCGTTCGAGATTATCCTAAATGATTCACCAGGTTTCAAAGGACTGTTTATTTACAATTATACGTCATATAGAGACATGGTTGTTCAAGGGATATAAGGCGTGTGCTTCTAAATGAGGTGCCCCGAGATCGAATTCCATCGATCGCTAGAATTCGAATTCCGCATCCGGCGGGCATCGACCACAGTGCTGACATAAGAATATCCCCAGTGGTAGACGGATCATGGGTTAGATTCCCCTTGTCATCAGACTAACCGTGGAAGGTTTTCGTGATTTTCTTCTCCATGCAGCGCGAATGCGGGTTGTTTCATCAAAAAGTCCTCCACAAAGGCGAATTTTTCCCAATACGTGATCCAGGAGTTCCCTTGTCTTCTGGATTGGGTTCAAAGTAACATAACTACAGAGTTCAATTTTTTCTAAATTGGATCGGCTGTTTAACGATGGTTATAAAATAAAATAAAGTGTACGATATACAAAGTCAGGTGGTGCTTGGAAAGCTACATAGACATATCAGGTTTATCGCACAATTTTAAAATGTTCAACATGTATATCATTGGTCAACCAGTGCACATCCCAATGGTATAAAAGTTTTATCCATGCATTTACTAAATAGCACGTTACTATCTATAACCATCAAAGCAGCGCTGATGCGTTTCTGATGCGTTGTTTTCATATGGGAGTACATTACTTATGATATACAAAGTGAAAGACTAAAAGACATTTTTAAACTTTTAAAAATATTTCTCGTCTCGCGTGACAAGCCTTGATGGAAGAAAATTAGAAAATTTCCTAGCATCATTAACTCAATTAATATGAAAAAAAATGTTGTTAAAACTTATGCTAAGTCTAGAAAAATACATAGCCACTCCGTACAACCATTCACGTAATCTAAAAAATTTTTTGTTAAAATTTTCAAACTGCAATGAAAACAAAACTACAAGATAAATCTCTCAACGTAAAACTGTGACCATTGATTATATTAAATATAATAGTAAATATGAATATAATTTATTTCAAAGTGACTTATTCCTCTTTTTAAAGAAAAGAAAGACTTTAAAAATATATATTTTCGTTAAAATGTTTTTAACTCGCAGCTAATTTTTGCAGCAATTTATAAAAAGAATTTTAAATATTCCTTAACTTTCACCGTCCTTCACCTCATAGGTTGTTTGTTGCTCTGATAATTGAGATGAAGAACTTCTGTTGGTATGATTGCAGTTTAGATAGTTATTGACCTTTCATTCAGTGACCATTCCTTCAAGGTGAAGGGAACTTGGTTCAGTTGATTTCTGTAATTTTCTGACCTTCAGAAATATTGTATAACTTAGTATTATATCTAGAGACAGCTTTAAAAATGCAATACCAATAAAAGTGCCCTGATCAAAGCGAATAGTCTTATTTTTAGAAAGTGCAGGATGGAGTTATATTGGATGTTGATTTTGGTCTTGGGTTCAGCTTCTGTTTCTTTCTCGCACAATTCTGCAAAAGATGAGGGGGTATATTCTTGGAAGAATTTCTTGGGCGAAGCAAAATCCAGTACTTTTGCAACTTTAAAACTTGTCCTGCCTCATCTTCTACGTAGTCTTAGCTCATCTAACGTGACATCTAAATGTGAGAAAAGTATGATGAGTTACATAGTACAACTGTCAAAATGGAAGCCATGGGCTATTCGAAGTAAGTGGGTCAACTTGAAACTCCATTAGTTGAATTAGGGAATTGTGACAACTTTTTAGCAAAAAACATTTGTCGTAATTTTTGTCTATTTTAAAATTATACTTCGGAAAACACAATGTTTGAAGCAACGATTAGGAACTTAAGAACTCAAAATTTAATAGTAATTTTTAAAATCGAACCGATTTTTATTTAAAAAGATGAAATAATTATTTTAAAATAATTAGCTAAAGAAAAAGCCTTGTTCCGTCTTTGAAGACCACATTTTTATATTGTGCAGAAATTCTTTCTTCCATAAAACATTAATGCTTACTAATTAATACTTAAATTTCTATTTCACGGGGGCAACAAAAATCTGAAATGATAAGAAAGTGAGCAGTCATAAGAATGAGCGCTTATACGTTTATGCTTAGTAAATACGTTTATGTTTATATGCTTAGAAAAACTAAAAGTGAGCTATAAATTGGGCAGAAATGGCAAGTTAAAAGCGTTCTGTATTTTTGTAGGACTGCTTGTTTTTCTTAGAAGTTGAGGGCAAAATTCATAGTTTAAACCCGTTAACGATTTTAACGTTCGTGATATCGGTTCCGTTGTTCTGAAACAAGGCTAAACTAGATCGCAACTTTAGGGTCTTTAAAAACGCCATATTTTACGCTGAAATCTTTGAATCAATTGTCGTTCATAAATTTGTATATTATCAAAAGATGATTCGGTTTCAAAGGAACGAATTAAACTCATTTGTTTTAAAGAATTTACTATCATTGCCTTATTTTATTATTTTTTTCTGATAGCAGATTTTATTTGATTTCTTTTTCGGAATTTTATTGAGACTGATTGCGATCTGTGTTTCACGTTCATTTAAAAAATGTAGAAAACATATTTGTTTTTAATATTTTGAATTCAATGATATGAATTAGTATAAATGAAGATAAAAGTGAAAACAAAGGCTACTTGTATCAATTTTTTTGAAAATTAAACTAGAAAAGCGATAATTGTAGCTCAAGATAATATTTTATCAAAATCATTAATATTTTGTAACAGTCTTTTGAAAAAATAATGAATTTAAAAAGAACTAAACAAATTAAATCAAATGACTAAAAGTTTTGATTTAAGTTCTAATTTCAACGCCTTCATTTAAAAAAAAAATTCCCAAGCCCTTTTTTAATATAATTTTCAGTATTCTTTTTTTAAGCTTAAAGCAGCAGTGATTTTTAAGAAACTATGTTTTCATAAATATGTTCTATATATGTTATCTTAATATACAGCAGATAGTCATGCATTTATTTACTATCAGCAGTTTTAGTAAACACTTTTAATATGTATAAAACAATAACATGAAAATTTTAAAAACTAGTTTTAGAATAGTTTGAAAACTTTGCAAATATTTTTTCGTGTTAATAAATGCTTCACATGTGAATGGTAAACTCTACCATTGTTTAAATTTAAACAATATTGAACGATTTTCTAGTTTTAAATATATATTTCAGACTCATTATTCACATTAAAAGGGGATTTCTAATTTTACTAATATATATATTTTTTTTCTAAGCTATATATTATGATGTGTGTTACTCAGACTTGAATGCAATAAAATAATTTATGTAATACAATATGCAGAGATGGCACCAAAGTTAGAGGCTAAAGTTAATCATAAAATTAATTTAATGGTAAAACTTCTTTCCTTCAATACAACACAAATGTACTCAGCCATAGAAATTGGTTAATAAGAATCTTAAAGATTAGCTGCAGGGTGAAAGAATTTTTTTAAAGAAAGTGCTTAAACAAAAAAGAAACATCTTAAAACATCTCGTGGTTCAAACAGTTCTGATTAATGCCACAAAGTCGGTCAAAGTTACTCTCTCTACAGTATTAAAAAATGTTTCGAATGAAATAACAATGAGTCATTGAATATATTTTCAAATTTAAAGGTATGATTATAGAAGTGTTTCAAAATAAAAATATTTAAAAAGTACAAAGCAATATTTGTTATTTTGGTTGGAGACATTGAATCTTTTTTGACTCGCAAAATGGGGCGGCGATACAAAATATGGTTGAACCTATATTTTTAAATACATGAGGTAGTTTAGCTGAGTACTGAAATCTTAATTACATATTTTTTAACCCACTTGCGTTTAATCACCGTTTTTTAATGTAAGGGAAAGGCTGTCTTGAACCTTTTTTTTTTTTTTTTTTTGCTAGCTGATTTATTCCGGGAGATAAGGTTCAATTTCATCACTATATAAATTCGTCCTGAAGGTAAAAGCTAATCAATTATTCAGACATTCGTCTGGTAAACGTGATATTTACAAATATATTCTATATAAGTAATGAGATAAAGTAGTAATGGATTGCCAACTCGAATGCTCAAGGGCAACTCCCTCTATTAACTCATTAACGCATGATTTTTTCCACCTTTTAAGGAGGTATAACTTAGTAGAATCCTGAAGAAAAAAAAATGATTTAGTTATTAGTTATGAAATTATTGTAATAAACTTAGTACATTTTTATGGTACGTATCTTGATCTTAATTTAATGTTACAATTAAAAATGTAAAAAAAGTAGCGCTTTTACAATATTTATAACTTATTTCTTAAATTAGTCATAGTTTGCTGTTCCCATTAGTTGAAAAAATCATCCAAATTTGATTCCGTTTTGATTTTTCTAAACGATTTGAATGTAGTTTTCGTTACACGTATAAGTTTTAAAAAATAAATTTTTTGGCGAGATGGCAGAAAAATTTTTAAAAAAAATTTAAAAATGATGAAAAAGATAATAAAAAATTTTAAAAAAGGAAGAAAATAAGCTAAATTTTCGTGAATAATTTAAACACAATTAAAAATCCTTACGTGAAATGAAAACTATATTTATCAAGAACATTGGGTCAAAGTTTGAAGTAAATCGGTTTAAAATTTTGCTAGTTACAGATACAGTAAGTAAGAAAAACAGTATCGAATAAATTGCGTTTAAAATTTTGTAATCAACAATCCATACAACTAACTACAATGCATCAATACTAGGTCCTTAAGATACTTCCACTCCAATTTATTTAAGTTTCAAGTGCTGGTCCAGTACTTTTTCTTGTCTATCTACCTACCTTCATTTGAAGTCTTATATGTTTTTAGAGTAGCAGCCAAAATTTTGCTGTCATCTTCATTTTAAGTATACTATTTGGATGTAGGACCTACATTTATTTCCTGTCAATATTCCTTTGCAACTTTTATTAAAAATTATTGCTACATAAGCTGCAATTCCAATTATTTA
This sequence comes from Parasteatoda lunata, assembly GCA_949128135.1. NCBI lineage: Eukaryota > Metazoa > Arthropoda > Arachnida > Araneae > Theridiidae > Parasteatoda > Parasteatoda lunata. The sequence goes on along the minus strand of OX421973.1, from coordinate 31,463,554 downwards.
TATTGAAAGTATCATTAATTTATTTTTTGAATAAATTAAACAATTTATTTCAATAAAATAGTTAAAATGATAATATTTTGATGAAGCGTTTTGTTCAAATCAACACAACTGAGCGCACAAGTTCAATTGATCATACATATGTCACAGTGAGTCGCGCTCAACATATTTGCTGTAATTTTAAGATTATTTCGAATCTTAAAAGAATAAACTAGTGAAAACTTCAATAAGTTTTGCTTTCCAATTTTTCGAAAATTTAAGTGCCCTTTCGAAAATTTAATCCCCTTAAGTGCCTTACACTTCAAGTAAAGCTATAATTTTGAACTACATATGACATTTTGTCTTAAAAATTGAAACCGTTAGAACGGGAGAAAAAAAACTTTCATATTTTAAAAAGTTAGACTTTTTAAAAAAAATCAACATTTTGGCTGGATGTCTCCACTCAAATAAAAATGATAAAAATCAATGTATAATTCTTGTTTTTTTTTTTTACAAATTTTTGTGAATCCAGGTAATTCAGCATTTGATCAAATTTTTAAATATTAAAAAATTTGATTACGTGAGCAATTTATTTTCACTAAACTATGCCTGTACTTTATATTATTGTTTTGCGCCATTTTCATTATTAAATTTCATGGCACTGATCACAGGCTTAACAGTAATCAAACTCACAGTAATCAAATGTAACAGTAAACAAACTCACATGAGTTAAAAAATTCGAGTATTACTCAAAAAATGTGTATCGCGTGACGGTACGATCTTCAGAAGAAAAAGAAAAAAAACCTTAAACTGAGTGAATATATTTTCTTCTATTTACTTCCACTTTGGATAATTATTATTATTTTTCAATATTTGTATAGTTTTACAGTTGTATAGAAGTTTTTGTCATGTTGTGTACACATATTTTGCATAACCAAAATAAATATTGATAATAAGATCGTGTTAGTTTTAACTTGTAATGGTTTAATTATTCTAAAATTTATCGCAGAAGCTGTTGACATTTTTTAAGTTCCATTCTACTTTAAGAAATCCTGTCTAAAAGCATTTATTAAATTATTTTTTAATAAAGTAAAAAGAAAATATCGTGAAAACTAAAGTATGATTTGTAAACATGTGAGATGCTAAATATAAACCACTCTTAGAATTGCATCTACTAAAATAAATCACAGCTTGAAAGTTATTTACCTACCTAATAACAGAAAATTCCGATTTTAAAAAAATGATGCTAAGAGGCGTGCAGAACTGAAAATATGTGTATTTCTGCAACAAAAAATTATATATCTTAGACTGTATCAGTGAATGCCATACTCATGCTGAAAATATTCATGTAATTGTAACTACAATTATATTCTATTTTCATTTATAAAAATGTTGTATAAAAAATACGCAATGTTTTTAATTGTATTGAATTTTTTTAATCTAAATTTAAAATTTAGTGTTTTTGAATCTAAATTTAATGTATGTAAATTTAATTTAATGAATCTAAATTCAGGGACGCATATATTTGTGATTCTTAACGTGGATAAATTGCTTACGTCGTTATTACAGCAATTTTAAAATGATTGCGGTGATTAAAGAATATCTTACATATATATGTTGCTCGTATCAAGATTTTTTTTAATGCAATATTTATGAAAAGATTCTATTCTTATTTTTTTTCTTCCTTAATGTTTAGTGTGGAAATGATTACATTTTTAACAGTAGTGTTAATTTCTAGTGGTCGACTCTAGTGGCAAACTACCAAGTGGAATATTGGAAGGAACTGTTATGGATTTTGGTTCGTATGACGAATGCCTTAAAATAAGATTCAACGATTCCTCCATGTCATTCAGAGGTCAATACTGTATGGTTGGATATTCATCTCCATTAATTAGCCCATTTTCTCCTAACAGTTCTTCTGGGAAGAAATACATAGATTCCTATGGGTATCCTCCAGAATGGGTAAGATTTTATTTTAAATAAAATTTATTTACTTTATAACTTTTTTCTAAATAGAGATTCAGACTTTTTTTACAGGATTTTAACCTAAGCACAGATATTATTTAAATCCAAACACTTTTATAAAACAATACATAAAACTTTTATAATTTATTTTTTTAGAACTGAAATTTGAAGGAAAAGAACAAAGAGCAGATATTATTTAAATGCAAACACTTTTATAAAACAACACAAAACTTCTGCAACTTAATATTTTTAGAACTAAAATTTGAAAGGAAAGAAAGATACTATGACTCCTTGCGCTCACGATTAGTCATACAAATCATGTTAAAGGCTAGAAACAACTTATACATAGGCTGACAAATTTGCTTTTCAAAAATAAAAATAAAAAGTAACTCAAAGAAGTTTAAAAATAAATGAAAAACATTTCATGAATTTAAAAAAAAATATTTCTGAATTTTTTTTAGAGAAATTAATTTGACCAAAAAATATTTACTAATATTTAAGCATTTGTTTGAAGTAGGAATTTAGGCAACAACTCAAATCAATTACCAAGTTTTAACTTAATTGATTTATTAGAAGTTGAGAAATCTTGCACACTAGGTGAAAAAATTTGTATTAGGAAAAACAAATTTAAAGACAAAATTTAACATAAATGAAATCGAACGAAATGCTCGTTTTAGATAATTCCATTTTAAAAATTGGAATGCCTGTTTATTTTTTCTGTTTTTAATGAGTAGGATTCAGTATATTTGATGAAACTTTGGAATTTTTGAGTATTATCTGATACTTTGAATCGAATTGCTCAGAACCCTCTAGACCTCTTATTTCGTGCAAATATTTCAGTTGTTTTGCTATGGTTTTTGTCTGAAGTACCATCTGTTGACGAACATTGCTAATAATTGTAGTTTAAATTTTTAAGAGTAAAAAGTCTAGTTTCCTTACCAGAACGCAGTATACTGTAAATTTCTGTCTTTTATCCTTAAGGCCGTTTTTCGAAGGCTCTGTCGTAATATGAAATGATGCTTTTTTGCGAATAATATGCTATTTTTATAACTGCTGTGAGTTTGAAACTGTTACTCATGACTGTTAGGTCAAATTTATCATATTAAAAGCCAGCGCTGTTTACTCTTATTTTGAAAATGGCGCAAAACATCAATATGGAAAAAAGACACTGTTTTGTGAAAATGAAAAGCATTTGTGGTCTTTTTTAATATACATTAGCTGAGCTCGTAAAAATGTGCAAAAACTGAGAAATAAGGCAGTCATTTTGATAATTTTCATCTAATAGGTGGAAAAATGTCGCCAAATTAGCGATTTTTAAAAAACTTTAATAACTTTCAAAATGTTTTAGTTATTTGTCTGTTCTAGAGTCCAAATAATTCTTCACGGCAAGATTATATACCTGTATATAGTTTAAAAATCATCGCATTGCTTCAAGTGTACGGCTTTTATTTATTTTCCTTGGCGACAGAGCTTCGAAAAGCAGGTTTAACTATTTAAAAAAAAAAAAAAAAAATCTTTATCATTTCCGGTACATCCAAAAAATGTATTTACTTTTGCAGAATAATAATAATTTTCTTTTTACATATGATTTCTTCCAGATAGCTAAGGAGATCATTAATGCTGGAGGTTACTTGAAACGTGTTGCATTTTGGCTTGGAACATGTGTCCCATCTACATGTTCTCAAGAAGATTTGATGAAGCTCTTATCGCAAGGTATGTCTAATTCTATTATTTTGTTTTAATCAGATTGATGCTATTGTTACGTCCAATGATATTTAGGCTTCTAATTTGACGCTTTATTTTGAAGCGTTATTTAAGTTGACGGGTTTGCCAAAAATAAGACAATTTGAAAAAAAATATTGACGAAGAATGAAAAGGAATACGAGGCTTGTTTTTTAAGTAAGAACCGTTTTGCTATGTACACAAATAAAAGCCGCGAACGTCGCAATGAGTGCTTGCGTCGTCTCCCGGCATTCCTCGGGAACAACTGTTTGGATTATTGACTGTTTTGTGTATAATGTTTAAGATTATTAAATCATCCGCCGCGTACCAGATAGGGTCAGTGATGCGTTTCTTTTTTTGTCGGCAAAAAAACCTGTTTGCTGCTAACATCGGCGGATATGTGAAAGTTTACGGAGCTACTGCCATGCTGACAGGAAATCGATACTACATGCAGATCAGATCAGAGCTTTATTGGACTCTTTTTGGCTAGGAAACCCTCCCTCCTGTAGCCCAGACCTTGCTCCGAGGGATTTTTAACTTTTCCGGTATTTCAAACATAATTTTGCCGGCAACCACTGCAACGATGACGAAGACGGGAAAACGGCCGTGATGCATGAAAAATCATCCACAATCAATCACGTTCCTATAAAATGGATGCTCGAAACAAGTAAGGCATTATAAGCGTTTAAACAAACTTGGCAATTACGTTGACTCAGAAAAACGTATGTGGAATCTGAAAATAAATTAGCGTTTTGAAAATTTTCTTTCGTGTAGTTTATTTTTTTCGAACTTAAAAACACGCCTCGTATAATTATGATATGTTTTTGTCAGCTGAAGAAACAAGACAATTTAATTTTGGTTAACTCCAAAATGTCTTAAAAAGTTCGCTTGATGATGTTGCTAACTGAAAAAAGTAGGTTTTTTAAGTAACTTCCTTATGCTGTGGTCTAAAAACGAAATTAATACACATCTGAGAAATTTTTCATCTGGAATTATATGTTACACAGCAAAAAAATAAAAATTGTTTACTAGTTTTTATAGTAAACTGTGCTATCTGTTAAAAAAAAACGTAAGAAATAGAAAAACTTTGTGTGAGAAATAGATACCTTGGTAATTGACAAAAAACTCTTTTTTTTTTTCTTAAATTGCTTTTTCAATTTGACCGTCATTCTTAAAGTCGGTTTCTTTTTAAACATAATTAGACCGAACTATAACTTAAACACATTATTTCGTAAATATGCCACTTAACCCATTTTGATACAGCGTGACATATACGAGTACATCATGGGAATTTTGAAAATTCTTTTGATTTGAAAAAAAGACTGCTTTTACATCAAGCAAATGTTTTTTTATTCTTTTCAAAAATCAAGTATTAGCTACCAGGAGAATTCATTTTGTTAAAAAAATAATTTCTTTTGATAGGAACTTTTTTTGCATAATGCCATATAAAAAAATTTTTCAAGCTTTTATGAGTTACTGTGTGTGAGATTTTTTTTATATAAAATATTTTTATTAATATTAGCTATATTTCACAATTTTTAGTTACAAAACCATTGGGGATGAAAGTATCTATCGCTGATTGTCAAATTGAAAAACCAAAACCATGGCCTTACTCCGCATTTGTAGCTGTGTAAGTAGTTTTCTTTTCTCTTTATAAGAAAATTTTTTTTATAAAAAAAAATTAAAAGCAATATAAATTAATTTTAGGTAAAGATAATGCTCAATTTTTTTGCCGTATCATTGTTTAAGATCCTATTATTAATAATTAACAAGTAACAATATTTGTTACTTGATAAATTTATTTACTTTGATTAACACGCGGCAAAATTTGCTCATTGAATTTCAAAATATTTACCTCAATTTGTTAAAATTTTCTTTGTTCAAATATTCAATTTGTTAAAATTTTTAATTGTTCACTATTTATTGAATTTTGATACCACTAGTTACCATCCCCTCCTCACCATTCTAATAAATTTAGTGTTATTTTTCTAAGTTTGATGGCTTTATTTAGCCATAATAAATAGACAAGCTACAATAAATTGACAACTTGCATTTTTCTTCTGTTATTACTCCTTATTTTTCCGAGAGCTTGCGTATGTTTTTAATAAAAATCACGATCTCTCAATACTGATGTTTGTATGTATGCATTTTTTATTATTTATTTTCAAGTCTTTTTGTGACAGTAGTTTTAAATAGTGCTTTAATCTGTTTAAACATGGGATCTATGGTAACTTATTGAAATTGATTACTTTGTCATTATGAGTGTACTAGCAGCGTTTGGTGACCTGATTCATCTCCTTTAAAAATTACCTTGAACAACTTATAATCCTTAATGATAATAAAGACGAATGCACAGCACAGCTGTATTTAAACATTTTAAATCTTCATCCCTTCCCTCAAGAATCCCAGCGACAGCTGGTCGATTCAAATTCCACACCCGGCTTGCAGTGACGTCAGTGCTGACGTCACTGCCTCAACCTCAAGGTAGACTCAAGGTAGACTGATCATAGGTTATAGTCACCTTGCCATCAGACTAAGCGTGGGAAGATTTCGTGATTTTTCCTCTCCATGTACCGCAAATGTGATATAATTCCATCAAAAAGCCCTCCACGAAAGCAAATATTTCCCAATACTTGAACCAGCAGTTCCCTTCTCTTCTGGATTGGGTTCAAAATTACGAGGCTATGGAGTAGAGCCTGAGTAGTCGTAAATTCAAAAATCGGGTTGGCTGTTCAACGACGGTTATAAAATAAAAAATGAACTTAAAAGTTTTTTCACTTGGTACAATAATCCTCTGAGATCTCTGAATTTGATGGCTTGTCAAAGTATTGTTGAAAAGTTCTCTTTTTTAATCATTAAAAAAAGACATTATTCAGGTTTTAATTCACATGGGCCCACATCACAATGGATTAAAATAAGATATTTTCCCAAGAAATCTTAATTTTAATTAAAAATTGTTGCTTAAAACACTCTTTTAAACTCCTAAACTGTTTCTTTACTTGACTCAAAAGCGCCATCCGTTTTGGGTTTGAAACGAGGTTCAACGTATAAAGCTGCACATCAAAATTTGAATTCATATAATAAATGAAACAAATGTTCAAATTGCGGTATTTAAAAATTTCATTTCAATATTTAACATTTTAATACTGAAGTTTTATTTTGTTTATCTGTATAACGTTAAAAAACTTTTCTTTCAGATGTTTTATGATGGTTATTGCTGGTTTATGCTTTCTGGGAACTACAGCTGATATCATCACTATTCATCAACATTCGTATTGTCGTAAGTTTCCGGAACAATTTTTGAGTTATGAAGTTATGATTAATAATTATTTTAAAATTTGCAGTTTTTCATATTAGAAAATGTTTAAGTTGTGATTAATTTAATAATTCTAGTCAATTTACTCGTTGATTTCAAATAATTTGATATAAATGCTCGGCAATATTGAATAATTTGGTGGTACTATGATCTGCAATTATTTATCAAATGATTCGTTTAAAAATGAAAATTTATTTTATAGAGTTGGTGAGATTTTTGAAAGCTTTTTCAATCTACACAAATACTGAGAAGTTGATGAGTAATATTCCTGATGGTGGAACTTTGGGATGTTTTCATGGAATGAGATTTCTGTCTTCCACTTGGATAGTTCTGGGTCATACTTATTTTTTTACTGATACTTGGAAATATTTGAAATATAGTAAGCTATATTTAGATTATTATTTAAAATTATACACAATTTTTAAGGCTCAGTGAAGAGAGTCAAAGAACTTTTGTTGTTCTTAAAATTATATAGTTTTCGGAACATAATTTCTCCTTTCTTGAACATAATTTTTTGTGAGCCCTCTATTGAACATAATTTTTGTGGATTTCTATTGAACATATTTTTTTTTGCGTACATCTCTGACATAATTTTTTTCTAAACATACTCTTTAACAACACTAGGTATTTTATATCAGTTTTGAGACTTAATCAACTAGCTCAATAATCTAAAAGAAACCAAGTTATGATAAAAATCGGACTATCTCGTCGAGTAGTGTATAATCTTTGCCTACCACGGTTTGGACTGTCGTTCGATTCCCCGAGCTAAAGGCTAGGTATCTGTTCGGATTGCTCTCTCAGGTTATGACTCAGTGGTATGAAATCTACTTTAATTCAATATCCTCAGTTGTTTCAGAGCTGGAAAATCCCACGTGTATTGGTGATAAGGAAGCGTGGTGATAGGGAAGTTGATTACTGCAGCTATCTGCTCTCCTATCTAAATTGCGGCGTTGTAGAGGGCACATGAAACCAGTATTGTCTTCACATCATCGATATGGATGAATTGTAGAAAAGATAGCCCATTAGTGCAGCTCTAGTGAGACGTTAACACTAGCTTGTCCAAAAAAGTCATTTTGACTGCTTTTTAATTTCAATTACAAAAACAATGATGAATATAATGACACAATTTCTTAGAATTTTGTGACTTTTTGTACAACATATAATTTTTTTATTGTTAATATTTACTAATAACTTGTTATATAACTGTAAATAATATAAAAAAATATTAAAATTTAGTTTTTAAACAAGTTTCTTAACACATTAGTTATTCTTTTATAATCCAGTCATTTTGACTGCTTTTGGGCAATATAGTAGGTATATACTAAGTTTCAGTCTTTCTAATGTTAACAACCAAAACCAAACTATTGGTAAAAATGTAGCATTGTTTTTTTTCAGATAATGGTGTTACATAAGGTAATTTCTCAAAGTTACGGAGTTATTCATAATCGTAAACCCGAAATGTATAGGCTGTTCAATGCCGGTTATGATATAAAATATATTAACCCTTTTGTGATCAGATAATAATTGTCATACTTGTAGGAATTTTTTCTGCTGGACTGTACAGTATAATGAAAAGAAAAAAAAAATCAATATTGAAAAATAATTCAAGAAGGAAAAACGCAACTGTATTAAATATGAAAATAAATCATAGAACATCATTTTGGATTATCTCTCTCCAAAGTTTTGATGAACAGTATTGTTGAGCAGAAATTTAACAACAAAGGGTTAGGTGCTAGTGTACATTGAAGTTCGTACCCACTGTTTTTCTAAAAAATTTTCAAAAGAGAATTCGCTGAGTTATTATGCTGTCTTTGTATTTTGAGCATTTTGGTCCCCAAAAAATTACATACTGCCAAAAATATGAAGGCATTCAATGGTATGGACTCGGAGAGTTTTAAGGTATATGTTATGTTATGATGTTGGTTCCCTTTTTGCATCCCCTTTACGCTTGGGGAAACTTACCTCCCGTTTTTCATGAGTGGCCATAGGAATTGACTTCCAGGAGTTCATCTCAGTTGGTGCTTGCATTGCGGATTGTTGATTTGACTGGCTACGTAGCCTGTGTTCCAGTTAATCTTGAAACTGATCCATAGAACTTAGATCGATGCTCTGAGAAAGCCTATCCAGTTTTTGAAAACCCATTTCTTTAAAGCATGTCTGCGCAGGGTTCGATGAGTAAATAGAGTAGTTGACCAGCGCAAAGTGAATTGGCCTTTCCTCGAAATTCGGCTTTGGAGTTTGGAGAATGAACTTAAAATAATATTATAAAAATATCTAAAACTAGTCATCATTTTCAGTACCGGTTTGTCTTAAATCTTTATCACTAAATAATTGTGAATAGAATGCATAATGTTTAAATGAATTATTTTTCATATATGTTAGTTTTTTATTGTCTGCCATATCTTTTCAGGAAACTTATTAGGATTTCAAGCAATCTTTAATCATAACTTACCTCTGGCTATAATAGAAAACTTTACTATACCCGTTGGATCCTTCTTTTTCATGAGGTATTTCTTTCTCTTCTTAACAAAACTTAAGATCAAAATTTTAAGAATTCATAGATCTTGCCAAAACAAGCAATTTTCACCGTACAACGTGGATTAGGAATGAAAAGAATTGACCACGAAAGGGTACCTCTTAAAAGAAAATCGAGAATACTACATACTTACATATCGATGAATAAAAGAACGAAGAATCCTTATTATTAAAATGCTTACAAACTTATATCTGCGCAAGCGCAGAATATTGAACTTTAGAAGTAAACTACTGACGCCATGTTTGGACATGTACATTGCGCCAAAAAAAAAAAAAAAAAATAGAAGCGGACCTATATCTAGTTGAATAACTTTTGATCGAATGATCGGAATTTTCAGACTCTATTTCAAATAAGACAGATATTTAAAATTCGATTAATCAGGAGCTATTTGTCTGATTGAACCCAAATTTTGCATTTTGCTATAGAAAATTACCTTCTTTAAAATAATGCAAAAAATTGTTCACCTTACGATTCAAATTTTTTTTTTAACATTCTTAGATAAAATAAAAAATGTTAAATATTTACTAATCGTTCATTTTTAATGGAATTATCTATGAATAAACGAATTTTATAATTGTGTGTAAAAATTTTTCAATTCACTTGAAAAGTTCTTGAGATATAACGAAATGTACAAAAAGTAAAATTGACATTAAGTGGTCCAAACTTTGGAGACCATATTTCCCAGATTGCAACTACTCCCTTTAGTTTGGGGATCAAAAATCCTAAGCCGTCGAAAAAAGGGCATGCTTATTCAGAGAAAGTACGTCTTTGTGTCTGATTTCGTAACTTAACATTGACTGCACTTATTAATTAGCATATTTGAGGTCACCCAGTCAAGCCATTAAGATTGAGGCCTAGAAAGAGATAATCCAATCATTAGATCAAAAGTTATTCAGGGTTCTCTTTATTATTATTATTATTTTTTTTTTTTGCTCACTGTACATTAGAAGTGACACGCAGAGACGTTGCCGTCAGTGCGCACAGTGATCTCAACCTAATTCGGGTGATTGTGTTTTCAAGTTATTTAATAGAGTTTCATAAATGATACTTTTTAAAATATCACTAGGAAATCGAAAATAATCTGGAGGAAACAGGAGATCTTAGAGACCACGAGACGAGCCCTCTATCACCAATGCATCTGTATGGAAAGACAATGCACAGATTGTTTCCCTAAGCAGATTTCACATATCACGCCTCGCCCTTTGAGTTCCTGTCCAACACTATGGCATGAAATTGTTTTTGCAAGTTCTATCACCCTTACAATTGTGACCAATAGTTTTAACATACCCTGAATACAAATTTAACCAATACCCCATAGAAGATAGAAGGCCTCAGCACGGGCTACTGTAAACAAGAAATTTGATCCTTTAGTAGTCCAAACGTAATGGCATCTTCCGTATTTTCCTTCACTGTGCATCTAAGCAGCCCGAACGTTAACGTGCTTCTTATTTTTTCGGAGGCCTTCTCTTTTCTAGGAGGTGTGGATTTACCGCACATTTTAAAAAATTCATCACATAACTTATGATACACTTTATTTCAGTGGATTTTTACTTGTTTACTCTACGTGGAGAAAATTGGAAAGGAATAATGGGAAGCTTAATTTGATTATGTTCTTCATTCATAAATATTGGAGGTAAGTCTTATAATGCAGAATTAACTAAATTCTTTAAGTTTTGTTTTCCCGAATTTCCTATGTAGCATATAAGTCGACAACTTTTCATACGTTTAAATCTTAATTAGAAGAAAAGTTATAGGAAAAGTCTTTACCAAACTCTCCTTTTTTACATCCTAGGCTAAATGTAAAATAAAAATACAAAATTCTGAAAAAACTGGGAATCTATTACGCATCGCGCATAGATGCCTTTAACACTAAAAATACCATAACCGGTCAAATGACCGATAAAGACCTTTTGCATCAAAAATGAGCATATCGTTTTTGCACATTTAACTTCATGACTTTTTCTAACAATTATATACAGTTAAGGTTCCATTATTATTATTTTTTATCTTTTGCTTGTTTCGAACAATACGTGTCGTATACCTATTTCTACAACAACCGGTCATTTGACCGGGAAAACAATTTATTGCTTGTAAGGTTATCGGATGAGAAATGAAGATGTAATGCGTGTTCAACGTTATTTATTCGTTAGTTATTAATATTAGTTGCACATTTCTGCAAAGACTGTTGCGTAGTTAGTTCAATCAGAATAACTGTGAATTCAAATGTCAAGAAAGTACCAAAAATTTTAAATTGGCATTTTTGCGTCAGAAAAAGCGACAAAAATAAATGTTTTGGTATATTAGTAGCTTATATTTTATTTTGATAGTTGTACTTCATTTCTAACTGACTGTTAGTTTTTAGCCAGAAAATTATCGAAGCAATCAAGACAGCACAAGTTCTTAAAAGAAATAATATTAATTACAAGAATAATTCTTATATATTTTTATAATTATAAGAATAATTATAAGGATTATAGAAATAATAATAATAAAAAGAAATATGTTTGCGGAAAATGTACCATGGAATCACCTTGTATATGTAAAAAATGTGTCGAACAATGAATTAAAAACTCTTATGCTTTGTGTTTGTTATACATAAAAATTGGCAATATACAATTTTTGTTTCATTATAATAAATTTTTCTTAGTGTAATTCCTTCCTAACATCCATATTTCATACATTCAATCAAGAATCATAAGTTCGGTCATTTGACCGGCTATGGTAGAAATAGGTATATACTAAGTGTTGGTATGTTTAGTGCTAAGGAAATCATATAGTAAAAAGTCTAAAGCGGTAACGACTTAACAATTTGGATATGGTTAATTTGTTTAATTACTCAAGCACTTCAAAAAATTTTCAGCATGATAATCAGAACTTATTTGTTCAAACGATTTAAATTTGTCTGACAAAATAAAATTTAAAAAAAAATCTAATCAATGGTCAAAAATATTGTAAATCAAATTTATTGAATCAAATAAAAAAGAGGAATGAATAAGTTTCATTACCACTTTAAATGTTTTTAAAAAATCTCTCACCAAGAGCGAAAAAGTTTGGCAGTTTTATATATGCATAACAATAAAACTGTTTTTCGAAGTCTGCGTCGTGATATGAAATGAGACTTTTTTGCGAATAATACACTGCCAAAAAAACAACTTTCAAGAAAGAGTTGTGCTAGATAAACTAAACTTGGTAATCTTGTTTATACAACTAAAAGATGATGTCAATTCAAATTTCGCACTTGGCGCATAAGTTTAGCGTTAGTAGGGCCACCGTGAACAAGCAAATCGAATCAGCTTTAAATACGTGTTATGCAGTTCGTAAGCGTTATTTTTATTGAAATGAGTCAAGAGAGTGAGATGCTGTTAGTCAAGAATGTTTTAACGAAGACAAAGAAGCCATTATCAACAGCTCACAGACTTTGAACTTGGCTGTGTAATCAAGCTGTGAGAAGGTGGATTTTCTTTCCGGGATATTGCAGAAAGACCTGGGAGAAATGTATCCATTGTGCATGATTGTTAGAAGCAGTGGTCAAAGGAAGGAAGTGCTTGAAGAAGACAGGGTTTTTGGCTGGAACATGGCACTAATCAGAGAGAAGACAATTTTGTATCCGGTCTAGACACACTGGACCTACACCTGGAGTTAGGTGGGGAGCAATTTCCTATGACAGTAGGAGCACTCTCGTGGTTATTCCACACACCTTGACTGCAAATTTGTTCGTCAACTTGATGATTGACCTGTTTTGTTCCCATTCATGAACAGCAGTCAAGGGGGTATTTTCCAACAGAATAACCCTCATACTGCTGTTGTAACCCAACATGCTCTACAGAATGTCGACATGCGGCCTTGGCCAGCTAGATCACAGATCTTGCGCCAATCGTGCACGTATAGGAAATCTTTGGACTTGAACTTCAGCGTATCCATAACCAGCATTAACTATTCCCTTAATGACTGATCAAGTACAATAGGCAAGGAATCAATCCCACAATATGATATACGGTTTCTGCAAGACAATGCATGCCTGTTTGCTTGCTTGCATTCAAAAATCTGGAGGTTATACCGGTTAATAATGTACTAGTATTTCACATTTGGAATATTTTTTTTTCTTAATTGCATTAACCTGTGATCTTGAAACTTTAATCAATTAAATATGCTACTCAGACAAACGCATTGCCGAAATTTCATTGATCTGCAAAAAAAAAAATTTGTCTTGGGATTCCCCCTCCCCCCTCAGTATATGCTATTTTAATAACTGGTGTGAGTTAGCAACCGTTACTCATGACTGTTTCGTCAAGTATTGCATATTTAAAGCTAGTGCTTTCTCTGATTATTCTGAAGATGGCGCAAAACGTCAATATGGAGAAAAGTAAAGGTTTTGTAAAAACCAAAAGTGTTTCTGGTCTAATTTTTTAATCTTTAAAGATATATTTCAATGCTGAATTTTCTGGGCTCGTAAAAATTTGCGAAAACTGAGGATAAAGCAGTGATTTTTACAATTTTCATTCAGGTAGAGGAAATGTCACCTAATTGCGATTCTTAAAAATATTTAATAACTTTTAAAATATTTAATTTATTCATCCATTCTAAAGCCCTGATAATTCTTCATGACAAGATGATATATATAGTTTAAAATTATTGCTTTACTTCAGTAGTAAGGCACTTAAACGGCAGGTTTTTTTTAAAAATTTTCCTTGGTGAAGAGCTTTGAAAAACCTTGTCTCCAAGCGTTGAGCCCCTGGGTAAAATTGAACGGAAATTTCCTTACTATGCACCACTGTTCTACTTAATAACATCAGGAAAACAGATTTTTTGGCGCCAGGAAGCTTGCAGTTGTAAGTTCGGGAAAAGCAGAGACTAACGTTTAGAGGGTTAACAGATATTAATATAACGAGTGGTTTAAAACTTATGTCCTTTATAGAGGTTAATAAGAACACGATAACTTTTTTCTAGTTTACTTTTATAGACTTATGTTTTGAATGGCTCTCTTATAAATCCAGATTAGTTTGTGCTAGGATCTTGAGATTTGAAAATTCGTTGTATTTTATCTTCCAATCCAAAGCATTTTCTGAAAAAATTAGTTTGTACGAGAGGGATGAGTAAAAGACATTTTTTTCTCATAAAATGTGCATTGAATAGAAATAGCAAAGGATTCTTTTTTTTTTAATAATTCAATAGATAACATCAGTAAAATTTGATAGCTTACAATTCAATTTAAAAAGAACTAGTTTCACAGAGAGTTTACTGCTTGTGGTTTAATAATTATCTGTCAATGATTCATTATGTGAGTTAATCACTAGTAAAAACGTAGATGGTACATCGGAGAGACTGAAACCTTTCGTTAATTTTGTTTATAGTTAAGCTTTCAAAGCGAGTTTTTATTTATCTAAATCATATAAAGTCAAAAGTAATTAAAACAAAAATTAATAAATAAGTAATGTGCTAAAATATAAATTCATCAATATAATAATAAATTTTTAGATATCGATGCTTTGCCGAAGTTAAAAAATAAAAAATTTTTCTTGTCATTATTTCAATTTCAGAATGACTCCAGCCCTTGTACTTATGATATTGATGCTCATGGCTTTACCACTTATTAATGCTGGTCCTCTTTGGAACTCTACTTTAAATCCTCCAATACAAGCATGCGAGAGGCATTGGTGGACTAATATTTTGTACATCAACAATTGGTGGGGCGCTGAGGACTTTGTAAGTTTTATCATTTTAACCGCAACTGTAATTTTTCTACTGAAAGAGTTTCATTAATTATTCTTTATTTCACTAGTGTGTAATACATACTTGGTACTTAGCAGCATTGATGCAGTTCCATCTTGTTGGAGTCATTGTTTTATTGATTTGTTATAGGTAAGTACTCTGTTTAATGACTAGATAAATAACTAATTTAATAATAACTCGCTATGTATTAAACTAATTTCAAAACCCTTTTTCTTAACTTGTTTTGTAGAAGTTTAAGAGTGATTCCATTTTTAGCTCAAAGAAATCAGCTTGCTATTAAAGTTCATCCCCTTTGTCAAAGAAGCAATTTCAGAATTTACTATTTCATCCATTACTATAACGCAATTGGGGATTTTCTGGCAAAATATTACATATTTTCTTGCAAAATATTTAAATAAAGTATTAGTTATTTTCTTGCAAAATACTTAATTTAAATATAAGGTATTTTCTTGCAAAATATTTAATTAAAATATTCGGTAGTTTCTAGCAAAATATTTAATTAAAATATAAGGTATTTTCTTTCAAAGTAGTTAATTTAAATATTCCTTATTTTCTTGCAAAAAATTTAAAATATTCGAAAACGAAAATTTTTCTCCAGCAAAAGTTTTCTTTGACAGTGTTGAATTATAAATTGTTTCTATGGTGTTTCAGTTTTCATAGTGAACGTAAAAGTAATAGATTACACTGTGCGTTACGCAATGGCCCTACTTAATACATACTTTTAAAATTCTTATTAAAGATGTAGACAGAAAAGTGAAGGGGGCAAATTATTAAAACTCAAAAACAAAAACGCTCTTTAAATTGGACAAATCTTTATTGACATTTAGATGGTTTTCAAAATTACATTTATATTTAAATAATGATTTCCAAATATCCAGGAGATATATTAAGTGTAGAACATCGCAGGGTGACTAGATTTAGCAGATATTTTTGAAGCCTTTAAAACATAACTGCTGTAATTTTAATGTATTATTTTGTATTTCTTCATTTAAGTTCATTAACAAAGTTTTCCGACGCTCTTTCGCTAAGGAAAATAATAAAAACCCATAGTTTAAGTGCCTTACACTTAAAGGAAAGCCATAATTTTAAACTGCATGAGTCATCTTTACTGTAAAAAACTATCTGGGCTTTATAACGAATAAATAACTAAAATATTTTAAAAGTTGCTAAATTGGCGATTTTTAAAAAAGTTTAAGGACATTTTCCCACATGGCTGAAAACTATCAAAATAATGACTTATTCTCAGTTTTTGCAAATTTTATGAGCCCAGATAGTGTAGCATTGGAGTTAATTTCTGAATATTAGAAAATTTCACCACAAACGCTTCATTTTCTCAAAATTGTGGTCTTTTCTCAATATTGACATTTTGTGCCATTTTCAGAGTAAACATAAAGGGCTCTGGCGCTAAAGATAAGCTAAACTTGACCTAACGGTTATGAGTAACTGTTTAAAATTTGCACCAGTTATAAAAATATCATATTATTCTCAAAAAGCATCATTTCATGCTACTACGGAGCTTTCGAAAAACAGCTTTAATTATTTCCTCTTACAGGTGGAGAATTATCGGAACTTTTTTAGGACTCGTAATTGCTATTGGAAGCTGCATTTTAACTTCATTCATTGCTGCCAGGAATGATTATCCTATGCCGGCACCTGGATACATAAAAGATATGGAGTATGTTCAATTTCAATTTTTTTTTTAAAGATTTAAAGCATGTGAAAATAAATCATATTAATGTTTTTAAATACACTTAATATTATAAAATTGTTTTTCGAAGCTGTGTCACCAAAGAAAATAAAACACAGTTTGAGTGCCTTTACATTTGAGATAAAGCTACAGTTTTAAAATTATGTTTGCAATATTGCCATAAAGAATTATATGGGTTTTAGAACGGATGAATAACTTAAAGTATTTTAAAAGATTAATTTTACATAAAAAAAAAAAACATTATGGTGAGATATTTCCTAGATAAAAATGACCAAAAATAAAGAATGATTCACAGTTTTTACAAATTTTGAGCCCAGAAACAGGATGGTGCAGCTTTCCTTCGAAGCTTTTCTGACTGAAAGGCGTACTAGAAGCAATGTCATCGTGGGTATGGATCCTGATTAGCTGTGGATACGTGGCCATTTGTTTATGTTCGCAACTGCTCTTTCCATTCTGTTTCAAGCAAAGCCTAGCACATCAAATAGGAATTCTTTTAAGTGACACATTCTATATTCTTTCACATAGAAAGATTTGGTCTGTTTCTTAACACACAGACAGGCACGAAGCAATGCAGAACATAAATTAATTATGCAACAAAGCTTCCAGGTACACAAAACAAAAATAATCACGGTTACAATAAAATACACACACATATTAAATCTAGGTTAAATAAAACAGACAAAAAAGAACCATATTTTAACTAATTCGATATGAGATACGGCGTTGCATTTAATTTACTTCAGGTTAATTAACAGTTTAACTTATGCAGAGAAACCTAGCTGGATCTTAGTCAGCAATATCCAGAATATTAACATGACATCTTGTTTATAAACAACCAACTGACGCTGATCCCCATAACTGATGAATACAAATTTTAATATCATCAAAGCTTATATCCATCGTCAAAAAATATCGATATTTAGTAATATATTACGATGTTTTTCTTGTTTAACTAATTTATAGATTTTTTACATTAGTCCATATTTTTGTTACCCAAATAAAATTTATCTCTACTCACAATAATATCTTATTCAGTAATAATCGTTAAGTATAATAATCACGGTATTATCTTTTTGATACTTAATGTTATCGTATGTTATTATTGTATTCGATATCTTTGTTGTTAACGATAATGTCATTGCCGTATTTGGTACATCTAACCTATGGGTATTATCAGTTGTCGGTGATCTGTGTAAACCAAAAATCTGATCTTCTACCTGCGTGTTGGCAAATTTGGCTTCATGCTCCCTACAACTGATAAGAACCGGAAGATGTGAAAAACCAGAATTTTTTTTGAAAACCATTTCTTAAAGGCAAATTTTGGTATTTCACATGTTCTAAAACGCCAGAAGTTCAATATTTTGAACTTCCACTAAGTTCTTCAGTTTTAACCTTTTTATTTTATTTTATATGAATTATAAATATTTTGGATAACACATGACTTTCTAAATCAAATCGTTTAATTACATATATTGTATTCTTTGCAGCATTGTTGATGATTACAACACAAAGATATATGTGAAATCATTCAATCACACGGTCACTTATTTTATGGGAATGCTCACAGCTTATCTTGTTTTAAAATACAAAGACAAGAAGATGGCTACTGTAAGTTATTCTATTTGAATCGCGTTTTAATTACTAGTAAATTTTTTTTTACTGCTCTTGAAATTTCGATTAACGCCGATTATGAATAAATAGAAATATCTTTATATTGGAGTATTATCGCTTTAAATATTACCAATATTTATCATTGTGTGCATGTATCGATATATAGAATATGCAGCAAATAACTATCTCGTAAAATAAATCTGTAGGAATTTTGAATTTGATTTTTTTTAAATTTGTGCTGGAAATTGCTTCTGTATATCTATTTAAGATTTCTCTTTGCTAAGAATAAATTTATGTAACTTTCTTTTTTAAACATAAAATAGTGCAGAATATTTCGTAGATTAGAAGTCTCCGTCCATTTACCACCATGGTTGCCTCTCTTACTTTTTTATCCCTTAAAAGTTGATATTTTTCCGTAGAAAGTCTTGTTTATAAAATATATGCTTATTAAATTTTAAGTAAGAAAGTTTTGTTTACAATGCCACTTGCCACAATATCAGCAAACCTGCTTGGTGAAACCAACAAATTTATGACAGAGGGTGCGTTTCTTGTTTTTCAGTGGTGCCATCTATGACCAGGAAGACTTCAGTCACACACACACACACGTCACTACCCCTTTTAAAGGGGAACCCAATCACACTACATTCATTCTTCCTCAGATCGTAATTTTGACCTGTACCAGAGAACGATTAATCTCTGATTCAGTACCCCAGAGGCATTGATTTATTATGAGAATTTGGAGGACTTTGTGACCTGACAGATATAACGTGCACCAGTCACCATTTACATTCATATTTCATTTTTGTAAGGTTTTTAAAAACATATTTTAAGAAATGAGACACCCTATATCACTATCTAAAACGGATAAAGCACTGTAAAAACGACATGTATATGTTTCTGAAAAAAAAAACTTTACATTTTATTAGAAAGGGTAATTAATAAAGAATACTATTCATTTGTTACAACTAATTTTAAAAATGAAATTGTTTCCTTTTTCTTCACAGCGTTATCAAATACTTGGATGGATTTTAGCTCTTACTAGTTCTTTGTGTACTATTTATGGACTATATGGATCAGCAGATTCGATCGTTGTTCGATCATTTTACATTGGCTTCCACCGTATTGGCTGGACTTTTGGTGTCTGCTGGGTTGCTTACTCTTGTATAACTGGAAATGGAGGTAATGAACAACTAGTGTTTTTATTTTGTAACGCAGCGAAGTTAACTGTTAACCGAGCTTAAAGCAAAAACGTAAATATGTGTCTCTTTTAAGCTCTGAATATAAACTTAAATCGATTCTGAAGCATGCAAAGAGGTTTCTACCTATATATATTTCTCCCTATGTTTCTCCCAAACATATATAAAGCAGAGCTCGTTACGTAATAGATCAGGTTGAATTCTTTTCCTAGCTTCGAAGATCTTCTCAATGTGAAGCTATATTCTGCCTGAGGAAAGAATTTCCCACGCCATTTGTCTGGAACAGTGGCGGTGACTATGGTTATGAGGTTTAACTATTTAAAGTGGGGGAGCTGGGTATATATTTAAGACAGGTTTTAACTCGGATCGGCGAGAAAAAATTAGGAGAGAGAAGCTTCCCTCTTTGAAATGCGCCATTTCTTGTTAGCAGATGGCCTTACACTTTGTGATGAAGGGAGTTCTTTTTATAGACAAATTATAAGAGGTTCAACCCCACTCTAAATGTGAATTAAGAATCTATTTCGTATTATTCGTATTACCAATTTATTAGTAAAGTATATCTATTTCCATCTAATTTGTATCAATATAATTGAAGAAGTTGGGACGATATGATTAGTTAAATTTTCAAGTAATAAGGAAAGCGCGTTATCAATATAATTGAGGAAGTTGGGGCAATATGTTAAGTTAAATTTTCAAGTAATAATGAAAGCGTTATTGGTGGAAAACGTCACGATTTTTATGTACGTAATAAGATATTTCTGTGTATTGTGCTGCTATCTGGTGAAAATTCTAGAAACTTTTAAAGACCTTATCTAGAAAAAAATTTTAGTTTTCAAAAATGTCCCATTTGGTAAAATTGTAGTTTATTGCTATGACGTTTAAGCCTTTCAATTTTGGGATATTAACAGAAATCTAGTTCTGCTTTTTTTGTAATTTTTTAACTAGGAGTAATATTTACTTTCATGTGGATTTATGATATAACGATCTCACGTTAATGCGTTCATTTTCACGCTGCAACGAGGCACGTTATATCAAGCGTTGACTATTTATGAATTGAAAAATTATAATAATTCGCTTCAGCTTATATAATTCAGCTTGTTTAAGTAAATCATTGTATAAGTAATCATTCATCTAAACTGTTCTGGAAATGATTGAATCTTACATTATAAAGAAGACAGCTCTTGTAGATAATTGAGTGCTCTAAATCAGCGGTTCCGTGAAAGTGTCAAAGGAGTTCCAAGAGTTATGTTTTTTTTTAAACCAGTTATGATTTTCTAAACATGTAATTAAATTTATATCCAATTAAATGTTTATTGAATGTTTCCATTATTTTAAGAAAATTATTAATTGAAATAATGCTTGAACAGAGAGAAAAGCAAAATTAAAAACAATGTTTTTTTTTCTAAGAACAAATTAAAGAACAATGATAAGGATATGCATTTATGAATAATTGCAGTGGTATTTGCATCGAATAAAAATAACAAAATTCAAGTAAGTTTTTTTTAAAACCAATTTCAAATCTTATTTTCGTCTTTTTTCGGTTTTCCTTTTTGTCAACGGGAACCATATTTTAACTTATTCATTTTCAGTTTTCGCAAAATTAAACTAGACAAAGTCAAATTAAAATCTAGACAAGAATAACAAATTCAAAACTGGACAAGATGGCGCACCCAACCTGACATAAAACCCAATTTTAAGAAAGTTGATTAAATGAAATGATGAAAAAAATTTATTCTTCATTTACTATTTTCAATTTCATTTAAGTTTCATTTATATAACAATCGTTGAACACCCGACCCAATTTTTTTGGGTTTACAACTACTAATGTGCAACTCAGTAGCCTTGTAATTTTGGATCCAATCCCGAAGACAAGGGAACCCCTGAATGAAGTCTTGGGGGAAATTTGCCTTGGTGGAGGACTTTTGATGGAAATAACCCGCATTTGTGTTAAATGAAGATGAAAACCACGATAACCTCCCACGGTTAGCTTGACGGCAAGGGGAATCTAATCCATGATCCGTCTACCACTGAGGATATTTTACGTCAGCACTGTGGTCGATGCAAGCCAAATTCATATCGACGAGCGATCGCTGGGATTTGAGCCCGGTTCATTCCCTTAACGCTCTATTCGAACGCTCTATTCCCTGAGCCATCACGGCTCATAAAATTTTAATTATTGAATATTTTGAAAATGATTAATATTTTCAGGTTGATTGACTTTTGCTAATCAAAACTATTCACTAAGACTTGGGGTCTCCGCCAAAAAAAGTCGATGATTTAGGCTTCCATAGCCAAAAAGAATTAGGAATCGCTGCTTTAGGCAATCAGAGACTGGTCAAAATTTTTATTGCAAGACTCCACTGTCATTAACAAAAAATTGTATTGATAGAAACATTGTGAAAAATAAGTAAACCTAGCTGGTTTGCTTGAATAGTGTATGAAAATATTTATTGTATTTTGTAATTTTATTTTGAATTTGAAACGTTTCAAGGCACTTAAGAATTTAATTTTTTCAGGCATAATAAACAGATTCTTATCCTGGAAACCTTTCATTCCCTTGGGTCACCTGAGTTATTTAGTCTATCTCATTCATCCACTAGTAATACTTTACAGAACAGCCTCTTTGCGTGAGAGGGTGTATTATGGACATACAGATCTCGTAAGTGAATCGAAATATTCTTTTATTTGTATATGCTTTTTTATATGGTTCGATTGGTTAATAAATAGTGACTAGAATTCAATGTTTTTTCTGAATGTTATTCCATCAGTGTAGAGTGCACAGAAAATGAAACTGATCACGCTGAATAACTTTTGATCTAATGATTGGATCTTCAGGTTCTGGAGTCAATTTTAATGGTTCAAGGGTTTGACCTCAATAGTTTTACTAATTATTTTGTGCAGACGATATTTTAAGTAACGAAATCAGACTAATAACTTTTTTTCAGTGATTTGGATTACTGACCCTCAAAATACAGGTAGAAAGGGGGACCCTCACAAAATGGGGTAGCCGCAATCTGTTCAATATGGTCCCAATAGTTTGGTTAGGAGGGCGGTTCAAAACTTGGACCCCATAATGTTAATTTTGCTTCTTGCGTATTTCTCCATACCTCGAGAACTTTTTAAGTGAATTAAAAAATTTTTGCTCACAATTATAAAATTCGTTCAATCAATGCAAAAAATGAATTTTAGTAAACATAAATTTTTTTATTTTATTTAATAATAGGCGAAACATTTTTGAATTAAGTGAGGTGATGAGATGCAATTTCTTTAATTTTTTTGAAAGATCGTAGTTTGCATTGCTAAATATAAAATATGAGCGAAATCGGTTGAATACTTATTGAGAAATAAATTTTGAAAAATGTCATATATTTTAAATTAGATTTCTCAAAATAAATAATAAAATATTTACTAAAATTTAATTTTTGCGCTATACTATATTTGGATAAACAAATGTTATAATTGTATGCAAAGATTTTTCAATTCGCTAAAAAGTTTCTCCTTATATGGTAAAATACGCAAAAAGTAAAATTAACATTATGAGTCCAAACATTATATCGCTCTCCTGACCAAAATATGGGGATCATATTTCCCAGATTGCGGCTACCCTCTATATTTTGAGGGTCGGAAATCAAAATCCATTTAAAAAAAAGGTATATTTATTCAGAGAAAGTACGTTTTTAGGTCTGATTTCGTAACTTAAAATATCGCGTGCACTATTTAATTAGCTAATTTTGGGTCACATCCTTGGACTATTAAAATTGAGTCCTAGAACGTGATGAATCCGATCATTAGAACGAAAGTTATTCAGGGTGTTCAGTTTTTTTCCTGTACTCTACATAGTGACCCATAAAAGTTTATTTTTAAAATCTTTTATAAAAATCAAGTAAAAGTAAATATGTTAAGGGACAAACATTATGAGTTGAGGAAAGAAAAAAACAAACAAAACGCTACTGAAATCTAAAATTTCCTAGCTTCTAACTCTACTGGATATATTAGTAAACTACTGGATTTTGCTAGTTTTTCCTCGTCTTCTAGTTTCATAAAATTCTCCTGGTTTTTGTACATTTAAAAAAAAATCTTAAAAAAAACATCTAAAAAAATCTCTTATAAAATAGAAAGATTTTATAAAAGATATATAGTATAATTTTACACAATTATTGGTTGCTTGATTATTTAAACAAGTATTACTTCTACGAGTCTCTTTTATAGTAATCAGTTTCAAGCTTTTCTTTCTTTTTTTTTGTTCTAAAATTTTTTGTTTATTTTTATTTAAATTCTTTTTGAATTAAATAAAAAGTATTTTAACTATTAACAATGAATTTTCTTTCTATTATTATTTGAAATATGACTTAATAAAAAAAAATTTTAAATTTAAGTTCTTCTATTATCAATCACAAATGGAAAATTTTGCAGAAAAATGAGGGCAAAATCGTACAGTTTGGAAAATCATGTGATGAATGTCTTTAATTTGAGTTCTTCACAAAATAATTAATTGGAAATAAAACAAAATCATATCGTATTCTACTAATCAATCACGGGAAAGATCAAAACTAGTTTGATTGCCTGAGGAAATTTGGATGCTCATAACTGCTTTTTCCCTCCCTATTTTTTCTAGGTTCAATCAAGGTTTAATAGTTCGCCCCTCTTTTCGGTAGTGATTCCTTAGATTTCTTTAGCGTCTTTATTCTTCCCAGCTTACATTTATTACATTGTTTTTTGTCTTCAACTTTGATAACTAATCTTTACATGTTAAGGTTCGTAAATACGGAACATTAATGGATCACAAATATACAAGCATTTATGGTTCAAAAAATTATTTTCCCTCTGAAAAATAAAAACAAACGTTATTAAAATATGGCTAATCATTATTGAGGAAGCCTGAATTTAGAAAACAAATATTTTTTTTTCGATTTCTGTCAAAAATGAAGGCATTGAAAGGCAATTCTGTAACACAATTTAACTCAGAAACTTTTTAAATTAAAATTCAAATTTACAAGTATGCATCTAAATTCTATTAAAAGTATTTTTTCCCCTTTTATTACATATTTTTTTTTAACTCTTCAAAAGCATTTCTAAATTGATTATACTCACAATACAATAAAAATTTACTTAATTAGCAAACTTTTAGTTTTTAAGTAGAATAAACACTGGAATTAAGGAAAATTAATGCATATCTTATTAAAAAAATTTTTATTTGTGAAATTTTGATTTTAAGTTACTAAAATCTTTGTTACAGGTTTTTGAATATTTGGCATACACACTAGTCAGTTTCTTTTTGGCATTCATTGGATACATCACTGTTGAAATGCCATTCACAAATCTTGAAGGAATGATATTCAAGACAGGTTTATCAGTAAAATCAAATCCAGGTGATTCCAACCAAAAAGAAACTTCTCCACCTCATGTTAAAAATATTCCGTAACGATATTTCTTTTTACATCTGTTAATTTACATCACCAGAGCTGTAGTACAAAGTTCGGAACATTTTGCAAATTCCTTATCAAAATTTTGATTTCTGTTTGTATATATTTAATATTACCTCAGACGTGACAATATTGTTAATTGTGATATAGCTGGCTATATTTTAGATTTTGTTATTTATTAAAGTGTTTTGTTGAATTATTGAGGGTTTCTATTTTATTTCTTGTGTTCAGGTTGATTATTTTCCACTGAAAGCAAAGCTTTAATTTCAAAATACATATACTTCATGGGGAGGGGCGCAACATGCGGCTCTTTAAAGGATTATTTGTGGCTCTCGATAAATTTACCAGAGTTCCCTTTTCATTTTTGTGCTATTATATTTAAAAACATTATTATCCTGAATTAAAGAAGGCTGCTTGTCGAATTATTTCAATATTCGGAACAACGTACTTGTGTGAATCCTTTTATTCCACTTTAAAATTCGTGAAATCCAAACACCGATCAGTATTAACTAACCAGCATCTCAAAGAATTACTGAAGTGCTCTGTCACCAATTATTCACCAAATTTTAAAGAATTATCAAGAGAAGTAAAATAAATGTGTTTAATTTTTAATATTTTTTTAATATTTAAATTTAATACACATATTTTTTACTTTTATTTATATGTTTTCAATAAATATTTCTGTAAAAAAAAATTTTTTTTTTTGCATACTTTTTAAATACGTATTTAATTGCGACTCGCGAAAAATTTCAAATTTTGAAAAATGGCTCGACTATCAAGGAGCTTGGTCACCCCTGTACTATGTCCATGAAAATAATTGACTGGAATTAAAAACAGATATATATTCTAAATACATTTTAAAATTAAATTTTTATGAAATCGCCAATTCGGTTTTTTTTTTTTCAAAGCAAAAACGTTCAAACTAATAATTCTCAATTTGTACATATTTTTATAAGCCTGAACATTTTAGCATTGAAGTTTCTTTGGAAATATTAACCCTTCAACGCAGATGAGACGCCGGTGTCCCTTTTATATATATTTTTTTTTCTGTCGCTCTTACGCGTAAATGTATATTTTGGTATTTTTTTTTAGACACAAAGCAGTATTATAGTTAATAAAAGCAAATTGTCAGATCATTCAAAATTATATTTGTACTAAATGTAAAATCTAAAAAAAAAGTAGTTCAAAAACTTTTTTTGATTCATATTAAAAAAAATTTATCTATAATTAACTTTGTAAATTAAGGAAATTTCAATGAGGAAATAAGTGTTCCCCTTGGATCTAAATAACTAAAATAAATGCAAATTTGAAAAATTGTTTGCAACATTTTAAGACTCCGGTGGTTAATGCTATGTTTCATAACCATCAATCATTAAAATGCTGAATATTATATTTTTCACTTATTTTGACTCATTAATATGAAATAATGAAAAAAAGTATGAAGTACGTTTAATAAAAATTCTGTCTGAAAGGGTTAAAAGTTTTCATAGCAAATGCTTTTTATTTTCACAAAAGTTATTTACCTTATTGACTTTCGAGCCATTTTCATTATTAGCAACAGAGGGCGCTCATTAAAGATGGACAAAACCTTAAACAACAGTCATGAGCAGTCAATTGATACAAAATTTAAACAGTTATAAAAGTAGCTTATCATTCGCTAAAAGAACATTTTATATGAGGGAATAGCTTTCAAAGAACAACTATATTAACTACATAAAATTTTATAGAATACTAGTTAGAGTCAGTTCAATTCATTTCAGTAGTTAACAGTTCATTGCGGCAACTACTTATCGCGGTGAACTACACAGAACGAATTGCGTATCCAAATTTTGTGTTGAATGTTGAATAACTTCTATAAATATTGTGTGAATGACTACTTTATTTCGAGTTAATACTGTATCAAACGTCCATACTATTTCTAAAGGGTGTATATAGTCACCAATAATCGAAAAAGCTTACCCCAAGCTCAGACGGCAATTTTGGCGTACGTTTGGAAACTGATGAAAACGATAGATTGTTTTTAATCGAACACAATAAGGTGAACATTTGTCCAGCTTTGAAAGTCTTATCTTTTCCAGAAGCAGAAGTTAACTGTAACAAAAAGCGGGAAAGTATTTATGCAATAAAGATAATTGTGTTCTTGTAGGAAGATTTATATAAAGCTGTCAATTGTAATGAATAATTTTATAATATATTTGTATTCACTTTCGCTTTGTAAAGCCTAGTTCGAATTCTTTAGTATTTTCTCTCTCCTGTGTAAATGTACAACCTAATTTTAAGTATAAGTGTGTGTATGTATCCTTAATTGATGATTACTACTTTATATTGCGTTGGAAAAAATACCTTTGCTGTCTCTTATTTTTATCATATAAGCGGGTTGTTTTTTAATTAAGGGCCGTTTGAAATTAAATACCAAAGGGAAGAATATTTTCAAGAAACAAATTTATTTTCAGATTCAACAGATTTTCCTCTTTTTTCCCCATCATAGTTGCAAAGTTTGTTCAAACTCTTATCATACCTTACAACCTTATTTAGAATACCCTCTCCATAAAAAATTTCCCCCTGCCTCATTAACCAAGAGGTTATGGCTGTTTTCACGTACTCGTTGTAGTGATTGTGCCGAGTTGATGTTTGAAATATCAGTAAAGATGAAAATCACTCAGTGCAATATCTGAGCTGTAGGGAGGGTGGTCCAAAACTTCCCAACCGAAAGAGTTCAATAAAGCTGGGATCTGAGCAGTTGAGAGCGTCATTGTCATAGAGTAGCAAATTTCCTTGTCAGCATGGTCAGGGAATTTCGCTACTATCTGCCTATGAATGTATACATCAGACAGATTTTTTGCAGACTAAAAACACATCACTATCTCGATTGTGGAGTGCGAATTGCTAAGTTTGAACTTTTTAAAGTCTCAGAACTGACCATACAGCTTATCTATACAGCTGCAACTGTGCACAGTTGTTCCCAAGGAATGACGGGACACGACAGAAGTACACGACGTTGCGACGCACGAGACACCTATAAGTGCACACAACAAAACTGCCCTTACTTTAAAAACAACCAACGAATCTTACTGTAATAATAAATTTTTGTAACACTGAATGCCAAAAGTGGTAGCTGCTACTTTACACTAAGTAGCGTTAAAAAACATTCTCGGTGTTTTACTACATTTGGTGAAGTGAAACACCAAGAGTTATGTTTCACAACACCATCTCGCTGCAAAGTGCAGTTGCCACCATTTTCGTGTCTATAAAGTCTAGCTGATAACTGACAAAGTTTTTTAAGAGTAAAAGTTTAAAAGAAAAAGTCTTATTTTAATTTCTCAATCAATTCAATGGATTTCGTTTAAATTGTTTATTTTCTCAGTTCGAACTATATTAAACGATTATAAATTTTTTTTAAGTCTTGCAACTATGTTCTTCACCGTTAAATTAAATGAAAAAAAAGCAACTATAATAACCTTGTAAAGAAAAAACGCTAACGTAAAACAGCTTTACAAATGATGAAAACAATTTGTAATCTGCAGTTAGTTACATTGATAACATGATTAAATTTTAGGAGGCTCAAATTTTTGACTTGCCTGAATTTCGTAGATCACACTTAACCCCACTTTTTCAGGGACATATATATATATATATATATATATATATATATATGTGTGTGTGTGTATGCTCAAAGAATATGAGCTTTTGTGCCTAATTTCTAAACTTTGGAATGTTCGAAAATTGAAAATGTTTTCCCTTTCATGTATTTGACTTGTTATTTTCAAAGAATAACGTTATTATCTCTTCTTAAAATAGAAGGAACATTGTGTTAGTATCTGAATTAGAAAACGAGATAAAAATTTTGTTTTAAGTTCCAAATGAATTTCGAATTATTTTTTCTCGATAAATTTTTTTATCACTTTTTTCAAATTTAAAAGCATATCTCAATGAAATTTGGAATAGTATATTTTATATACTTTATTTAAATTTGCCTTTAAGAAGTTTACAAGTTTGTATCTTTTAAAAAATAATCGAATAGAAAAAGGTGCATTTTTAAAATGAGAATTGTTTTTTTTTCTTTCTTTTTTTTTTTGTAGTTTTGTGAAATACTAATATCAAAAAATACTGAAAAAAAATTAAATAAGGAATAATTGTATTAAAAATTAAACAATAATAAAACAAAAGCACGAAATTTTTAATTTCTTGAAAAGGAAAATATTTTTTAAAAGTTTTTAAAGTATTTATAAAATGTTTCAGAAGAAATTTGACAACATGACAAAAAATTAAAAAAGATGCATGCATTTTTAAAAAATTTTCAAAATTATTTCCTGAATCCTAAATTAGAATTAGTGTCGGCGGAAGATGTCACTCTCAAACCATTTAGATCCTCTTAGTAAGTAAATTGCGATCCATAAATCAAAAGTTATTCACATAATAAGACTGTTAACCAGACTTAATAGACTGTTGAAAAAAATCCAATATTGAAAAAATTAGAATTTTAGGTCTGTTTCGAGAAATTATTTATATTTTAGGAGTTGGGGATGGGATATGGGAGTTGAAAAGCTTTTTTCAGTCCAACCGAACCCAATTTTTTAATGGGTTGGTGATATTAGGATAGGTTAAACGGGTTCTAAATATTTTTTTAATCCTTTTTTCTTAATTTTCACTAACTGGTGGTAGATATTTACTCTATTCGGCAATATCTTTTAAATCATGCAAAATGAAAGATCGTCATCCAATCACATTTTGAGATCGCAATATTTTTGATTCGTTCTTAATTTTTTGTCTGAAAAAAAAAATTATACCAACACAGTTCTGCAATCTGTATTCTTCAAAAGGCAGTTTAGTGTCTATTTTTCGGTTTTTAATTAATAAATTTGCTTTTGCATAATTTACGTAAAGAGAAAAACTTTCTAACGTCCCACAAATAGGTTTTCATTAGTTTAAACAGTAATTAAATGACATGTTAAACAATCTGAAAACAGAAAAATGTGTAGTTTTAAGTTGCTCAAAACCGCAAATAAAACTGTTTAGAAAAATTCATTGTTTTTCATTAAGAATAAAATACCTTTAGAAACTAACATCTGAAAATGATCAAGTCCTATTTCTCTTTATCCAATAAAGAGATACTTTTATTTTCTATGGGATATAATAGTGCCAAATAACTCGATAATCAAAAATTTATTAAATACAAAAAAATTAGTAGATAAAAGTGAGAAACAAACATTTAACCTTAAATCAAAGATCAAGGCCTCAAAAATAATATATAAAAATAATATGTATAATTTTTTTTCATTTTTTATAGTCTGACCTGGTAAAAATGATACAAAAAATAGTCGTACTTAACGTTTTTGACAAAAAAAAATTTCAATTTAATTTTTCTTTTGCGTATAAAGTTTTCATAATTTAACTCTTCAATTTATTTGATTTTATTACGATGGAATTCCACCATTATAAAGTAAAGTTTTTTTTTTATTTAAATACTAACTAAATTTTTCTTCATATCGAAGACGGTCCATTTCAAACGGTTTATTTTAGCTTGGTCAGAAATGGCTATACTGCGCCAGTCACTAGGTTTAAATCTAGGTCAAACTCATAAATTTTGTCTTGAAGTAAAGAATAAAGTCATATAAGGTGATGAATAGGGTCACAGAGCAAAGATTGATGATCAGGATAAAAGCTGCCAAAAAGTTTGTTCCTCAAATGTTTGAATCGTTCGCATTCGGCTAAAATATGTTTAATAGTAATGTCAACACTATATAGAGAACAACTATGTGCAGGTTCAGATTTTAGTAAATACATGTGGGTAAAATTGGAATGAACAATGCGCATCAGTCTATTGATTACAACCAGGGTTTTATTGTAACATTGACAATACTTGAAAAAGAACATTTTGCCGTTCCGAAGGGCCATCAATAAATTTCTACTTCGAACATTTTTTAAAGGAAACTTTACATATTGTTTTACGTTTATTCACCCTGATGAAAAATAAGAGATTGATTCTGTTGTTAATTTAGTCAAAACAATGGTTTTTAAAGGAATGAGGAAAATATATATTCTTGATAATTTGTAATTATTTTCAAGGTGATTAAGGAAAGAAAATAGTTAATCTCTTCATCTTCTTATAATTGTAATAAATTAAATGATAACGTTCATAGATAGATATTATCACTAAAATTAATTAGAGAATCAAGAAATTTATTCGGAAAATAATACTAAATGTTGTATTTGTCTTATGGCTTTTTAATCCTGTTTTTTATGTGGTATTCGTCATATGTCTTTTGGATTCAGTAGTATGTCAAATCAAAACTCAGTCGTAAACCCATTTCTTTGAATATCGTATCGTTGAAAAGTGAATTAAAACTATGAGGAATGTTCCATATTTATTGATTTTCCTAGGTTTCTTGATATTAACTAATTCAATTGAAATTAATAAGAAATTCGGTGAGGATAGCGATAAAGAAATTACCTGGGAAAAGTTTATGAAAAAAGCTTTGCGGTCAACGAATACAATTGCAGAATGGATACAACCGTATATGAATTCTTCATTAACATTTAGAAATATCAATGAGTCATGTGTTAATAGTTTATTATTGTATTTCAAAGGAATAAAAAAGTGGGAGCCATGGGCGATCAAAAGTAAGCATATGTTCTTGTTCTCTATGCAAATATATTTATTCCCAATTCAAAGCGTTAAAATAAAGATATTTTAATACTTACTGTTAGAATAATAAAATCAAATAAATTTAAAACCTACATTTTTCAAGTAAACTTTTTCTAAAAATGTTTCAAACATTAAAATGTGACTTATCTATTGCTAGCATTTTTTAAAGATATAGTAAAGTAATTGTTTGATTTAAGGAATTGGAATTTGGAGTTTAAACATTTAGAGCATACAAGCTATTTAAAAATAAAATTTACATTGACTTAATTAATATCATGAATGTTTGAAATTGTCAGATTGGATTGGAAAAAATATTTTTTAAGATATTTATAGAAAACTTATTCAATAATTTATGCTAATTCCTATGGCATGAAAGAATGGCAGTAAAATTTCATAATTTACTCAAGAATTTTAATCGTGAATTAAACTTAAACTTAATTATTTAAATTTTAACTTAAAGTTTAAATCTGTTCAGTACTTCCACCTTTTGAGAACTGCCCAAGGAAGAAATAATTTTATTTTTGCCAGCTTTAAAACGTAACGAACATTTATAAAAACCGAAAAACTTCCTTTCTTACGCTTTTTCATACTGATGCAACCCTCGTTTTTCGTTTTACGTAAAAATAATATAAAGTTATTAATTGATTAAAACTTCATTTGAATCAAAAATATACAAATTGGGAAAATGCAGTCGACTTGCTTCAAACGCTCAAAAATAGGCGACCATTTTCAAACAAAAGTGATTTGGAATATAAAACACAAAGTTGCCTACGAAAAATGGAAAGATAAAGATGAGAAACAAACCTTGAAAAACCACAGTAGCCAAGAGAGTAAAGAAATGTAAAATAGCACGAAAAACCCCAGTGGCCGAAAGGGACAAATCAGGGTAAAATGCATTTCCACATTGTATGGAAAGATGGTGTGGAACGACTGTTGTTTTCCAATTTTTATTATTTCGAAGCGAATGAAGTTTTTAGTTAAGCATTATCTAAACGCTTCAGTTTCATGGAATCATTTATTCAATATGAAGTTATTCTTTTCCACATCAATCTACTTAAAAACCGTAGTTTTTGTAAACTTTTACTTGACTTAGTTATTTAACTTTTGTGCCTGATAGTGGTAGATGCAACTGGTAGAATTCCTAGCGGTCTAATGACTGGTACAGTGACAGACTTTGGAAATTTTGACGAATGTTTGCAAGTGAGATATAATTCCGAATCAGAAAATTTCCAAGGAAAATTTTGTATGATTGGATTTAAAATTCCTCTCGTCCAGCCCCCCAATGGAAAAACAACGAGTGGAAAATCTTACTTAGATGCTTATGGGAACCCACCGGAATGGGTAAGTTTTTCTTAATAAAAATAATTGTACATTAATTATTTAAATTAAAATAGTTATCTTACAATAAGTTTCATTGAAGATATTATTATCTTTATTACAGAAATAATTATCCATAAAGCAATAATTGCCTTCAAACAATAATTATCTTTAAAATAATAACTGTCTTTAAGCAATAATCTTTTTTATTACAATAATTATTTTTGTAACAATAGTTATCTTCAAACAATAATTATTTTTAATAACCAGCTTTTAAACAATACTCATTTCTGTTACAAAAATTATCTTTCTAATAATTTTTGTCTTTAAAACAATAAGTATCTTTAAAACCAATCATTATTTATATAACAACTGAATAGCTTAGCGGAGGAACGCACTAAATGATTTTCTGAAAAAGGGCAAATTTGAATTAAATGCAACGTTATTTTAAGTAATGTAAAACTAAATATGTAAAAGTTAGTTTTTTTCTCTGCCTAGTCATTAGATAATACGACTTTTAAATTGAATGGTATTCTGTAATCCCTGCCTTTTATATATATCATATGAGACTGTTTAAACATAGATTCACAATGTTCTTTAATTTAGATAACTAGCATATTCATCACGCATTTACGCGAATATATCTTTTTATATTTCTGATACACAGATTATTATTACATTTTATGTAATAAATAATGTTAAAAGCTCCACCTTATATATTAAACAATATAAAAATGGATTTAAACTACACGATACTTATCCCTGCATTAATACGGAGTCTGTGCTTGAAAATATTTTTTTGAAATAGAATGTTATGTTTTCCCCACTTCGTAACCAGGATTACTTTTGATATTAGAAAAAAGATTTCACAGTATAAACAATTCATTAATTTAAAAAGTAAAAGTCAGAATAAAAAATAAATCGTCAGAATAAAAAATAAATATGGACATTGAATAATTTTAATAAAAAAATTTTTAAAACATAGTGCGTGGAGTCCCTCCGCGCGGAAGAAGTGAAACTTCGTAATGTGGAAATGAAAATAGGAAGGGGTAGAAATCGATTTTTAGTGAAATCATATTGTTTCTTTAAGACAAACTTTATTAACATTGCTTACAACCACCTATCTACATAACTTTATTTTAAAATGTAGCGCAGAATTACATTACAATAATAATAATAAAAAAATAATAAAAGAACAATTATCTTAGTTTTAAACTCTTGAATTAAAAGCGTAATAATAGCGGTACAGGAAAATAACATTAAATTAGGGATGCAAAAATATTTATAGAAAAACAATACTTTTATGACTTTTATTAATTTTATGCTAGTGAGAACCAAAACAATATGGAATTGAATGAGGGAAAACTGGATCCTACCACGTGGTTTTCCGGTCAAAAAAAAATGTAGCGTTAAACGTTCAACGCAACCTTGTTGGAAGTCGCATTAGAAGTTTCATTTCAATAATTCTCTCAAAATACCGCTTTTGCGGAAAAGGACAGGTGACAATATATGAATACACACCAGGTACTCAAACGGACAAAAGAAGAAAAAATCTATATTTGTTTCTCGCAAGTGGCACCAAAAATGATGGTATGTCTCTATCCAAATTGGCCACAAACCAAACATCTATATTAATCTTTTTTTGTTTGGTTGTTTCAAGTAATAATTTAATTAGTCTTAAATAATCAATTATACGTTAAGCATTCGTTTATACTCATTTTGTTAGATAGTCTTAATAACTTAAGTAAATAGTTAGTTATGCATTAAGTATTTATTTAATATAATAATGTTGTATTTTTATAGAAATAAACATTTTGTTACGAAGTAATTATATCTTTTAGTTTATCTATTATTTTCTGGCTTGTTTACAATTGTCAGTCAAAATATCTGCCATTTCAGAGTTGTTAAAGCTCAGAAAACGATCGTGCGAAATAGTTCGTTGGCTGGGAACACAATCGTTAAAACACAAAAGTTTGGACTCTAAAGCAATGGATTCGGTGGTTGATTAAATTTGAAAATTTCAATAAACGTTACTTTTATTAATACAGTGAAACCTCCAGGAAAGCCCACTTCTATGTAACGATCTCCTTTAGCTGCGACCACTTTCAGAAGTCAATGAATTTTTTCCATAGACATTGTGTTGAAGAAAACCTTTAGAAGAGACAATGAAAACCTCTTCCAGCGACCGGGGCTCTGCACCAAATGCAGAACAGGTCAAATACGAAAACACGAAAAAATATTTTTTAAAAAATTTAAAAAAAAGTGCGTCGTCTGGGATGTAGCAAGGGATTAGTGACTTTTTAAAATTCCGTGCTATGTGCGACATAAATTAAAACTGGGGACAGCTGGTGTTCCAAAGTTAAGGGACTGAAAACGTTTGGTGAATTTATTTCCATTACAAAAGTAATTCAGTTTTATGCGTTAACTTATAAACTATAATAAAATTAATAGCTTTTAAAATCACACAAATCTGTAACCACTGAAAATTAATGAATATGAATTAGAACAAGTTAGAAATCAATTTAAATATTTATTCTCAATAGTAATATTGACATGAAAATTGAAATCAAAAATAGAATCAACATATCTAACAGATGTTGTCATGGATTGAGAAACCAACTCAAATCTGAATACATAAGTTGTGAAACACAAATTCAGATATACAAGACAATTCTTCTTCTTCTTCTTCAGCACTACAGCCCCTTACAGGCCTTGGCTGCCTCAACCACACGTAGCCTCCAACGCCTCCTGTCCATGGCGACTTTTTTCCAGTTGTTTATCTTTAACACTGTTAGATCTTTAGCAGTGTCATCCTGCCATCTAGTTGGAGGTCTTCCTCTTGTTCGAGATCCCGAAGGATTATACAAGACACTAGTAAGAACAATAGTTTCATATGGCAGTGAATGCTGGGCAATTAACAAATCAGACGAAGAGAAACTGATGACTTTTGAGATAAAAATATTAAGAAAATTTTTTGGTGCAATAAGAGAAAAAAGGAAACTGGGGAATTCGTTGCAACCATGAATTACAATCAAAATACTAAGAACCTAACATAGTAAAAATGATCTAGGTTTCTCAAATAAGGTGGATAGGACATGTATTTAGATATAGCGATGAAAATCCTGTAAAAAAATGCCCTTCCAAACGCCAGAGGGGGAAAAAAAGTGGAAGACCTGGAACAAGATGGCTAGATGGAGTAGAAAAGTGGTTAAATGACTTGGGAGGTAACAGATGGAGAAATAAAGCATCGAATAGATCTAGATGGAGTAAACTGACGGAGGTGGCATTGGTGGGTAATCAGCTGTAGCGCCTAAGAAGAACATTATAGCTTAGTTAATTTATAAATAATAAAATAACTCAAGTATAAAAAGTGGCTTAACACATATACAATATAAATTATACTCTAGGTAAATAGAATAGGCTTCAAAAAGTTACGCGATTTCACAATTTTCCATTATTATGGTTAAATCGAATCTTTTTTTCCACGCTAGTCCTTTTTAGTAAGAAGTGAGGAAAAGTAAGATTAGCCGAAACCATGGTGACGGGAAGGGGAAAGTGTGGAATTATGAAAAATCATGTAATCCTTGAGACACCCATTCTATTTACAAATTGTATAAATGCCAATTAAATACCACTATCAAACTTTTAAATACACATTGAAACATTACTGCTTGTATTACATTTGAAATATTTCCAAATGAAACACTTTAAGTCTTACTGCGGAACTGAAAACGTGCTACAACATTTCCTGCTATAGGCCACATTTAATCGTAAACCTTTTCCGGATTAATAACTCTTTCCTTAATAGTGATTCGTCAAATTTAAAAAATTATTTTACTTTTACCTCAATTAGATACATAATGTCAATGTGTCACAGAGACCCGATTTTTTAGAGGGATGAAATTTAATTTCACTGTCACTATTGTTTTCTAAATTTTGCACATACCAAAAATGAAAAAATAATATACTAAATGCTGTCAAAAACTTTTTTTTTTATCTCTTTCTTGTTTCTCTTACTTTAAAGAATTTAATTGGTGGCACTTGACGAAAATTTTATTTTGTCTGAAATTTTGAGGCGAACTCTTAGAAGTTTCTAATTATTGAGGGAAGGGGCCATATAATCCATCGTCCCCTCACCAATGAATCCCATGATTTGTTTTTTGTTATCGAGCTTCACGTGTGTCAAATATTCTAAATGCATGCAAAGACGTTAATTACGAAATACTCTGCGAGCAGGATGTTCCGTAATCACCGCTCTTAATATAACCGAGGAGTATCCGGAAAGTAAGTATCGTTTCGTTCTATTTTCACCACAGCTGTAGTATCGCCATTTCGTTCCGGCGCACTCGTGTCTCTGAATTTTTATCTGTCCACTGATAACATTACAGGATTGTATCTTATTTACAGCTGTTACTGAGTGTTCAAAATGTTTAAACCTATTGCTGACTCCGCCTGACTGTGATGTGCGTACTGTAATATTGTTTTGGAACGGAAAGAATGTTCAGTCACGCGAAATTTGTTATCAAGTTGAAGAGATTTATGATGAAGTAGTAAGGGAGAAACTGGGTTCGACAATTGGGTACCTGCACTTCAAGAAGAAGATCGCATATAACCGCACATGCAACCTATGACGTCAGCGCCTGCTGATCGTTTGTAAGCCAAATGGCATGTTAAAGTTGAGCTAACTTTCTCTACTTAAGTTAAAATGTTTATTAAAATAAGTTAATTAAATACAGTGCCGTATCACACATCAAATTTGTTGAAATGTAATTCTTTCACGTCTGCGTCTTTTACTTACTTAACTTAGATTTATTATTTGTTTACGTATTTTATTGTAACCATGATATATTTTCGTTTTGTGTACCTGGATGATGTTTTGTGTAAGGATTGAGAGGTACCAATGTTAATGATGAAGTGTGGAGTTTGTAGACTTCTTTTGTGTCAATGATGAATTGGATGCAAAAGTGTATGAGTAAATTCATGAGAAGAGACAGTTTACAGTAATTATGTTTTGTGATAAGTTTCTATCCATTTTAAAAGCTGTTTCGCATGAGACTGTTACAAATAGACCACGACGCAAAAACACCGTGGCTGCTTTTGCTGGCAGTATGTTTCTTGAGTTCTTTCTCGGTTTTCCACTAAGATAAATGTCTGAACAATGGCAATTAAGTAGAAAAATTGTTTCCAAAATACTCTCTCAAGTAAAAATAAATTTTGTTTTGAAAAATAAATCGAACGAGTTTTCCCATAATAGTACTTACTTTCCCGACATGTCTCGTATTTTTAGAATCCTTAGTTAAAAGTTAAAAAAATATAGACCTAAGGATCCACAAATTTATATTTTAAAGAGGGGAAAAAACAAAATCAATATCGAAATCTAACAAAAAAATACTATCACAAGAACGCGGGTATGAAAAGCGCCAAAACCAGTTTGATCTCCTGAGGAAATTTGGAGGTGTTTTTAATAATCGCCTTTCAATTGTTTCTTTCGGCAGAGAGGCAGGTTTTATATTTTCAGTCCCGCCCTTTTCAGCAGTGATTATCTTTATTTCGATAGCATTTTTGTTTTTCCTTGATAAAACATTGAACTGTGACCCCTAATAAATATGTTTTTGACTACTTTTTTTTAAAAGGGATTGAAAGAAAATATACCATATGATGTTATAACGAAACACCTTTCTTCAGTGTTGTGCAATGATTTATGAGCAGAAATATGAAGATGGAAAATAATAAACTTCTGCTTTTTTTTTTAAAACTTATAATGCTTTACTACTATGCTTTATTTACCTCACTTATTTCTGTTTTAGAAACACTAATTATTCCTATCTGTTTTAGATATCTGAATTTATGCGAGAAAATCGAGGTTATGTAGTGCATTTCCGTTTATTTTTCGGATCTTGTTTACCATCTTCTTGCAGTGATCAGGACATTCATAATCTGATCTCAAAAGGTATAAAGTTATTTATATTATGTGGGCATAGACATCCGTAGTTTAAAGAGATGGAATTAAATTGCTAGTTATTGTAACCTACTATATAAAAATACTTGAGTTACACGATATCGAACAATTATATCCTTGTCTTTTGGATTGGTTGAAAGGCTACGGAGTTGAAAATTAGTTGTCGTATACCCAAAATTGGGTCGGCTGTTCAAAAACGGATATAAAATATATAATAAAATACTGGTCCGCGAGAGTCGTGGCGGCTCTGATGATAGAGCGTTGGCCTTTCAATGAAGTGACCCGGGTTCTAATCCGAGCGATGGCTAGTTGATACGAATTCCGAGCCTGACTCGCACCAACCACAGAGCTGATACAAAATATCCACATTCATTGACGGATCATGGGTTAGAGATTTCCTTGCCGTCAAGCTAACCGTGAGAATTTTCGTAGTTTTCTCGAAGTTTTCGTAGTTTCGTAGTTTAATAACTTTTAAAATATTTCTGTCATTTGTCTGTTCTAAAGTTCAGATAATTCTTCACGGCAAGATTATATATTGTTTAAAATCATCGCATTGCTTCAAGTGTAAGGCACTTAAAGAGTGGCTTTTTTAAAATTTTCCTTGGCTACAGAGCTTTGAAAAACAACGTTAAGGAGATATCAGCTAATCTCATTTGCAATGGCATTCTCCTACCAGTAGCAAAACACTTCATTGAAAAGTGTAAAAGTGTATAGTAATCTATAAATATATACTAATATAATCTAGAAATGTTAATTAACCTCTTAACAATCCATTTATTTCCAAGAAACCGTCATGAAAGTGTTTATTTTTTTTATTCAAGAAAATTATATGAAAAATAGGAATATGTTAGATACATGTATTTATTATAGATTTTTGGAATTTTTTTTAGTTTGAAATTTATAGCTCCATATGTACTCCATGTGTCCATGCAACTCTAACTTCATACGATATGAAAAAATATTTTATCGCTGAACACAATCTATAAAGAGCGTAAGTAGCTGAGCTAAGAGTGGGAAATACATATCAAAAATGGATGTGGATAGTGTTAGTTTAAATATTAGTGTGCATCAATTTTAATATATAGGGGAGGGGCGGGTATAGCCTGGTCGGTAGGGCGCTGGGCCCATGTCCAAGAGGTCGTGGGTTCGATCCTCGCCGGCCGAAGTCTCCCCGTGTAGTAAATGGTGACTGATGCACGTTAAATCTGTCGAGTCTCAAAGTCCTCCATGTTCCCATAACAAATCAATGCCTCTGGGGGTACTGATCCAGGAGTTTCCTTGTCTTCTGGATTGGTTCAAAATTACAAGGCTACGGAGTTAAACATTAGTAGTCTTAAACCCATGAAATTGGGTCTGCTGTTCGACGACGGTTACAAAATAAAAAATATATAGGGGAGTGTCGGGAACCCCCGCCCACTGTCAATTTAATATGTATAGAATATTTTTTCAAGTCAATGGGCCATCGGGCATTAATTGTTATATTAAAAAAAGATTATTTTCAAAGTTTCAAGTATTTATGCAGCTGGTAACATGGTAAACAATAGTTTTCAAAATATGTTGAATACAATAGTCAAATTTTTTAAATTTCTATTTTTTTAAGTTAAACTATTCTTTTTTTTGGTTTATTCTTTTTGCATTATTTAATTATATGTTAAAACAATAGAAACATACAAAAATATTGATTATTACTCAATATTGTACAGAAATATAAGCAATACTCCTTAAGTGGGTGGGGCTACCCGACTCTCCCCTACTGTCTCCAGTTACATAAAAAATAATTTGGTGCAGCCATCTAGTGTGTAAAATAAGAAATGAAAAAAATTCCAAACACAAGAAATTAATATATTTAAACCTTTTTGGTGGATTACTTTTGAACGATCTAGTCAGGAAATATCCCGGGAACGAGTAATTGGAGATGAAAGTTCACCCAGTTATTCGACGGGAGGGAAAGAGTTAAGAAAATATTGTTCTCGAGTTTAAAATACCAATAGTATTGCATTGTGTTGTAAGTTTAGTTTTTGATAAATATTCTACTTAGCAGCATGCAAAATATAGTAATATTTTCATATTTATGTATGTTCTAGTCACTGAACCATGGACTTCAAATATTGTGGTGTCAGACTGTCAAACAGATCAACAAAAAGAGTGGACTACTTCTGGTATCATTGCACTGTAAGTTATACCATATAAACAAAATAATATTTTTCAATAATAATATACGGATTATTATAATAGAAATTTATAGATTTTCTTAATGTCGTAATTCTTAAAATCTGTAATTTCGGGGCCTTGTACCTTGGGTCTGCGAATCGATTTGTGCTCTCGTGCCATGCGCGGTACCCCGCAACGGCGATCACCCACATTTTTGTTGTATGGGCCCTATGACCTGGGTTGACGTGTTAATACCCTTTATGTCAACTCAATGTCCCGGGTGTAGTCACGCTACACCTTTCACGCATGAGCTTTTGTGTTATTACTCTCTGTATTCATTCGATTCTAAAACGATCGCATTAGGAATAACTTTCAATTCTGGTAAGTTTAGTTTCACGACATAAAATATTTTAGAATACTTTTAAAAAGTATCATACCAGATGGTAGATAGGTATGAAAAATAGTGAACTAAAAATCTTCTAAGCTACCGATTGTTAATCTAACTGTGTTTCATTTATAAATTTTTTTAAGTAAAAATTTCATCGATATCTTTCCGCAGTCTTTGAATGTTCCATCAAGAAATAACAGAGCGAATGGTTTTTTTAGAAAACATATTATAGATTAAATTTTATTATTGATTCTTTAACTTGTATTTGATTTACCATTTATTTAAAATGACTACAAGACTTCTACGTTTTAGCATTTATTTCCACAGAGATATGATGAATATTTTTTTTACTTCAGATTTAAAAAAAAATAATGATCTCTCATAGGCCAACAGGTGGAAGAAGAACTTGGTTAATAGAGGTAACCCCATCCACCTTTTCTAGAATCAAGTACAAAGATAAACTGAACATACGCTGGAGTCGACATGGATTTGAAGAGTCACTACACGTCAAACAATGCTAAATAGATGTGCAGCCATCGGCCACCTGGCCAAAAATTTTAGATCATCTAAGATCTGTAGACATTGCTCATCGATTGATCACACAGGTAACGATTGCAAAGATGGTTCCTTTTGCGTACATTGCAATAGGGCAAATCAAAACTATCATGTTGGCATGGATGTCAACCACTCATCTTTCGATAGAGGATGCAACCAATATACTAGAGTTATTAAAGATCGAATCAAGAAAAACAGACTATGGCTATTAACAACAAGAGTAATTTAAAACTGGGACGTATTAATTTGATTCACTCTGTCGTCGCTGACCAACAAATTAGCGAGGATATTATTCATCTTGACATCCAAGTCATTGGCATAAGTGAACAATATTATAATAACCAGAACTTAATTACTGGCTTCCCTTCAAATTTCAGGATTCATTCCTTTCGTGTCCCCGACCTATTACAGCAACTCTCACTATGCAGAAGATTAAATGCGTACACCCGATTTTTTTTTTTATCAATAGAGATATTACTACGGTGTCATTCATACTGAATAAAACCGTATATGTGTTTGTAGGTGTATATTTGTCGCCATTTGTAGAGGACTATTTGGAAAATTTATCGATTCTCGGTACCTTACTTGTTAAATACTCGGGCTCAAATATTGTCATTGGAGGAGACTTTAATCCGAAGTCAACTGTATGGGGACCGAGATCTGACGCTAGAAGTGAAGATATACTTAATTTTTTCAATCAGCATAATCTCGATGTCCTTAACGACCCCAATAGTCCCCCAACCTACAACTCCGTCCTGGGGCAGAGTTGGGTGGATATTTTTGTAAGCAATATTGTGGACCTCGGACACTTTGAAGTGCATGGCGAAATCTCTTGTTCCGACCATGCACTGATTACGGTTGAGATGAATGCAGGCTCTCATAAAATAAACACAAGTAACAACAATATTAAATTTAAAAACCTGAATTGGCTCGAATTAAGAGTAAAATTCCAGAGGATCACTAAGGAGCATGATTTCAACCCAATCGATACCCCCGAGCAACTACAGGATACTATCATTAGAGTTACAGAAGAAATTGTCAGCGCATGCAAAACTATTATCAAGAGTCAAGGCACGAAAATCACTGGTCATTGTTCCTGGTGATCACCTGCTCTGAGACAAAAACGTAAACAAGTGAGACCCATGATTTTCCAGAGGGTAGAGAGACAATATTTGAGACAACTGAAAAGGGATACAAAGATCCCCTCTTCGCTTGCTCAGAATCAGAGGCAGTGATTGGGGACCTCAAAGTAAATAAGGCACCGGGCCCTAACGCACTCCCAAATGAGGTCTTCAAAGAGATCTTTAGCCTCAATAAATTATGGCTGTTGAATGTAGTTAACAAATGCTTTGAAGTCAACATCTTTCCAAAACCTTGGAAGAGTGCCAGAGTCACCCTAATGCAAACCACCCAGTTAATAGAACCCCCAGACAGGCTTCACCCATCACAATTTATGTCTGTGCCCTGGGGTAGATCAGTGCCAACGAACAGTGGTCTTGAAATATTTACAGACTAGGATGGAGGTTGTCGATGAAAAAAGTAGCCAGAAAACTACCATTACAGGACAGGTTTTGGGATTGTAATTAAAAATGATGGAATTTTGATTAAGGTGGACTCCACCAGAATTTATAATAACAGTAGTGTTTTTATGGCAGAGATGATGGCAATCAAACATGCTCTCTCTTGGCTTGC
This sequence comes from Parasteatoda lunata, assembly GCA_949128135.1. NCBI lineage: Eukaryota > Metazoa > Arthropoda > Arachnida > Araneae > Theridiidae > Parasteatoda > Parasteatoda lunata. The sequence goes on along the minus strand of OX421973.1, from coordinate 31,419,663 downwards.
CGACGTAAACTTCCCTGATGCTGTTATCTACTCTGATTCACTCTCCTCACTGCAGACATTAACTGACCCAACACCAACTTCATACGTCATCGTACACATTAAACGATTATGGTGACCAAACATTGAATGTAACTGGGTCAAGGCTCATATAGGCATACAAGGCAATGAGGAAGCGGATCAAGTAGCCAAGAGGGCCATTAGTCTCTGTGAAATTAACTTTGAAGTCCCAAGTTCGAAAGCCCAGACCAGAACATTAATTAAAATCCATAATATGAGGAGATGGAAACAGGAATGGCAGAGTTCCGAGAAAGGTCGACAAAAATTGAAGTTTTTTAAGGATCCCGCTACAAAGAGACTACAGGCCAACTTTTAAATGAATCAATTCTTAACTGGCCACGGAGTATTTGGAGAACACCAGCTAAATTTGTTTAATAAGAGTCCAGACTGTCATTATTGTGGGGAATATCAAACAATCGAACATTTAAATATGGACTGCATCCACTTCCAGACACTCTGCGGAATCCACTTTATTAACCAGTCTCAACACCAGTGCTTTGCTAAGTTGACCTGTAGAGACATCATTAAAAAAAACATTAGAGGATGTCCTGGCCGACAGCATATCATAATCTCGGAACCTGCGATTTCCATCTTAATGATCTTAATTGGTTTTTAGTCTTCAACCTTTATACCTTGTATATTTTTAACCTTTATTGTTTTTACAATATGTTATTTTAGCTACTGCTTTTACAATTACCATACTTTTAGCTTCCCTTTTGTGATTTAACTTTTAACTTTATCTTTTTGTGGTTTTTATCTGAGATATTTAAGGTTCTTGATCATGAGTTCTTAAGTTAGTGATCTTAGAGTTCTTAGTTAAGATCATGAGTTAGGAAGCTTACATCTTTGCATTTTTTTACTATTGGTTTTAATGTGTACTATTTTATTAATTTTTGGGTTTTAAATTTATAAGGGTCTTCTGACTTTTTAGTAGTTTTAATAATTTTATGAGGGCCAGTTAGCCTTAGCGATCCCTTCAGATCGGAGTTTTTTTATTAACTGGTTTTAAATTGTATAATTTGGTCTTGGATTTTTATATCTTGAGTGGTTTTATTCATTTCAAATTTATGAGGGTTCTTTGACCTTATGATTTATGCAATGACATTGACTTCAGTTGTTCTGATCTTATTTCCATTATTATTCTATTTATAAAATTTGTAATTTTTAAATGTTTATATACTCTGAGAATTGTCATGGCTTGATATGTGAACAGCTGTATAGACGTAATTTTTGATGTTTCTTTTTTGTATGACCTTTTGCAGGTTGATATTACTCCTAGCGTGCCCTTTAATAGGGCGGGTCGAGGCAAATCTTTACCTTAAAAAAACAATGAATAAAAATTAAAATGAGATGAAACAGTATAATACCCTCCAACAGTTGAGGTTCATGAAAATTTTACAGTCGGAGAAAACTAAAGCCAAAACTAATATAACAAATCGAATGCAACAGAAAATCAATTTAACCATTTATATATATTTTTAATTATTTATATATAATTGTGGAAAAAATTTTTTCAATTCTAATTCGCATTAGAAAAAATATTTTCTAAAAGAACGGAAATTCCGTTTTTGCTGTTGGATATGCAACATTAAAAATCTATATTTTTTTTTCTTTTCTAAAATTGTTGAACAACATATAGTAAAAATTTACTGTTTTTTTTTAGAAATGAAAATGATAGCGTATATCTCGAATCCAAAAATTATTTTAAATAATTAAGTCTGCCATAACACTATATTTAAACATAGAATAAACAAATTTTAATGGACTATTCACAAACATATAGCAACAATATTCTTTTCACTTTATTACAGAACTGTTCTACTTCTAGTTTTTTTTTATTTAGTTTATTTTTCATAATTTTTCATATTAAGTTTATTTTTCATTATTTTAGGTGCATTTTGCTGGCATTATTTGGTATTTGCATTTTGGGAACTGCTTTGGATTTACATGACAAAAATAGAATGGCTGTATCCAAATATTTTACACCAATTAAGGAGTGTAAACATGTTTTTATTTTATTATCATTTCTTAAATTATTTAAAATATATTTCGTTAGATTGTACTGTATCCCATTCTTTCACACCACTCTGAATAAATAAATCCCGAAGTTTAACATGATGGCTTTTTATAAAAAAATTTTACGTTTTATTAGTTTATATTAAATTTAATAAAGTTTGTTAATAAAAACTATACACGGTACGTGAAAAAATATATTTATTGCAGTGTACCATTCTCAACTTTACGGTTTTTTGTAGTTTTTATGGATTGCCTTTCTGAGTCATATTTTTATAAGCTTAATTCTGAACGCGCAACAGGAAATACAACTGTTAGCAAAAAAAGAAGAAACAATCTACGCAATGTATAAAATGTCCATTAGGTGGAATAAATTATAACATAGCTAAAAAGGGGTATTTTTTAGCATCGTATCACTTTGTTGCTCAAAATGTTTTTATAAGATAGCACATAGTTAGGAATTTCTCAGAAAAATTTATTAAATAACAATTTACTTAATTTTTATTTCTGCATATTCAAATAAAACAGTCAAATAACCATAAATAAGATGGTATTCAAACTGTAAAAAAAAACCCGTTTATTAACCGCTTTCGCCCAATACAGTTAAGCAACCAGAATTTTATCGCACCAACTAAGCTTATCCAATGAAGCCACATAGTTCCTTGCAACTGCGTACATATTATAGTCGAGATGGCTAATCCGTTAGTCTATGACCGACAGAACTGGGGTTCGGATCCCAGCGTTGACACCACAATATTTCCATTATCCCTTTAAACACATGAAGAGTTTCCAGAGTCCTGCACTCTCCAATGCCCATTATATAACGAAACGCCAAGCTTTTATGTCCAGTTAAATTTCTTTTGTACGGTTTTGAAATCATGCTAGCTGTAAATGGTTAAAAAAAACTGCATAGTTTAGTATTCATGGTTTTATAAGTATACTAGTTGTAAGCAGTTTCAAAACCGTAAAATTAAAGAAGGTTTTTTACTGTAAACTTTACGGTTAATCGAATGGACAGACTGCTGCCGGTTATTGTACCATAATTTTTAAAATTAAAACTCTAGCAGTGTGATATTATAAGTCTGTACTTATTTTCTAAAATTAAATGCTATTCGTTTCAGCAAAACTTTTGTTCACCTAAGCAACAACTGATAGTTAGTTCAGGATATTCAAAATTAAAAAAACGAACCAAAAAGTGGTTTTCCCTTTTTTTTCCATAGTTTCTTCTTTTTCTTGTGGTATTTTGTTAAAAATATTATGTTTATTTTGACTAATATCATTTCGACAGGAATATTTATATTGTTTCTTATATTTTTTGAATATGTAAGATAACAGAACATAAATGTTTCAGCATTTTGGAGAAAAAGCTTGAAGTCATTTTCCTTACCTGCAAATTCAGCAAAAGTATTCGAACCGAAGAAAGGGAAGCATTTCTTGGACTGTATGGACGGTATTCGTTTCTTCTTAGCCATATGGGTTGTGATTTCTCATATCGCACTATATGAAGAGCGGTGGAAAGAACGTAAATATAGTGAGTACATAACCATGAATAAGATAAAAAAATTTTGAAAGAAATTTTAAGAGCATGTGGCTTCTGTCAAAACAAGTCTTGATAATTTTAATATTACAACAATTAACAATTTTCGCATGAGTAATGCGACATGGAAAAAAATCTACACACAAGAAATTTCAAGTAATAAATTATAATAGTTTATTCAAAAAAATGAATAATTTACACAGTGTAAAACTTAATCAGAACTCATCTGAATAATAAACCTTTCTGAAAATTTAATTAAAAAAGTTTTTTGTTGTTCTAAATTACAAAATTAATTTTTGAGATTTAAATGTGATTTATGACTTTATGTTTTACTGTAAACTTTCATTGTATCGATTTAAAAGAATCGGTAGTTGCAAAAAGCATATCCCTAACGTAAAATGGGTATTCATGGCAATAAAATATCACTTCTCTAATTTCTTATAATTGTCAGACGCCCCAGGAAAAGATGGCTTAACGAGGTAAGAAAACTTCTAAAAATAAATAAATAAATAAATAAAATAAATAAATAAAACGAAAATCAAACATTGGAGGATAAAGGCTAAGAACCCGAAAAAGTGGAGCTAAGTGGTAATGAGACAACGGTCCTTCTTGGACTGTAAAGCCGAGGATTAGTAGCAATTTCTCATAATCAACTTTTGAACATCTTTATACTATTTTTTTCAAAAATGTATTCGGATGAACTTAGGTTAAATTCTTTATAGCTTTTTTTGTGTTATTTTCGTAAAATTTGCTGGCTTGTAAATTTCTTTTTTGTATAAATATATTTTCATAATCATGTCTGATATACGGAAAAAGTCTTTGTTTTCTTTCAGCTTCCGGTTGTAACATTATGTTCATCTTTAATGTTCTGACAATTTTCATTGAAAATGCTCACATAAACATGGAAAACTTCACCGTAATCAGGTAACGCATTTACTTCAAATTAATCAAATAACAAAAGTTTGAACCACGGTATCATCGCTAATGATGTTCAATGTCTTTTTTATACCATCAAGCTTAAAAATTTTTTTTAAAAATTATTAAACTTATTTTCATAAATTAAGGATAATGACAGTTCCGGCAAAGAAAGGTTCGGAAACGAAACAAATGTGACTTATTCATAAAACTCATTTAATAAACAAAATATAATGAAAAAGAAAAATGACCATGTATGTATGATGTCATTCATAAAAACTACGATTTATGTGCCCTGCAGCTATTATAAAAAATATCTCCGTCGCAGAAACTTAATGTTACATGGTTTAGTTAATATATTGTATATACCACTCATGAGATGAAATACAGCCCGTACAATGACTAAGCATGCTGAGTAACAAAATATCGAGCTGATCTAGGGGAAGATTACTTCACTCAGCAAGTAGCATTCTTCGAAGATCTGGTACACTTATAGAGATGGTTGATGAGCTGCAACTTTTCAGCAAAGCATGCCCCTTATAAGTACGACCGGATTCAAGTCAGGTGAGATTACTGGTCATTCCATACGGATGATATCACCAGATTGAAGGTATTAGTTAGAGATGTTTGCTCAGTAAGGGCGGGCATTGTCATCAAACACGAATTCTGTGCATGCCACTCCTAAACAAACGTATATGCTGTTCCAGAATGACTACCCGATAAATTTGGCCTGTCATGGTCCCGTTTTAAACTTGCAGATCTGTTCTAGAGCCCAGTATAACTTTACCCCAAGAAGATTCACATCATGATGAATCCTGCAACCGTAATGGTTCAATGATGTTGTTTTTGTGGTTACTGGAGTTCTTCATATAAAAGTCCGATGCAAATCAGACTGCAACCTAAACCTGTACTCGTCGGAAAACATAACACATGCCCATTTTGACGATGTCATTGCTTGTTCTCTAATCCGGACGAATCGCTGCGGACAGTGAGTTGCCGTGAGTGAAACACATCCGATAAACCAAAGAACATATATTTATGAACAGTTAAATTTATGAACAGGCTTAAAACTGTGATACCCGCGGCTGCTGATAGCTAACAAGACAGATCGAATGTTATGCTCTGTCTGCTTCTTTCGGCAGTTACTTCAAATAACGCCCTTTATTCGGCATTGTAACTCAGAGGCAACCAGTACTGTGATGATTACAGGCATCTCTATCATCTGGGAGTTGCCAGGGCCTAGAGATGGTACTTAGGCATTTCCAAGTTTTTCGGATACTTCTGAATACGCCCACAATCCAGACGGTGAATGATTCTACTACGTAAAAAATCACCCACATGCATTCGATGTGATATCCGATGTGTGCTAACAGAATGCCTGTGAACAAGTTTACTTCTTTGTCACCATTTTCTTAAACCTCTCTTTTGTCATCAAGATGTACTGGTGGCGTCATCTGGTGGCTTCCCGTAATTTGCATATTATTCTTATAAATGTGTGTGATAATTCTACAAGTGAAATTTTTGCTTTAGAGTTAACGTCTACGTGATTCTGAATTATTCTAAATTTATGAACATAAATGTATTTTAAAACTTATGAAAAAAAAAAAAAAAACTTTGACAGTTGTGAAAAATTAGATAAACAATGAAAAGGTTCCATGAGTTTTATTATTATTTTTTTTTTTTTAATAAAAATGGCTTTTAATGTTTAGTTTAATGTTGCAACAGGTAAAGAATATTTTTCCAAAGTTTATAGTCAGAGAAAGCATTCAGAATTTCATTCCACTTAGCGCGACCAAGTTGAACTAGATCAGTAAAAGTTCAGTATTTGATTCCATCAGTCGAAGGCCGAAATAGATTATGCGTTACTTATGCATTTTTCTATTATTATATTATTTTTAAAATGTTATATTACTTTCTTTTTTCGTAACTAACAGTAAATCTGCTTTCTAGCATTTCATATTCCGCAATTGAGACTTCCTAAATGGAAATAATGAATTATTCTAAAAAATAATCAATAGTTTGACAGTAAGCTATATGACTTGTATTCACATGTTCTCTGTAATTTTCTCAAATTACAGTTTTCTTAGTATTTTTATTACACTCTCCTTCTTCAGATAAATACGGGTTGCTTTAGCTTCAGGAATCCTAATGTATTTTTGTCCTTTCATTCTATCCCTTTTTTTCTTATGGCAACAGACTTAGTTTATAACACCATTTAATTTCCTTAAACTAAATGTGAAATGAATTTTGTGTTCGATTCTTGTATTATTAAACTTTACGTGCAACTTACAAACCAGTTTCTCTTTATTATTAAATGTATGAAAAATTTCTGAAAGACTTCCATGAAAGCAGGCTATAGAAAAGATTTTGAAGGTAGGCATTTAGTAAAATGCATGAATTATTTCTCAGTTAATAATTAGAATTTCTTTATTTAAATATTATCTTTTAATAGAATACTTTTACTGCTTTTTAGTGGATTTTTTATGGTATATAGTATGAAGAAGAAAATGGATAAGAACGGAGGTAAAATAGATTTCATAGAAACTATTGCTAACAAACTTTGGAGGTAAAAATCAAAAAGTATTTCATCAATAATTAATATTTTTTCAGTATATATGTTTAAAATCCTTGTCAAAAACGTTGTCCGAAATATATAAACATTGTCGTTCTAAGATTAATGTTTAAGCGAAGTAAATAAAAACTGAAGTGTTGTGAAAGTTGAAGCGAGGTTAATAATATAAAATCCTGTTTAATTGCCTAAGAAAATTCAAGGGATGTGAAGGCAGTTATAAGAAACAATCTCAAGATAAACCCATTATTCAAACTATTTAATATATTTAAAAAAAGAAAATCACTTTCTACAAAATGGATCTGAATTTGACATTTTTGTTTTATGCTCGTTTAAATCCTATTTTGCGAGTCTGAATGTGTGATTTTTTTATCAACATATTTGATAAGGATATAAAAAATACATATTAAAGGTGATTAAAAAACAGCTTGTATTTGTATACAGGGCTTCTCAAAAGTTCTGGAAATATACATTGGATCAAAGAAAAACGAAACAAACTTTTAATATTTTACAAAAAAATCTCCAATGATATCAAATTCAGCCGGGATAGCCTGGTTGGTAGGACGTTGAGCTTGTGTTTGTGAGAACTTAAGTTCAAAACCAGCCGGTCGAGGAGTAAATGGTAACTGGTGTGCGTTAAATATGTAGGGGTCACAAAGTCTTCTAGGTTCCCATAACAAATCAATTCCTCTGGAAGTACTGAATTGGAGATAGGTCGTTCTCTGGTTCAGGTCAAAATTAGGATCTGTGGAGGAATGAATGGAGTATGAGTAGGTCGCCTCCTTGTAAAACAAACAGTGACGTGAGTGTGGCTGAAGTCGTATTCTTGGACATTGATGGCTCCACTGAAAAAACACGAACGCACCCTCTGCCTTAAAAATACGCTTGATTTCTAACAGGACAGCAAGTGGCATAAGAAGCAACAAAAATTTTGATTGGCCAACCTCAACTCCTGGAGATAAAGGGGGGCAAAATCCTCAATAAGAACCACCATTTTTTATTGTAGATTCGGATTTTTTTCATAATAATGAATAAAAGAAAAGCAATTCGATTCATCCCACAGGTTTCAGCGTTGATGGTGCTTTAATCACTTAATAAAAATGAGGTACAAACTCTTTCAAATTTTCAAAATTCAAAAAAATTTAAAACAGATCAAAATAACTTAAATAGACGTGTCTAAAAAAGTATATATAATGATACAAATTTTGACCCCTCCCACATTTCCTAAGTTCCTCCAACCCTGGGGACTAGCTCCAGCCTCAAGCGGAGGGTTGATATATTTGTGATGGCAAAATTCGCGAATCTGACTGAAATTCAAAAAAAGAAATATATTAGCGATTTCAAAAATGAATAAATAAACAATTAAATAAATAAATAAAAAAGTGTCAAATTGTCTCTTGTTTCAGACTTTTTAAAAAAAATTCGTTCAGAAATTTGTAAACGTGTACGTTTGAATGCTAATACTTATGACTGCTCACTCGCTTGATATTTTAGTTGCTGCTCCCCTACAAAAAAAAAGAAATTCCATTGTTTTTAACAAACTATACACATACGCATTAATGTTTTACATAAAACTATGGAGCTGATATCAATAACCCCAAAAAACGTAATTTGAAGTTTACCCAGCTGCGAGGGACTTTGCAAACATTTAAAATTAAAGAACTTTTACCTGCTCTTAGAACTTTAGATAATAATTTATATCATGACAACTTTTAAAAGAGAAATTTTTTTACAAATATAAAGTGATTATGACCATTAAAAACACTTTTATCAACTTGAGTATGAAATACATCAAAACCAATTTAATTGCATTATGAAACTCAGAGGTGTTCTTAACTGCCTTTCGAATTTTCCTTGTTTCCTTTGATAATAAACACTCCCCTATTGTCCCTACACTTCTTCTATTGTCATTCATCAGATTTCGAAATCGTATTCTTCTTTTATTCACATTAATTTTAACTTGCGACCCTAATGTGATCATGCTGTTTGTTATGAAATTATAATTGCAAGAATTATAAGAATATAATAGTAAAAAATGGGACTTAAGAAATATATGCATATATGTCTGAAATTAATATTTAAGAGATATTAAAAGCTATTCTAATGGCCGGTTTAAGTTTGAAGGTGTTTTTTACAATTTTTCTTATTTTCATCAAATAATAAACTCAGATAGTTCTGATATTTGTAATTAGTCCATCATCATAGGTCAGATTTTAATCACGTTTTTGTTTCTTACTTAAATATTAATCTCCTCCTCAAACATGTATAAATATTTTATTTCATTTTTAAAAAGGATTCGGAAAATATATATTAAAAGGAAGGTGATTACAGAATAGTATGGTATATTATTAAGGTATAAATGCTAATGTAATTGATTCACTCATTTTGAAACCAAATGTTAGAAAAGTAGAAAAAAAAATGATGATTTATGTCTATACGATTGTATTAAAACAACACCAATAATGAAAATCTCCAAAAATCAGCATTTTAGTGATAGTACCGAAACAATTTTACAACATAAGGTTTTGGAGCTATATAGTGGCCAGTCAAATTTTTAAATTTTTCCCCCAAAGAGCCTTTTTATGAGCAATTTCGCTGATAAATAATCGTAGTCAATAAGATATTCGTTGTTGAGACATTTTCCAATATTTTATCTTATGGAAATTCCGCCAACTTGTAAAGTACCTATCAAGAAACAATGTTAATCACCAGTTTTGAGAAAAAGTTACAGTTTTGAAAAATGTATAGCTTATTACTATTTTGAGCCAAGTCCTTCAATTAATTTGCAACCGTTACATCAGCATACGATTACTTTTTACAGTGTTTTTATCGCGCAGCCGCAAAGAAACCTATTACACAGTATTTATTTTAAGTACATTTAGTAGTACTTTTACGTACCAATAAACACAGTACACTGTTACATATTACCGCAATTAATAAGCATCACTGGCGTAAATAATCGTTTGTCAATTTTTCTACAGCCTCTCATAACAAATAAATGCTCTTTTTGTTATGGATATTATGAAAATGATGTATATGAGCATTTGAACATTGAAATATATAAACATTTGAACATTGAAATATATAAGCATTTGAATATTTAAATATATTTATATTTGAACATTGAAATATATAAACATTTGAACATTGAAATATATAAGCATTTGAATATTTAAATATATTTATATTTGAACATTGAAATATATAAACATTTGAGCATTGAAATATATAAGCATTTGAATATTTAAATATATTTATATTTGAAATATATAAACATTTGAACATTGTAATATATAAGCATTTGAATATTTAAATATATTTATATTTGAACATTGAAATATATAAACATTTGAACATTGAAATATATAAGCATTTGAATAATGAAATATATAAGCATTTGAATATTTAAATATATTTATATTTGAACATTGAAATATATAAACATTTGAACATTGAAATATATAAGCATTTGAATATTTAAATATATTTATATTTGAACATTGAAATATATAAACATTTGAACATTGAAATATATAAGCATTTGAATATTTAAATATATTTATATTTGAACATTGAAATATATAAACATTAAAATATATAAACATTTCAACTTGCCTTATGCTTATTAAGTTACATATATTTATATATTTTTCTATATTTATATATTACAGATTGTGTCCGTTATTTTTATTACTCGTTGTCTTAATGTTAATAGTACCAAAACTTCATTCTGGACCCATATGGAACTCTTCATGGGATTTTGAAATTAAAAAATGTCAAAACTCCTGGTGGATGAACATCCTCTTAATGAACAATTTTGTGCATTCTAATGATATGGTAAGTTTACATTTGTTTATTCATTTTTCCCCTTTTCATTTATTTATTTTCTGAGATGAAATATAATTTCTTTAACTGTTAGGAACGTATAATTTCCGAATGCTTATTTAGATAAACCAATATTTCAATTTTAATTTCAAGCTAAATAATTTAGATTAGATAAAACTGATGTTTGATTTATTTTCAGCTTGATTTAACTAGTCACAAAAAAGAGAGCGGAGAAAAGTAAATTTTTATCGAATTATTTTGATAGATGGATATTAATATTTTCATTGATTTCAATGGATTAAAAAAGGTCCATTAGATGTCAGTAATTACCATAGAGCTGTAATAGAGGTACAACAAGCATTATGTTATATATTTCTCAATATTCTTACCCCAACATCAGAGTTACGTGATTCTTCTCTTTCAGCAATTTTAACGTAGAAAAAACGACGTCGTGTTACAAATAAGATGAACTGACTTTCTATTTGGTTTATGTTCTGAGCTTTTAAGGGCAAAGAAGGAAAGTTTGCACTTTCAGAGGCAAGGGATATATATAGGGGAAGAAGGCTAGCTTCCAAAGACATAATGTAAACCTCTTCTCTTAGAATTTTGATGTTGAAACAAGAAAAAAACGCATTGTCGCCAAAAACTTCACCTGTTTTACTAATGCCACTTGCCAATACCAGCAAGTCTGCTTGGTGAAACCAAGCGAATTTAAGGCAGAGGGTGAATTTTGTGTTTTTCAGAGGTGCCATCTATGGCCAAGAATACGACTTTCAACCCCACACACGTCATAGCCAGTTTTGACAGGGTAGATCAATTCATTCATCCACAGATAGTAATTTTGACCTGAACCAGAGAATGATCAATTTCCAATTCAGTACCCCCCAGAGGTATTGATTTGTTATGGAAACTTGGAGAACTTTGTGAACCAACAGGTTCAACGTGCACCAGTCACCATACTGCACAGGGAGTCTTCGGCGGGTGGGAACGAACTCAGGTATTGGACTTGGGCCCAACGTCCTACAGATCAGGCCATTCCGGCCCCAATTTTACTTGTAAACAATATATAACGGTGACTATAGATGTTATAGCAATTCGTATTGGAAACAGTAATTATCTCTTTTCTGTTTTTTTTATTTTTAACACTTTTGAAGTAAATGTTAAGATTTAAATCTGGCAACATCTGATCTCTCTCTTATTTCCATTTATTCATTTTGTTTGGGTTCTTTTGAAATCAAATCAAGAGCGAGTTAACTAAAAGAAATTCGGCACGAGAGTTAAACTTTTTAAGAACAATGGACAAATAATTGTTATTCAAAGAAAAAATTTACAAAAAAAGAACTTAAAATTCAAATTACTTTCGAATCAATTAGAATTTTAAGAAAAAATTGCTTCGAGTTGATAAACAAAAATTTCAAGTCTGTTACGCTTCTGCAGGCAGTAGGTCAACCAACAAGATTTTTTATCAATCAAATCGTTAATTTTTTTTTTTTTTCCTTTTAAGTATTCAAGTCTTATATATTTTGAGCAGCAAAGTCAAATGTAACGTAAGGCAAGAAAAAAGTGAAAAAAAAGCACTTAAAATTGCAATACTTTCGAATTGGAATTTCGGGGGGGGGGGAATAAAACTCTGTTAAGCTCATAAGCGAATTGACCTATTCAGCATGCCAAATTTCAACTCTGTAGTAGCATGCCATAGTAACGTATAGTATCTTTCAAAAAAAAGTTATCGATCTGTACTTTTTTATTCTATCGTAATCCTTGTACTTTTTTTCTACATCCCTTATTATTTTAGATTTTTTAGTCTTATAATTTATGGGTTACAAAACATAATTTAACATCAAGTTGATCATTCACAACAGCATCGCACCTTTACGATTTTTCAATGTAGAGAGAAATTATATATTTGTAACGAATTATATAATTATAACTTAATGGTAAAATTGTTTTCTTAGATTTTTATATTCATTTATAACACAATCTTAAGAGCATACATTTGGATTTCAGAGTTAATGAAATGCAATACTCGGGATTAATATGATATTTCAAAGTAAAGATGTATGTAGTAAAAGTTAATCAATAAAGTAAATTGTAGCTCCAGAAATTGATAAAATTACTTACATATAAAATGTTCATTTAAAAAAGTTTTATTTGCATCCAAATACACTACAATAAAAGAGCATATTGTAAAATTGTTTTTGTTAAAATTCGTGCATGATTTTTCCCCCTTTGAAATTACAATAAGCAGAAGGTAGAAAATTTCCCTACTAGTCTCCTACCAGTCAGGTGTGTTTATTATTGGGGCAAAAATTAACCTACAAGGCTTGGTCTACCAACATTACAGCTCTATAGTATTTGCGGGTACTTATAGACATTTTACACTTTACTTAATAGTATACTATAATAAAAACCTCTTTAACTTCCGAAAAGAAATTCAAATATACATCCAAGTACACACACTATCCAAACATGACCAAGCATCTAGCTCGATTTTCAGAGCACTACCGTTTCTTATCCATATCTTACCGTTTCTTATCCTTATCATTATGACTCCAGACAGACAACATGGACAGCGTCTGGGCTGTTATAGTTTGTCTACGGTAAGAACTCCTCCCGCCACAAAGTCAGAGGCCGTCTGCTGTGTAAACAAGAACAACGCATTTCAGGGAGGGTAGCTTCTCTTCACTCTAGGGCTAACACAACAGACAGAAGAAAAAGAATTCCTTTCTCTCCTTTTCCAGAATTCCCTTTTCTTTTGATCTGACCTGATCCAAAACCCTAAACAATGACCCCACACCCCTACTTGAAATAGCTATCACCACTACGGGTCCAGACGAATAGTTAGGGGAGTTCTTACTTTAGACAAACTTCTCTCTCCAAACATTCGCACCACAACCAACTTTCAGCCATGACGGATTTTACGAGAGTATATGATTGTTTCGTTGGCTGCCATCGAACTCACGATCCTTCAAAGGAGTGAGTGATGCCTCTATCAACTGCTCCTTGTGCTCCTTGTTCTTTCCTTTTCCAGAATTCCCTTTTCTTTTGATCTGACCCGATCCAAAACCCTAAACAATGACCCCACACCCCTACTTGAAATAGTTATCACCACCACGGGTCCAGACGAATGGTTAAGGGGAGTTCTTACTTTAGACAAACTTCTCTCTCCAAACATTCGCACCCCAACCAACTTTCAGCCATGACGGATTTTACGAGAGTATATGATTGTTTCGTTGGCTGCCATCGAACTCACGATCCTTCAAAGGAGTGAGTGATGCCTCTATCAACTGCTCCTTGTGCTCCTTGTTCTTTCCTTTTCCAGAATTCCCTTTTCTTTTGATCTGACCCGATCCAAAACCCTAAACAATGACCCCACACCCCTACTTGAAATAGTTATCACCACCACGGGTCCAGACGAATGGTTAGGGGAGTTCTTACTTTAGACAAACTTCTCTCTCCAAACATTCGCACCACAACCAACTTTCAGCCATGACGGATTTTACGAGAGTATATGATTGTTTCGTTGGCTGCCATCGAACTCACGATCCTCCAAAGGAGTGAGTGATGCCTCTATCAACTGCTCCTTGTGCTCCTTGTTCTTTCCTTTTCCAGAATTCCCTTTTCTTTTGATCTGACCCGATCCAAAACCATAAACAATGACCCCACACCCCTACTTGAAATAGTTATCACCACCACGGGTCAGACGAATGGTTAGGGGAGTTCTTAATTTAGACAAACTTCTCTCTCCAAACATTCGCACCACAACCAACTTTCAGCCATGACGGATTTTACGAGAGTATATGATTGTTTCGTTGGCTGCCATCGAACTCACGATCCTCCAAAGGAGTGAGTGATGCCTCTATCAACTGCTCCTTGTGCTCCTTGTTCTTTCCTTTTCCAGAATTCCCTTTTCTTTTGATCTGACCCGATCCAAAACCATAAACAATGACCCCACACCCCTACTTGAAATAGTTATCACCACCACGGGTCAGACGAATGGTTAGGGGAGTTCTTAATTTAGACAAACTTCTCTCTCCAAACATTCGCACCACAACCAACTTTCAGCCATGACGGATTTTACGAGAGTATATGATTGTTTCGTTGGCTGCCATCGAACTCACGATCCTCCAAAGGAGTGAGTGATGCCTCTATCAACTGCTCCTTGTGCTCCTTGTTCTTTCCTTTTCCAGAATTCCCTTTTCTTTTGATCTGACCCGATCCAAAACCATAAACAATGACCCCACACCCCTACTTGAAATAGTTATCACCACCACGGGTCAGACGAATGGTTAGGGGAGTTCTTAATTTAGACAAACTTCTCTCTCCAAACATTCGCACCACAACCAACTTTCAGCCATGACGGATTTTACGAGAGTATATGATTGTTTCGTTGGCTGCCATCGAACTCACGATCCTCCAAAGGAGTGAGTGATGCCTCTATCAACTGCTCCTTGTGCTCCTTGTTCTTTCCTTTTCCAGAATTCCCTTTTCTTTTGATCTGACCCGATCCAAAACCATAAACAATGACCCCACACCCCTACTTGAAATAGTTATCACCACCACGGGTCAGACGAATGGTTAGGGGAGTTCTTAATTTAGACAAACTTCTCTCTCCAAACATTCGCACCACAACCAACTTTCAGCCATGACGGATTTTACGAGAGTATATGATTGTTTCGTTGGCTGCCATCGAACTCACGATCCTCCAAAGGAGTGAGTGATGCCTCTATCAACTGCTCCTTGTGCTCCTTGTTCTTTCCTTTTCCAGAATTCCCCTTTCTTTTGATCTGACCCGATCCAAAACCCTAAACAATGACCCCACACCCCTACTTGAAATAGTTATCACCACCACGGGTCCAGACGAATGGTTAGGGGAGTTCTTACTTTAGACAAACTTCTCTCTCCAAACATTCGCACCACAACCAACTTTCAGCCATGACGGATTTTACGAGAGTATATGATTGTTTCGTTGGCTGCCATCGAACTCACGATCCTCCAAAGGAGTGAGTGATGCCTCTATCAACTGCTCCTTGTGCTCCTTGTTCTTTCCTTTTCCAGAATTCCCTTTTCTTTTGATCTGACCCGATCCAAAACCATAAACAATGACCCCACACCCCTACTTGAAATAGTTATCACCACCACGGGTCAGACGAATGGTTAGGGGAGTTCTTAATTTAGACAAACTTCTCTCTCCAAACATTCGCACCACAACCAACTTTCAGCCATGACGGATTTTACGAGAGTATATGATTGTTTCGTTGGCTGCCATCGAACTCACGATCCTCCAAAGGAGTGAGTGATGCCTCTATCAACTGCTCCTTGTGCTCCTTGTTCTTTCCTTTTCCAGAATTCCCCTTTCTTTTGATCTGACCCGATCCAAAACCCTAAACAATGACCCCACACCCCTACTTGAAATAGTTATCACCACCACGGGTCCAGACGAATGGTTAGGGGAGTTCTTACTTTAGACAAACTTCTCTCTCCAAACATTCGCACCACAACCAACTTTCAGCCATGACGGATTTTACGAGAGTATACGATTGTTTCGTTGGCTGCCATCGAACTCACGATCCTCCAAAGGAGTGAGTGATGCCTCTATCAACTGCTCCTTGTGCAAAACTACATGAAGTATCGGTAACCCTTGTACCATTGTTTAGATAAATACGACGAAATTGTTTGCTTAAATAAATCATTATAGTGTATATTTTTACTTAATGTAATCCTCTTTAAACTAAAAAGAAAATTTCGTAACAATCGACAAAGTTATGTTGTTAAGAGTCATCATTAAGCACGGTTGAATAAAAATGGCAATTTCATAGATTTTATCAACATAAAAATTATAATTATTTAATTTACATTTATATGCGTATTTGCAGTGCATGCTTCATTCTTGGTTCGTTGGGATGCTGATTCAAATGCATATAGCTGGTCTGGTCCTGCTGCTCGTCACATATAGGTATGTCAGCTTTAACTGTTAAATAATTCAGAGAACTAAATTCATATTCAAGGTGTTACTTAATCGCCGCTGCTTATAATTATTTCTAGAATTCGTTGTTAACAAAGTCACTAATATTTTAGCGAGAAAAACACGTTATCATTCTCTGTCGGATTATTAAAGAGGAAGATGGGGCTGAAAACATCAAAACCTGTTTGATTACCAAAGGAAACAGAGGAGTAAAAAGACAGTTATCAGAAAAACCTTAAAAAGTTTTTCAGGCTAAACCCTAAAAGTTTTTTTCTAAGGGTTTTTCAGGCAATCAAATTAATTTTGGTTGTTCTTCTTTTGCCTTTTTTAGTGATTCACTCAATTTCGATATCATTTTCTTCTTTCTTCTCGCTTCAATATTAATTTGCAAACCCAAACATATGCGCTATTTTTACTTCATTTCTGATAATGCATTTAAGATATATATATATATATATATATATATATGTATATATATATATATATAGTGATGATTAGAAGTAGCAGTACTAGATTAGCAAAAAACCTGCTACAGAAAATGCTTTAATTTGTGTATTTTTCGCAACATAATGAATTAAATAAGCAAATTCTAAAGTGATTAATCAGAAAATTGTTTTTTTAAAACATCTTCTAAAAGTGATAAAATATGTTAAAATTTAAACGTTCTGAATATTTAAAGTGCTTTTAAAACATTTTATTTGAAAATTAATAAAAAAATTTTATTTTTTATTTAGGCAATAATAACATCAAGTTTATTTTTTATGATCTTCATGAGTTAGTAATTTAATTAACCTCCTTGAAGCTCAATTTCTAGATAATTTAAGAACCAATTGATGTTAAAGTAATGGTCATTCTTTGGATATATACATTATTTAAATTATCTATATGCATTATTTATTATTACTTAGTTATATTTCATTGAAGTTTCTAATAAAAAAATCTATAATACTAACAGAATTAAAATTTGAAAACTTTAGGATGGAAAAAAACTTGAACTACGCAACTCTTGAAAGCATAATTAGAAGGCATAAAGAAATTTCAAAAAAATTGGTGTGGAGCAGTGTCTGAAAATTTTTTAGTTTGATGTCAATTTTGATAATATAAAGTGCGATGCAAATTTTTTTTCCTGGCACGCAAATCTATAATGTGAAAGGGTGAATCCAAAAACAAGTTTAAATCATCCCACAATACATAAAATAATTTAAACTCTTACACTGAAATTTTTTTTATACATAAGGCATGGAAATTGTCAAAAATCTCACGAGATACGTTTACATTAGATCAAATGTCTAAAAGTACACATGCAAAAATTATCAAAAGTGTGAAATTATTCAATGATACCAATTTTCACCTCGAGAGAATGAGCGCAGCCTCCCAATTTTAAACATTAACTTTTATTTTACATTGCAGATTTGAGTTTTTCAGAAAAAATTCTCCAATTCGGTTTGAAAGTTGCAAATTTTTTTGCAATATCTAAAGTAAAAGCGTTTAAAATACTTGTATCGTTTGATATTTTGAAAAACTTATCTCTTAATACAAAATTGGGACCCCACCCCCAAACAAGTGTGGCGTCCGGCAGTCACCCTAGCATCAGGAGGTGTGAAGGGGGTCCGTCGAGTTTTCTTTCATTGAATTCATACTTTGAAAATATTTCACATTTGTATTTTTAGATTTTTAATCCTATGTGAACTTTTAACGAAAATTTGGCCATCATGACCAAATATTTTCGACCTCTTATAATAATTTACTGTAAAACGAATTAAAGACTTATTACGCAATTAACAAGAGAATACCATCCCTAAACCCGTCAAAAGCACCACGGTAATTTACCAACTTCACTCGCTGCAACCCTAAATGTCTACAACCGAACGAAATTAAACATGTGTAGTTAAAATAAACACTATGCGGAGTAATTTTTTTACATATATTTATGAATACATTTAGTCTGTTTGAACAGCAAAGATCGTTTCGAATTTTCTTACAGAATGCCAAAAATTGGAATGGCCTTGTCATCAGCATTGATTTCAGCATGCATTCTTATTGTTTACAAGACTTCCATAGTTCATAAATTCCAGATGGTTTCCTTTACATTCCTCAGAGATTTAGAGTAAGAGTTCTTTTTTCTCTTAAGTAGTATTTATATATTTAGTGGGCGCTATATCTCTGAAGAGACCTTTCATGGCAAATTCTGTTTCATGAAAAACTTAAAATTCAAGTATAGGAAAAAGTGAGTTCAAGTTAAATTCTCAAAAAGCAAACAAATTATGGTAGGTTTACTAAGTAGGGAAGTAATCTTGTCATGATGTTTTTGCATTTTATATTTTGAAAACACTTTTATTTGGGCATTAAAATCTTCATGGATTACCAGCCATTTGTACTATATTTTAAACTTAGCTCTAAATTACCAATTAACTTAAAATAGAAATTGCCGTGAAAACTTTCGGCAGCACAGCGCTTTTTTACGTTCGCATTTTCTTAGCTTTAAGAGGTAGCTTAATGGTATACTATGTTGATATCGTTGAAATAATGGTCACAGAATAGTGGTAATGGTACTATTCTGTGACTTAAAAGATGCATGCTTTTGGCATGACCTCAACAATAGATTAATGTATAAATAATGACGATTCACTATCGAATATGACGATCAAAATGTTTGATGCTGAAGTAAAATTTACGGGGGGAAATTATAATTTACATTGCTCTCAGTTGTTTTAGTGAATGATCATTATTTCTATGATTTTGCCTCTCTAACAAATTTAAACCCCTTTCCCGTTTTCAACAAAGTAGAAGATTTCTTAATAGCTAGGTATGAAGAAGCATTTCTTTTTCGTTTTAAATGTTTCCTTCAAAATATTTTTATAAATGTGCCTAATTTCATAACATGAGTCTTTCTTGTTCTTCGTGAAATGTTTAGTATAGAGCTTCCAGTTTACACCAACCAGAATACAGATGTAACTAGTGGTATGTGGATCATAAGTTGTCGCTTTTCCGACAAGCTAAGAGTAGGAAGGTTTCCTTTTCATGTAACACAAATGTAGGTTCGTAGGTTCGTTTCGCGGGTTAGCCCTCCAATGCTTCATCAGGAGCCACGACACTGGGAGGTGAAGGTAGAACATTCACTTCCCAGTGAGGCGACGCAGATTCGAATTCCAGAGGTGGCCAGTTGATACGAATTCTTCTCCCGGCTCGTACCGATTAGTGTTAATGTAAAATATCCTCAGTGGTAGACAGACTATGAGTTAAAGTCCTTTTATCGTCTGGCTAACTGTGGGAGGTTTTATGGTTCCCCCCTCTATGAAATGCAAGTGCTGGTTAATTTCATCAAATAGTTTTCCCCAATGTTTGATCAAGGAGTTTCCTTATTTACTGGGATGGGTTCAAAATAACAAGCATACATAATTGAACATTTATAGACGCATACCCGAAAATGGGTCACTTATTCAAAACCGAAAAAGAAATAAAATAAGACTCTTTATCTAGGAATCATCTTGTCTTTTGAGTGGAGTTCAAAATTACAGAGCTAGGGAGTTGGACATGAGATTGGCGCGTGATTTATGATTTTCTTTCATTTAGAATGTGAATGTTTTGAAAGAATGAATATAACTAATGAGGATTGTTAACATCTGATTCTGTTCTTTAGTATATTATAAATGTTATAATTTGCCCTAGTATTTATGAATAGCAAACAAGTGAATAATAATTATAAAGATTTTATTATAAAAATGCTGTCTTTAAATATTATTAATTCTAACGGCAATTTTAATTTTAGCATGCTTAGGGACTGGCTTTCTACTATATACTTTCTTCCATTTAATCATTTTCCATCTTTTGTAATGGGAATGTCTCTAGGATGGGTTATACTCACACACAAAGATGTCAAACTTTCCTTTGTAAGTAAACAATTTCTGATATATCACAAGCCTATGACCATGCAATATCTATCCCCTGTAATAAAATTTCAGATATGTATCAAACCTATGATCTTTCTGATATATTTATACCTATAATAATATATCTATCCTTATAATTAAATTTATGATATGTAACAAATGTATGATCTTTCTGATATATCGATACCTATAATAGAAGTGCAGTGAAACCTGCTGGAAAGACCACCTCTGTCCTCTATTTACGACCACTTTTTTCCATAGACTTTGTGTTGAAGAAAACCTTTAGAAAACCTTATCAAAACCTCTTCCAGTGACCGGGCGAACCACGGCACCAAATGCGGAAAATGTCATATAAGGGAACACGAAAACATATAAGAACAAAAAATATAAACAAAACAAATAGGTAGATTGAAATGTGTACCAAATATTTGTGAGTAGCTCTTATTTAGACAGCTCTTATTGACGATCTCTAAAAGGAATCGAAAATCTCAAGTTGTATTCAGAGTACACTAAAGACAATGCAATTAATGATTTATTATTTTTTAGTTGAAAGTTTAATTACATAAAAAAAGTTGTTTAAGAAAAACTAGGTCGAACAAACAAATGTCTTCGCATTTTTATAAAGCAAACTGATTTTTATATTAAATGCAAACTTAAACAGAATAATAATTGTTTATTTATTTAAAATAGTTCCATAATTCGCAATAGGTAAATTTATTTTTACACATAATTTTATCAGTAGGGGTCATTTTTCTTGACGCTACATTTTATTTATCGATCCGACTTTCATGACGCCAACACAAGTTTCTTTTTCACACCAAGAAAATTACAATGAGTAAAATTAAAATCGCTTGCGAAAAATCATGCACCTTCGATAACATTTTCAAGTCGGTGGAGGTAACCTCTCCGAACGACCGACCTCCCGTCCATTTTACTGTGGAACAGAAAGTGGTCGGGCCCAAGAAGTATCACGACTGTATTCATGTGAAAATAAAATTTCTGATAAGTATTAAACTACTGATTTTTCTGATATATCTGTAACTATAATAAAATTTCAGACATGATCAACCTAAGATAAACATAAAACTATGGTTTTTCTCATACATCTATGCATAACCTATAATAAAAATAAGCACATATGTAGTTCAATAGTTAAAAATGTTTCTCGTCTAGACGACATATGCTTTATTTGGAAACTAAAACTGAACCGGATTTTATTATGAATAAATAAGTATATAAATTAAATCGTGATGTAGTTTCCTTTTCTTGCTATGTGATCCAAAAATCAACAATATGAAAGGAAAAAAAATAGAAAAAAGTGATAAAATTTAAAAAAAAAAAAAAAAAAAAAACGAGATGATGCGTTCTGCTAAGGAAACAAGTTTCTTGTCATGTGTATCTACAATAGCTACATATTTCGGTAGTAAATGGTGCTTTTGACTGATCAAAAAAAAAAAAAAAAAAAAAAAAAAAAAAAAAAAAACTCTAAAACAATGCTTGCTGCTGCATTTAAACTGAAAGATTTGCTTGGATTTTGTTAATTTCCCCGTAATAAGGACGCTGTGCAGCTGGATAAAACCTTAATGGCAAATTCTTTTTATCAACATAAGTAATTTAAAGAATAAAAAAAAAAGAGTTCATGTCTGACATCCAAGATTGTCGCAGAATATCATATCTGTTAGTCAACAAAACATAAAAGAAAACGAAGTTTCTAAAGAAATAAGTTTATGTAAAAACATTGGTAAGCAAACTGTCACATACAGAGTGACTAACAAAAAGAAACAATACAAAATTTAAAAAAATAATTTTAGACTTGATATGTAGAGTAGCAGAGAACCTGCCCGCGAAGCGGGCATCACACTCCTTCATCTGATGAAATGATGTATTGGCTGGGACTAAATGGCTTTCCCTGCAAGAACTGTACCGATATCCAACTTACCCCGGATCACATTCCCTGAGTGTCCAGCCCTTAATCCATATGTTTTACAACTGGGTATGGTGCCACTGGCTTCAGAACTTCGTGAGATCCTCTACAGTAATGATTTATTGGAGCTTGCGGATGCAGTTTTGAAGGCACATGAGGACATTTAATTGTCCATGTACACGATAAAAAAAAACTCCGAGTGTTGGCTGTAAGGCCTCTGTGTATTTACAGTCATATCTGAGTATACAAAATAATAATGCTTCAGCAGAAGCTTAAATACTCTTTACACAGATAACGGATGATGTCATGATCCACGCAAGAACGACCAACAGCAAATGAAAAGAAACTGGCCGATCCCCGCAGACCATGACGTTGTCGACGCAAGTTGAATGCATGAGATCGTCCTCTTCGACGTCGACGACTAACGAAAATCGAACCTTATACCTTTTAGCCTTTATTTGTCTAACAATGTCAACCTAGAGTAAACCATCAAAGTTTCAAATGCTAAAAACAAAATGAAAAAAAATTATGGCAAGATTGCGTAGAGGGGAAGTAATTTTTCAAAACTTTGTTTGCATTTTGATATTTTGAAAATATTTTTTCAGCATTTGAAACTTCATGAATTGCTTGAACACATGTCATGAGTTACTTTCTCTAAACATTAAATTACCAATGGGGATGGAACAGAATTGTCAAGGGATATGATTGGAAACTTTGTTTTAGGTTTATTTTCAGTTAGCAGCGCCATCTGTTGGCAACCGTAACTAACCGATCGGTTATCTGTGAATGTGGTGAGAGATTTTTAGCGGAGCGTAGTAAACTGTGCATTTTTTGCTTCTTTCCGTTTTTCTTTAAAATCGTGGATGACTTTAATGGCGTACTCAATTACCTAAAATTTAATCTGTATTTTTTTCTAATATTCTTATTGAACAAAAGTAATTCCGAATCCAGTTTGCACCAACCACAGTACTGATGTAAAATATCCTCAGTGGTAGACGGATTATGAGTTAGAGTCCCCTTGCCGTCAGGCTAACCGTGAGAGGTTTTCCTCTCCACATTACGCAAATGCGGGTTAGTTACATCAAAAAGTCCTCCACGAAGGCAAATTTCTCCCAGTTCTTGATCCAGGAGTTCCGTTCTGGATTGGGTTAAAAATTACAAGGATACGGAGTTGAACATTAGTAGTCGTAACCCAAAATTGGGTTGGCTGTTCAACGATGGTTATAAAAAAATTATATGGCTATCAACAACCCCTTGTCTTTTTTTATGATTCCTCTTAATGTGTTTAATTTAAAGACATTGTTTATAGGACACTTATGGAAAAAACACTGCACAAACATTAAAAAAACAACGTCTTCGTACAGTAACAGGAACCATCGACAGTGGGAAAACTACAAAATGTGTGAAACGAGTTTTGATTATAGATTTTTATCATGCCTGTCCTTATTTAACAAGAGACATCACTTCAACTGTAATCAGAACATATACTAACTTAAGTATTAATAAGATTATTAATAATTGTAATTTTACTTTGAGGTTTACAGAAACTTAAAATAACTATGCAATATTTTCAGACTCTTCGTACAACCTGTTGGATCTTGACCATTTTAATTTATGCAATAGTCATGTATGGAATATGGACTCCGACAAAGAATTACAGAATAATTGCAGCTTATTATGCCCTTAGAACTTTATGTTGGGCTTTCAGTACATCTTGGTTGCTTTTCAATCTTTTCACAGGAAAAATGGGTAAGAGAGAAAAAAGTTTTTGGAAAAAATTATAATTAATGCTATGGTTTATGACACCAACTGGATTGTAATTTTTAAATTATAAATTGGAAAATGCTAAAAAAAAAAAAAAAAAAAAAATGCACGATTTGTGGCGTCGGAGATTTGTTCGAGACCCTGGGACAAATAGTTTATATGTTGTTTTTATTTACAAAAATCCCAATGTTTGAATTGCACTTATTTAAGTATCTAATATTCTGATCTTGTCCAGACACGTATTGTTTCCTTAGGATTTTTTGAGAAAGACTAAACACGAGTCAATAAAACCATCAGTTTAGAAACTGCAATGGTTTTATGTGCATAAAAGTGCAATTTTTGACTTGTACTTAATTTAATTTTCGGCATCTAGAACTTTTGGCATCTTGTTCCTTATTTTTTACAATTAAATTAATGAGGCGAATTTCGAGAAAATATGACTGAAGAAATTAAGAGAGTTTTGTTATTGCTCCGTGACTAAATAAAAAATTAGTTTATACACATTTATACAGATCTGTTTAGATATCTCGATTAGTTTTTTTTTTTTATTAAAAAAAAAATGAAGTGAATTTAAATGAAAAATTATAATGTGCAATCACAATTATGGTGAAATGTGCTATTTTGTGATAACTGAGGATCAATACACAAAACTGAAAATAAAGAAATCAAAATAGTATACCACCCCTTTATAATAGTTGCTAGTTCATGGTACCACTCATTTTTTCACCGAATTATATTTCAGTAGTCCATGGCCCTACGGACTACTGCTAATTTCGAGCCCTGCTAATAGTTAATGGTTTCATGCACAAGAAGTACTACGTTTGATTTGTATTGAATGTGTATAACTATGTTTATGTTTGAGTTGTACCTGCCTATTTGACATTGCTACCTAGACAAGTGAAGTATTGCTTTTAATGCATTTTCCCATCTGAATAAAATGAAACAACATGTAAATCAATAGAAAGACCAGTTCAAACGTTGCAAGAGTTATGTATAAAAAAGTACTATTTTAAGTTGTACTTATTTAAACTTTTCTTAACTATTTGCCCCATAGACTCAGAATTAGTCTCAATCGATTTGGCATAAGAAATAGATAGTAAGCCATCCATTACTTGTATGGAAAGCAATGATAAAAGTGGAAAGAAGTAAAAGTAAAACTTTTCTTATGACTTTTTTTAGATAAATTTTTTAGCTCATATGACCTAATATGGAGAAATTGCGTTTTCCTTCATATGACCTAATATGAAAGAATAGCTTTAAGTATCAATCAGTTCAAAAGATGTTTTGGTAAATTAAGTTTTTATAAACATTAAAACAAATTACCAATTAAAATTTAAAGAATAAATTTAATTTAAACATATTAAAAATTACAAATAAAAATACAGAAAGTTAAATGAAATTAAGATTAATGGAGATCCATGCTTCGCCAACCAGCGCACGAGGTAAATTGATCTGTAGCGTTGGTTGCTGGTAGAAAACTGGTTTCACATGAGTCACTGCAAGTGGAAGTGAAAGTGCTTTTTGCATCACCAAGTAAAGGTGAAATTATAGGGGCCGGGCACTGCCGCAAGGTGTTTCTAACAGTAACATAAAGAGTTAACAAAAATGCTTGTTTAAATGCATTTTTTTTTCACTTTTCATACTAATTTTTAAATAAAAAATAAATGCTGGCATGCAAAAAAAAAAAAAAAAAAAAAAATTCTATGATATTCTATTAACAAATAATTTTAGAATCTTTATAAATATTATTCAACATAACACATCACAACATAACATCACAAAATATATTTAAACCTAGAGAAAACAAAAGCACTATCGATATCTGTGGAATTACTAGTAAAGAAGATTTAATTAAAAACACCAAAACAGGTTTGATTGCTTGATCTAATTTGGCTGTATTTTTAATTACCACATTTCAGTTACTGCTAGTTAACAATCATGTTTTGATGCTTTCCTATCTTTCACAATAGTCATTCAAAATGCATTTCTTCATGTGTATATTTCTCAAACTTCATTTTTTACAAAGTTTCTAAAAATATATATTAAAGGGTGCTATAACAGAACACCCTATGTGTATACATACAATTAAAAAAAGATATCTAATATTATGACGTAACTGAATACTCTTTGCTTTTTTGACAGACTTGATGCACAGGTTTCTTTCGTTGGATGTATTTACTCCGTTATGCCGTATCAGCTATAGCCTTTATGTTATGCATATACTTGTACTAATCTTCAGGGCTGCATCTTTGAAAGAAAGGGTATACGCAGGAATGATAGATATAGTGAGTGTAATTTGGATAGATTGCTTATACAAACATAACAGACCTTAGGCAAATCGCTTCATGCACCTACATTCGACAGGTGTCCTATGAATGGTTGACTGAATATAAACAATAACAAGCTTTCTAAAGCCGAAAGAAATTTAGAAAACTTCCGGTGTAACCCTGCGCTTCTGTTATGCTTAAGAGGTGATGTGTGAACAGGCTTAATATTATAGGAAGTTTTATAATTGTGATTTGAATTTTAATTGACGCGTAATTTTACCATTCATAAAGGTTTTCTGCAATTTGTAAATTCTAACAGGTGGTGAGCCTGAAACAAATTTAAAAAAATTAATATCACAACATAAATAAGGGTAAGCTTTGTCAAGTTTGGAGTGCTATCCCTTATTCGGGTATATCTGTGAAAAATAGCGCCGTTTGTTATATTTTGGGTAGCATCATAGCAAGCTTGTGGAGTCTTCCGAATTCATATGTTGTTCGTTTTGTTGAAAGTTAAATTGAAAGAACGCGTTAGATTGGAAACACTACAATCACAATAATATTGGATGTCACGCTTTTTCAAGCTTAGGTGAAAAAATCAATCGGAAACAGTAACCTGTATGTCTTACGACAAATTTTAACTCCTATCTCCATCTTTGCTTAGCTTTACTCGGTCATCTATCCACAATTGACTGATGATTTGAAAGATCTATTAAAGATACACGGAAACAGAAATGAATAGTTTTACAGCCTTTTGCTTAGGAAATGTATTTTCGCATCAAGTTTCAAAATTAGTTACAAATTTTGTAAACAGATGGAGGAACTGATTATAAAATTACCGCATTACAATATCATCAAAATAACTGCTTGCAGCAACAACGTGGCTCAGTCTGAGGATAAAATTAAAGACACCTGTTGAAATATTTCGGTTGAAATGGTATGCTTAAAATTCTAACTCAGAAACTCTTTCTGTAGATGAAGTTTATAACACATTTTAGCATACCTTTTTTTTAAGACGGATTACGATATCTGACCCCCCCCCCCCTAAAATATAGGGTATAGCCACAATCTGGAAAACATGATCCCAATAGTTAGGTCTACAGAATGGCCAAAGATTTGACCGCTTAATGTCAATTTCAGTTTTTTGCGTATTTCGCCATACCTCGAGAACTTTTTAAGCGAATTAGAAAAATGTTTGCACACCTTTATAAAATTCGTTTATCCAAAGACAATAGTTTCATTTTTAATAATAGTTTATTATTTTTCCTTTAATTTAATATTGGCTGGAAAAATTTTAAATTCCAAGAGTATACACATTTTTATATCGTATTGAAGAATGTAATTTTATATAACAAAATGAAAAAATTTAAAGGAAATCGAATTTTAAAAATGTGATATTTTTAAAATTCAATTTTTCAGGATTTATTTGAATATTAATAATATTTTTTGTGCCCTTTACAACACTGGAA
The DNA here is from genome assembly GCA_949128135.1 of Parasteatoda lunata. Classification (NCBI taxonomy): domain Eukaryota; kingdom Metazoa; phylum Arthropoda; class Arachnida; order Araneae; family Theridiidae; genus Parasteatoda; species Parasteatoda lunata. The sequence goes on along the minus strand of OX421973.1, from coordinate 31,391,471 downwards.
ACGATAAAATAATATTGAATTTAAAAATATATTAGTTAGGTATTGAATAACCTAATTAGTTAAATTTTCCGTTACCCTAATATTTAATAAAGAAATCGTTTATCAGCCAGTCTTTAACTGTTTTATTTTATAACCATTATTCAACGGCCGGCCAAATTTTGGATTTACGACTATGTTCAACTCCGTAGTTTTTCCCTGTAATTTTGAACCCAATCCAGAAGACAAGGGAACACATGGATCAAGTTTTGGGAGAAATTTGCCTTCGTGGAGGATTTTTTGATGGAACTAATTCGCATTTGCGTTACATAGAGAGTAAAAGCACGAAAACCACCCACGGTTAGCCTGACGGTAAGGTGACTCTAACCCATGATCCGTCTATCACTGAGAATGTTTCACGTTAACACTGTGGTCGGTGCTAGCCGGGTGCGGAATTTGCATCGGCAAAATTCGAACCTGGTTCACCTCATTGGAAGGCGAACGCTCTATCTTTTGAGCCACCTTGGCTCAGTCTTTAACTATAGTTTGCTCTCACCAGAGCAAGCACTTTTAACTCTGGCCACTCTTTTGAAAGTTTTAAGCGATCAGAAAAGCTGCCGATATTAATAATGTCATTTCTTTTGAGGTATGTATTTCTCAAAACAAGGTTAATAGTATGAGGTTCATCTCTAAAAGGAAGAATTTTAAAATTTTAAGGAACAAGCATGAAATAATGCAGTTTTCAGAATAATTTTGAAAACTGATAATAATTTTATCTATATTAAAAAAAAAAAAAATAATAAAATGCACATGGGGTGTATTGTAAGTGGTAGTAAAACTTACAAGTAGAAAGGCATACAGATTTTTTAATCGTCATTTATTTTATTTAGTTGCTCTGGAACCGGTGGCGACTGCTATTTTTACCCCATACAAAACGGATCTTGGAAGTTTGGATATAATATTTTGTGACCAATAACGTGTCGTGATCACTGAGTGCCATTACTTTTCAGACAATTGGATTGAAAGAGACCAATGTATGCAATATAACAAATGTGTCCATTGACTTGAAACTGTTAGGTTTACTGGGCCACTACCTTGGTCCTTCACAACGACAGCTCAGTGTTTTAATCGCAATCCTATCAAAACCATACAAATATTCAAGGAATAATAATTTGGAATTACAATGTGCATTTTAATAATATACTATTCCGGGCTGTGGAGGCTCAGGGGGATACAGCGTTGGCCTCCTAATGAAGTGACCCATGTTCGTAACTTGGCGGTGGCTGGTTGATACCCATTCTATTCCCGGGTCGCACTGACCACAGTACTGACGTAAAATATCCACAATGGTTCATGGATCACTTGTTAGAATCCCCTTGCTGTCAAGCTAACCGTGGGATGCATTCATGATTTTCCTCTCATGTAACGCAAATGCGGGTTAGTTCCATTAAAAGTTCTCCACAAAGGCAAAAAATTCTCCCAATACTTGATCCAGGTTCCCTTGTCTTTTGGATTTGGGTCTTCTGGGTAAGGCTCAAAATTTTAAGGCTACAGAGTTGAACATTGGTAGTCGTAAACTCGGGATTGGCTCGACTGTTCAACACCGGTAATAAAACAAAGTATTCCATATATTATTTTAAACTAAGTTTAGGTAACTCAAATTTACCACTGTTTAGAATCAAAAGTATATAAAAGAATTTCTTGTTTAAGTCTAAATATGTTTTATAACGATAGAAGCTAATAAATAAATGTTACACAACTTTCTGCTGTTAACAAATAATTTAATAACACATTTTTTTCCTCTCTTGCAGCTTTTCGATTCTTTGGCAATCATTGTGATCTCTATTGTGTTAGCTTATGTGGCACACATTACAGTAGAACTGCCATTCAATTCTGTATATGATTTATGGCATGAAAAAGCAAAGGATGGCCAAAATACAAAAAGGACCATAAATGAAAGCAATTCTAGACAATGTTTTGGAGAACAAAAAATACATGCGAGCAAAGAAAAAAGTTCATAAAACTAAGTCAAGTTCTGCCTTCTAAAATATATATAATTTCTTTTTTTATATATATGCATTGAGTATCAGAGCTAAATATCCAAATTACCTGAAACTTTAATTGACTTATTTAGCATTAGAACGTATCCTTCAAAATTTTTAATTTATGTTTTTAGAAATGAGTTGTCCCATATCTGCAGCAAGTTTAAAATTTGGATTTATATGCATAAGTTTCACAGTTGTACACAATATTTTTTTTAACATCAGTAACAAATAAAAACAAAAAAAACAGTAAGACACTTAACAGTCAATGTTTTTTTTTAATTATTCCTATTAATTCTTATGCTAATGAACTTTCGTAATTAAAATAGAGTTTTGCCGGAGGTCAATTCCTACAAGCTGTCTAGCACACTATAGATTAAATTTTGAATTATTAAATACAATGAAATTTATTGAAAAATATGAAAACGTAAATTGATTATTCAAATAAGCAAGCTGTTGTGATGAATTTGATTTATTATTTTTAGATTTTAACATCACCATCTAATTAAACTTTATAATATTTCTTAATTCTAAAAAAAAAAAGATCTAAAATATCATAGTTCCACCCCTTCAATAACATAAGTTTTAGTATTCTGCAATCATGAGTATAACATTTGTTCATTTTTAATCAAAAGAACAAAAAATGTGACACAAAATAATAAAAGAAAAAGAAAGATTTCTTAAATTTAAGGGATCATGTGATGTTTCTTATTAGAATTGGAACAAAAGATAACTTTTATAATTTTACATCAAATTGGATACTTGCACTTCAAGAAGATCAGGGATACACACACGTGACTTACGACGTCAGTGCTAGTTCAGGTGACCTACAACGTTCGCTTATAAGCGAATGTTAGAGTTGAGCTTAGTTTCCCCACATAACTTAGAATGTTAATTAACGTGAAGTTAATTAAATACCGTATTACACATCGAAATTGCTGAAATATAATTCTTTCTCGTCTAGGTCTTTTACTTAATATTTATTATTTGTTTATGTATTTTATTGTAAAAGTGATATATTTTTGCATACCTGGCAACTTCCATGCATAATTAGTTTATGTTCTACATGGCTTTGTACCTGTTTTTGTGTTAACCTTTTGCTTACGGCTGGTACAACATGTGGACCACATGTGATGGTACAACATGGAACACCGTAAGCAAAGGGTTAAGTAAGAAATATACAGTGAAAGAATATAGAATAAATCCTTTAAGAGAATTGATACTTGACAGGATTGGTTTACTCGAAATAGAATGGGAAGAACAGTTGCTAGTGTAAACAAATACCACGTTTCAACAACCAATTAGGATCGAGATACCCATACTACCTCACTTGCAGGTATCCCTTTGAGATATATACAGTGAAAAAATAAATAAATAAGCATAACATTCTGAATAACTTAAGATTCAGCGATCAGATCTTTAAGTAATAGGACTCAATCTTAATGGTTTAAATGGGTGACCTCAAATATGCTGACCAGTTAGTGCAGACAATATCAAGCTAAGAAATCAGATACCAAAACGTATTTTCTCTGAACAAACATAGATTGATTAGGATTCCTTACTCAAAAATATATAGCCAGTATATGGCCCCAATTACTTGGTCTGGAGATCTGTCTTAAGCTTGGAAATCTTAAATTCAATTTTACTTTTTTTTTGTATTTCGCCATATCTCTAGAACTCTTTAAACAAATTAAAAAAAAAATTGCACAACTTTAAAATTTGTTTATTCAAAGATAATTCCATGCAAAATATATAATTTTAGTAAATATTTATTATTTTTTAGAATTTTATTTATTAATAGTTGAAAATATTTTGAATTGTTAAGGTATACAGTGTTTTACATCATTTTAAAGACTGAAATTTTAAATGGCACACTACAGAAGTTCAGCAAAATCTTTTGAAATGTTCTTGAAAAATCAAATTGTTTAAGTGAATCCAAATCTTTTTACACGTAAGTATAAAATTCTGTAAAAATAATTTTATACAAAAAATAATTTTGAATAAATTAAATAAAGTCGTACATTTAAAACTCGATTTATCAAGGACTATAATGTTACATTCCTTAATATTATGTGAAAATTTTTAAACTATGAAATTAAATTTTTTTTTACTATAATTAAGTAAAATAAAAAATATTAAAAAATTTGTCTTAAATGAATTTTATAATTTTGTGCAAAAAATTTTCAATAAAATTATTCTCGAGATATGGCAAAATACGCAAAAAGAGAAATTAACATTAAGGTTCAAACATTGGACCACTCTTCTAACCAAACTATTAAGACCCTATTTTTTCTCAGATTGTGGCTATACTTTTGGGATAAGGAATCAAAATCAGCCGAAAAGTAATTCAGAAAAAGTGTGTTTTTATGTCTGATTTCGTAACTTAAAATATCGTCTGCATATTATAAAATTTGCATATTTGAGGACATCCTTTTGAACCATTAATATTGAGTTCTAATAATTGAAGATCTAATCACTAGATCTAAAGTTATTCAGTGTTCTATTTTCTTTTCTGCACAGTATGTGAAAAATGCCTAAAAAAATTAATCAATAGATTCATTTTTATAGTTTCTCATATGATGATCATTTAGACCTTTTGATCTATTATTTTTAAAATTGTACACCAACACAGTCTGTATTTTGTAATACTCTTTTATAATATATTAACTGGGAAAAATAGAAGAATTGCATTCAGTTAAAAGCAATAACAAATTTATTATACAAAGTGTTGTATAAAATAATTGTTGACATAAAATAGCAAATATGAGTTAAAGACTAGAATACAAAAAATGGTATAACACATGTTAATAAGCATATAAAAACATCTAACATACTAATCATCATACAATTAGTGAAAATTGATAATATATGTTTAAGTCTATTAAATTGATAATGAAATGTAAAGTATGAGTTATATTAACTAAGAGAAATAAAAAAGCATCTTCCGATCAAATTAAGTACACATGTATTTTCACACCTTTTGTAACATATTAAAAAATTGTTAAGCTGCCAATCAGCTGAACATTCACAACAATAATAAATATTACACAAATCCTAATTAAAAATAAGTTACTTGCAGATTAATTTTAACATCTTAATTTATATACACTTTTATATGTTATTACAATTTTATATGTTTGTTAAAAACGCAAAAATAAAGATAATTTCTAAGGATTTTTTTTTTTTAAATTCTTATGCTTGTTTTATAAAGCAACTGATGACAGAAGCCAGATTAAAAAAAGCTTCCAATTTTTGTTAAGTTACCAAATTAGTATACAATCAAAATGTTAATTAAGTGTAATACTCAAATTTTTGCCTACTAACAACTTGATATGCAAGAATATAAATTTATATTATTTTCAAGTGTAATAATCTTAATCTTATATAAAAAAAAATTTAGCTTTGTTTTCATAAAAACAAATGCATAAAATAGTTTGGAATAAAATTCGAACTAAATATATCGTAAAAAGATAATAATTAAATTTCTAGTAAATAAACAGTAAGTAATTTTTATGAAGAAGATTGAAATGTGCAATTTGAAATGCAATATTTCATTAATAAATATCATTACAGAGTCAAAAGGGAAGAAAATACTTTATGTTGGCACAATAATTAACTATGTAGATAAAAATTCGAATAACCTCTGTATTACGAGCTCCAAATTAACAAAGAAATTTTTTTTATGAATAGTTGGTTTCATGTTAAAAAAAAAACTTATATATGGAACCATAATTTCTAGAAAATTGAAGCTCTCAGTAATTCACAGTTTATTAAAATTGCATTCTAATCAAAAGGGTTTTGAATGCACCAAATTGGACTAAAATTGCTCGAAAATCAACAAGAAAGAAACACAATTACAATGTAAATCATTGATAGTTGAATACCTGCTGTTGCACACGTGTCTAGTGTACGTTTATATTCAAATGTAAAAAACAGAATGATGAGAGAAGAAACAAATAAAACACGGCAATCTACAGTTGAAAACAGAGTTTGCTGAGAAATTTCAAACTTTTGTGCAATAAGTGTTAGTGATACAGAATTTTGTGCCATGCATATTGGGACAAAATAAAAGTAATTCATTACAAAAAAAAAAATTCTCAAACGTTAATTCAATAAGTGTAAGTAAAAAACTGTGAAAAGGAAATTACCTTAAAAAACTTTTTAGTTTATTTTTGTACATGAAAGTTTATATTTTAGTTGACAATTTCGGTTAAATTTGTTCCGGTTAAAACTGACAGATTGTCGCAGTTCTTACATTTCCATCAAAAGTGACTGCACTGTAGTTTTTTAAAATATAGCATTGACAATAAAATGTTTATTATTTAAATATTAATTTATTTTATCACAGGGAGTAATTTAATAACTATAGCACAGGATATATACAAAAAATAAGCTTAAAAAAACTTTGTACTTAAAAATTGTACTAATCTACATATTTCTAAATAAGAACATGATTTCACAACCTTCAAATCTCAAGAGATTAAAAACAAACTTTCCTACATTTATAATCATCAAAAAAAGAAATTATCATTAGGTTCATTAGTTTATTTTTAAATATAGTTTAAATAAAATAGTCTTCAAAGACATTTTTTTTTAAAAATTCTTTTACAGACAAACATGATATCCTACGTGATTATTTAGAATAAAATAAGTAAATAATTGCTACTAATCCTGCAGAAGATAAGATTCTAGAAAAACCTAATATAATAAATAAGATTAGTGATTTTGTTTTATAACCATCGGTAAACAGCCTACCCAAATTTGAGTTTCAAGCTACCAATGTTCAACTCTGTAGCTTTGTAATAAGTTGAGAAAAATACAGTTGATAATATGCATATGAAAACAAACACCTTGCACAATAATACAAGAAATATCAATGTAATCAGATGTCAGACTTATTTTCTTGGCATATTTTGACATTTAAAAAAAAAAATTAAAATTTGCATTTAATACATAGAAAGTATAAAAATAAAACTTTAAATGAGAGACTAAAATATCCTTAAATATTTTATATCATGTGGTTAGAGTTAGGACACTTATGCAAACAAGCTATTTTGCTAGTTATGTGTTTTCTTTTAAATATAGGGCCACAGTATTTTTTTTAACTGCGGAAAACAATAACTATTAATAGATAACTGATTACAATGATTTAAAATTCTGATAAAAAGTTAAATTAGTAATAATTTATTTAGTATTCAATGTTTTATTTTAATAATAAGGAATCTCGATGTTTTTTCATCAGCTTACATGATGAAAATTCTAGAAATGCTAGGGAAAAGGACAAGCAATTATGATATTAAAATGTAATTGTTTCCACTGATATTACAGCAATACTGGCCAAACAATGTTTGGAATAGAAGAGTAGTTCCTAAAGTTTAGCTTTTCACCTGACTCAGAAAACAAGGGTCTTTAATGAAAATATTGTGATTGATTTTTAATCACAGAAGATTTTCATTGAAACTAATCAATAGCATTATATAATGTGAAAAATCACACACAATTTAAGAAACTATTTTTGATTTTTATGTTTAAAATGAAGACTTATGGTTATTTTCATGTAAACTCATATATATCACAAGTATATATAAATGCTTTGCATCAAAATCTGCAATTTTTTTTTATAAAGTATAAAATACATTAACAACTTTGTACTTTCAATAAAAACTTGTTAAACACTATTGTCAAAATAAAAACAAAAATTAAATAATAAATGAACTTAAACTTCTATAATTCTGAATGGAAAAGTTCATGTTTCTTTTGAAGGTGAGCAAACTTTTGGAGAGTGGCTTTTTCAAAACTTTCAGCAGTCGTAACTTGGGATGAGAGCTTTCTTTTATGTGACAGACCATTTAATATAGAATTCGCAAAATCTCTCTCTTTTTCACGCTGGTTTGCATCAAGAGTGTACCACATAGCCAGTGCACACCTCTTTCCTTTTTTAACAGCTTTTACACCATGTAGGTTTTCAGCACCAGCAGAAAACCCAACCATCAAGCCACATTTGGGTTTAAGTGCAGCCTATAATGATGAGATCATTTAATTAAATAATTACTCATCATTTACAATAATCATGTAACAATAATATGTCTGGTCTGCGACAGAGAGTTCGCTTTTAATGCTTTCAATTTTTGAAAAGTAAACAATCATTTGATGGTCACCTTCTTGAACAGTTTTCACTTAATTAATCTTTAATAATAATTCTTTTAACAATATTTTAAACAATTCTACTGAAAATCCAAACAACACTAAAAAAAAAGTTAAAATCTTAAAGAATAATAAAATTTAATTCGTGATTTTTAGAAGCTTAGGGAATATTCTTACGGCATCTAGTTTGATTGTTCTGCTTAAAATGCACTAATAAAAATCTTAATTTCTAAATGTATATTTCATATAAATATTTATTTTGATAAAAAAGAGTAACAAAAAAAAAATTTACTGTCAGAGTTGCATGAAAAAATTTTGTACGGAAAAAGTTAAAAAGTTTAAGTTTTCAAAACATTTTAATTCGACACAAAAATGTTTGCTTATAAAAAAAAAAAAAAAGGAATGGAATATCTCAACTTATCTCTTCAGATTAAAATTATTTTTAAACTGTATCATCAGATCATTTTGTAGCAAGATCCAAAAGCTCGAAGTCGGCGAACTAACTCAAACATAGACTAAGTACATCATTTTTTCCTTTTCATTTAAAAGAAATGTTATAAAATGAGAATTTAAATCGTTAAGCAATAGGAAATATATTGAAAATAAACAAGTTGCACAAAATGAAAGAAATGTTTCAAGCAATAATGCAAAAAATTATTTCTTCAGTTATACCTACTTTAATTATACAACAGGGCGCTATAGAATAGAAATATTTTGATAAACAGCATATTATGCTGTGCAATTAAAAAAAAAAAAAAAAACAACAAAAGTGCAACAATTTCATGAAGCATTTGCACTGTTTTATTCAATCGCACTGCAGTATTTCCTGCATAACATACTCTTTACAAACTGGTCTGAGATAAAAAAATAAAAAAAACTCATAATAAGATTTTTTAAAAAGTTTAAGAAAAGAAAAAAATATTTTGATAATGTTGAGCAGAAGTTACTGAAAATTCATTATACTATATAAAAAAAAATCAAATTGTTAAAATTTTGTTTATTTGAACACAAGTGAATGGGAGTTCAAGTTCACTTATTTTTATTTACACAGCTGATAGCCTTTCTTTACTCAGGACTTAACTTCCCTGGAGAAGAGAAAAATTGGTAGTAAAACAATTGGGTAGAGTAAAAATGTCTTACTATTATGACTGTTAAAACATAATGCCCTGACTCAGAAAAATGTAAATTATTATTTCAAATGGGAATTTATATGAATTGCTAGTAAGCAATGTCAGTTACAGATTTTACTCTCGATAACAAGTTATAAATTAGAATGTTTTTGCCACTAGTTTTTTCTCTGAGTAAATAACAGCCTTAGAATACTTATATTTTTGTAGCTAAAGGACTTGTAGATAAATTAAAATAGATATCGTAACTTAGAAGAAGGTGTTTACCTGGTAGAATAAGTGATATTTCATTATTTACACTGATTCTATTGCAGAGTTTACATTGAAAATTGGGTTACCAGTAAAATAAAATTTTCTTTTAAAAAAAATGTCGAATCGAACATTTTAATATGCGTACAATAAATACCTGTATAGTTTTCTTGTCTTTAGCAAAAACAAACTCACCACCTTCAAAGTCATCATTTAGATAAACAATAGAGCTGCAAAGAAACAAAGGATTACATACTTATGAAGCAAACAAAACAGAAATAAAAGTTTCCCTTTAAAAAAACTTAATCTCTCAATTCAGGGTACAAGTTAAGAACAATTTGATAATTATAACATTTTTTTAAATCAAGAACTGAAAAAAAAAAAAAAATGCAAACATCATTAAAATATTAAAAAAAAAAAATATGAAAGTAAACAATTTCTAAAGCAAAAATCCGAAATATCTCTATATTTTTTTTTAACCACTTTATTCCACAACTGAGAATAAGTCAATAATTATGTCAGTCAATCAGCCATAATGAAAATAAGTCAATATCTTTATTAAAATACACCTAAGGAAAATATAGATCATTAAAAAATTTAAAATAAATAATGCAATATGAATAAAAAAGTTCAGAACAAAAAAAATATAATAACAATTTTAGACATTTTCTATACTTACTTGCATGCTGGAAAAATAAAACATTAATAAATTAAAATACATTAAACAGTACAATGAAGTCTTTAAGCAGTTTAAAAAAAAATTTTTTTTTCATTGTTTTGTCCAAAAGTTTTGCCTGAAATTAAAATACAGTCCCCCCCCCCACCTTCTTAGAATTCATTTATAACAAATCAGCAAATTCATGTGATTATGAGAAAATTTTTATGTGATTATTTCAAATAATCACATAAAAATTTTGCTAATTTAACTTTTATAATTGAAATATTTTAAAAATTATTTATTGACACAATTAAAAATAATTCAAGGAGATCATAACCAGTGATTGTGCAAAAATGGGGAATGAAATACTAACCTGTAATCTCTCCATGTGTAGGCAGGTTTATCTTTGAGGCAATTGCCATTTGGCATCAAAACACAATTATCAGCATGAATAGGATGGCTCAGATCATCCCTGGACTCAGGGGAGTCTATTTTTAAGAAGGAAAAAAAAAAATATTTACACATTAGTCACATTTTTAATTTTAAAATGAGATCTACAGAGTCATGAGAGTGATATAAAAAAGTTAAATAATTGAATTTTCAAACACTTGGGTATTGTATTTGTTGTTCAGATTTATTCTGAACATGCTAATTAATCGATAGATTAAGTTATTTCCGTGTTAATTACGAAAAAAATACAGACCAGAAAATAAAGCGCCAAAAGTTAAGAAAGCCATGGAAATTTTTGGTCTTACAGTATTTTTTATTTTATTTATTTGCACTTCTTGCAGTATCTCTGGAATTAATAGTAAGACTTAGCCTTTCATCAATAACCTATCCTTTTAATAAAAATAATGAGTTTTCAAAACTTAATTTTCTAGGAAATCATTTTCTAATATAAATATATAGTTTAACGTAATGTTAAAATTTGTTCACCTAAAAGTTCAAACATGTTTGAATCATTTTTTAAATTTGATAATTAATAACAAATATTTTTTGATGAGAATTCTTCTTAGGCAAGAGAGAAAAATTTAAGTGAAGAATTTAGTGAAAAGAGGATTAAAGGGACATACTTGAAATTTTTTTAGATATTCTGAACTAAGATTTAGATATAAATATTCTCATCTAATAAGTTCAACTAAAAGTTGAACTTATTTTGCCCCCTTTTGAAGTTTTGCAAATTTCAGTATAAGAACGTATTAATTGACAGTCTCAGGTAATGTTTTCAGAACAAAGAATGATTCAAGGGTATTTTGCAATAAAAAGTTGAAGAGTTATCTTCAAAAATCTTTTTTAACAAAAAAAAAAGAAAAAAACAAAAGTGAAAAGTTTTATTAGAAAAACAAATATTTGAAGAACAGTTTGAATGAGTGTCAGGGCTTCATAAATGTCACAGTTAGATTTTGTGTTAAGTTAATTAGTCCTTTATTTAAATCTCTTCCTTTAATTTTTTTTAAAAACCTTTATTAACTTTTAATTTTATAATAGTTTGAGTTTGCCATATGCAAAATTTTTAAGTGATTTTTTTCAGAAAGAGATTCAGAGATTTTTTTTCTCTATTTAAATATATCGAATATATTTTTGTCTGGTAAAAATGTCACTTTTCTTTTTGAGCACAATCTTAACATTCTGTTCACCCATCATTGCACTTCCAGTTTTGAGCGATACCCCTTTATCCTCTCTGTTTGTTTTTTGCCGTCTTTTGGAAGATGATGTCATTGAAAGTATTTTACGACTTTGTTTTTTAGAAGATCGCCACTTGTAGGCATTAACTCTTTTTTTAGTCATTTATTTTTTTGGGAGTTTACATAGGCTTTTATAATCGTACGCTTTTCAAACTCTTTTTTCCCTTGAATTTTAGTTGGTTATCGCTTGTCAGGATTCTACCAAAGCAACGAATTGTTCTGAATATCGTAACACATTCATTCTCTGACTCACATTCTTGCTTTTTACATCAAGGGTACTTATTGCCTTTCTCTCACAAAGATGAGGACTTTAGTCCGTATCAAGGGAATTAATTATTTATTTTTACCGATTCTCAAAACCTTTATCTTTTTTGCAATTTCAATGTCCTTTATATCTACTTCTTTATACCTTTAAAATTTTCTTTAATGTTTAAGATCTCTTCAATTAAAGCTTTCTTTCTGTATTTATCTTCCTATCACAAATTAAATTTATCTCTGTCTTATATTCTTTATAAAGTATTACGTTTAAATGCAAACTTTTATAAAATTTCAACACCTACTCTTCTGTTATATATTTCTTGAAGGACTTCAGGCATTTGTTGAAATGCTTTCTAACTTCATGCTCGATTTCCTGTTTTGAGTGTTTTCACACAAATTTTGTCGGTACGTTATATAAAGAAATGAAATTATGGAAAATTGTGTTGAATCAAACATGTTTTTAATTTTTTATTTTGGTACATTCTTGTTTTTCAATGTCTCCTGTATGAGGTGAGTACATATTTTGTTTTGGAGCACACATTTTTTTAAAATTTTAAATGCTACGCTTGTATTTGGATATGAAAAGTTATTATCTTATTATCATAAATCTATCTTTTTTGTTTAATTTTTTTTGTGTCCACCTTCTTCCAAATTTGGTGATACCAATCTGTTCAATGTTAACCACACATAGTGTCACCATTGAACCTATTGGATTATTAATATTGCATGATGGTTTTCTTTTACCACTTTTTGTAAACAATCACATTCAACTTAATTTACTTACTTTGGATCCTATTTCTGGCCTTAATTTTGTTTGTTTAATATTTATGTTGAAACTTACAATTGTTTTTCTCCATTCAAAGAATGAATATTTAATGTCTTAATCCAATGTCTAAATACAATTTTTATCTATTCCAATATATATATATATATATATATATATATATATATATATATATATATATATATATATATATATATATATATATATATATATATATATATATATATATATATATATATATATATATATATATATATATAGTTGAACCTCTTTATCTCGAAATTTCTGAAATTCCCTATATTTACTGTCTAAAATCAATGTATTTTCCATGTTTCTGTCAAATTTTTTTTCTTCAAAACCTCCGTTTCTCGAATTTTTAATAATACAACACAAATGTCAAAACTTTCTTCATCAGTAGAACTGGTAGACAGAGATGAATTTCGTGAATCCACAGGAAGTAGGGATGGATAGGTAGGGGGTGTTTCTTGGAATTTTAATCACTATCCCTTCACTTCCTTAACTGAAAAGGAATACAATGATTCTGGCAGTAAGTGAGGAGTTAATGTGTAGTGACCATCAGGGGTTAGCTTTTTAACATAGATAAGAAAGCTATAGACAACAGTTGGTATGTAAACTTGTAGATGCCATCGATGAAACAAGTTAGACGCTAGCAGAATTACTGTTTTGCCTAGAGAAATGTGTCTCTAAAAACTATCCAAAACGGTTTTAAAAAGTTGGTTTTAGGAATAGCTGTGAAGATGATGAATAAGAGGATGAAGGCATCAGTAAGGAAGAAGAAAATCTTAACGCTGAAAAGGCAGTGCCAGATTTGCCAGAATGGAATGCAATAAAGTCTGGATTTAATGTTGACATTAATTTTGATTATTTTTACAAGTGGACAACTGCCTGGCAACAAGGGGAACACTGACAGATACTGCCAAAGGAATATCAGATGAAGAGGAAGAAGATGAAGATCATATTGATGAATCAAAAGTGAATGCAAAAGAAGTAGAAGAAGCTGTAGAATTCTTATAAACTATACTCTTGAATCCCAGGAAAATGTTAGCTATGAGGAATTTGCGATCTTTCTAACCTCAAAAGAATAATCGAAACAAATAAGGTTATACGTCAAACATCTTTGAAAAATTATTTTTACTGTTTAATGTATGTTAAAAAACTGTTATATAAATAGATGTATGTGGTATAATTAATTTAAAGAAATGTCTATATTTTTCTACTAAAAACAATTAAAGCACTTTTAATAGAATTTCTTAATTAAATGCAATTTTTTAAAGTACCTGTATAACTCGAAACCTCTTTATCTCGAATTTTTCCCCTTTCCCGTGAGATTCGAGATAAACAGGTTCGACTGTATATATATATATATATATATATATATAGAGAGAGAGAGAGAGAGAGAGAGACAGAGAGATAATATTATTATTGAAGTTCTCACCAATATAATTTCCCAAACCATTTAAGTTCTAAAATAGTTTTTTTTACCTCAATCATCCAAATTATAAACAATTTTCAATTTACAACAATAATTTACATCATTACATTGCATCATTTTTATTATGTAACAATAAATTTTGCCAATTAAAGTTTGATGACAAGAAATAGATGCAAAGCATAATTGTCATTTTTTATAGCTAACATAAAAACTTTAAAGTTCATTATCACAAATTCACTTTTATGACACTATTATTCACTTATTGATTAGATATATATCATTCACTCAGCTCTTACATTGAATCAATGAGTTCAAAAACCGGTTATCTCCACCAAAAGTAATTTTACAAAGGAGACAAAAAACTGAATAGTTAAGTAGCTGCTTGATATATAGAGCATTTTTTTTTTCCATATTAAAAATTGCTGGTTACAAAATAATCTATTTCAATTACGCAATAACATTTTATTTTTTAATTAAAAAAAATAATTAGAGCTTGGAGATGGCCCGTTTTCATACAAACCCTTAAAACGAATACTATACATCATTTTTTAAAGGTGTAAACATTAATGATTCCTTCTTTGGAAATGAAATAAAGACTTTAAGTCTTAGACTACATATGCATGAATAATTGTGTTGAAATCTTCTTCTGGATATGATTATCCAAAAGATCTAGATTGTGACAATCCCTGTATGTGCTTCCTTATACAGATATTTGATTTTATTATTTATTTTATTTTTTGTTATTTTTACTTGTGATTTTCCCCTGCATATCCTTTCAGATTGCATTCTCTGTTCTTTGTTATGAATTCTGAGCTCAACTTAATTCCAAACTCCCATGATTTCTGTGCATTAACTTTACCATTTTTGTTTTAATTGGCTCATAGTTACTTTTACTACCCCCCTTCTTTTCCTGCATATACCTATTAAGAAACTACAATTCGAACCACACGTGAAGCAAAAAAAGCATTGTCAAAATAAAAAGCCGAAACTAAATAATTAATTGTTGGGTTATGCAGAGTCATACGCAATGCAGCCACCTGGTGCTATATTCCAAGTTTTTTTCCAAGAACAGGTCATTTCCGAGATATGGCCTGCTTTCAAACTAAATTGAGATTTCACAGCACAAAATGTTCTATACAAGGTAAGAAGACACGAATTTTTTATATCCTATGCATCTGCGTCGGCTATACTTAAAAATGCAAGAATCACAATTTTGAAACAAAGTGGAGATGACTGGTATTTTGACTCATCGATTCGAATTGGATTGATATAGCTGGAAATAATTCAAAATTGAAATAAGTAAAATTGAGAAGCCCAAAATTTGGATCATTTCCCTAAATACACTTTTTAGATTGAGCCTGTCCTTGAAATGCATAAAATTAATGATTTAAATTTATTAAAAAAAGCATGTTTATACAAAAATTATTTTTTTTGTGCTTAGTTTGTACCTCATATTAGAAGTTTGTGCAATTTAGATGTTTTTTAATCAAGATATTTCAGACATTTTAAAGGTATACTGAAATAAATAAAATTAAGGAGCCGAAAATTGGGATCGTTCTACAGAATAAACTTTTTAGATTGAGTCTGTTCTTGAAATTTATAAGATTAATAATTTAAATTTATAAAATAAAGCATGTTTATACAGAAAATTATATTTTTGTGCTTAGCTTGTACCTCATATTAGAAGTTTGTGAAAAAAAAAAATTCTTTGAATAAAAAAAAGAAAAGTAAAAATTCTATAACAGATAAGAAGTAATTAAAATTTGCAGTAATTAAAAATTGAGCAAAATTCTTGCAATGTTAAGTTTAACAACCATTCAAATAATAATAAAGTAACACTCTTAATAAAAAGCAAAATACCTAAATAAGAATGAAAATATATCACATACCAGGTAAAGCAGTTCTGCACACAAGATGAGTATATGCAAAAAATAGCTCAGATTCCAATTTAAAATACTTCTCAACTGCAAGACGAGCTTTTTCACTTATATTTAAGTATAACTCAGCAGCTTCTGGATTTAAAACACCTCTATTAGCTAGCTACACAGCATAGGAAAAATACACAAGTGTAATGATGAATAATTATTATCAATTAAAATATTCAAAATACCAATTTAACTAATCAACACATTTTTAGAAACATAATTAAAACAAAATTATGATTCAGGAAGTTGCTCTATATAATAACGCACAGTAGAAAATTAATTTAAATAATTTTATGGTGATTAATTTCATGTGCATTTTCTGAATTACATTAAAAGTGAAATTGCAATAAAACTAGCACAATTTACTATAGATGACAATAAATCTGCAATGTAACGGATTTGTTAAAGAAACAATTCACTATGGAAATAAGGAGATAATAACGTAACCAAAATATACAAAAATCCAGGTTGATAATACTTTAGTAAATTTTGTTTTTGATAACTTATTTATTTATTTTTGTGTTGAGGCTAGAATGTCTAATATGACAATATATAATGAAATCTAAAAACATTACTTAAAATTAATTAACACAATCAATTTGAAATTTATTAATTTGACTTTTATTATAATAAAAAGAAAATTTCTATCACTTTAAATGTTCTTAAATTTAATTATTTTTAGTTTATTAAAATAAAATTTAAATTAAAAGTCAACAAAACACAAGATTAAGTAAATAAAGTTTAAAACATTCCAAAACTTAGTTCTACAACTGTAACACATTTCAAACAATGTTTCAAACTAAAACAGAATGTGAAGAAAGTCTACAAAACTTTTTCAAAGTTGCATCCCACTCTTACAAATTTTCGCAAAAAAAATACCATTTTACCTTTTAACAAAAGCTACAGTGTGACAAAAAAAAAAAAAAAAAAAAAAAACAGGAATATAAAGGGGGGAGGGTTGCTCTTTGACCTTATTTTGTATAATATTTAAAAAAAAAAAAAAAAAAAAAGGTTTATTTTGTTTGCAAGGCAATAAGGAATGTGCCAAAACAAACCACTGTTAGTTCTGCTACTAGGGTTCGAGGTAAGAATGACCCAATGGGAATATCTTGCAAACAGGCGATATTAGAATAATATCCCACCTAAAATTCTTAAAGAAATGTTTGAGAATTGCATTATTTTGACACAGCATATTATTAAAGGCTTTTTTTATCACATTATTACATATTTTTACCAGTTGAGAAATGAGCATATTTATTATGAATAAAAAATGTAAAACATTTCCAATTAAATATCAAACAAAGTTTAAAGTTGAAGATTGTGCAGTTTTTCTTCTATTAATGTAGAAAAAAATTTTTTTTTATCGAGTTAAAAAAATAAACTTACTGTTGCTGCTCTTGTCACTGTCAAACCTTCAAACATTTCAAATTCTGTATGAGGAGACTGTTTTCCATTATAACCATCACCATAAACTCCCCCATCCTGGGAAAAACATGTGTATCATTTTTTGTACAGGGATAAACATGTGATCAACAAACTCTTAAATAAAACACAGGTTTAATCCAATTATTTAACGTCATAAACTGTTCAGTTGTAACTTCATTTTTTTTTTTTTGAAGTAGACTCCTTGAAATTTACTTTTTGAAAAGAGATGACAAAATAAAGATAAATTTTATGTATGAACTATAATAAAATAAATTTTGTTAGACCTTATAGTGGTATTTTTATTATATTTAAACTTTTTAAAAATAAATCAATATGCACATCGTTTCGCAGAAGTCTACACATTTAATCATCAGACAATATAGAGAGCAGTGACATAGCTAGTGGTGGGCCTCTGGGAGTTATAGGGGGGAGCTAAATTCATAAAAAATAATTAATAATATGCTCTAGAGTAAAATATTTTTATATTTTAAATAATCCTTGTTTCATTTGCTGATTGTGGGCCCCATAACTTCTCCAAAATTTTATTTGCTTTACCTAAAAATTGAACAAGATGTCTATTAATATCGTAGTTTGTTTTACACACAGGTTATTATTATTATTTTTTAAAAAATTAACAATATGTTGAATGAAAAATAGTTATTATTCAATAAAAAACAATAAATGCAATCAAATCTATTTTTTATAGAAACTGCATCAGTAACATACACTTTTAAATTTTAAACTGAATCAAATGACAATTTATGAAGATATTTAATCATTATCATGCAAAATTAAATACCTAATTCAAAGTAAAAATTAAAAAAAATAAATAAATAAAATTGGTCCACATAAGTATTTACCTCATTTAGAACTTTACTTCTGAAAAGCCACTTAGGTTCTACACCATACGGAAAGAGGCGCAAAAAAAAAAGTTTGTCCCCTGGCTCTGTAAAATCTAGCTATGCCTCTGGTAGAGACTGATTTTAAAACTACAAGAACTGCTAATTTAAGAGCTAGATCAGCTTGGAAAAACTAATCTAGTTTAACCAAAAGTATGAAGTAAGTTACTAAGCTGATGATACCAACAAAAATTGAATAAATTCCACCTTCAAAGTCTTGGTATCGAATTCATTTTGGAGATACTTTGAAAGTGTTTCTTAAAAGCATTCTGATGTCTTCTATGTTATTTAATGAAAAAAAAAAACTTTTTAAGGACAAATCCTCCTTTAACTGAGTGCAAAAATTAAAGTTAAATTAAATTAAATTTAAACAATAAATATAAAAAGAGGCATAAATAAATCCCACTTTCTCTCTCTCCAACAAACACTGTATAACAGTAATAAAAAAACAACTACGTTTTAGGCAAAATTCCATGTAATGCATAAAAATAACACAAATCCTAATTACCATAGCCAAATCCATTAAATGCTGGCACTCTTTCTGTGTGGCTAATCCTGAGAAAGCAACTCTGTTAGTTCCTTTAAGATCTTTCTCATTCATGATAGGTGAAATTTTTGATTCCTTCAGCCAATGATTAATTTCAGATTGTGATAATTTTTCTGTTGCTTTACCCAATGAAGGTTTGTTGAAACTGGACACTGCAGAGGAAGATGATTTAGGAGGTGGAGTTAAAATCTGAGATGAATCCTATAGTTAAATACCAATAAATTTAAACATTGTTTTTAACAAATAAATTTAATAAATAGTCCAAACTGGATCTTGAGGAAAGCCCAATCTTTGTGTTATCTAGTCATTTAAAGTAAATCTTAAAAAATAAAAATGTTTCTTCATTGAATGTTAAAACAAGTTGTTGATAAATTATAAGTAGGAATTTTCTTAAATTCATGAAACAATAAGAAACCTTTAAAGCCTCTTATGCCAAATGAATGTGAATTTGTTGTCAGGATTATTTATCACTGAGAATATAATAAATCAACATTACAGAAAATAATTTAACAGAAAAATTTCATAGAGTAAGTATCTTTTTGTAGTATAAGTTTTTAACAATATAACTTAGACAAAACTGTCAAATTATTTATTGTTAAGAGAATGAAGGAAAATCTATTTAATTTTTTAATCATAATAAAAAGTCATTGCAAGTAACACAAACATAGGGTATACTAATTTAAAACTGCACTTTGTCAGTGACAAAAAAGCAACTAGGAAGAATATGTTTATCAAAATGTTAAAAAATTTTTTTTATAATTTTTGTTTTTTAGATTGTGTAAATTTACCTATCATTAAAATAAAGCCATCATTCTTCCAACAAGAATAGCTGCATTTTTTAACAAAATTTCATGTTTGTAGTAATAGATATTTGGAAAAAAGAAATTACAAACCAGTCTTTAAGTTTAAAAATAATAATGAAAAAAATAAATCATTGTTGATGATTTTTTCTTTCTTTTCAAATTTAACAAATATTATTGAAGAAACACAAATAACTAAAAACACTATATTTCAAATTACAACTTAAACCCTTTGTTTTGAAAATCATAAAAACTTTTCATGATTGCACAACATAAAACACTTTTTACAAGTATATTAATTTGATATACAAAAAAAAGAGCCCATTGTACAGCTCTAGTGTGACACAAATGAAGTACTGTTACTACTACTACTACAAAATACACTAGTATTTAATATATTTCACCTACACATTTTTTATAACTACCCAATAATTACTGTAATGATATATGTTCCCATTCATAAAAAGTGCATGAATTATGATTATAGAGTAAGAATTTCTGTCAAAACAATGAGAAAATTATGAATAAAGTTGATCTAACAATGTGTCTCGCTGATTTACACTAAATTAAAGTATTTTAAAGTCAAAAACAATGCACACTTTTTAAAAGTAGAAAATAGATTAGTACCTGAGATGTACTGCCATCAAACTGAAAAGCCTTTTCAATAGCTTTTAGCAGATCTTTTTCCCTTGTACTTTGTTCATGAAATTCTATGGCTTCCTATTAATATAATTTTGTAGAAATGTTGAAAAAAAAAATCTAGAATATCAAATATATTTGATCATAAATAACTTAATAAGATTTCCTTGAAGGTAATGATGCTCATAAGTAAACAGATCAGAGATTTCAGTAAATTATGTAAAAATTCTACATTCATTTGTAAAATTTTTATTCATGTAAATGATTAGTTAAAGCTAAATTTTTGAATTTTACTAATGTGCAGCAAATATTGATTTTTAAAAAAAAATATTCAAGTAAATATGTTTCCTATTATAAACAACCAATAAAAGAATTAATGAATTTAGGAAGATTTGGTGTTTAATAAAAATTTATCTTGATGTTCATTCATCAAAATGACAGGAATATAGGCATTTGGGTTATTTTATAGAAATCAGATAATGTCATAAATATTATTGGAACTAGCTTTTATGAGAATAACCTCTTGGTTTCAATATCAAGTAACATTAGATAACAATTTTGCTTAGCATAATACAAAAAAAAGCAATTATTTGTGAATGTAACGAACCTAATGTTTATATACAAAAATGAGATTGTGTGTATTTTTAAGTGTCAAAGATTATTCATAAAAAATTTTGTAACCTTACACGAAAGATATGCAAGAGTCAAAGTTAATTTTATATTTTCTCAAATTAGCAATAAACAATGATGTAAAATATAAGATAATTATTCATTTTAGAGATTATATGTTTAAGACTTACAGCAAGAGTGTTAAGTCAATTTTCTTTGATATTTCCACTTGCCAATTTATTTTATATTTCTTTTTTAAATTTTTCACCCAAACAAATTTTTTCTAAAGAGTAATGAAAAATTTGTAAAAGATTATAACAAATTTATTTACGTTTTAAGATAGTATTACTGCAAAATTTTTTTTTTAAACAAATAAGAGATATGAAAAGTTTAAGCTGTTCAATGACAAATAAAATGTAAGAAATTACTTTTCTAGGGGCAAACCACTCTTCTGATACGCCAGGCAATTTTGAATAATATTCTTTATTAGAAATCATTGTGCTGTCTTCTGGGTGTAAAAACAGATAGGATGCCACAGCTGAACAAGCTTCTTTTTGTTTGTTTGCTGGAAGCAGTAAAAATTAATCAATTAGAAAGTTAAGGAACAGTAATTGATGTTTACAAACTAACAAAACAAATTAAAATAATTTTAAAATATCCTATTAAGGCTGTTGTATAAAAAGACACCCTATTATGTCATTGAACATTTTCAGCAGTTATAAATTATTTCAGTTCAGTAGGCTGCTGTAAATTGCATATGATAGAGAACTAACTTTGTCACATTTCTAATGGAAAATATGATTTTGAACTATTAAGATTATAAGTATTGAAAAAATTAAAAGAAGTAATCCACAGAATTAACATAAATAAGGTTAGTTATCACTTAAGCATAACAGAATACTGTAGCAGCCAGATTTAAATGTGACTACAAAACAGTAATACAAATAAAAAAAATTTTAAAAAGTTTAATTAAGTAATTAAACAAATCAGAAAGAAAGGAATTTAAATGATACATAACTGACCTAAACATAAAACAAAGAGAAGATGTGCTAAAAACTAGGGTATAACAAATCACAAATATTATTTAATTGAAAGAGATTAAAACAAAGACAAAGATTATCTTTCCTATTTCTAACATTGAAAAATAGCTTAGCTAGGTAATATCCAAGCTTTAAAACAAATGTCCTATATTTATTGATACAGAGCAATTTAAAAGAAATGTCTCAAAAAAACAATGACCAATTAAATATGAAAAAAAATGAAACACAAGTCATGTTTTATTTTATTATCCTTAAAATAAATAAAAAATCATGCCCAACTTGATTTTAATACAAATCTTGCAAATTTTACAAACAATTTTTAATACTAACTATTAGGATTCCTGATTTAATGAGATTGTCAGTTTAATAAGGATATTATTTGGTTTAATGTTAAAAGCCATTATTTTTTGCTCTTTCCATTGCTATAAAATAAATAATAAATAGTGGAAAAAATCAACACATCATTAAGTTTATAAATTTAAAATTTGTTTTGATTCCAATAATTTTTTACTTAATACTTTAGTTTTCTTTTTGTTATTGTATGAGCCATCAGTTAAAATATTTGTAAGTTTTTTTTTCTTTGTTTGATTTTGCAAATGAAAAAAGAACAATGACATTAGCAAAATCTAATTCCTTCAAAAGGAACCAAATATGCTTATTTGAAGGGAAATAAAGCTAACCAAAGAAATTAATTAAACCAAATATGAATTTCACTTGATATGAGCAATAAAATTAATTGCATGAATATTGCACAAATGATGTTTTCTATTAAGGGATAAGTGCCACAATTTGTCTTGCATAATACAACAATGATTATATTCAAATTAATCCAAAATCATTGGTATGAGATATGAGCTACAACCCAAATGAGAGAAAAGTGAGTATTTTTTTTATTTAAAAGCCAAAATTATAATTTTTTTAAAATAAAAACTCTCGTTTTAAAAAACACTATTTAAATCTAACTTACTTTTATGATAACTGAATTGTAAATAGTGATAATGACTAGCAAACAAATCTTCAAGTTTTTGTCCATACATATATGCCATCTTCTCCGGACAATGTAATTTACAGCGTAAGCTATAAGTAAACTGATCTAAGAAAGAAAAATATGTTTTAATATTTCAATAAAACCAATCATCAATAATAAATCACCAATCACAAAATAATAAAGCATGAAGAATTTTTAAAACACATAGTTACATTAAGAATTATGAATTGAAAAATTTTTTTTTATTAATTTATTTTGATTTTTGTAAAAAAAAAGAAGGGAAAAAAAAGAGATAAAATTAAAGATACTATCAGTAAATCTATCAATAATAAAATACTATACTATCAATAAATAATTTTTTTATCATTTATTATTTTTTTATCCTTAAGAAATGTGTGGATGGTTGAGTAAATGCAAACGAAAAGAAGCTTCCTAAAACTGGGAGAAATTTAGAAACTTCCGGTGTATCCCTCTCCTTATGTAATGCTTACGAGCTGATGTGTGAACAGGAATTCTAGGAAGTTTTATTATTGAGATTTGTGAGATTTATAAAAGTTTTCTGTAATTTATAAATTCTATCAGGTTGTGAGCCTAAAACAAATGTAACGAGAATTAATATCACAAAATAAATCAAGTGTAAGGTTTGTAATGTTTTGAATGTTATCCCTTATTTGGGCATATCTGTGTAAATTAGCACTATTTGTTATATTTTAGGTAGAATCATAACCAGGGCTAAAGAGAATAGAAGGGCTGGTTCACTCCTTTGAAGAAACTCTCCCCGCGCCAATCCTCCGATTTTCTCTAGTGACGCCACTTTGGCGCAAAGCTCGTACTTCTACTTCAGGAACAGAGCGTTCGGCCTTACTAGCTCTAACTAATATTGGAGCATTTCTTTTTGTGACATATTCTAAGACATTTGTTGTTTTCTATAATGACTTTCCACATTTTTTGCAGTGAATTTACAAAAATTTAAAACTATTAACGAAATGCCAGTTTGCGCGATTGCAACTTGCAAATGATAGAAAAACAAAAGGAAAATAATATAAACAAAATAGAAAAACAAAAGGAAAATAAAAAACAAAAGGTCTGATAGAAAAACAAAAGGAAAAAATATAATTTTCCCTGTGTTCCCTAAAGTAAATGAACAACTATGTAATGAATGGATTCCGAAATGACACAGTTAATATAAAACAGCAGTACGTTTTTTCTATCGTTAAGAACTTTTATAAAAATTTGTTATCTAAATAGAAACCGCCTCGTTACTTCAAAAAGAAAGGCAGGTGAAAAAAATTAAAAAATGGATAGTCAAAGAAAATTAAAACGTAAGTAAAAAGTATAAATAAAATATATAGGGTATAGTTGAAATTCTCCTAATTTCATAACATATTTTTTAATGTACTTATTCTAAATATTTATGATTTTTTTAAAAAAATTATATTCTCTTAAATTTAAATATCTATAAATTATATCATCTTAAATTTAAATATCTATAAACAATTGTAAAATTTCTAATGTCATAATGAACCTAAATTATTATTTTGTTTCAATAATCAGCGTCTAAGGTTGAGGTTTCCTAATGATTAAGTATGAACAAATTGCTATTAACGGCATATTTCAAAATCAGGGATTCTAAATTTAACTAAACTTATTGTTATAAAAGAATATGTAGATAAAAAAGTGTCGATATATGCTTTCATTTTTCTTAATAATTAAAGTTAAAACTGAACTTTATAAAATAGAGTATTTATAGTGTCATTTTTGCCAACTAGTAAAATATTTTTATAAGTTTAAAATGGTATTTTTTTAATATAATGGCCAAGAAAGTTTTTACTATGTTTATGAACGGAAATAATGTGTTAATTACGTAAAGTTTGAAAGCTAATAGCCAGAAAAGGCTTACTTATTTTTACAAAGAGAATGATGCAAAGTTATCATAATATCTTTGCTTGCGATCTCCAAGATCTATGGACACAGTGACGTCATGAGGATGGAAATCGTAGCTTCAGCTCTAAGAGCAGAGTGAAGTAGCCCTTCTATTCTCTTTAGCCCTGATCATAACAAGCTTGAGGAGTTTGTCGAATTTATTTGTTGTTTGTTTTGATGAAAATTAGATTGAAAAAAACTGTTATATTGAAAAACCTACAAGCAAAATAACATTGGATGGTGTGATTTTTCAAGCTTTGGTATAAAAATTATTGGGAAGTAATAACTTAGAAGTCTTATGACAAATTTTAATTTCTCCTGCTACTTGCGCCTAGCTTTACACAATTAATCATCCATATTTAAAAAGAAATAGTAAGAAAGGAGAGATCAAGAGGAGCTTCAGTGCTATTTATAAAAATATTCAAATGAAATATATTTAAAAAATTACTTAAAACTGTAAATATAGAATGTTACAATGATAGTGTTCATTAAATTAATGTAATTTATATCTTATATTATATTAAAAATCAATATAATCAGATTTGTCGAAAGAAAAACCCTATAATGAGCAAATGTTTAAATAGATGTTTTTTTTTCTTTTAAAAAAAATGTTTTTTAAAACAAATGGCATTTTTTAAAAGATCTTATTGACCCCAAGTTGGATAGATAGTTTTAATTCTTACAGGAAACAAATTAAATGTCCTTGACCATGTGATCAAGCAACAGAATTTTTATTCAAATCTGATTAATTCTGAAATTTGAAATTTATTTGATTTTTTCTTTAATGACCAAACATTTAGACATTATTCCACCATCATATATATATTTATATGTGTGTGCTATTGGGTCCCTTTCATAATAATAACACATTAAAATTATCAGGATTTTAAAAATGATGTCGAAAGGACTGGAAAAAGTAATAAGTAACTGTAATAACTATAAAACGCGATAAAAAATTGATGTGGAATTAGTACGGAATCACAGCTTATCAAAGGCATTAAAAAGTGATTACCAAAATACAAAATTTACTAGACATAACATTGTATTAATTATATTGGAATCGGAAAAACCACAGGGAAATAGTCGGGGAGCCACAAACATCAGATGAAAGAATTATCGATAAAAGATGTGGATTTATGATAGTATCTATGAGAATTTAGCGCACGGGCGAATGTGTAAAAGAGTGACTCCCTAAATTTGAAATACATGCTTAGCATAATAAAATCGTATAAAAAATATATAAATATTAAAAAAAATATTGGAAATGGCAGAAAAGACATTCATCATTTTCTCTGGGATTGAACATGTCAAAAAGTGATAACTCTAATTCAAAATTAACGTGTCGTAATAACATATTAAAAATATCGGAAATTGAGAAAAAATATAAAAAGAATCAATAAAATAATAAATAACAGTGACTAAATAAAGAAAAAAATTTAATTAAAAAAAAAAAAAAAAAAAAAACAGAATTCTGGCAAAAGACTGAATAATCTCATCAAAAAATCTCATCCCTGATTATTACAGATATCAAATTTTAATATTTACAATCATATTTAACTACTGGTTAAAATTATTAAACAGTATACTTTTTTAGGAAAAAATCAGACAACTGAATTTTTATTTACTATATTAAGTCATAAATCAAACCTTACAATTAGAAAGAATCCTTAAAACATTTATCAATTTTGCTTAAGACAATATTTTGCTTAAGAGTGTACAAAAATAAATTTCAAGAAAATGATAAATGCATACTCGATAATGATATATACAATTCTTCACTTGATAATTCCATCATGGGTTTTTCACACTGCATGCGACAATCTTCTTCAGCCAAGAGATATTCTTTAAGAGAAAGTTCCATAACTTCAATAGAATCAGCATATTTACCATCAGTATAAAGTTGTGCACCTTTCAAAAAGAGATCCTAAAAAAATAAAATGAAGTCATTAATAAAAATAATGAATATTTTAAAGATTATTTATTTTAAACGTTACAAATATTTCATATTATATAAAAATTTAACCAATAAAAAATACTGTTTAGGTCCTGCAAAAAGGCATTTCTTTCAAAGATATCAAGAAGAAGTGCAGATAACTTATTCAAAAGGAGAACATAGAGATCAAGACAATTGGTAATTAATTTAGGCTCCTCGTTATACAGAGTATGCTAAAATTAAAATAAATAAATAAAAGTTACATAAAAATTAACAAATGTATAAAAGTAGCTTACTTTTTTCTTACACAAATTTAAACAACAGAAATCCAGCGATTTTTTGATTTGCAAAATGTTCATTTATTTCAAATAACATCTACTTTCCAATTAAGAGGCGTTTTCAAACCCTTCTGAAGAATATTGAAAGAAGTGGTTTAATTGCTTCTTTCCATATTGCGGTCAGATTCAATATTTTCACACAGACACAAGAGCAATAGTGTATAGATAATCTAGTAAACCAATCAACACCTTCATTCATCCATTGCAACCCCATTAGAAATGTGCTCTCGCTTGTTACCATAGCAGCAGACAGTCCCAGACTTTTAGTCTGGAGGAGTTTCCTCAAAGCCACACTATATGATGGCAGGGGCTTTAAGGTGACTTCTCAGATATTAAAAAAAAATTGGTATGAAAAATTTTCTCATTAAATCTGGGAGTTCCTTAAATTACAGCTCTTAATAAAATTTCAACTTTAATAACTCAGTTTAAGAAAATACAACAAGCTAATGAAACCCACCTGATAAGACTTTGGCTCCAGGTAAATAATTCGGTCTTCTTTTAAATCAGGCAAACCCATATAATACTGAAGATTAGTTTGCATTACTTCATGATGAGGGTTATGGATCAAAAAAGTATAGGCACATGATGCTGCTTTTTCAGGTTCTTCTATCTAAAATTTAAAAAATATCAATAAAAAAGTTAAAACTTTTTAAAACTATTTTCTTAGCAATATTGCAATGTACAATGCAAATTAGCAACTTTGGAACTGAATGTGAAAAAATTTGAGAAAGATATTCAAAATTTAATAGTTGTGATTTGATGAAGTTATTTAGAGATTAAAAAAAAAATTTAAAAAAAAATTGAATTGAAATGATTTAAAGACACAAGAGCTAGAATAAGCTATACAATGCAAAAAGGAGAAAGAAAAAAAAAAGAATATTGCAGTGATAAAAGAATGTTATAAACTAACTTTGAAAAAAAAAAAATGAATAAAGACAATTAAAGTACCTAGAGGTCTCTAAGCAAAAAAATGCCCCAAACTGCAATGCTAAACAATTAAAGTTTTTACAGAACAATTTAAGTTTAGAGCTGAAATAGTTACATACACATTCTTATGGAATAATTTAATCCAAATCAGGATGAACCTTTTAAATGCTGTTAATAGTTATTGCATCATACACATAATTTGTTTAATTAAGGGGCACTTTTCTTGCATTTCATTTACTATTTAAATAGTGAGGTTGTTTATTTTTGATAATTCACTTTCACAATTTGTAATGAAGTCATATTGCAAAACTTTAAACAAAAGTCTCTTTTTAGACTTCAAAGTCAGGATAATTTTGTTAGGCTAGAGGAGGTAATAATGTGGTTATTTTTAAATTGAATTTAAATATTTAATCAAGCTGATCTATCTCATTAACATTAAGGGGTACAAATTAATGTTAATTTTACTTTTTCGTTCTCCTGACTAAACCATTGAGATCATATTTCCCAGATTATGGCTACCACCTGTATTTTGAGGATCAGAAATCCAAATCCATCGAAAAAAGATATATTTATTCAGAAAAAGTACATTTTTTAGTCTTATTTCGTAACTTAAATCATTGTTTGCACTCTAACTATTCCAGATTACCCATTTAAATCATTAAGAATGAGCCCTAGAACACCAGATCAAAGGTTATTAAGGGTGGCTCATTTCTTATTTTGCGGACTGTACACATGAGCATCAAGATAAAATATTGAGAATCAAAAAGAATTTCACAAGTTGAGATCACACAATTATTGGCAACCACTTTAGTTTTACTTAAGCGAAAAAATCTGTCTAAATTTTGACTTAAAGAGTTAAACAACAAAAACATTCATACAATAAAAAACAAACACTGAGAGAAAAAGACATCCATGCCCAGAGTGGGATCCAAACAAGGCACCCTGACTTCCGGGCAATTACATGTTTTAAATGCAAATCCTGAAAAACATCGATATTGGGGAAATATCTTTATGCTAACAAATTTTACAAAAAAAAGTTTGCAATAGAAATTTTTTATAATGTTGCTACATTTTAAACTAAAAGCTAAGGTCTAAGTGAGACTTTCTTATTTTTAACATGCTTTAAATAAGAATGTTTAAAATTTATAGTTAACCCAATGACCATGAAAAATTTATAGTTTTAATGATGAAATGTACATTTATTATAAAAAAAAAAATTTATAAATTTTTGAAGTTTACTTTAGATTTATAATTTTTGGACTCTTGTTTACATAATTAAAAATTTTAATCAAGGCTGTTTTGCAAATTAAAAATTTTGTAGAATCCAGTCTGAAACCTTAAAAGTTACTAATGCTATGAATTTAGAAAAGAAGTTTTTAGTTTCTTAGTTATTAGAAGAAGCTAGAAGTTTTTGGTATTATATTGCTAATATTTTTTAATGCAATTTTACTATCCTTAACTAATTTCTTTAATGAATCAAAAACAATTGAGAAAAAAATTCATGATTCCTGTATTTCTTCAATTTTTGTATAATTTTAGAAGAGAGTAAAATATCTGTTTTTCAAATACCATAATGATACATAAAACAACACAAATTAGTTAAAGTATCTTGAATTTAATGGAACCTCTTTTTTGTAGCACAGCAAAATAGAGTAGGGTGACCCGGGGTAATTCATGATCACTCTGTTTCTGGGGTATAAATAATGATCACCTAAGTTTTATTTTAAAAAAGTTATTTTTTTTAAAATTTGAGACATGGACAAGAATGCTTGTACACTTTACTAAAGTATAACTACATTTACTTAATAATAGTTTTTTGTTTAACAAAATAAGTATCTTTTAAACTGCTTTCTGTATTTTCCATTTCAAAGATGGGTTTCAAAATGTGCACATTTCTACAAAGATCCCCTCCTTCTCTTAATAATAAATATTATGAGTTACTCCCTTTTTCTTTGATATAAAAATAGAGTAAGCCTTTGTTTAATTGTTTCACATCTACTGTAAACATTATTATTGATTATAGGAAACTATATCAAATGTTGCCCTCTACAGATGGGGTATTTATTGATCACTGGGGTAATTCATGATCATTGTCATTTCTTCTTATAAATAGTATAAAAAATAGCTAATAAATCGCTAATTGTCTTTTCTTAAATAACAGTTCATATTTATAAGTCGAACAACTATAAAATATATCTTATCTGTAATCACAAATTTTTTTTTAACTCTATACAAGACAAATGTGTTCTGATTTGCACCTTTTCTGGTTTGTCTTACCTTGCTTCTATCTTAATTTTATGTTTGTACATTGTTAGAATAATTTTTAAGTTTAAAAATTAACCTAAAATAGAATTGGTGAGAAATTGGCCTAAAAAGGATACTAAGCTTCTAGAAAGCAAAATCAGTGAATTTCTTTTAATGATTGAAAATGAAAATTTCAGTATGAGAGCTGTTGACATACCTTACTTAACTAAACTTTACACTCTCACTTAAAAGTAACCCATGTGGGAACTCTTTCTTATATTCCAGCAGAACATGAGAATAAGTTGGCTGCTTGCCTAAAATGTATGGCACAATGCAAAGATTTTTGGAAAATTTAAAGTGTTAATCTTTATTCTTGCTTTTAAATAAATCGTTTTATTAGCTGCTTAAACATATCTTTTTGGTTTATTTGTTTGATCTTGATGTCTTATTTGTTAATTACCATTGTTTAATTATTTTGAAACAGCCCCTTTACTATAAAAACTGGTGATCAGTAATTACCCCAGAAATGATCAAGAGAATGGATAATTCCTGATCGCTAAAAATTTAAAATCTCTTAAATTCAAATTAGATTTTCAAACAAAAGAAGGTAGCATAAGACTCATTTCATAAACCCTCAAACTTCCAGGAAATATTAAAATTCTATCTTGAATAGTTTTTTCACAAAATAGATGTTTGCATTTTTTGATCAGGAATTACCCCAGGTCACCCTAATAAATGTAGTTCACTAACTTTGGAATTTAAAACCTTGCTAACACATGTTAAAGAGGTGGAGAATTCATTTTTAAATCGAGACAGTCTTTATAAAATATAAACACAAATGTTTGGAAGTCCTAGGTCTTATGGAACCGAAGTTTTCAAAGATTAGCAGAATCACATTAATAGACTATACAAAAAATACATGAAAGGAAAAACAAGCTTAAAACTTCTACTATACAGCTGAATTTTGTTGTCAAATTAAATAAGCGTGTTATTTCTTGTTGAATAGCAGTTACTATCCAAAATAAACAAATTAATCATAAGATAAACAGCATTTTAAACACACCTTAAAATAGCATAACTGTAAGTAATTGTAAGGCAATTTTTTTTCAAAGTTATCATCTATTTCTTTAGACGTTTTAGGGCGATTCAGGAAGTAAAACTTATGGCAAGTCATTAAACACAAAGCAATATCTGTTACTTTAGTTTGCAAACGCCATAGATCAGATGAACTTTCAGTTACATTGTAAAAAACGTTAGATCTTTCTTCGTGACATTTTTTTCTACATTTTAAAATAACACTATTATAGTAGAAATATTCTTCAAGCGCTTTTTCAAATAAGGTTACACAGTCAGTCCACCGGTTTTCAAGGTATGCTTCAACACCGATTTTGAATAACTGTTCGTAAGTCAATTTTACATTTCCAAGAGGAACGTCAGCATAGGAATAGTGTAATAAAAAGAAACTTGCTAACACAACATTCCATTTGCTAATCATTTCTCGACTTCAACATTAGTAATATTATAACGAAATTAAATTTTACAGCCTTTCCCACCTAAATTTATGTTGACATCCGTTTCGCATTAACTTTTGTTTAAGCAGAAAACCAGATGTTTCGATTTGTAAATAACATAAAAATAATATCCGTCTTTAATAAAGTATTTTTATTTTAAAAGGATTTGAAAATAAATTAAAAATTTATAAATCACTGTTCATTTAATTTTAGGAAGTATAAAATATTATTTTCGATTTAATTACAAAATTCTTTAGCAGACGAAAAAACAAACAAACATGGGAAACCGAAAGTGAGGCTGTTACTTTAACTTTCACTTCAACGCAGTAGCGACAGGTGATTTAGAATTGCAGTCGTTCTTAACTCAGTAAGTTAATTAAACTCTTAAAATTAAAAGGATTTATATATTAATGTAAATTCAGAAGTGTATGAATTATGTAGCATCGGTTCTTATTATTTAGAAGCAGTTGTTTGATTTTGGATTAGGAAAATATGCTTAACATGCTGGGACGTCAACTAGTGAATTTAAACATCTTTTTTTAAGATGAAACATTTTTGTATTTTTAATTTTATCTTATTTTAAACTAGCTAATTGCTTTATTTAATTAAAATGATATAATTATGAAAATATTTAGAATGCAAGCATTAGCTCAGTATTAATCATGGTTCTGAGGTTGAACATGTCAGAATCAAGGAGTATATATATTACATATATTATAAATTTTCAAAGCATAGAGATTATCTCCCTCATACTTGTATTAAGCGAAGATTAAGATAAGAATATGAAAGAAATCCCCTGTTGTAAATTCTACACTTATTTCCTCTAATTTAGCTTTGTATAATGCAAAATGTGAATATTTGCAACAATATATTTTTTCTCTTAAATTTTGCACCATTATTGAAACAATTAAAAAAAAAGTGCTTCTAAATTGTAGAAAAAAGTGCAGTTATCATGGCTATAGCATGGAGAACAATGAGTAATGCAGATTTTTTTTCTTCTTTTGACTGTGTAAATTAGAGATAGCTATTGTAACTGGGTAATTTTAAATTGCACTGAAATTAGATACCCATGGTAATAATAGATATTTCTAACTGTTAATTTTTTAAAAAATTTCTTTTCATCTTTTTTTTTTTTTTAAATCCTTTTCATACCCGTTTTTATTGTTAATTAATGATTGAATGTTTTTCATTTTATTGCACAGTTTAAAAACATCAGTATATTCAGTTAAAAATAGAAAAGAAAAAACACAGAAACAAATAACTTCTGGCAAACGTTTTTATTTTTATTGAATGGAAGTATAAATTTAACTAAAATTTTAAATTAAATTTCATTTTCATGTCCAATTTATATTTTTACTTTTTAGCTTCTTCAGAACATTGTTTTAACAGATTTTAACTCTCTATTCTTATTTAACTTTTCTTTTTTGCATTTGAAGTTGCTACTGAATTTCCATCAATTTATTGATTTTTTATTACAGGAATATTTATTATTTTAAAATTAATTTATTTTCATTTGTAAAACTATTATTATATTAAATGAATATAAAAACCATTAAAAACTCTAAACCCATTGAAAGTTTTAAAAAGATTCTTTTTGTATTTGTAACCTGTGCCAGAACAGGGGCTAAGTTTTGGTGATAACTGGGTAGTTGCACACAAGAAATAATGATAATATTTAAAATATTTCATAAAATATAGAAAACTTTAAGGGTAAAATTCATAACCACTTTGTGTATGCATATTAAATTTTTTACTTATCTGTTAAAGGGGGCCATCAGAATTTATTAATTTTTAAAAATTGATTAAGCAACACTGATGTCAATAAAAGTAAAGTGATTTTATATGGCTCTCTTTAACAGTTAAGTACCTTGTTTAAAAAAATAATTTCAAGAATAAGAACCTGGTTATTTTACTTTGTTCCTTAGAAATTTCAGATAGTGAATTATGTACCAATATAGAAAATATTCTTTTTTAAAAATAGGTTGAATAAATAATCCCAAGAAACTGAAGCGGTAAGATATTACTTGATTGGAAATTTCATACGCTTCAAAAATGAGCTTATAAAGTTTTCAATCTGGTAATAGGCTAGAATATTTTTTATTATTTATCTAATCATTTGGTAATCTTTTAGGCTACAATGGCTTTCTTAAAATACATGAAAGGTGCCATAGTTGGAAGTGAACAACCAAAATACGAAGTAATTTCAAAAACAGATGTAAGTATGATTAGTACATAGTCACACAATCAAAACTGAAATTTTACATATAGTCTATTACTTTACTATATTCATTTTCAGTTGTATTCTTCACACTTTTATGTTTTTTTATGTAATGAACTCTTATTTTTATCTTATTATTTATCTTTATCATTTTATATTTATCTTATTATTTATTATATTATTATTTATCATCTTATTATTTATCAGTAAAAAGTTGCAAACAGTTGTGCATTCTACACAGATGTTGATGCTTCATTAAAGTGAAGCATTAATTTCATATCTTATAATTTTAATCTAGGTTGGCAAGTTTTGGAAGCAGCAGTTTTTGACTATTTTTTCCATGGATGAAACCGACACATCAAATACCCAAGATACCCTTTTTATATAAAGCTATATATATTATTATGAATTTATTAAATAGCACTATTTTGGTAGTGTTTGAGATCATATATTATAATTTTTTATATTTTATATTTCAGCAAATAAAATTTTCTGAAATTACTAAGCTGCATGAATATACTTTTATTATATTCAAATACTATAGCTATATAACTTTCAATTTAGTCATAATTCTCATATGTAAAAAGACACATATTTTTAATTTCATATAAAATTATATTTGCTTACAAAAAGGTCAAAGTTTCTGTTTTTAATTTAATTTATAGTATAAAGAAAATTTATAAAATTATTCAGCAATTAAAATTTGATTTTCAATTTATTTTTTTATTAATGTCAAAATATTAAAATTAATTTCATATAGATAGAATTCATAAAAAAATTTATTTAATGTGAAATTAAATTACATTTAACTTAAGTTCTTTCAAAAAATTTTATTGAATCTATTAAAGATTTCTTTGAAAAGATGATAGTTCCTCAATGAAATTATGACTATAAACAACAGTTCTTTTTTCCTTTGCTTTTCTTAATTACTGCATAAATGTTGTGATAAAAATTGGAGAAGCCATTTGAGTAACAATAACTTCAAAATGACAATTTTTAATAAATTATTAAAAGATTTTTCAAATCTAAATTTTAATCAAATTTGCATTTTATAATCTGAAAATAATTAGTTAAAATTTAGTTTCAAAACTTCGCATTTCAGAATCTCTTTTCACAAAAAGCATTAGTAATTCAGTAATTGAACAAAATTTATTTTTTTGACTATAATTTCTCTTGATGAAGAAGGGGTGAACTTTCTGTTACTCAAAAAATAAAGCTGAGCAATCTGAAAAACATTTTTTTCTTCTTTGTAATACTTGTTTTTGTGATTTTCTTCTCCACCACTATATTTTCCTTTCTTATTCTTTGTTTGAACACTGATGAAGGTTCTTTATTATAGAACCAAAACTACAGTATATTTGTGTTTTGAGGTATTATAAATGCTTTTAATATGCAGTTTAATTTTATTATTCATCTAATTTCTACTTTGATGGAATTAGTGTTATTTATCTATATATATATATTGCTTAGTATTTCAAATATTCTATCAAAAAAAAAAAAAAAAAAAAACTCTACAATTATTATGATGTTTGAGCAATATATTATATTTTTCAGTTTTAGTCAGTTTTTCATGTTTGTCATATCAAATATCTATTTTGATATGAAAAATCCAACTTTGGTTTAAATAATTAACTTTTCTTAACTACTACTTTGAAATTTTTTTATTTTCTCAGGCAAAAATTTTGATGATGATAGAACATTTAATTGAATAATATTAGTTCAATATGATTCATTTTTAACTTTTAATATTTTTAAAAACTAGGTTTTATATTTTATAATAATAGTATATCTAGGATATTATTCAAGGCATTAGTTACAAAATCTAATAGAATTCAATATATTTATTATTTTCATGACATTAAAGGCTTGTTTATACTGTTCAAGTTCTTGAGCAGAGATTTATTGAAATTGATGAAAACTTATTTTGCTTGGAGTTTAGACTGGGAAAACTATCATTCATGTGCTTATCATTCATGTCCAAACCCTTAGATTATAGTAGAACATGTTTTACTTTTCATTCCAGTTTTTCTTAGCTGAAACAATCAGCATCTTAAGTTTCATGAAGTCTGTGAGTTATGTTTTCTGTTTTCATGTATTCTAATCTATAAGTTTATCTGTTAGGATCAATTTGTGCTATTTTGATTTTATTTTGTAATTTTACTTTCATGTATGTATGAATTTATAATCTTGAATAAGAACAATGCACATGCTAAGGTTTTTCATCCTATGACTCAGTGATTTTCAAGAATTTGGAAGTGTCACCGAATCATCTAACTTCTTAGACAGAGAAATTGGTCCAATTATTCAGGTTCAAGTCCTTGGACTACATAAACAGGCCTTAATTGGGATTTTTTTAAATGTTTTTTACTGAATGCAATTTCGTTTATTTTTCTCAGGACTATGAACTTCGATCTTATCCGGAATGTCAGTGGGTAACTTTATCTATTCATGATAAAACTCCTGATGATTTTTCCCGTGAAGATTTTCGTCGCTTGTTTGATTACATCAGTGGAAAAAATGAAGCAAGTTAGTAGAAATAATTAACAAACTTATATTTTTTTTCTAACAAATATTGATATGAAGACTTAAAAAAAAAACTTTTATCTTTTTTTTCCTTTCTAGGTTTATCTATTGATATGACTGTTCCTGTAGTCTATCATGTAAGTCCTGTTGAAGAAAAAGCAAAAGATTATTCTGTCTCATTTTTCTTGCCATCTAAATTAGAAAGTCCTCCTAATCCTTTAGATAATGATCTTGCTTTATCCGAAACTGGTGCCAGGGAGATGTATGTTAGGTAAGATTTAAATGTATAAAAAATTCAACAATTGCTTATGCTTTGTTAATGTATTTTTTAATCCTCTGATTGATTGACTCATAATATTTTCTACTCTAACTGGCTGGTTCTTTACTAACTTATGGCTAACTTCTTAAATGGTTAGCCATAAAAAAAATTTAAATACAAACACATTATTTATTTTGAGAAAATTTCATGGTTATTCTTGTTACATTCCCTTGAAAAAATTGATTAGGAATTTTTTAAAGCACATCATGATTGTAAATAAGTTTATATTGTTGTATTTATTTAATTTCTTCAAAGTAAAATAAAAAATAAAAAAAGGATTTCTAGAGTTAATAAATGAAAAACTCCATATTTTTTTCTTCCAATTTTTATCTCTTTTATAAAATATTTCATCTCTCTTTATACTTTTTGCCTTCAAAAATCCTTGCATTTAAATAGTTATCAAACTTTACAAAATATCACATATTTGAAAGTCATTTTGGGAGGAACTATTCAACTGATTTCGTTATAATGTTGTTTTTTGACGTATAAAATTAGATCTTAAAAAGGTAAAAATTTGATTAAACGCAGATAAAAACATTTCTTTGGCTTTTATGAAATCAAATAATGAAAAATACTTATTGAAAATATTATTTTTTGCATGGATAAATAAATTTTATAATTGCAGGCAGAAATTTTGTGATTCGCTTAAGAAATTCTTGGGATATGGCGATATTACTTAAAGTAAAGGTAATATTAAGGAATCCAAGCTTTGGACCACTCTCCAGAGTAAACTATTGGGGCCATATTTCCCAAATTGCAGGATTTTCCAGATTCCCTCATATCTTGAGGATTAGATATCTGAATATGCATCTAAAAAAAGATATGTTTATTCTGAGAAATTATGTTTTTGTGTCTGATTTTGTAACTTAAAATTTAACTCACTGAAATTAATTGCATGCACAAATTAATTAGCATGTTTGGGGTCATTCCTCTAAATCATTAAAATTCAAGCTGTTAAGTTTCTTTTGTCTTTGCACTGTATTTACTAAATGTAGTAAGTTTGGTGCTTTTAAATTGTTTCTTTGCTTATAGAAATTCAAAAAAATTCTTGACAACAAGCATGTGTTGTTCAGATCTAAATTTCTTTTAAGTTGAAATGTTGGTTTGCTGAATTTTATTCTATTAAATATGCTACATTATTATATGCAATTTTACTAAAATTTCAAACTTCCTGTAGCTATTGCAGTTAGACAAAAATAATTCAATAAACGAAAAAGTTAGTGGTTATTCTTAACGAAATCTAAAAAGTTATTCTTACGAAATTAAATTTGGCATAACTACAAAATAAATTGTATGGACCAGTTTTTAATCATTGGCCATTGAATAAATAGTTAAGCAACACATCTATATAGAGATTTTTGATTTAAAAAAAGAAATTCTAGTTAGGTATAATTATTGTAAGTTTCGGTTGTGTGCCTTGTTACATTCTAAAGAACAATTAAATTTATCATTTTTATTGCAGTAGTACATATTTTTTTAAAATCATATTTGTATTTTAAACTGATTAAAGGATACCTACTAATCTTATAAAAAATAATACTTAAAGAAGAAGGCAAGCAAAATTACTACATAAATTGGTGTTTGGAAATTGGCACTGAAATTCAAAAAATTTTGGTACATAAAAATATTATTTTTTACATCATTTAACAAAACAAAAAAAAAAAAAAAAATGCAAAATATGAAAAGCTCTTACTGTTCAGTTTCCTTTATACTTTTAACTAAAAAAAATAATATAGGATACATCAATTTAATTTGAGAAGAAAAAAAATTCATCTACTATGTCTTACTTTCTGTGATATTGCCTTATTAAATTTAGCATCCATCAGAAGGTTAATGCTATATTCTTTTAGATTAGCAAGTGTAAAGAATTTATTATTGTAATTAGTCTGTTTCCTGATAAATTCAAATGATATTAAAGAGAAATATGTAACACCTTTATTTTTATGCAATTTTTTTAATAATTTAGATTTTGATGTTCAGTTAATATTTGAACAATACTGCATAAAATGTTATATCTATATGCTACTTAGAAGGTTTTAATATCAGTTGCATTATCATTTTTCATACAATTTTGTTTAAACAAATTAATGTTTTGTCTTTCATTCTTGTTTGTCTCTACTTTTTCCTCTTTAATTATGTAAGAATCTGCTCATACCACCATTTGATTTTGCCACATTGAGTATGCATTGTTTGAGTTACATTATGTATAGTTGCTTCTTGTTCTTGGGTTAGTAAACTCAAAACCCACACTGATTCTTTCTTTTTTTATTTCCTTATTGTGTTCTCTCCCCCTTTTTTTTAACTAATTGCATATTGCATATCCATCTGTAATTAGTATATTTTAATTTTATATACAGATATTTTTGTAGCACAGAGAAGACCTAAAGGTATCTATTAGATAAATATGATTTGAATGGTTTGGAAAATGTGCATTTTTTTTAGTAGAACTGCCCTGAATAATATATTAAAAGTTTTTACAGTGAGGAAGGAGAGTTTTTTAACCACATGTTTAAAAGTCTTTTTTATCACTTTTTATGTTTGTGATTCTTTTACCTATTGACAGAAAACCACCAATTTACTTTCATACCCTAAAATTAAAATTCTTCTTAAAAAGACTTTCAAATATCCATAGTTTAGTTTCACTTCAGTAATGCCATGCTGATAATTTCTCTTTTATCAATTTCTTTTAGCCCCATCAGTAGTGGGGTATGCGTTGCACATATTGTGCTCACTCCTCTATACTGATCCTTAACTTTCCATATTTTTCCGTCAATGATTGTTTCATCATGCTTCCTTCAATTGTCTGTGTCAAATGTCAGTCAGTTCAGTTTAAATCTTGTTCTCAGCTGATTAAGAGCTGCATGCATTTTTCTGATAGGATTTATTTTAATGCTTTAAAATCTATTTAAAGGCCTTTAAATGTTGAGTATACATTATGTAAAACTGACTATTAAAATTTCACAAACTTTGTCAAAAGTTGAAAGTCGTTGTTAATAATGAAACTGTTTAGATATATTAAAATCATTAAATATTTTTAAAATTACTCTAGATGGGCAATTCCATGAAAGTGTCAACTTTTAAGTAAACAATTTTTTTTATAAATTGCATATTTTGATTTCAAAAATATGTTCAAAAATAGTCAAAGTTTATACATTCTTGTTTTATTTTTGATAATTTTAAGTTTTTTGAATCTGCCAGCATTCTAAAGTAATCACATAGCTGACAGGTGAATTGTTCACATTTGAGCTGAAATTGTTTTCTTGAAAAACACTTGTAAAATAAAAGAAATGCATCTTTCTTTTGCAATATTTTGATAAAATTATGCATATATTGCAATATTAAAGCATTTAAAACGTAGTCTTTAAGTAAATTTAAGTTTCATACATAAAATAATAGTAACTTTTTTTGTGTCATTCCGTCACATGTTTTAGTACTATTTTTTAAATAAAAACTGCATTTTAAAATGAAAATGTATATATTTTGGAATATAAAGCAGATGTGGCATAACAATCAATGAGAGATTCTAAAATTTTATGCGCGTTATTATTAACTTCCAATAATTAGTGTGACGGAATGACAAAACGAGTCCTTGAAAAGCTTATACAAAAATTCAAGAATTATTTCTTTTTCAATTAACCTAATGGCTAAAACAGCTGTTGAAAGATAGGTAGAATGTTGAAAAGGAACAAGATCCCCATGATATGATGAAAGAAAGAAAAAAAGACTGAGAAAGGAAGGCAGAGGCGAAAACCTTCTCGACAAAAACTGAACTTAAAAAAATTTAGATGTGTAAACGCTGTTGTGCAGAGATTGTATAACCAAAGATAAAATCCAATTCTACCAACATCTTCACATACAAATAATTTAAATTTCCCATAAAAATGCAGACAGAATCTTGGTAAAGCTGTGAAAAAAGTTGTGCACTCATTTCCAAAATCACCAATAAAGGAAAAAAAATTTAATCTTTACGTGAGAAGTATTTAACATCAAACTCACAAGAAAATAATTTAAGATAAAAATACAGTCAATGAGCTGTTTATTTTGGTTAAAAAAATTTTACTGTCAAGATGATATTAGTTACATGCCCTCAGGTATGAGGGATCCAGTCATACAAACTCCAATAGAGTAACGAAGAGTGCAGAAGCAATACATGCTTATGGTACTAAAAGAGGCTTTTCATTTGTTTAAAGAAGCATATAATGATATAAAGTGTATCTTATCTCATTTTTGTTCTTATTTTCA
Organism: Parasteatoda lunata; assembly: GCA_949128135.1. Taxonomy (NCBI): domain Eukaryota; kingdom Metazoa; phylum Arthropoda; class Arachnida; order Araneae; family Theridiidae; genus Parasteatoda; species Parasteatoda lunata. Next base: position 31,350,045 of record OX421973.1, on the reverse strand, counting down.
TTTTTGGTAAGTGTATTTCATAAATACCTCACAACACATGCACTTGTAAATACCACGTAAATGTGATTTTGTTCTAAAAAGCCAAACAAGACGTTGGCTGCTTTAAAACGACACCTAATATGCAAAAAAATTTTATGATTTCATAAAGTCAAAGCAACAAATCATTGAAGTTTTGTTTTTGTTCAGCTGGTCACTTGTTACAGCAGCATTTCCAAGGACAAGAGACTTGCACTAGATTCATGTAGATGAGATCAAAATTATGAGTTATCGTCAAGAGTCTAAATTATGAGCTTATAAGTTATAATCGAAATTAGAATGTTTTTAGCCATAACCAAAATTAAGTGTATGATTTGAAAGAAAGACACTTTTTTGAAGTGGAAATGGAAAACATGACAGAGGAGTATGGGGTCGGCTCTTTAATCATTGTCCCATATTGCGGAAAAAAGAAGGAATATGTGGCGCAAATTACTTTGATAGCCAAAGACGATTTAGATGTTATTAAGTTCTAAGATGGGACGAAAATTAATTTATGTATATATTTTCTGAAAAAAAAGATGTGTCATTGGAAAGTTAGATATAAAACATCTTAAGAGACAACCTAATTTTCAAATTATTGAAAATTTTACTAATTCTGTTTATTGGTTATATACGTATTAATCCTGCTTATCTGTTGCATTCTGTTTATCACTTACAAATTATTAAAACACTTTTTAAATGAAGAATTTTTTCTTTTAAACTTTTTGTCATTCCGTCACAGCACATTTATGTTAATAACTGCTAGCCAACCAGGAGTTAATTTTCCAAATTCACATTTTACATTGCTTACACATTATACTAAAAGTAAAAAATAGTTCAGAAAAGTAATAGCTGCAAAATTCACAGAAACTAGCACCTCTAAGCAGCGTGTCAAAAGCTTGGTTGCCAAAATGTCATTCCGTCACACAAATAAAAAGTTCATAAAATTAAAAATAAAAAATATATAAAAACCTTTTTTTTTTAGTTTATGAATCGCATTAAGCCAATATTAATGATTTGCATGAGAAAAAACTATGTTTCTTTGAAATTAGATGCATCGAAACTTCGATTACTTATTATTTTGCAAGTTGAAATGTCATTCCGTCACACATGGAATTGCCCAGATACATATTTTTATTAATGATGTAACAAATATTCGGCCACAATTCAGTATTTGGCCTATTTGCCGAATGTTCGGTTAGTTGAATATATAGCCAAATATTTGGCTGAATATTCGACAAAGTATTATTTCGGAAAAGTATTTTTCTGTAAGGTTTTTTTTTTTTTTATAGGGAAATTTGAATAGATTTAATAAAGAATAATCTAAAATCATATTTTTTTGTCTTACATTATTAGAAATTGTTTTTACACATATTTGTTAAGTTCTAAAACTTGTTAATTTATGTTCTGAAAGACAAATGGAAAAGCTGAATTTGAAGAATTGAAATTAGATAACTTTATACTGAACTATAAGTTTTGTAATACTGTTTTTTCTTCTTTTTTTTAAAAATAATATTTAGTAAAGTCAATTTCATCATTTTTTCAATATTTCATGTTTTAAAAATTGAGAACCTTTTTTTTATTTGTTTCATTGTTGCTTGTTTTTCTGTATTAACTATAATGCAGCATTTTATCAGAGCGTTCCTAATAGTTTTTATTGTCATTGTTTTGTACCGTAAGGCAGATAGCTGCTAACATCTCAACAATGTTCTCACCGTTAAAGTCATATTTCAGAACTAAGAAGAATTTGTTTTCCTGTTTCCTTTTAGATTCTTTTTTATTAACTTTCTTTTTATCAGTATTTTTATTAGGACAGCGTTTTTTAAAAAGTGTATCTAATGATGGTTATTATATTATAGTCACTTATTTTCTAAAAATACGGCAATATGTAAAAGTTAAGTTTTGATTTTTAAAATTAAATCTTCCATTTAAAAATTAAGAACGATTTTTAGTTTGGTTTCTATCTAGCTTTTTCTTTTTCAAAATATACATGTTTTTATAGACATTTTTATTTTTGTACGATGATTAAAATGGTTTCTATTTGATTTTAAACATCACTTTTTCTTGAAAATATTGGAAAACTTAGATGTTTTAGCTTTAAAATTTTCTTTCAAAAATAAAAATAGATTTCTATTTTTTCTGTTTTGTTTTTGTATATAATTTTTTTTATATAGGCGTTTTTATGATAGCGCTGCATTCTTAAGAGTATTTCTGATAAACATTATCTATTTTATTGTTTTATAGATAATTTCTTTCTGGAAAATATTATTTTTAGCATTAAAATTTTGTTTTCAGAATTAAGAGGATATTTTTTTCTATTTACTCTTTTTTTTCTACTTTACAACTTCAGTTATTTTTTAGAATAGTTGTTTGTCAGTTTTTCATTTATCTAAATATTTCTTAATATCTTAAATATTATATTAATATCTAATTTATTATCTTAAGCATTTTTATGAAATGTTTTTTCCCTTTACCCCATACCAATAACACAGCTACCTATTGATTATCTTTCATTGATGACAAAACTTTTATGTATATATATTATTTATTAGTGAATTAAAAAAAAAAAAAAATGTTGCTATTTAGTCGATATTTTTGGCCGAATATTCGACTATTCAGCCAACAATTCATTACATCCCTAATTTTTATTCTAAAAGTTACTTGTTTTTGTAAAGCCAGGGAAAAGCTTTGATTCCTCAAATAGCATGGTTAACAAATTCTAAACATTTTCAGCCAATTTAAGGTATGAGTAATTACTGAAATTTCATGTTTGAGTATGAGTAATTAAATAGACTTTTCCAAAGGACCACAAAAACTATGTGCTCTTATAAAATATGTTCAATAAATAAAAGAATCAACATAATTGACCTTTCTTCCATAGGATAATAGTTTTGGCAACGAAATTATTCCTTTTACTTACTTAGTTTTTTTTTGTGTTTTTTTTTTTTTTTACCGTCGCCAATAGCCCATTGTTCAGCTCTAGTGCGATGTAAATGAACTACAACAACAACAACTTACTTTTTTATCACTTTTTCTTTTTTAAAGTATGAATCTTATAAAAAAGTGTTATGGATATTTTTGTGTAGCAAATTGTGTGTAGTTAATTTTGTCTTAAGTTAATAAATTCAACTTGTTTAAATACTGTATTCTGTCTGCTTACCAATGCTCGAAATTTGAAAACTAAAGCAATGAAAATTAAATTGCATTAATCAAAATTCTTTCTTTTTCAAAAACTAAATTTAAAAGTTTAAAATATTTTTGGATTTCAAAAACAAATAATTGTTTTTTGGTAATGAAGAAAAAAAAATTCAGAAAACAAAATGATTAATAATTAACATCTAATTAATAATTAACATCAATTTTAATCTAACATCTTAAAACTTACTGCTAAAATAATAAATTTCTTATTGGAGTGTGCATGTTTTAATTAGAGTAAAAACTTGTGAATTATTTTTAGAATTTAATCTGTTATTATATTCTAAGTATATTCATAAAACATTGAAAGCTGCGAGTTGAGACATATCAAAATTTGATTATTGTAACAAAAATTATTTAAAATATTCACACCTGTTTTTTTTTTGTTTTTTTTTCGTTTTTTTTTCATATTGTTATTTAGGGAAAAGCGTATAGTATCCTATTCTAATTTTTTGAGTGTAACATCAGATTTTGATTTTTAAGCAAAACATCTTTTGTTGAAAAATTTGTAAACTTTGCTAAATTTTCTGTTTTTTTTTCTTCCTTTCTTTTCTCTTTTTTTTATTTTACTGAATGTTTGATCGGAAATTAGTAAAAATCTGATTTTATTGTGATACAAACAATATAAATAGACCAAGATAAGTGCAGTAAAACATCACCAAATAAAAAAAATAAAAAACATTTTTACCACGCATAATCTGAGTTTTAATGTAAACATGTGTTTTAGTTTTTGATTCTTAGTCTATCTTATTCAGATAAGTTTTGCTTCTTCAATATCCACCCATGTCTTCTCAAAGGTAAAAATAATAAAGAAAGAAATGTTCAGTGTCTAAAAATTTATTACCATTTTATCTCTAAATATTCCTTTTGTTATAACACTACAAAATATTTCATTATTTATAACAATAATTTACATATAATATCTTTGTGTTTATATTTTTGGTAGATTTATTATAACAAGAGACTGTTGTATTTTATATTTGATACATTTAAAGAAAATTTTTCTCTTGTAAAAAACCTTATCTCTTTAGAAAAAAACGAAATCCATGTTCCAATCTAGTTTAAAAACTGATAAAAAAATCTTAAATAGCTCATTTAGTAATTTTTAAGTAGTTTACAAACACTATTGTTATTATATTTGTAAAAAAGAACTAAGAATGAAAAATTTCTTAGCAATACAATACTGGTTATTTTTTGTCTCCTCAAACTCTTTTTCTTTTTTTATATGCTTTTCTTTTTCTTTCCTTTTATTTTATATGCTCTTTTTTTAATGTTATAGTTCATAGCATTTTTGAATTTATCTTTTTCCATGAATTGTAATTGGGTTAATTTTATTTACGTTAAGTGTAATGTATTTTAGCTGTGCACTACATTATGCCAGTGATCCTGCCAATTAATTCAATTTTCAAATTTATTTTGTAATAATTTTCTTATGTAATCTTGTATATATTTTGAATAAAATTTGATTTATTATTTATTAAAAAAAAATAAGTATATTTTTTTCAAAAATTGGCACAAGATAAACTACTAGAAAAAATTTGTAATTTTTACATGTTTTTTGTTTTTAGCTACAATTGTAACAATATCCTTTGCTTTATAGTTTACATTTGTAAATGTTTCAGAGTTTTTGTGTTTTCAAACTTTTGATCAGTTGTGGATATTTTTTGTTCATCTTCATCGCTTTCATCACTATCATCAGGAGCTGGCATTAAATCAGATATTGATGGTATTGAAAAGTAATGGTACATGTATGGCAGTTGATATATGATTTGACTGCGGAAAATCTTCAGGCATGTAATTTTTATTCTGAAGGGACATTGTTCTCTTTAGATATTGAGAAGCTGTTAGCCCCAAGACGCTTTATTGTAAGAACCCATTTGCAATTTATTTTAGTTGACACTGTTCAACACTGTAGAAATCAAATTTAGAGCTTCTGAAACATTTACTGGAAAAACTTGACTCCCATTAAGCTCCCTTCTTTTAAACACTCTTTCTGTTCTTTGCTCATCCCTCCACCCTTCTGAATTTGACTCAAGAGGGACATCTCGTCTCACAGACACAAGGACAGTAAGATAGAATTTAAAGAATATCAGAAAAGCTTCAAACAGCCAATAAACTAGTCTCTCTTTTTTATATAAAAAAAGAAGAAAATCACTATATACATATATAATTTAATATTAGTGTAAAATTTGTCAGAAAAGAGGACTTCTTGTAATACTCTGTACTTGTTATATCAGATTTTGTATAAAGAGTTAGTGAAAAAACAAAATTTAATTCGAAAATGAATCCCTTCACCAGGAAAACAATGTTTTGTAAAGGAATTTCGGTCTTAATTGACAATATCCTAAGATAAAATTCAAATGTTAGATTGCATCTTCTAGAATTTATATCGTTTTTCATGATCTAATAAAATCATTTTCAATAATTAATCAATTACTAATAAAATAAAATAATTTTTTGAGGCTGCATTTAGTACTTTCAGTTCAGTCAGTATGGTTTAATACTTTCAGTTTGCATTATCTATTAAAGTTTTGTGACAATTTGTTATGCTTTAAGATGTTTCCTTATTTATGAATCTGCATTTTTTTTTTTTTTTTCAATTTTATGTGTGATTAGGTTTATTATTTGCTGCTGAGAGATAGATTGAGAAATAAGCACTGATTTTGAGCAACTAAGAGTTTAATTACAGTAGATTTGAGAATGTTATTATTTTATCATTGAATTATAACTCTTTCCAGGTATCAAATATAAATTTTGGAAGGATTATTTTTTGTTATTGGGATATTAGATTTAATTTAAAATGATATGTCCTGTATGTATATATATATATATATATATATACATACATTTAATGCACTAATAAGTGCATTGAATCTATTTACTAATTTAAATGGACATTCTAAAATATTTGACATTAATTTTTGAAATGTATAGTGTGAGTTTAAAAATTAGAGACATTAAAAAAAAATCAATTTTATTCATTTTAATTTAACATATTTTATATTAGATTCCAGTGTTAATATAAATAAGTTTATGTTAGCAATTTTATGTTTGAAAACGCATTCTGTGTCTTTAAATAATTTTTATTAAAAACTTACTATTTTTCTCTTTTACTGAATGGTTTTATATAAATAAAAGTCAATAAAACTGGACCATCTCTAAATTGTCAAGAAACAATATTTCCTTTATCATTCTTTTAGTTTATAAAGAACAGGACATTATTTATGTCATTCTTCAGAGAAATTTAGTGTGTTCTTTTCAGTGAGGTTTATTATTCAATAATATTTTTTATGAATTTTTATAGAACTTTTGGCGGTATGGCTAAAGATGCGGATTGGAAAAAAGAGTTCGAAACCTTAAAATCAAAAATTGATAACCCAGATGATGTGGATTTGTCTGAATATCATCGAGCAGGCTATGATCCTCCCTTTAAACCTTTCAACCGAAGAAACGAGGTTTGGATTGTGAAAAAAACTTCCAGCGTTGTGGATCCTCAAACTCCAACTGACTAGATTCCCATTTTAAGGCACCTTTTTAAAGCTTGAGGGATAGAGTTTTCAAGTTTGATTCATGCAAATACGATGTCTAACAGTAGATGTTTAACATTGTTGCATGTGCATTATTTGCTGCACATATTCCAGTCAACGTCTGTTTCATTCATATTATCATATACAATTATGCATATAAGTGTATACTTTTAACTATGCCAAATATTTTTCTTTTTGTATTTTTTGATAAGTGTTTTCTATGACTGATATTGGCTGCTTCTTTTAATATTTTTAATATTATTACATGCATACATGCTGTATGCATATAAAATGTGATGACTCTTGATATCAAATATATCATATCTTTTTTTTTAACGATGTATCAGTTTCATTGGCTAAGACATGATTATGATTGTTATATTTTCATGACTAATCATTTACAAACAGTATCTTCGCTAATATACTTAAATATTTACTGTGAGATTTTAATATTTCTATGTGGATATATTGACAGTCAGTCTTCTGAAAACTTGTATTGGCTGCTTTTTGATCAAACAGTGATGTTAACTCATAGATTGTTGTGATAAATGTTGGTAGTGTTTGTGAATTAAAGCCTTTATACATGTAGTTTTTCTTGTTAATTGAAATTAACAGTTGTTAACTCTTAGGAAATGTAAGCAAGTATTTTTAATGTTTCCTGTTATATTCATCTAGAATATTTATCTGCATTTTTACCATGGGTACTTCATTAGATTTGAAGTTCTCAACATTAAATTAGTTTGTTAAAAACCAAAAAGAGATTAAATTTAAGGAAAGGTTAAATTTTTATTTAAAAGTTAAATAAATAAAAAAAAATATTGGTAAAAAGGGATAAAAAAGTGACTTAAAAATCTGCAATAAAATATAGATTACAATTATTATATAACAATCTTTATCTAGATATGCCAAATTTTATCTGTAAACTTATTTTAATTGATATATTCTAAATTATATATATTTATAGAGTTGTTTTAAAGTGAACATTCTAAATTAAGTTTATACAATTATTTTAAAAATATTATTTTAAATGAGTTTGTACAGTTCTTGTTAATTGACCATTCAAAATTTTGTCTATACAATTGTTCTAAATGGATTATTTTAAAGTATGTTTATAAAATTATTCTAAATGGACTATTTTAAATTATGTTTATAAAATCATTCTAAATGGACTATTCTAAATTATGCTTATACAGTTATTCGAAGCAGACTATTCTAAATTACATTTTTAAAATTATCTAAAGATACTATTCTAAATTATGTGTATATAATTATTCTAAATTGACTACTCTAAACTTTATTTATCTAATTATTTTGAATGGAACATTCTAAATTATATTTTGTCCTGTTTCTGAAAATAACTTTATCCCAGTTACTCTAAATATATTATTGTAGATTATGTGTGTCAAATTATCCTTATGAATAATCTTTGAACAAATATATAAATTCCAATTAATCTATCGATTGGGTGATGAGAAATTATATATTTGGATAATTATACTATAAATAATTTTGATAATTATTATAAATTATGTTTATTCATATTTTATATCTTATATTTATTCCATGTTTTTTATATGTATTAAATATTTTCATGTAATTTGTTTAGTTATTTTTTATTCCTAAAAATACTATACTTATCTTATCAAGTAAACATGGTATGATTGTGAGACATGGAATATGTGTGTTTTGTGTAAAATGTAGACGCTACATATTTACTTAAACCCTTCAATATTTTATAAATGTGTTTCCTCGATGTTTATCTAGCTCCATGTGTGTGTATTTTCATGGAGCCATACAAATGTGCTTATTAATTATACACTGCCACAAGATAGATATATTACATCCTATAATTTTCAGCCTGAGTGACACGTAGATAAATTTGCTTTGATTTATTTATCTCTAATTATTTGTAAGTTAAATTTTAATTTTTTAAAAATTTTAATGCAATATGTTTGATTATTGCTTTGAAAATGTCGGAGTGTTTAATTCATGCTTTATATTATGGTTTGACCTAACATAAAAACAATTCTAACTGAATTCTATTAAAAATAGTTTTAAGCTTTTCTAAAGTCTAATTTGTTATCGCTCTCTTTCTGAAAATAATAGTACATTTTGTATCTTTCTTAAGGTAAACAAATATTGTTTTCTTCTTTTTTTTAAAAATTATTTAATGTATTTATTTTGTTAGCTTTACTGCCTTCTATGGTACATCAATAACATTTAAGATATTAATATTGAAAAAAAATAATAATAAAAAAATGTGCAATATTTTGTACAGAAATATTAATTTCTAGAAAAACTTTATTTGATTTTAAAATTGCACATTATCATTAATTACTATATTTAAGTTTTGTTTATAATTTTTTTATTGTTATGTTATGTGCAGTATGTTTTAATTTTTTTTATTAAAAAGATAGGTTTATTTTTTATGCTTCATTTTATGTATATATTCATATTATGTATATAAATTTTTAGTTTTATATATTTTGTTTTTGCTCAAAACAATGCACATTTTTATAGATCAATTTATGTGATTAAAATTTCAAAACAACCATCTTTGGAGCTTAATGTATTAAAATAATTTTAATATATTTACATTTAATGTTAAAGAAAAGTATTCTATTTTTGTTGACATTTATAATTTAGATAATTCACTAGAGAAAAATGCTTTGAATGTGATTGATAAGTGGAATGTGAATTAAACTTGATCTTTAATAGTGTCATATTAGGCTCCTTAACCCACAATGTGTAATTTTTTTTCCTTCAAAAGTTTGTCAATTTATTTTAACCTTGAATATTTTTGAAAGATTTGTAAATGTATTAGTAATATTGCAACAATATTGATTTTAAATCAATTAGTCAATCTGAATTTAAAGTTATTTGATAAATACTTGTTAGAAATCAGTAGGATTGACACATAAAGTTTTTATATTGAAATAAGTTGTTTTAATCCTGAATTTTCTAGTCCATCTGTTTTCAAATTTTACTTTTTATAAAATTTTTATTTATAAATTTAGAAATTTATAGGATGAATTTAATCACTGTTACATTGCATTCAATTATCTTGATTCTTGTGCCAGAATGTAACTAAAATTAGTTAATAAAATAAGGTTTGAATGGACTTGTGCTTCATGTTTGAATTCATTTTTCAAATAATGGTGGATAAAATGATTGGTGTGCAAACCTAATTCCAATTTCTAATGCAGAGTTCTTCAGCCTGGGTCTTGGGGAATCCTAGGATTGTTGGTGGTTTTACAATTAACCACTATTTTCTTAATCATAGCTCCAAAATTCTAGTAAAATTTTGATTTTTATAAAAAAATGAAATCTTAAAGGCAGTTTACTTAAAAAAATAAATATTTCATAAATAAAATCTTAAATTTCGTAAAAGATACATTCATAATTTTTTGTGTTGAAGTGTCAGAAGTTTGCATGAAACATTACAGTTTCTCTGCAAGTCTATTGGTTATCTCATAGAAAAGTGTTAAAAGATTATGTTAGGATTTGCAAGATTATGCGAATTAACGCTGTTTTCGAAGCTCTGTCACCAAGGAAAACAGGAAGAAAAAAGCCATTGTTTAAGTGCTTTACACTTAAAGCGATATGATGATTTGAAACTGTTTATATAATTTTGCCATGAAGAATTATCTGGGCTTTAGAAGAGATAAATAACTAAAATATTTTGAAAGTTATAAAAAAAATTTTAAAATCTTCAATGTGGCGAAATTTTTCCACCTAGACGAAAATTATCAAAATGACTGCCAAATTCTCAGTTCTTGCAAATTTTTATGAGCCCAGCCAATGCAGTATAGGGGTAAGTTTTTAAATATTAAAAAAATTAGACCAAAAACGATTCATTTTCACAATTGTGGCTTTTCACCATATTGGTGTTTTGTGCCTTGTTCAAAATAAGCGTAGACAGGCCTGGATATCGATAGGCTGAATTTGACCTGACAGTCATAAGTAACAGTTGCAAACTCACAGTTGCAGTAAATATTAGCTTGGTTCAACATTTTACAGATCTGCAAAAAACATTTCTTGAATATTTTTCCAGTTCAAAAAGAAAAATTATTTTAGATCCAAGTTTCTTTTCAAATAATGTCACCTCTGAATTCTCAGTTAAAGTGTTTAACAAATTGATATATCGATCAACACCTAACTGAAGATATATGATGGATTGACATAACATATACTCACATGACATTGTGAACTATATAATGTCATTGGTTTCAACTTATGCATACGAAAAGTCTTTCTCTTTGTATGTAGAAGCAGATTGGATTCTGGGGGGAGGGGAGGTGTCATTAGGTTGCAGTTTTCAACAATTATTCTAGATATAAAAATACTTTGCAATAAAAAAAATCTTAGCTAAGTCATAAAAAGATTTTCCTTATTAATTATTATTTATTTATTTTTTTATAGAAAACTAATTTTTTAAATTCAACTAAAATTTTCCATAAATGTTGTGACCTCTGAGACAATTTTTTAATGAATTGTAATTTGGAATTTTAAATATGATTCAAATATTCAAGATTTGTGCGTGTACCCAGATTAATTTGGAATAAAAAACTAAATAAATTCATACTTCTTTAAAATTATGTTCATTCATTTCTGATTTTTAAAAAAATTAAAACTTGATGTTCTTGCAAAATAAAACGTTTTTTTTTTTTTTTTTTGTCCAGATAGCTAAAAATAAATTCATAATTAAAAATCGAGCATTGAAAAAACTTCATGAGAAGGCCAGGATCCACTCTGATCTGTCCATCCAGGGAAGAGAAAAATAATAAAGCAGCCGCCCCCTGTTCGCTTTCTTCACCAACCTCTTGATTCCTTTTCATTCGCCATTGAAGATCAAGGGGAAAGAACGGTTCATGTCTACTTTTTACAGAAATTACGATTGAATTGATGCCAAATGAATGACAGGTCAAATCGCCTCCCCCTCGAAAGTTATTACTCACAAGGGAAACTAGGGAAGTGTGACTCGTCAATTTTGAAATAAACTAGTGGGATGTATGCCTTATGAGTAATAATTTTAGGGGGCAACATTCGTTTCGGCCCATAGAAGGTCCTATGAGAGATAAAAAATACACAATTCAATATATAGAAAAATCGGTATTTTATTACTTCAATGCAGACTGTTAGTTATTCTAATTATATCACACTCCAATTAATTTGCAATTTATTGGTTAATTAATTAATTTTCCACTTAATTATTTTGCAATTACATACTCCAATTAATTTGGGAAATTTTTTGAAAAAAAAATTTTAAAAAAATGTGATGCCAATTTTTTTTCAAAATTAACCTAACAGGTTTTTTTTAAAAAACTTTAGATATATAAAATTTTAGAAATCAATTTTGACAATAAATATTCATTATATAGTACAGGAATGGACCACAAAATTATTTGGAGTATGAAATAATTACAATAACTAATAGTCTGCATTGAAGTAATAAAATACCGATTTTTCTATACACTGAATTATTTTTTATCTCTCATAGGACCTTCTATGGGCCGAAACAAATGTTGCCCCCTAAAATTATTCCTCATAAGGCATACATCCCACTAGTTTATTTCAAAATTGGCGAGTCACACTTCCCTTGTCAGTGAAGATTGGCCGTGCCGTAGAAAAACAGTTACGTACTCGTTTCAAAACGTAACGTACTCGTTTTACATACTCAAATTTATTTTTTTTACTCTTCAGAATCAGCTTATATATATAAACATAAACTATCCCTCCATCAATAGCCTTGGAAAACTGTCTCTCTTCGGTGTTTGTATTTTTAAAATTTTGATAAAATTTTCAGATTTATGGTTGGCAATATCTAACTTCTCTTCTTTTTATTTACTAGTTTTTTATTATTATCTTTTTGCAGTTACTTTTGATATCGTATCAAGCACGAGCTTTTGAAATGAAAATTGCGACAGAGATAAGTCTTTCTGCATAAATATTTAAATAATTATTATTTAAAGAAAAACAAATATTGCAAAAAGAAAAACGCTTGAAATTGCAATAACTTTAAAACAAATAGGAATTGGAAGAAAAAAAATCTCTTGTGTAATTTATAATTCAAAATGGTTCTATCGGCACACCAAATTTCAACTGTGTAGTTTCATTTCAGCAGACAGTAGATCAACCAACATGGTTTTATTTTACTGCAAGTTTAACAATTGAAAGTTCTGGAACTAATAAACGAATCTTAATTTGTTTTTTCATTCCCTCGAACACATTGTACATTTAAAAAAATGTGAAAAATTCACAAAAAAGTACTTGCTATTGCAATAATTCCCGAACAAATAGGAATTTCGAAAGAAAAAAAGAACTTTGTGTTAAGTTCATAAATAAATATGGTCCAATCAGCATGATAAATTTCAATTCTGTAGTGGCATTCTTGCGTTCCTCTATGGTACTTTTTACCAACAAGTTTAACAGTTAATAAACTTGTTGGAACAGTAAATTCTTTAACTATTTATTGAATATTCATTTTTTTTTTCATCTTAATCACTGTGCACTTTCTACGCAACTTAGTAATTTCAAGTTTCTAATTATTATAACGTGAAACAAAATTTAACTTTAAGTTGAATGCCCTAAACAACGTGTCTGCGGCCCTTAGCATTTTTTTTTATATAAAGCTAGATATATTTTTAAATTTAAACTTAAGTAAAAACATAATATTATTAAAATTTAGGCTAGTTGAAAATGTTTTTCAAAAGTTGACATTTGTGTTTTCAAGGGGAAAAAAAATAAAAGTTTCAATTTAAGTATTAAAATAAATTAGTTGGACTAGATTGTAGATCAGAACCAGGATCTTTAAAGTTTTTGAAGAACAAAAAACTAAGTTTTTGTTTTCAATCGACTTTCACTTCAATCATAAGAGACTAAGCTTGTCTGTGATGTCATTGCTACGTCAGGCTTACGTCATTATAAACCTAGGTGTATCGATTTAAGGTTGTGGATCCCCTCCTATTTCATTCACTTATTTCGATATTTTGCCCACAATAAATATTGTTATTTTATTAAAATGATGGGTTTAAAGAATTAATTAAGATATATTTTTTTTTTTTAACATTTTTTTTTCTTTGGAAATTTATCCAGACAAATGCATGAAACATACCAATATAATATGAAACAAAACATAAATACATTAATGTTATATTTACAACTTAGAATATAACATTAATTTGCTCAATATTTCATTTGTTTTATTTTTTAAGGTGTTATGTTAAAAATCAGCTCTATAAAAAATTTATGCAGATAATAATAATAGTATGTATTATTAAAAAATGCATAAAAATATCAATTTGTAATAAAATCTTGTAATTTTAAAGTGGTTTTTAAAATTTTAAAGAAAAAAAAGCAGATGTTTTCTTTTCTATACGAGTACTAATAATTTTTTTACAATGTTTTAACTTGCTTTTTTGAGTATAGCGCAATGAAGTATTGGTTTTGAAATTTTGACTAGCTAGAGCGATCAAATCTCAACACTGTTAAGTTCATTAAGAATTAAGTTCATTAAGAGTTGCTTTGTTAAATATCAGCTGTCTAAAAAAACCTATGCAAGTTAATTATAAAAGTAGGTATCATTAAAAAAATTAAGTATGAAAATATGAATTTGTAAAAAAAAAATCTCGTAACTTTAAAATTGTTTTTAAAATTTTAAAGATAATAACTGAATATTTTTCTTTTCTTACGAATAGACATAATTTTTATTTAATAGCATTTAACTTGTTTTTGAGTCTATGAGGATAAAATATTGAAAGTGAAGTTTCTTTTTGTTTCTGATAATATATATATTTTTTTTTCAAGAAGGCCGAATGAAAAAAATATTTTGCCTAACTGGCGAATTTATTTATTTATTATTATTTTTTTTCGCTTTTCTCTGTCAAAGCTAGATTAAAAAACAATAATCGGCCAATTAATAGGTAAATTTATCTATTATTTTTCGGTCGAACTTCGTTTCTGATCATTTTTTTTTTTTCAATATTGCATATGCTATCAACTGAAGAAAATATTTTACCACCATTATTTTTTTTCGCTACCCATCTCTAATATTTTATTTTATTTCACATCCGTCGTTAAACAGCCGATCCAGTTCAACTCCGTAGCCTTGTAATTTTGAACCCGATCCAGAAGACAAGGGAACTACTGAATCAAGTATTGGGAGAAATCTGCCTAGGTGTAGGGCTTTTCGATGGAACTAATCCGCATATGCGTGACACGGATAGGAAAACCACGGAAACCACTTCATTAGGAGACGAGCGCTCTATATCTTAGGTCTTTATAAAGAATATATAATAAACTATTATATATTATATAAATAAATATATATATAAACTAATATATAAACTAATATATAAATATAATAATATATAAACTAATATATAAATAAATAGAATATATACAAAATATTTAAATATATTTAAATAAACTTATTTTTTTACTATGGAAAATTATGCGTAGTAATTTTTTTGCTTCCGTATTTAATTGGATTGATGGGCGTAAACAGTACTATTGTATAAATTTGATTTTGTGTTTTTACGAATTTGATTTTTGTGAAGGGATCGGATTTTTGTCGCTATAAATAAACTAAGCTATAGAGCCGCGATGGCTCAGGGGATAGAACGTTCGCCCTTCCAATGAAGCGAACCGGGTTCGAATTCCAGTCGATTCGCATTCCGCATCCGGCTTGAGCCGACCACAGTGCTGACGTGAAATATCCTCAGTGGTAGACGGATCATGGGTTTGAGCCACCTTGCTGTCAGGCTAACCGTGGGAGGTTCTCGTGGTCTTCTTCTCCATGTAACGCAAATGCGGGTTAGCTCCATCTAAATGTCCTCCACGAAGGCAAAATTTTTCCCAATACTCGATCCAGGAGTTCCCATGTCTTCTGGATTGGGTTCAAAATTACAAGACTCGGAGTTGAACATTAGTAGTCGTAAACCCATAAAATTGGGTCGAGTGTTCTACGACGATTATAAAACTAAGCTATAACTAAAAGCAGCATTCTCCCCCCACCATTTAACATCATTCTTCAAATCACATTGATTTTTGATTCATTGAGAATACTAAGTATTTCTTTTAAACTAAAATGTATATAATTTTTTTTTTTTTCTTACATCTATTAATTTTACGCATTATAATGCATTAATTTTACGCAGAATTGTTCGAAGTTCTTAAGTAATTACAAGGGGAAAAATCCGGAGTTTCAAACATGATTTTTTTTTTTTTAATTATCAATAGTAATACATAGTTTAAAATGAATTATTAAAAAAAAAAAAAAAAAAAAAAAAAACTAATTAAATGTAAATATAAAAAAAAAAAAAATTTAAATTTCACTTTCTTAAATTGATTATTAGTTGGGTTTAAAGCGAATTTGAGTAGGGTAATTTTGCTTCCCTTCTCCCACCCCAAAAAATATCGTTCGCTACGGCCCTTTTTATAATAGAAAACGTAGAGTTCTCGATGAGAACTTCGATCGCCACTGAAAATTCCCAACGTGTCTTACTCAAATATTATGTCGTACGTTCTTGGTGTTAGATATGAAAAAAATAACAAAATTTTTCTCCTTTTAAGTTTACTTGAAAAATGTATTTTTTTAAATTGCTATTTTATTAAATTCTGCTACAGTATTACTATACTATTATTATTAATATTATACTACTACTATTATTAGGGAAATTACAAGATTATTTATTTGATTTTTCTGCATTACGCATTTCCTGAAAAATGGTTACGTCTTCAGTTATTGTTACCTTATACTACAAAATTATGTAAAAGTTGCATAGTATTTGTTTAAAAAATTATATGAATTTTATTAATAAACATTTTCTTAAAAAGAAATTTTAAACGGCAGAGGAAATTTGTTTTAAACAATTAAAGATTTGTTGCTAGATATACGTATTTGAATTTTTTTACATTTAAGAAAATGAAAAGAGCTGACTGGCTCGAAGCTGGAAGCGGCTGTACTGCGTCATATGTAAACAGCATTGCACATACTATCTCTCAAACCAACTCCTTTCATCATTTAGTCTGTGGAAAAGTTAATTTTTGTGAAAGAATCTTTGCTTAAGAATATAGAATGTGTCACTTAAGAGAACCGATACTTGACAGGTTTGGCTTTTTCGAAATTGGAAAGAGCAGTTGCTAACGCGAACAAATGCCATGTTTCACTAACCAATCAAGATCGAGATACCCACACTACGTAACTTCCAAGCATTCCATTGTAAAAATTTTAATGCATTGTCAAAAAAAAAAAAAAATTTTTTTTTTCTTCTTTTTTTTATATTATGTTTTAAATATATAAAATTTTCGATATTTAAATGTAAACAATTTACTCTGATGCAATTTTAATAAAATAATTTTGATGTTTAAGAAATGTTCTAAGCAAACAAGAGCTGCTTTTCCCCCGAACGTTTTTGTTTGCATTATTGTCGAAGACAGAATACTGATAGCTAGCTTTAAAAAATTTTAATATACCCTTGACAACACATCAGTGCAATGAATGCAAAAAATCATATCAGCAAATAGACAATTCCGGAAGTGCGCTTTTTTAATGGTAAACAATTTCACACGAAATGAGTTTCAATTATAAGTGAAGGGTTAATTGTGGCCTTAGGGTCTGCTTAATTTTAAACAAGTTAAATCTCTCTTTCCCAAATATGGATGTTTTGTTATCATGCGACGCTGAACTTTATAATTAACACGAAGAGGACACAATTATAATTAAATGCTAAATAAACACAATTTGTTTGCATACATGTTTCCTTAGGGCTCGAGTTAACTTTTGCTTACGATAATTAAAATTATTATTACAATCTTTAATGAAGTAAACAAAAATATAAACGGAAGCATTTGAAACTTTATGTCATATTGATTATTTTGTTTAGAACTTGGTATACTAAAGTTGAAGTTTATTAAATATATTTTGAAATGTATTTTTAAGTAAAATTTTCACAATTAATATTAAGTTCTTCTAAAGAAATCTTGCTTATTCCTTGACTATTATGTACTTGAACTGCAGAGATAATGATTCCTTCCGCTGATTTAAAAACTTAATTTCAAGAATTCATGAAACTTATTTTTTATATAATCACAGTTAGAATATAGTTAATTGATTTAATTATTTTTTTTTAACGAAATTATCTAACAAAACCACCTGAACTCATGGGTGTGTATGCGAGGAAAGCCAGGGAGCGGGAGGGGACAGGTAAACGACAATCGTGTTTTATTCTAAAAAGTTTTGCTCATAGTATTCATAATTTAAAGTTCACAAAATTTAAAATTAAAATCAAACAACTGATGTGCATTTCTGTCATTTGAGTTTTGTCCCGCTTTCTACTTTATTTATTTACCTTTTGATATCTCTTGGTTAAATATAAAATATACAACAGGTTCATTTTGCGCCGTTTCAAATTTGATAAGGAATCACAGCAATGGCTGAATGATTCGAATTCTGCTCCCAGCTCGCACCCACAACATTGTTGACGTAAAATATCCTGTATAGTAGACGGATCATGGGTTAGAATATCCTTACCGTCGAGCTAACCGTAGGAGGTTTAAAAAATTGTCTTCTCCTTGTAACGCAACTGTGGGTTAGTTCCATCATCAAGTCCTTCAAGGTGTCTAGTTTGTCCCAATACAGGAGATCTCCTGTTATCTAGACTGGGTTTAAAATAACAAAACTGCAAAATTTAACTTTAAAAGCATAGAACCCAAAAATGAATCAGACGTTCAATATCAGTTATAAAATCTATACATAAAATAAAATGAAGAATTTATGAGTGTGTCCGTATGACGTATTACGATTATACTGTAAGCTCTCAGGAGCATTTAAAAAATGGAATTTTCTCACTGGCTTAGCGGAAGCCATTGTTTTAAAATAAATCATAGACGATTCAGTTTTGTCAAATATTTTAAAGATAACATCATTAAAAATGATAAAAAAAATATTGGAACTATTTTAGATTTATTATCTCTGATGGTATTTGTCGTGCAGTTTTGTGCTCGATTTGAAATATTGTGTTGTTGTTTCTAATGCTACTTGTCAATCAAGCTACCCTGCTTGGAGAAACCAAAGATATTTAAGACAGAGGGTGTGTTTCTTGTTTCTCAGTTGTGCCATTTATGGTCAAGAATACGACTTCAGCCACACACACGTCACAATCCGTTTATATGGCGGGCCCATTCATGCATCTATTCATTCATTCACAGATCGTAATTTTGATCTGAACAAGAGAACGAGCAATCTGCAATTCAGTACCTATGGAGGTATGATTTGTAATGGGAACATGAAGGACTTCGTGACCCGACAGATTTAACGCACACCAGTCACCAGGGAGTCTTCGGCCGGCGGGGTCGAATTGAAGACCTCTTTTATAGGCCCAACGCCCTACCAACCAGGCTATCCCAGCCTCTATAAAGTTGTTCAGTACTTAGCTTTTGATGCTTATTTTTCACCCTGTACAACGAACGGGCATTGAGCTAGCATAAAATAAAATAATAGTTTATGCAGGTAAACGAAAATGTCATCAGCTTAGCTATGAAGAAGGAAGAAAAATTATTTGGTATAGCCCCTTAATTAAAATTTCATACTAAGTTATGTCAATTAAAGTTTTTGTCTTCGAGTTTTACACACTAGTATAAATATTAGTTAACTTAGTTTATATTTCTTAAATCACATAAATTAGTTTTCTGTTACTTAAGTTAAAGAGAATGAGCACAGATGTTAAATTGTTTCTTTACGTAAAAAAAAAAAAGAGCAAAATTTTAACTTTTAGAACAAAAGAGATGATTTATGAGTTTCAAAAGAGTTTTCGGTAATCCCCCACCCCCCACTTTTTCCGTGATAAGTGTTTCTGATAACGAACCATTAAAGCCATCACGATAGCTGAACTAGAAAATTATTTTTACCCAAGAGATTGGAAGTACATACTGTACTGACGACGATACTATAGTGCTATCGATTTTGACGTTAAAAAAATGAAGAGAAACCTGCTTTAGACAATATAATGATGTTATTTAAAAAGAAAATTGTTATAGTTAAGGTGTAAAATGATAGATAGAGTAGAATGCCACACTAACTACTTTTATTTACCGTCTTCCGACTTTTAATTAAACTTGATGTGGATATAATGTTTTGATGATTATATCTTTTTCAGTTTCGAAATAAATTTTTATATTATCAGAATATTTAAACTTAAAATAGATATCCTTTCTACGGGAGGTAGGGAGAAATATAAAATATAAAATCCTTAAAAAAAAACAAAAAAAACAATCCTGGCATTTCATGGAATTAAAATAAAACAGGTAACTAAAGAGAATTTTATAAATTATTTTTACAAACTGTCGATAAAAGCGATAAAATAATCGTTTAAATAGTAGTTAAGCTTATTATCGAAGCAAAGTGCTTTAAATAAATGTCCTCTCTACGGGAGGTGAGGAATATAAAATATCGAATCCTTAAAGAAAACATCTAGGCATTTTATGGAATTAAAATAAAGCAAATAACCAAAGGATCGAAGATAATTTTATAAATTTTATCAAAAACAATCAATGAAAGCGATAGAATAATCGTTTAAGTAGTAGTTAAGCTGCTTTCTGAAGAGAACACTTTTTTTTCCCCATTTCTGTAGCATTATAGTAGAAGCTCTATATACCTGTATTCTTTTTTGTGCATTATTCATAATCAGATAAATACTACAAATTTCTCTTTTCTTGATTTTCCTAATAAACCAAGAAAATTTCAGAATTCTCATATTAACTATGAATGCTATCTCGTGAGAAATCCCAAAGGAGCTTTAAAGGAGGAAATTTATCTCGGAAAATGGCCGTCATTATCTCGGTTCCTTTAATTAATTCAGATTTACGAACGTTTGAAACATCACACTCTATGCACATATAACTTACAGAAATTTCTAATATGAATAATTTTTATGATTATTTAATCATGTACAGTAATTTATAAGAAATGTTTATACGAATACTAGAAATAATTTTAATCCTTTTCTTACGAAGGTTCTATGCTTATGATAAATATTATTCGCTGAAAAAATGTTCTCTTTTATAATAAAAAGATGATGGTCGTAAACCGTTTCTTATTATTTTTAGTGTGTTCTTATTGAATGTAAGTGTCCTATGATGGGACCGCCCATTAACAAAAAAGACCCGAAAATCATTGGCTGTCATTAACATGAAATTAATAAAAATTATAAAGGTACTTGTACATTGGGCAAAAAATAGTTTGTACACCCTGAATAATATTTAACACTTTTTATAATAATCTAATCATATCCAGCATTTTCTAAGAAATTTTTATACGAATATTAGAAATAATTTAAATCGTTTTCTTACAAAGGTTCTATGCTTAAGATAAATATTATTAGCTGAAAAGTTTTTGTCTCTCTTTGTAAAAAGATAACGGTCGTAAACCGTTTCTTATTGTTTTTAGTGTGTTCTTATTGAATTCAAGTATCCTATGATGGGATACAAAACAAAAACTTCTACACCCGGAATATGAATTTATTCGGATTTTTACGTAATGGGACTTAATGGTTGGAGGGCCAAACCGTAAACATAGTGATTATTTAACGCAGATGATACGTTTCTTACAATTGTCAAAACACAACGACGTAATTTATCTAATTAACTTTAAATGTTTAATAATGGATATGGATTCTTAAAATATTAGGCTGAGGGGAAGCTGCAATCTGGAGAAGATGGTCCTAATAGTAGACAAGAAAGCGGTCGAAATTTTTTTTCCCGTCAATATTAGTTTCCTTTTTGTTTATTTCACCTTATCAAGCTAATAAAGCTAGTATAAATCTTGGATCCAAAGATAATTTCATAGAAAAAATTATTTTTCTCAGTATTTTATTAGTTTTTACTATTTTATTTAATAATGGTCCAAATAAATTTGAATTGTTAGGGTCTAAACTTTTTTATACCAATTTAATCTGCATACTTTAAAGTAACAAAACCTAAAAATTGAAGGAATTCAGTTGAATAGTTTGTGAAGAGAAAAAAAAATTAAAAAATCGATTTATTTGAGATAACGAAGTTAGTAAAAAGTAAAATTAACATTAAAAATCCCTAATTTTCAATTCTGCTGAATTATGATAGTCGAGAACCCAAGTCCGTCGAAAAAAAACATGTTTAATCGGAGAAAGTGAGGTTTTGTACCTGATTTCGTAACTTAAAATATCGCCTGCTCTAACTAATCAGTATATTTCGAGTTAGGCCCTCAAACCATTCAGTCCTAATGCGTGAAAATTCAATCATTAGATCAAAAGTTATCGTCCTTTATTCTCTTATTACATTATGAAATAATTAATATGAATTTCTCTCAATGCGCAACATTTTGAGGTAAATATTGTTTATTCATATCTCGACCCGCCCTATTCAAGGGCACACGAGAGTAGAACATACATTCTACATACAAAACATACATTAAACATACATAAAACACAAAAAATTACATTAACAACAAGTATAAATGACATATTAAGAATAAAGTACAATATGAGAATATTTGCATAAAATACAAAGGCTTAGTAAAACGCCTTAAACAAAAAACGCAGAACCTAATTTTAACGTAATTTTATACTAAAGCACAGATGTTAATATGCATCTTAACTCTAAAATTAAATATAAGTGAATGAATAGCATTAATTGAAGCAAAATATTATAATCACAAAGAAGATTAAAATACAAAAGGTTCTAAAAGTCATGGATAACCAGAGACTCTGACTAAAACAAACACTGTAAGATGAGTTGATAGAATTTTTGCCAGGAAGTGTCAGCTAGGTTACATCGTTAATTGAATCTGGTGGATTTAACATGTCCTCAAGTGTAGTTTTGATGATTTCTTTAATAATTCTTCTGCAAGTCAAGTTTGAGAATAGCTGTTGTTCTGTTTTGTCCTGGAATTCCGTGTCACGCTGTGCATGGAATTTTGGGCAGTGGCAAATCAAGTGTATTATATCTTGTTGAGAGGCAGAATAAGAACAAATTGAGGATTTTCTAAAAAATCTTGATTGATGGGTGCCAAATACTCCATGGCCGGTTAAAAATTGATTTAAGTAGAAGTTGGCCTGCAGTCTTGATGTTTTAGGGTCCTTAAAAAATTTGTGTGTTTGCCGTCCCTTTGTTGAGTATGTCCACTCTTGTTTCCATCTTGTCATAATGTGTTCATTAATTATAGACTTGATCTGATTGGTGGTAAGCCAGGTGGTGTGTTCTGTGAGGTCGAGTCTGATTCCATCTTTAGCCGCTCTATCCGCTTCCTCATTGCCGTCATGACCCACATGTGCTTTTATCCAGTTAAGTGTGATGTCTTTATTCCAATTCTGTTTAATTTCGTTAACAATTATGTTTTTATGCGTTGGGTCGGCAAGGGCGTGCAATGAAGAGAGTGAATCTGTAAAAATTGTTATTTGTCTATCTTTTTCTGCAGCGAAATTTATGGCCTTTTGAGGTAAATATATTGAATTACCTTTTCAATCATTGAACGATAAATAGATTGTTTTTATTATTGGTATAATACATTTTATGTGTGTAGTCCACGAATGCAATTGGGTACTTGCTCTTCAAGAAGTAGAAGATCCCAGATACCCACACTTGTGAACTATGACGTCAGCTCCAGCTGATCGTTTATAAGCAAAATGGCGTGTTAAAGTTTAGCTAAGTTTCTTCACATAATTTGGATTGTTAATTAACATGAAGTTGATTAAATACAACGCCGCATCGCACATCGAATTTGATGAAATATAATTCTTTCTCATCTACGCCTTTTGCTTAACTTAGATTTATTATTTGTGCATGTATTTTATTGTAACCGTGATATATTTTAATTTTGTGTGCCCGACAACTTCGATGCATAATTAGTTTGTTTATGTTCTAGAAGGATCTATGCCTATTTTTGTGTTAAGTAAGAAATATATAGTGAAAGAATTGAAAACTTTATGAAAGAATCTTTGTGTAAGAATACAGAATGCGTCACTTAAGAGACTTGGTACTTGGTGACGGACTTGGCTTACTCGAAATAGAATGGAAAGAACTGTTTCAAACGTAAACAAATGCCCCATTTCAACAACCAATTCAAGATTGATATAGCCACACCATTTCACTTGCAGGTATCCCATTAAAATTATTCTTACAAAATAATTTTATTTGAAGTGCAAATAAACTCTAGAAAATAATCTTTTTTTAAAAATAACTTTCCCGGTTGAAAACATTGAAAAAGTTTTAATAGTTTAACGTTAATTAAATAAGAAGTTTTTTTTATTATTTTTTTTAAAGCAAAGTATGTGTATGAAGTTGCACTGCTAGCTAGGCAAAGTGATAAATTAAATTTTATCCTAATAAAAAAGGAAACTTAATGCCAACAAACTAAATCTGTCTTGTTAGAATGTAATACTTTTGGATATTTCGGTTAAATAAATTTTAATTTCGATTTATAAATATATTTGTAGCCAGGAAACAAATAATGATTTCGAAGCAACTATGGAGACTAGGGAATGGCAGGAACCCTCCCCCTACTATATGCTTGAACTGCTGGGGGGTTCCCCAGTAACCCCCCCCCCCCTACTAACCCAGCATGACCGGTTTTATAATCTCATAAAAGTAAGTTTTTTTTTCTTTTGCCCATGTTTGATTCTGAAATCTATTTTTTTCTTGTCTGTGTCAAAACTATAGTTCTTAGAAGGCGCCATTCAACAACGGGTAGCTCAAAAGCAACGGTTGATTTAACGAATAAATTAAAGGAAAACGGAAAAAGACTTAAATGTACAATTTACTGCGTTCTACTTAGTAAGCCAGAAATTTATTCTCGCTAAATTTCAAAATTTGTAACAAAGTTCACCAGCAGATGACGTTGCTAACTGAGAGTTCTAAGCATCCGTCCCATCATTTGCAGCAACAACATATACATTGTAGTCTCAGTGTACAAAATCAATCGAAATTGGAACAAATATAATTTAGTTTAACGGTCTGAAATGTAGCAAAAAACTGTGTTTTATAAATTTTTCAATCAGTGGCGTCATCTATTGATAAATTTGCTACCACCGCTTTTCGTAAATTTTTTTTTGAATTGTGGGTCATTAAACGTATGTGATCAACTGATCAATCAAAGTTGTAAAAAAATTTAAAAACTCTTACGAAAAATATTACAGGTTTACATGCGGGTTATTAAATTGCTAAAAGAAACGAAAGGAAAATAGGCAGTCGTCAAGCCTAAGAGGTCAAACAACACTGTTTTTGGAATGCAATCATTTAAAATTTAGAACATTCCTAAAATACAAACTTCATTCGTATCTCAACTAAAAAAAATATTATGAAATTATTTAAAAGTGAAAATAAAATTAACTTTCCAAAATTTTACTGTAATGAATGAAAAAACTAAGCAATTTAATATATAAGTCAACTGTTCAGAAAGAAAGATAACAAAATAATGAAGTTTTTTTTCCTCCAAGTAATATTCTACTTCTATGGCGCCATTGAATCTCTTTATATTTGAAGTATTTTGAAATATATATTTTCCCATTTATCTTTGACAGACCTCCTCTGGTATTTGGCAATAAAATCACTCTGTTTACCGATATTCGGTCTTTACAATCTTTCTTTCATCATCAAAACCACGTCGTTTCATCATAAAGCTCTCAAGTATTTATTCTTTGCAAGAAAAAAAAAAACACGTTGATGTAGATAAAATATAAAAAATTTATTTCGTCACTTCTATAAGCACCTCTAATGCTCTAAATTGCTTTTAAAGGTGAAATCTTTTGAATTGTTTTTGATTTATTGACATTTTTTGTTGATGTCTCTTTTAATAAACTTTTGTAGGAATTCTTGGGTATAAGTTCTTTCGACT
The DNA here is from genome assembly GCA_949128135.1 of Parasteatoda lunata. Taxonomy (NCBI): domain Eukaryota; kingdom Metazoa; phylum Arthropoda; class Arachnida; order Araneae; family Theridiidae; genus Parasteatoda; species Parasteatoda lunata. The sequence continues at coordinate 31,324,443 of OX421973.1, read as the reverse complement.
ATTTGTCCATGTTGAAACTATTGGAGCATTTCTCTTCATGACATCAAAAGAATGGTATATAATTGTTTCTGATTGTTATTGGTGTATTCTGACTGGGCAGAAAATAGTATGGTATGGTTATAGTATAGTATGGTATGGTTATAGCAGGTAATAGTGTAGAATGGTATGCATAATTCTCTGCTATCACTAAGTTTATTATTCAAAATTAAAAAGTAAAAGTCTTGTAATCCTATGATGTTATTGTCAGACTTCATTACCCACCATTTTATGAAAAATAAAATTTGTTACCGTTTTGCAATTATTAAGTGAATAATAAGACATATTTCTTCTAAAATTATTTTTCAATTAAAGCTGTGTTTATAGTCAAAATATTAAAGAGCTTTTGCGTTATGTTACTGATTCTCGTAAACGCTAAAGCAAGGCTAATTAAGCTTAAGAGCGCATGCGCGAAATTTAACGTAAAAAAATAGTGTAAGCCCTTAAATACAGCTTTTGCATTACGTTTGACGAAACCTTAACGTAGACGCTGTTTCTCAAAAGCTGCCAATTTGTGCTGCCCAATGTATGTTGGTTTCATTGCGCTGTGTGCTGTTTATCCAAAATTTTTTAATGGCTTGAGGCTGTAGCCTCAAATATGCTAATTAACTATAGCAGACGATAGTTTAAAATACGAAATCAGGCACAAAATCGTACTTTTTCTGAATAAACAAACCTTTCTTTTCTCCGACGGATTCAGATTTCTGATTCCTAAAATATAGAGAATAGCCGTAATCTGGGAAATATGGTCTCCGAAGCTTGATTAGGAAATAAGTGATTCAAAGTTTGGGCCCCTTAATGTTAATTTTACTTCTTGCGTATTTCGCTAAGCCTCGAGAACCTTTTAAGCGAATTGAAACATTTTTCCATACAATGATAAAATTCTTTTATCCAAAGGTAAATCCGTGCAAAAATAACTTTTAGTAAATATTTATTATTTTTTATTATTTTATTTACTAATTGTCGAAAAAAATTTTGAATTGTAAAGTATAAAAATTTTTACGTCATTTCAAAGTATGTAATTTTTTTCAAGGGAAAAAAACGAAATGTGAGCAAAATAGGTCGGATATAGTAAATGAGAAATTAAACTCGCTAAATATTCTAATTTTTAAAAATTCTATATATCAGGAACTATTCGTCCAATTTCGCACAAATTTTGAATTTTGCCTTGTAAAATTGCATATTTTAAAATACAAAATTATTTTTTGAGTGGAATTATCTTTAAAGAAACCAATTTTAAAATTGTGTGCGAATATTTTTCAATTCGCTTATAAAAATCTCGAGATATGTCAAAATACCCAAAAATTAAAATTAACATTAGGAGGTCCAAATTTAGGATCGCTCACCTTGAGGCTAATTCTTGTTCCAAAATTGAGGCTAATTCTTGTATTTTGGGGTCAGAAATCCGAATCCGTTGAAAAAAAAAGGTATGTTTATTCGGAGAAAGTACGTTTTTGTGTCTGATTTCGTAACTTAAAATATTGTCTGTACTTATTAATTGACATATTTGAGATCACCCCCACAAAACATTGTGTCCTAAAACGTGTCCTAAAAATCCGATCATTAGATTAAAAGTTATCCAGGATGATCCGTTCTTTTGGCACATGGTTTGGTTATTACTGTTTGGCACATGGTTATTACTGTTTATTCTTGTTGCAAGCCGTGCACCACCATACGTTATTTTTATAATATTGTTCGAGCAGCAATATTAAGTTCATTTTACTAATTATCATTTACGTTTAAATTTCAAAGTTAGTATATTGTTGACGAGGTAAGAATTGTTTTATATAATAACGATTCTTTTTTTTTTTTTTTTTTAAAGGACGATTCTTACGTCTTGACATGACAAGTCTTCCATTGATGATTCTTATAACGATTCTTTTTGACACAATCTTTTTAACACAACTAACGAACACAACTAAATGAATCTTTTTAACACAAATCAGGTGACAAATACACGTACACACGAAATACTACTCAAGAGGGTCTCAAAACGCAATGATCACATTTTGAGCCAAATGGCTTCAAAATACACCAGAAACAGTTACCCGAAAGTATAGGCAGTAAAGAATTTGAAACGTTCCCTAATGTAGAAAACACCATCCACAGTAAACATGTACTGTGCGCAAAAAAAAAAAAAAAAAAAAAAAAAAAAAAAAGACAGACCACCGTGACTAACTTTTAATCTAATGATCTTCACGTTTTAGGACTCACTTCATGATTCAAAAAGAAAACCTCAAATATGCTAAGTAATCAGTGCAGACGAGATTCTAAAGTCGCAAAATCAGATAAAAAACCGCACTATCTCTGAATAAACATACCATTTTTTTCAACGGATTCGGATTTCTGACCCCCAAAATATAGTGGTAGCTTAATAAATATTTATCATTTTTTATTATTTTATTTAATATTAGTCGAAAAAATTTTGAATTGTAAGGTACACAATTTTTTACGTCATTTTTTAAAAGTATAAATTTATATGACAAAATGCGAAATTTGATATGAATCGGTAGAATAGATCCTGAGAAATAGAATTTCCAAAAAAAAAAAAAAAAAAGTCGTACCTCAAAAATGTACGAGATATCGTAAAATACTCAATAAAATAAGTAAAATTAACATTAAGGAGTCTAGAATTTGGGCTGCTCTCTTGACCAAACTATTGGGACCACATTTCCCAGATTGTGGGTCAAAAATACGAATCCTTCCGGAAAACAAAAAACATTATTCAGAGAAAGTACGTTTTTGTGTCTATTTTCGTAAGTTAAAATCTTGACTTCGCAAATTATTAGCATATTTGAGGTCACCTCTTCGAACCATCAAGATAGAGTCCCAGAACATACGTGAATATCCGATCATTAGATCAAAAGTTAATCAGGGTGGTGCGTTTTTTATTTTGAGCAATGTACAATAATGCAGTTAGAATAAGCTTCATTTAAGATTAATTTTCACATTTTCAAAAAAGTTAAGAAAATATAAAGAGTTAAGCACTTCCTTTCTCAAATTCGACCTGTTTTCTCTCCTAAAATGATTCAGGTGTAGTTCGATATGTTCCACTTTGGCCAAGTTATGTACATACATCCTTCCAAAATGTCGCATCTGCATAAGTATTCGAAGCGAAAACCTCTCTGAGGAGAAATCGCTTATATCGGTTGCACTCCAAATGAAGCATTTTATGGTTTCCATTTTTGAATTACTAACGTTAAAATATACTTACTTACGCTCTTTGTGTGATGAAATATGCTATTTCAGAGCATGCGCAATATCGCTAAGGAGGGAAAATATGATTTGCGTTAACATTTACGTAACATTAACGTAACGCAAAAGCTCTGTAATAAATTCAGATAATGAATATATATAGGGTATCTGCGCACCTGGAAAGTCAAGAAAAATCATGGATTGAATTTCGATATTGAACAAAATTTGTCATGAAGTGTCTTGGTTTTAACTATTAAAAAAAAAAAAAAAATCATGGAAAGTCATGGATTTAGGGTCGCCAAAACATCTAATTTGTAAAATAGAATTTACCCTTCCCCCCTAATTTCATAGTGTTCTAATTATCTGAATGTAACAAAATCTCCATTCACAATTATATTTTATTAAAATATAAAATGATTTTATAGTGTTCTTTAAAAATTGTGGTGTTCTTTCAAAAAATGAAAAAAAGAACATCACTTCTAGATCTTTCAAACTTCTCTGATTTCTGAATTTTTTTTATTTATTATTTTATTTTTTATTTCATCAATTTAAAATTCTAGTTGAAGCAAGCCAGTCATTGGCGAATTTTTTTAATTCCGAAATGAAAACAGAAAAAATCAGGAGTATTTCTTTCCTTTCCGACGAACAAGAAATGTATCTTTAGAATATAATTCTGCTTGAAAAAAGAGAAGAAAACTATTTGTTTTTGTATTTTTTACAGCTATTTTACTGCTTCAACTCTTTCGTTACTCTGTTTTTTAAATTTAAAATCTATAAATATGAAAATGCAGAATATAACAGTTTTGATTATACCTATCATTTCAATTAATGTTTTTATAATGATTTTTTAAATTTATTGTTGTGTTTTTGTCAGAGAAAATAGTAACTTCGTTAAGTCACGAAAAATTCTTGGAATTAGTCATGAGCTTGAAAATCTAAAATGCAGCAGATACCCTGAATATAAAATAACTGTGCAACAATATAAACCAATACTATATGGAATTTATTTTTCGCAATCAATTATCGCAATATATATTTCTCTTACATGGCACCATATATTTCTTTTATATGGCATTATATGGCACCATTTCTTATATGGTATTTCTCTCTCTATGGTTGTTGTTTTCATGGGCCATTAAGACCAGAAGTGCGATTGTTCTTGTTTTCCAGTGGCGCCATCTATGGCCTAGAACTCGACTTCCACCACACTCATATTATATGGCGGACCCATTCATACATCCATTCATTTATCCACAGATCGTACTTTTTAACCAGAACTAAAGAACGACCAATCTCCAATCCTAGAGGCATAATTTGTTATGGTAAAATTGAGGACTTAGTGATCCGACATATTTAACGTGCACCACTCACCATTTACTACAGAGGGAGTCTTCGGCAGTCTAGATTTGAACTTCCGTTCCGACCGTGAGTCCAGCGCCCTGCCAACCAGGCTATTCCGGTCTCTCTTTCTATTGGCAACACTTATAGCTATTATTCATTTTGTTAGGTTGTCTTAGGTAATAAGGTGTTAAGCAGTGTTATAAAATTAATTACTTGTTAATAATTTATTTAGAATAATTTTATATTCTTATAGAAAAAACTTAGTTACGAAGTGATTATTTATATTTATTTTGTTATCTTTTCTGAAATGGTTAAAAAAAATGTTGAACATAAACGGTCCTATGATGTGGTGTACGGTCATACCAATCATTAGTGATCGAATAATAGCAAATATATATTAGAAGTTATTGCTCAAGAGGTACGAAAGGAAGTATATAGTACAGGACGCAATGGAGCATCGAGATCTTATTTCAGGACAGAGATGGAAATAATTTTAATACTTCTGCTGCCTACTATGCTGAAATGTCCCGAACTCATACGTTTGGTGGTTTGTGTGATTTAATAGGTGCCGGACAGATTTGAAATTATTACTACAGTTCAGTTCATAACGGACTTGAACAATATCTCTGAAACCCCTTGAAAATAGTTAAAATTGAAGTTCATTCGGATTGGTTACCATTAAAGTTTACATGCTGTAGAAGTTAATTTTGAAAAGTGTCAAAACTGGTCGACAAAGGAGACTAGTAATACACTGGTGTAAGAATTTGCAGACTTGGTCGATTGTCTCTAGAACTACAGGACCGATTTTAATAAAATCTGATATGTACATACATTTATACCTTGGCCAAAGGATATTATACAATACAAAACAAATAGCCATTCAACAATTGATTGTGCGTAGCACTCGTTGGAGTAGGAAGGTATGAAACAGCGGTTGCACAATAAACAAAACAAAAAACAATGAGTTAATAGGGTTTATGGTCTATTGATGCAGATATACAGGCCTTGCAGCGCGATTTCATACTTGAAATAAGGCAGTTTATCATTTCCTGCGGCAATTGGCTTGAATTGTCCTGTGGCAATTGGCTTGAATTGTCCTGTGGCGATTTCATATCTTCCTACTCCAAGGAGTGCTACACACGATCATGCGTGTGTATTGCAATCGTTGAATGGTTATTTGTTTTGTAATGTATCAATGTATGTACAGTCAGCAAAAAAAAAAAGATATCACCCTGAATAATTTTCGTTCTAATGATCGGATTTTCACGAACTAAGTGTCAATCTTAATGGTTCCTGGGGGTGACCTCAAATATGCTAATTAGTTAGTGCTACCTATTAATTAAGTTACGAAATCAGACACAAAAACGTACTTTCTCTGAATAAACATACATTTTTTTTTACATATTTGGATTTCTTATCTTCTAAATATAGGGGGTTGCCGCAATCTGGGAAATGTGGTCCCCATAGTTTGGTCAGGAGAGCGATTCAAAGTTTGAACCCCTTAATGTTAATTTCACTTTTTGCGTTTTCAGTCATATTTTAAAAACTAATGAAGCAATTCAAAAAAATATTGCACCAACTCATAAAACGCATTTACCCAAAGATAATTTCATGAAAAAAATAATTTTTAATAATTATTAATTATTTTTTATTATTTAATTAAAGAGAGGATGAAAAAATTTTGAATTATAAGGTATGGATTTTTTTATACCATATTAATCTACATGCTTTTCAATTGAAAAATCTAAAGTTTCAACTGTTTTTATTTATTAGAAGATGAGAAAAATTAAAATTAATTATTTTAAAAAAAATAATTTGGCGACAATGAAAAAATGATTAAATGGGGCGATTAATATTAAAATGTGATAAACTTACGAAGAACTTGATTTAGCGCGCGTGGCGTAAAATTTCATTCATATTTTTTTCACTAATAATCGTTTGCTTTTTATTTTTTAAAACTATAAAATACAATGTTTCTTTTTTAGTCCTCTAAAAATCTATTTGAAATTAAGTAAAGAAATTTGAATAAAACATTTTATTGAATAAAAAACATTTTATTCAACGAATGTCGAGTTTTATAAAAGCATGCTTTTGATTGAATATGATTATACACCAGATTGTGCTTATTTAATTAGATTATTTTTTAGTTTTTTTTTCTCAATAACTTATACAATTACAATAAAATACATACGTATGAATAGATTTGGAATAAAATATTTCTCAGTTTCTTGTATATATTTTTTATGAATATTAATAAAAATACGTAGTAAACATATTTAAGCATATCTCACATCATTGCAAATTTCTCAACATCTTATATATCGTGTTAATCTTAAAAGTAATTTTTAATCACCTGTCCGGAAGTGTTTCGCAGAACTATTTTACCAACTATTTAATTAAATTTTAGCATTTTTAAAAATTTTATTCTTTACCCTACTACATTTATTATTTCTTCATTAATATACTAATCAATTTTTTTAGTACTTTAATTTAGATTTTCTTTAAAGTAAAGTTTTACATTATAGTAAAGTTTTTTTTAAAAGAATTATTGTCTGCTAGCTAAGAATAAAGCCTTGTTAAGAAATTAAAAATACTCCGCTGTTTAAAATTATTTAATGCAAAACAACTGATTATTTACTAAGCATACTATTTTTTTCGAAAAAAGAATATAAATCATTGATTGTCTTTTTTGTTTTGTTTCTTGTGACTTCAACATAGATTATCTAAAATAGTGTCCATGTTTTATAAGTCACTACAAAGAGTATAAAGATACCGAACATAAAAAGCTGTCAAATACGTAGCCAAAACTTTTAAGTGTCTTAAAATATCTCAGTATCTTAAATGATTCTTTCTTTATGATTCCGTGTAGATTTTTTTCCGGATAATATACTAAACTATTTTGTTCAATTTTTTACTTTAGCGCGATTCCCAAGATATTATTGTAGTATAATTTGTTATCAGGAACAATGCCTTATTTTCTTTAGCAGGAAACACTAAAAATTGAAATTTGTAAAAAGTTTCCGAAGCCGTGCGAATTTTAGAATCATCTGATTTAAAAAATGCAATAAAAAATACGTAAATTTCCGAACTTATTTTGATTAAAAATAAAAAAATAATAAAAAACGTGGCAAGAAGGCTAACATACTTTTTACAGAACTGTGAAAACCTGTTTTTCCTATAATTCGTCAAAAGAGGATAAGAATGATATTGCTCCAAGGGACCTACTCAATAATTTCGCTATTTCCAGAATGAAATCTGTTTGATCGAAACATATTTCCTCGAAAATAAAAACGGGGAAAAAATTAACTTTATTATTTATCTAAGCTTATTCCATTCATTTAATGATAGCGGTATCAAGGTTAAGGATATGCGATGGAAGCCCCGTTTACTATTATACTATAAATGCGTTAAATCATATTGCTTGAATAATTTATTTTAAGCTTATTATTTAATATTTTTAAGCAAATAAGGGTGTAAAAATAAAGTCGATCAAAATACTCCGAAAGTATACCCTAAAATATTTGTAGAATAAACTTTGGAATCTATATATACAAAATACCTTTTCAAACAACTTCGAGTTGGACGGAAACGCTAACTTGTTTAAAATAGTTGTCCTTGTAACTATTTAATTTCGATTTCTGGTGCTAGGGGACATTCCATTTTCACATTCGACTTTTGAAATTTCAATTGTAAACGGAATTTTTTTATGTCCTTAAATTAAAATGTTAAGGCTTGCAGCAAAAAAAATTTTACTGCATTGATTTTTTTACAAAATAGCAAATTATTATTTTTTTAATCTAAGAACCTGTGCCTAGAACTTAAGTAAAACTTATTTTAATATCGAGTGAAATAATTTAATATATTGTGTATTTAAATAGATAATCCCAAGAAATTGAATTGAAAATATAAAAACTTCATTGATTTAAAAATTAATAGATGATGATAAAAATAGACATGTTTTGAGCACAATAATAAAAGTCACAAGTTATTCAAGCTTGACAAGTTTTGAGAATGGGTGAATATATTTGAACGCTCGAAACATGTCGACTTTTACTTCCCTCTTCATATTTTTTAAAGCCAGTTGAGTTTTTATCATCAATTATACTGTTTTACATTAGGGTCTTGATCATTATTTTGATAAGGTTTTTATACTCGTTAAAGTAAACATATGCATTTTCATATTTTAACAGGAATTATGTGGTCTTTAAAAACATAAGAGCATCAATATTGTAAAAGTTATATTTAACTTGGTTTAAAATTAAAATTTTGAGACCAGATATTTTGAGTTAATGAAATTAAATATTTTATCTTTTAAGTTTTTGTGCCCCCCTTTCAGTATCTTAAGGGTGTCTTGGAGCCTGTTCCTGCTACCTCGGCCCCAGACTTCTCCCCCTCTTCAGTCAGGAAAAACTTCAATAAGACACTCCCACAAATATAACCAGGTACTTTTCTTTCCCCCAAGTAGTACAGTTAAGTCGTCAATCATGTCAACATCGACAACACCCCCCACGGCGGTCAAGCCTTACTTCAGAAAAGGACTAAGTAAAAGCAGGAATTTCTTATTCTTCTGGTGAATGAAATAATTTCTTTTTTTTTTTTTTTTTTTTTTTTTTTTTTTTTTTTTTAAGTAATAAACAGTTTTTATTTTTATAACAAATAAATTAAACTTCGTGAAATCTTATCAATTAAATTAATGTAAAATTATAAATTTTAATAAAGTATAAAATTTAATTTTATAAATTTTAAATTTATTATAATTCTTTCGCTTCATTATTCACTCTTTAAATTTTATTCAAAACTGTTACATGCGTAGTGTTTTAATTTCCAAACCAGGTTCTACTATTCACTGTTACTTTTTTCCGTTTTTTTTAAAATTTAGATATTTCAATGTTTTTTAGCTTAAATTCTAAGAAGATTCATTAAGCTTATATGTGCTTTGTGTTTTTTCTACAATTCTAAGTAAAGTTATCATTGTTATTTTAAAGTTATCATAGTTACTTTCTTTTCCTTTGATAGTTTATTAACATCTCAAGAGCACTCACAAAAAGCAACATAATATGAAATTCAAATCAAACGACTAATCTATATATATGTATATTGATTACGCTTAATATTTTATTAATTACATTTTTAAAAAAATAAGAGAACCATGCAAATAAAATAAAAAAAACTCTTTCCTTTCTTTTTGTTTAGAAAACTAATTATCCCTCAGATGTTTTTCAGTTTTCGAAAAGAAAAATGTATTCTGTAAATGTCATGAGAAATAAAAAAAATTATTTAAAATTGATGGATATCAATCTTTTTACTTAGCATCGCATTTTACTAAAATTAAATATAACTTTTTTTAAAAAAAGTTACAATTCCTTCTACTAATTATCCCACCGATAGTTTTCAGTTTTCGAAAAGAAAAATGTATTCCGTAAATGTCACGACAAATAAAGAAATTGGTTTAATTTCGATTGATATCAATCTTTTTACTAATTAGTAAAAAGTAGTCGCATTTTACTAAAATTAAATATAACTTTTTTTTAAAAAAAGTTATAATTCCTTCATACAATAAATGTTTAAAAAATATAAAAAAATGTATGCATACAAAACATAGAAAATATCAAATTAATGACCAGGTTAATCAAAAGAGGAAATCTCCACTCGACATTTTTTTGGATGAAAACTGCGATTTGTACTGTTGCCTTATACATAAATCGTCCACAGAATTAGAAGAGGAAGGATTTTGAAATTATCAGATTTTTCAGTCTTTGTTATCATGTATTTATTTATTCTGTTTTTTCTCTATCGCTTCCAGTATGTACTCGGGATCTCGGATAGTCATTGATCTGGGAACCAGGATTTCAGGCAACAAACAATCAAAGTAAAATCTTTTAAGTTTCTCTTTCATTTCAGTTGCCCAAAACAAGTCATCTCTTTCAACTTAAATTCCCTTTGTGGTCCAAAAAGCAGAACTTGGCTTTGGTTACGTTTAATTTTCCGTGCACCTGAAAATAAAAATTGTGTTTTTTTTTATTTCTGTAAGATTTTTCTTTGTTAGTCTTCCAAAAGGTGAATTTTCTGTCAAGTATAGCTTCATTTGGAAACAAATTCGTACATGTCAGAGGACACTTAACTTCAACAATACAATCAACAATTCTTCAACCTTTATATTTATGCGTTAAATTATTCCACCGCATTATTAGTGGAATTATAAAGCAAGCTTCTGGCACGGTTTGTCAATTTCCCTATAATTTCCATGATTTTAAACAAAATCCCACTTTCTTCTAATTCTGAGATATGATTTACATTATCTCTATCATTACAAAAGTAGGAAGCACAGTATGTATGGTCTCCAAAAACATGTCGTGGAGCGTTTTTCATATCCTTTATTAGATCAGCTTGTGCATTTAGTTGATATTTTCTATGCTCTGACGCCTTTACAATTGCATTTATTAATCTAAGAACTCTTTTGTCTAGCAATTGTAATTTGCGAACTGCGGCATGTCCTAATTTTGTATTTCTTGCTACCTCTTTCAATTTGTTACAGAAATTTTGGTGGTTCCGACATTCAATTCTTTCCACGTGGGTTAGCTTCCAAAACTTTTTTGTACACATTACTGTCACCGTCTCCAATCATGGCTACATATTTCACACCATGTAATGTCATACTTTGAAGGAAACCTTGAACGATAATGTTTGCTTCCATTGAGGTAGAGCTGCCTTCCCAATTCTTATAACAGTAGGGGGGGGGCTACAGGACACTTTAGCCTATCCTATATATTACCCCCTAAATTTTCTAATTCATAATCGTAATATTTAAAATAGGCGGACATTTTTATAGGGAATAATAGATAAAATCAGCATATTTTAATTAATCAAAATTCTTATTTTTATATTAATAAAATCGTTTTTATTTGACATATGAATAAAAATATTTTTCAAAACAATTATCATAATCATAATAACAAAATTCACAATCATATCTACCATCAACGATCCCATGATAATCGAGATAAGTAAAAGGGATAGGATCATCTTTTACAACATACTTAATAATTTCGAGTCTAGTTTCTTTAGTTAAACAATCATTTTTTAAAACTAATTAGTTTCATCGTTATCTCATATCTAGATTTATTCAAACTCTTTATAGGATATTCCTCAACTTCCAAATCATTTAAGTATCTCTTTGAAAACTCCATTATTTTAACTTCTTTTTATTTAGAAACATTTTTTAGTTTTTTTACTCGTTTATTACTCGTGTTACATTTTTACTCGTGTATTATGACAAATTTCAGCAAGAGTATACAAGCTATCTTTTCTTTGTGTGAATTATAAAATTCTTCTGGTAATATATTGATTTTATTTTTTATTAAAAGACAGAAATCTATTTTAGAAACAAATTCTATTGCAAAATCTTTATCAATATCTTGATATTGTATAATATAATCCCAATTTACATAATCTTGAAATTTTCTTATAAGGTCCATTGATAATTTTTGATATCTAGATGCAACATTCATATTTAAACGGTCATAATAATTCTCTATAAATCTTAAATCCAAAGTTTGGAATCTTGATATTTCATACCAAGTCACTTTATCTACAAATACAACCTTTTTTTAATTTTACAGTTTCCCATATTAGCAATCTACGAAAATCTATAACAAACGTTTCTTGGCAAAATCTTAACATGAAATAAAACAGAAATACATGCGGATCCACACAAGAAAAAGGTGGTGGGGAGAGTCATAAATCACAGTGAAAGCTGGCTTCAACCTCCTGCGGTGCAAAGGGTCATTTTCGCTGTGGGTAATCCTGTTGAAAAGGGTTTTAGAAGGGGATAGAAATTTTGAGTCTGATTAGAATTATTGAAACTAATTTGTGATTTACATAATCTGTATAAAACCTAGAATTAAAATATTAATCTTAAATTAAAGAGAATTTCTTAAGCTTTCAATCTATCTAAAAACATTTTCCAAAAATGCTAAAAATAAACTTGTAATTAAAGCTTATCTCCTAAATTTTTTTTTTAAAGAACACGTTAGTTTTAAAAAAGTTTTAAAAATACTTAAAATCTTCCAACTAAAAATTTTGTGAGGAAGCTTAATAGTAGACATTTCAAAGCATAAAATGAAGCAAAAAAATTCAAAAATATTAATTAGTGACTAAATAAAGTGTAGGTTAAGAATCATATAATTCTCCATAGGTTAACATGGGGAACGAGGAAAGTTGAATCTTACTCCAAGACACCCTTAAGGACCTTACAAGCTCTGTTTAAAAAGAGAGTATCATATCAGATATATATAAGAAAACAAAAATATTCATAGTATCAGTATTTGGTGGTAAATGTAGCTTATCGTAATTGAAGAATATGCTGTGCGATATTTTATGGTGAATTTGCGAACGTAAGTTTCTAAATATATCGAAGCATAAGGATGCTATTTGATAATCATCTTTATCCAAAGAAAACCTTGTTATCTAAACATCTAGCAGAATGAAGCGATTTTTGAAACAATGAATCATACTATATGCAACATATTATTTCAATATCTTATTCTTAAACATAACCTATTTCAATGCTTTTAAAATACCACTAAACATTCAGCAATTCCTTGAGTTATAGGAAAAAGAAATATCGTAAATTATAGAAAAACTTGTGAATGCGCATTAGAATTACTATACAATATACATTTTATTTTTCAAGCACTTTTTTTTTTCTTCAAACTTTCTTGCCTAGAAGACTCGATTAAAGCTGTAAAAGTGATTATCCCTAAAATTTTGTATTTAGCCATAATAAGTTATGTTAATTTGATTTTAGTATGAAATCCTCGAATAAATATAGCAGAAACAACATAATCTAAATAATATCAGATAAAATGCTCATGTATTTAAATTCTAAAACTTAGAAAATCATAAATAATTTATAATCGATTCAAATTTTCTTTTCAAGGGAGATTAAAATAAAAAAATACTTTGCTTTTTGGACAGAAATCAGCTTAAAAATTGTCAATTGCCTAGAAACTTCGAGATATTTTCAATTAACTATTAATTAAACCTCTCTGAGTAATCACAGAACATTATTTCAATTTTTTTTCCAGTCAGAGCTTGGTTGCTTAGCAACCTAGTAAAATTAAGCATTTTCTTTTGAATTAGTCAATGGGTTATCTTAAAATATTCATTTGCGATGGCGACTTTTTTTGGCGGTTTTCTGGACTATCGCCAAATATATAAACCTTTGTTGCGACCCTATTTACCACCCATTTTTTTCAAAATTTTGTCTACCCCCCCTAATTCAAGTATCTGGATTCCAAATATGTAAAAAAAAATATATGTTTATTCAGAGAAAGTACGTTTTTGTGTCTGATTTCGTAACTTAATTAATAGTTAGCACTAACTAATTAGCATATTTGAGGTCACCCCCAGGAACCATTAAGATTGACACTTTGTTCGTGAAATTCCGATCATTAGAACGAAAATTATTCAGGGTGATATCTTTTTTTTTTTGCTGACTGTACATATCAAATTTCATATGAATCGGTCCAGCCGCTCTAGAGATAATCGACCAAGTCTGTAAATTCTCTTTAATTTATAACACTAGTGCATTATAAATTACAATTGATTAATAACATCTCTAACGAAAACATTTATTAATTTTTTAATACATTCGAACGTTAAATCAGAATTTAAAAAAACTAGTTTGCTAAGGAAGTTGTTCAGTTACCCGATAAAAATAATTAGGTTCCCAGTCATATCAAAAAATGAATCCGTGGAACTATTTTGGGTTAAAATATTTTGAGTTTTTTTAACTGAAGAACTTTTAATTTTTGGTTTAACTGTATGATTATAGTCGAAAAATTAAAATAATTACGTAGCAATCATGAGGGCTAGTGAGCAGGGGTGGGCCTCTCTAACTTAAATATTATATTTTTTTGGTTTAAAAACGCTAGCTTTTCTAAATTTTGTGTGCTATTTTTTTCATTTGAACTCGACTTTGCCAAATTAAGAATTTTATTAAAGTATTTGTATAAAATCACTGATAGAAATTTTGGACCACGTTAAGCCATGATATCATTCAAATTTGCTTCACCTTATTGTGGTGCCTAGTTAAATCACATTGTTTTCCAAGTCAATATTTCTTATACTTGATTACATGATACATATACTACTGTTAAATTTTAATGAAACTACGATTTCAAATTATTAATGTAGCAGAAACGTTAAAATAAGGTACACTGGTTTAAGATACTGATGTTTCAGTTTTTTTTTATAGTACAGTTTTAAATTTGATGTTTATTTATGAAAATTAGTACAATTTCAAATATTTTTGTTTTGTACCTGGAGAGAGAAAAATAAAGTATGGAGAAATACCTGAATATGGTACGATTTTCTGTGTTTTCTGGCTCTAAGGGAACACCAAAAATAACAATAATAGTTACAGTAGCACTTTGGCAATGTCTTACGTCAAAATGATTCCCAATAAAATATGAAATATTACTCCATTTGGTCGACGCAAGCAACATAGTCGTTAATGAAAAATCATCGGGTGCAAGAAAATTCAACTGTTTTTTTTCTCTTTTTCCCTTTAAATTTTTTTAATTTTTCTTGGCAAAGAATTTTTTTTAAAAAAAATACATAAAGAAATAAATAATAAAAATAGCTGAATTTATCTGCGTCAGCGAAATGGATAAGTACTGTATATGGTTTTATTATTATGCTGTTCGGTAGAAAATTTGGGAAACTTAAATACGGGACTTATCGGTTTT
Organism: Parasteatoda lunata; assembly: GCA_949128135.1. NCBI lineage: Eukaryota > Metazoa > Arthropoda > Arachnida > Araneae > Theridiidae > Parasteatoda > Parasteatoda lunata. Next base: position 31,309,120 of record OX421973.1, on the reverse strand, counting down.
CCGGGTGCAAGCGAAAGTCGTCAAAAAATGTGGACAACTACCGGTCGTGACCTACCAATTTCTTAGCTGTTCACTATAACCTCATGAACAAAATTAGTTGAATAAATAGTTTGCAAGGGACCATGCAAACTACAACGTAGTGTTCCCTATATCTCGGGTTCTTTAAAGCGAGGTTAGACTGCATTTATTAGAAATCTAGATTAAATAATATAATAATATTATTATTATTGATTCATAATTAAAAAATATTTTGAGAAGTTGGAATTAATGCTTTGAAATAAATTTCCGTGGAATGTTTCCGATACGTCAAAAGCAGCATTGAAATCTAAATTCAGAATGCCGCCTTCGCATGAGATTCCAAACATCTGGAGAATATTAGAAAGATTCCCGAAAGAAAATAAATATCTAGGGGTACTTCTAATTTACTTAGAATTTCTCTTTATTGAGAAAATTAATGAACGAGAAATGAGGTATGAATTTGTACAGCCTCTTCGTAGAGTTAAAGCATTATCGAGCGAAGGTTATAATTAAATAACTGCAATTCAATTTAGCAAGCCTTCTATATTTACGATTTTGTTTTTCAGTTTCTAGCTGATGCGCTTGTGTTGAATACTTAATTAGTCGCTAATTGATTTGAATAATCATATCGAAATTGATTCAAATTAGGGGTTCTGATTAGCTGATTAGAAACAAAAGTGTTCATTCAATTCCTATTAGTTATTTGTTTATACGGAAATCACTTCCACTAATATTTTTTCGAAATATATGGCATAGCGAGTTCTAAATATATCCATCCAACACAAGCATTATACTGCGTTGCAAGTTAAGAAAAGACCATTGCGATATGGGATTTAAGTAATCACCCAGGGCTTGCATACAGTTCCGTTTTATTTATCATTCAAATTATATAATTATGCTTTCAAAACAATATAAAAGCTTTTAAAAGTAAAACTTGTCGGACAGAAATTTAATTCGAGCTATTTTTTTTGTTTTTTTTTTGTGAGTAAAAAGAAGGTCGTGCTGCGTGGTTGTAAGAGTTGGCAATGTTGATATTTGTTCACGTTTGGAGCTTGGCATCCATTTAGCATGCACTTAGATGCAAACAGGTTCTCTCCATAGGGATAATGGTTTTTTCTTAACTTGCAACAGAGTATAACAGTAACGAGATAAAGAAAATATTAAAAGAACGAGGGTATTTTCGGAAAGGAGAGTTGTTGAGAATAGTTTTTTTCTGTATTTAAGGCTTATTCTAATTCGTTATGGGTATTACAATTCACATTTGCTTGTTGATGTTTCAAATAGATGTATTTTTATAAAGACTATCTCTTCAGTAAAACTTAATTCGGTATATCATATATTGTATATTTTTATTGGTGACAACGTCGGGATCCGATTTAAAAATGCTTCATTAAGTTTTAAGACAAGAGTTGGCGAAAAATATCATTATTATCATGGCTTTCCTTCTTAAAAAGATAAAAAGGGTTAAAAAAAGATCGAAGGGAAAGAAATTACTGGAAATTTGAATCTCAATCTGTGAATTATGACAAATTGAATGGGTGAGACAAATTGTATACCCTCCTAAATCAGCATTAAAATTAGTGCATGCGATGTTTAAAATTGACATCAAAAATTGTGGTATAAGACAATTTCCTTCGAACTCTTTGAACCGAAAGCGAAAAGATTCAGCATGAACTAAACCCTGCTAATAAGCTTAAAATTTATGAAAATTTTTGGAACGTCGGAGAGTGTGTTGATTTTGGTTGAGATTATCTCTTTTGTATTTTAGGGTGTATCCTAATCCGTTAGGAAATTTCTATTACCCAATGGCAAAATGGGTGTTGTTTTCGGTTCGGTGGCGTGCGCACCTTATTTGGACGTCATCACTCTTTTCAAATGTGTTTAAGAGTAATTTTATTTTATTTTATAACCGTCGTTGAACAGCCGACCCAATTTCATGGGTTTACGACTGCTAATGTTCAACTCCGTAGCCTTGTAATTTTGAACCAATCCAGAAGACAAGGAAACTCCTGGATCAGTACCCCCAGAGGTATTGATTTGTTATGGGAACATGGAGGACTTTGAGACTCGACAGATTTAGCGTGCATCAGTCACCATTTACTACACGGGGAGTCTTCGGCCGGCAAGGATCGAACCCACGACCTATTGGACATGGGCCCACGCCCTACCGGCCAGGCTATCCCGGCCCTCGTTTAAGAGTAATAGTAAACAGTGCGCATCCGTCGTCATTGCATGCGCTGCAATGGCTACTGTTGCTGTTTGATAATTTTTTTTTTTATTTTTAGAATTATTTTAATCGCTTTCAATTTTGATATTCATTAAGTTGGTGAGTTTATTTTTAGAGAGATCCCATAAATATTTCTTGAGTTATAAATATTTATTTCTGCTTTATTGATGAGTGATTGATGTTTGAAAAAAAATTTTTTTTTAAATATAAAAGCTGTTTTTTTTTTCAATACAGTTTGCTTCAGTACAGAAATTGTCATTGGTAATGTTACTGTGTATGAGTTGATAAATCTAATTAAAAACTCTAAAACATACGATGTGGATATGATTAAAGAAATATTAGATGTGGATGGATGTAGTTAATTTACGTCGCACTAGAGCTGCACAATGGGCTATTGGCGACGGTCTGGGAAACATCCCTGAGGATGATCCGAAGACATGCCATCACAATTTTGATCCTCTGCAGAGGGGATGACACCCCTGCTTCGGTAGCCCAACGACCTGCACGCGAAGTCGAGCACTTTACGGTAGAACAGTTTAACGAGGACCAATATCGTACACCCTCGGTCCCTACGCAGACTGATCCAAGTGGTCACCCACCCGCACACTGACCGCAGCCAGTGATGCTTGACTTCGGTGATCTGCTGGGAACCGTTTCTTAACGATCAGTCCACTGCGGGACAAGAAATATTAGAAGTAGTTAACGAAAATCATATCAGAAAGGAAGGAAAAAAAAAATCTCGCCAAGAACGGCACAGGCGAGAATAAAAAGAAAAGAAAGGAAAAGAAACGCCAAGAATGACAAAGACAAGAAGAAAACGAAAAGGGGGAAAAAGCGTCAATTGGAACTAGAGTGACTGAAACTGAGTGTCCAACCAAGTCTTTTTTTAAATCAAAATATTGATACTACTCACTGGGACATGTTAGATATCCATCCAAAAGTTGATGCATAATTTTGATCCTAAGGAAGATGAAATTAGCCTCTGTATTTAGTAATGGAGCGTGGGATATTCATTTATTATCCTTTTTTCCCCACCTGATATAGCAAAAATAATAGCAACAGAATCTGAAAAACAAACTTACAGCTATGTCCCGTTTAAAGAAATTTTAATGAAACGGTGTAAGCAGTCTAAAAAAAAATTAGGATCAAATTTATTCAGCTCCCAGGTTTGATAATATTTGGAAAGATTTCGTTCTTGAATTAAAAAAACTAAATAAATGAATCTGTTCAGGGATTAGAAATGATTATGAAATTTTGCTGCATCTAGTAGTTACCAATCAAACGAAACGAAGCGTTCCCAGTGAAGTGCGTAAGCATTTTATAAATACTTGGTCAGAAATAACCTCATCTACAAACCTGACAGAAATGTTTGACGAAAACGAGAATGTACATGGAAGTCAAAAACGAGTTGAATTGCAAGTAAATTATGAAAATCGGAGATCCAAGTGGTGAGAAGAAAGTGCAAGACGGAAAATTTCAGATGGAGCTACTGCAAAGAATGACCAAAATAAACAAATGAACAGTTAATGAAATTATTTAAGTTAAGTTAAAAAGTTTAAGTAAAGATTAAAGATTTTATTATAATTATTAAAGAAATTATGAGCAATTTAATCGACGTAAACCTTATCAATGCTACAAATGTGGATCTGTTAATCAGTGTCCGAAACTTAAGTATCAAATGCCACCCACTCAAGTTAATCAAATCAGAGTAGCTCTAGAAGAACAATTACTAATTTCGTGCACTCTTTTGGCTGGAGTGAATGGATTTAAAATATCTGTACTTCACGATTCGATTCTGATGCAATTATTGATGCTGTTTGCCGAATATATGTTACTCCAGATATGTTTACTGACAAAACTGTGTGGGTACAACAATCATTAGATGAAGGTCCACCTTGTTTGCCATTTGCAAAAGTTTCAATATTAGGATATTTTGGCAACATACTTACCAAAGGAGCTGTGGTTACAAGTGAGTTGGATAAAGATCGATAGCTCCTTATTAATGGAACGGTGGCTAGATTGTCACATTTACAAATAACGCCACTACAAATTCCAGAGTTAAACGCAGTTCATACTAGATCTCAAACTCGTTTAAATTCTGAAAATGAAGAATATGTGCAGCAAAATTTACAAGATATCGGAAAGATATGCAAGATATTGTATTTCAAAGATTACTAAATTACAAAGAATGCAATTTGCAAATTTTATTAGTGTTTAATGTTTTTAACGATACCGTCATTTTAAAAGAAGAGGAAATGAAAAAGTTTCAAAAAATAATAGCGCTAAAATAATGTTAAACTTATTTTTATGATTTAATTTAAAATAAAAGAAGTAAAAGTCTGTTGATAACATAAGTTTTCCAGTATCTCAATACGATGTAAAATGTTTATTTATTTATTTTAACGCAATGCACTGCAAAAGAAAAACTACAAAACTAACAAGAAAATCTCCAGTGTACCTGAATTTCACAAGTTTTTGTAGTATCGATAAATGATTTAGATTTTTTTCCTTTCTAAATGACTATGCTACTTAAATTAAAGTTGTATCTGTACTTGAACAATTTACGGAATCCTAATTTCCAAGACATTGATTTTCTTTTTCAGTTTCTTTTTTTTTTTCTATTTTTTTTTCAATGTTTATAACCACCATGAGCCGGACCAAGCCAATGTTTATAACCACCGAGCAAGGACTTCGTGTTTGTTAGTTAACAAAAAGAGGAAATAAAAGGATTTATAAGCTTGAGGAAATAAGGGAAGAAGCTGTGAAATCTTTTTTTTAATTTTATTATTTTTTTTATAGGGTCTATTACACCAATCAGTTGGTTCAAAAAAATTGATTTTACTTCGTATCGAAGCAAATCCAATTCAATCTGTGATTGAAAGTCACGTGATTTTTTCCAATCAGTTTTAAAAATCAGCGCAGTCACAACTGCTGTGGGATCCCCGTTTTTTATGATAATTTTTAGTACTTTTTTTTCTTACAGGTCGAGGAAAATATTTGTGTAAAGAATATATATCTGTAACTAATAATATTTTTTCCCCAATGCGATTCGATTGACAATCGTCACTCAGGCATCAGTAGGGCAGATTTGTTGACCACTCTTTCAGGGGCACTCTATTAGGTAGGCCAACGTTGCTCCCACTGTAAGGACAGATATTGCAGAGAATGAAAGAACGTACATCCCTTGTTCGGAATTCAAACCCAGGACCTTTCTAATATAAGGTCAGCTGTCTGACCACTGTTATTAATAATCACTCTTATTAATGTTATTAATAATCACTCTATTATTTTTAACAATCGGAATGATGAAGGGACGTGAGTGCCCTGCACAGATGTTTTTTTTTTCAAGGTTAAATTATACTGCCTGGTATACATTTGCCTGGTTTACTATCCACTGTTATTTTTTCAAGATTATGTGACACATTTATAGATACACTAATGTTATTAATTCCTATACTGTAATTAATAAACCATCGGAATAGCGGGAGTTATTTTACCGAAAATTAATGCCACTGTTTTTTTTTTTAAATTTTCTTTCTTTCTTTTATGAGTGCTGGGTTTTCTTCGTGAAGAAAAATTTCAAGCAAAGATTACTTTGTAATTTCTGGATAATCAACTACAAAAATGTTCAACAAACTTTCTTTCTTTCTTGCTCGCAAGGGAACACAAATCCTTCAACCAAGTTGCTCTGGACCGTCATTCCATTCCATAAAACTACATATAAAAAACATAATGAAAATGAATGCCTTTGCTGACCTACGAGAAAGCAAAAGGAATAAGAACTGGAGCGAGACAGATATTAAGGCAGTGCCAGTTAAGCCTCGCCGAGATGCAGTAGCCACCTTTAGACTCCTAACAGGTCATGATTGTCTAGGAGAACACCTGCATCGTATAGGTATTTATGACCACCCTCAGTGTCAACTGTGAGGTTCTGGAGCACCAATGAATAGAGAGCTATTCCATTGCTGTAGGAGGCTCCACGGACTGGACTCGGAGACCGCAAGATATTGGCGCGTGAGAGAGCTTTTGGGAAGATGACTTCGGTCTTTTGTTATTCTCTACTTTTATTGTTCTTTTGTGTTATTGTTTGTTTTCCCTGCCATTGGAAAAAAAAAAAAAAAAAAAACTTTCTTGATTGAAAGTGTTGTGAATGTAAATAAATATGTGTTTTTATAAAAATTGAATAATTATCTATTGAGTTAATGTTTACGTCAAGGGAACAAAAATGCAGCTTAACATCCAGTGTTTAATGATATACTCCTAACCGTTCTAACCTCTACAGGCAACATGTTATTGAATTTACACTAAAATGAGTGCAATAATATACCACTGTTATAAAATCTTTATTAATTGAAGTTACATTTACAATTGCATTTCATGCATACATATGTTATTACAATGAATATTTTAAATAGCATACCAAAGAGAAATGCTTATATCAACTTTCATTCATAAATATATAGAGATTAGCACTGGGTATGTTTTTGTTAAAATTACATTAAAAAAAAATTAAAAATAAAAACAGAAACAAAATAAATACATTTTGTATGTAAATAAATCTTTCGTAACCCAACACATCTTCAAGATGATTCGAAAAACACATTAGAATTTATAACTATAAAAATTCACATTTGGGGTACAGTTGGGTTAAAATTTTAAGTGGGATAATACAAGAAAAAATTCTTTATTATTTAAAAAATTATTTCTTATAAAAATCACGAGGCAATATTTTGAGCCATTCGAAGTAAAATTAATTCATTTGAATACTTCTAAAGTGTCAAAATTAGAAATTCTTCGAATTCTTGAATTCGAAGCTACTTCTTGTAATTTAGTTAACATAATTTGGCATATTTTGCGTAATCTCAGTTGAAAACCGAGTTTTGTAGAAACTGAAGCGCGCAAAACATATCTGTGTTAACGTGCAAAATCTCTTGAATACCACATCATCAGTGTAATGATTTCATAAATTTTTGAAACGTAAAATGAAATTGGAAAATGTAACACAGCTAGAATTTTAAAATTATTTGAAACGTTTCACGTATACACCTTTCGCTTGTTTTCACTTCACTTTACTTTAAATGTTTTCCAACTACAAAGTTTACGAACTAGATGATTTTAATCAATTCTTGTTTTTACTAACCTCAATCATAGCCAGAGTTCAAAAAAGTTTTTTTTCTCACTTATGATCTAATTTTGAAACAAAATGTGAACAGAAATCTGGATTCATTTTTGCATGAATATATTAAATATATGATAAGATTATTCTTTTCGTAACACCGTAGACTTTTCGAAAATTTAGTAAAAAACTCAATTATTTAAAAAATTTTATGTAGGAAAAGTAAAGTATATTGTGAACAGTCGTTCATAAAGTAAACAAATTTAATACATTTCAACACTACATGCATCAATATACATGCATCATGCCTCCCTCAACTTCAGAGAGACAGCTTAGTCATATTTGTTTTAGTTAAAAATCAAAAATGTGAATCCATGCACTCTTATAACCACATAATAAAAAATAAGAATTCTTAAACAGAAAAATGAAAACTTTAAAATGTTTAATATTTATATATGCAGAACATATATTTCATGCATATTCATACTTAGATTAAGAAACTTTTATGCACTATTCAATGACATTCTAATAGATTGTCTCAAGTTTTAAAAATAATTAACGATATTTTATCAAATAAAAATAAAACTTCAAAATGAATTGAATGGATAATTATTAATTTATTATAAATATTTTTTTATTGAGTTCTCTAATGAATATTTATATTTTCTTAATTATTTGTCACACATAGTAATATTTAATTTTGCAACTAACTAAAATATAAAAGTTACCTTTCCTACATTATGTCTGAACCACGAAATGAATATTTTTGAATTAATTAAATTTTTATATATATTTACCCTTAACTCTATCTCATTAATTCTGAAAATTGAGTTAGAAATTTAAGAAATAAATATTTTTTACCTGTTTGAAACTTTTTTTTAACATCAAATTAATGTTTTTGACATCTTTCACACATTCTATAAATATCTAATCACCAAACTTGTATGTAGTTCATAATTCGCTTTTCACAATAAGACAAAATTAAATATTTAAATGAAGAGAGACGCTAAATACATTAGAGAGCAAAACGGCGAGACTTTTCATGCAATTTATATTTGCATGCATTAGTATACAAACGTAAACTGAAATAATAAATATTGTAATAATATGCAAAGTATATGTCTCTGTATTGTTATTTTCTCCTTTTCTAAAAAAAAGCCGCGGTTTTTTTTAGTTTATCGATAACTATGTAACATAGTTTATCAATAAACTATGAAATAGTATTGAAATATATGAAAAGAAATTTATTAATTGAAACGTGTATAAATTTTAAAAAAAAAAATATAGACGTAACTTCTTTGCTATTGATACGTCAAAATAGCTTAATTTGAATTAATTAAAAAAAAGTATGGTCAAAACTATGCTGCTTCTGACTGTTAGAACATCAGAAAGCTCGGTAATTTATGCCGAAGTGATTTCGATAAAATTAACAACAAAATATAGTATTATAGTATGTGATAAAATTTTGTAAATGAGGTAAAATTTGGTAATTTTATAATTATACATTAGAACATTGGCATAAAAATCTATTATTCGGTTAAATTTATGAGTTTTGTATTTTTTTATCCAATAGGTGCTAATAAGAATTCAAATTTTGAAATTCTGGCTTAACTAGATATTATAATTTTAACTCGAAATTCTGGTAAAACCTAAACATATTGGTTTTATTAATCAGAATTATGTTTTTTTCCTATTTTTTATATCAGAAATGTCATTACCATACTGTATAGTGAATTTTTTCTCCATTTTAATATAAAATTTTCGTTGCTTCGAATAATCAGGAGTAATAAAGCTGTTTAAATTCAGCATTTTTGTACAATAATCATGCGCTAATAAATTGTATACGTATATGAACAAATTTACCACTTATACATTAACATTATATCAAATCATGCAGTTAAAAATTTGTAAATGTGAAATTTGCAAATTTTCATGATTGTCTGTATGATGTAATTATTTTATAAATTAGGTATAGCGCCACTCGCAAATCAAGCTATACCATAAGTTATTTTATACCATAAGTCATTTTGGTTAAAAAATGATACAAATAAAATTTTTGTGTCTTTCACTGGGGTTGCAGAGATATAAATTATTGAAACTGTAAGAAAAAGTATAGTAATAAGTTTAAGTGAGCAAAATTTGCAAAGAATATTTCATAAATTTTCTCAAATGTTTGATAACACAGTTGAGAAAATCCTATTTATGATTCTTAAGAGATGAATAATTTCAAACGATTTCTCGTCAGTCAATATCTGCAATTGATGAAGTGTGGGTATCTCGATCATGATTGGTAGTTTAAACGTGCTATTTGTTTACTTTAACAACAGTTTTATCCCTTCCTATATTTCAAGTAAGCCAAGCCCGACAAGTATCAATTCTCTTAAGTGACACATTCTATATTTTTGGACAAAGATTCTTCCACAAGGATTTCAAATCTTTTACTACATCTTTCTTACTTAACACAAAGACAGGCACGAAGTCATGTAAAACATAAGCAAATTAATCATGCGTCGAAGTTGCCAGGTAAACAAGACTAAAATATATCATGGTTACAATGAAATGCATAAACAAATAATAAATATCAGTTAAGTAAAAGATGTAGACGAGAAAGAATTATATTTCAGCACATTCGATGAGCGATACGGAGCTGTATTTAGATAACTTCACCACGTTAATTCACATTCTACATTATAGGAAGAAACTTAGTTCAAATTCAACACGCCAATTTTGCTTATAAACGATAAGCTGGAACTGACGGCATAGTTCACATGTGTGGGTCTTTGTGATCTTCTTCTTGCAGTGCAAGTACCCAATTCTAATTAAATAATATAATAATAAGATGTAAACTAAAAAAATATGTTATCTAAAATAATTACTGCAATTATTAAAACAGTATTATATAACAGTATTTTGTTAAAATAATTACTGTTTCACAATAACACAAAAACAATATTTTTTAAACAAATATTGTTTTTGTGTCATTGTGCAACTGTTTTTATAATTAGTTACTTAAAAATAGCTAGAATTTTTAGTCTAATTTTAAACTCAGTCTTTTAATTTCAGACTTTTTTAACGTAAAAATTAAGTTTTTGATTACAGAAAAAATTTAAATTAAAGCAATCTCGTACTCGTACTTTCTCGTACTACAATTGTTTTCTTCCGTCGGCGGAATAGAGGTTGGCGACGTATTTAAGGAAAAAAAATTTTTTTTTTGATAATTTATAACTTTATAATTATTAATTTGAAATATAAGAAATAAATTGTATACATTATTTCTCAATTAAAAAAAGAAAAAAAAACAATTCGTAAAATGACGATTGACGAGGGACGCTTAGGACACCTTTCTTGTCAGATAAGATTTGAATGATAGTCCCTGTTGAATGCTGGAATTTTACATTTCATTTTATTGTTATGTCTAATTAGAAATTGAGTTTGGAACAGGGCAGAAAATATCAAATACTTGTAGTAAAAACATCTCGAATGAAGAGTTCGTGCGTACTATTATTATAGTCAATAAAATCATGTATATTTACTTGTGACAATTCAAATTATTTATCTTATAACTGTTTATGAATAGAGGTAATTTCGGATAGCTTTCGCTATCTGAAATCAGAAAAAGGGTAAAAATGAAAGATTTTTACTACCACTATTTTGCCTTTATATTAATTACCACTATTTTGCCTTTTTATAAAATTAGCAGCTTTGGGTTAAAAGTCTTTTTTATTAAAATTGTGCAAAAATAAACTTCCAAATTTCTAATTTTATATTTAATTTTAATTTTGCATACATAATATATGAAACAAATTTTTATTTTACTGAATATATAGCTTTACCATAGAAAGATCGTAGAGGTTTCTAATTTTTTCATGCATACTGAATTCGTTGAGTATTGACACATATATACAAACTATTGAGATACGAGATCTCGTACATATATAGTTTTGTTTTCACAACAACTCCTTTTCAGGAATGGTTTAAAAATGAATCATACAGTCACAGAAATTAATTTTTTGACATTAATTTGAAATTAATAACTTTTTAAGTGCTCTTTTACAAAAATTTTGTCACCAGAGTTATGTACATAAAGTGGCCCTTTTTGTATTTTTAAGTTCGATATGAAAACAGCTTATAAAGCGGATTATTAAGACTTGTGTTAAGGGAGTTCATTTCCAAACACCTAGATATTTTTCTTATATTTGCCTCTGCTTACTAAAATTTAATAATAGTTTTGAAAATGACAAAAATATTAGCGCAAGTATTATTTAATTTTCAGACAATAAAATTAGAAAATTTGGTCCATTCTTATACTTTCATCTCGTTATACTAAAGTGCTAAAGGTTTCTACAGATGTTTGCTTTTAATTATTTAAAAGAAATATATTTGTTTAAATAAAAAGGAAAAAAAAGAAGAAACTTTGCTTTTTTTAGAGTAAAAATTAGAAGTACATTTTTAATAAAATAACCTAATAACAACGTTAATCATTATGTAATTATTACATCATATTAATATTACTATAATAATATTAATTATATAATAATTAATATAATAATAACAGTAATATTAATAATTACATACTTAATAATATTATATAATATTACATAATAATATATTTTTATTAATAACAGAATACTAAATAATAATAAACTGAAATAACAAAATAATAAAATTTTAATATTTTATTATTATAATAAATTAAAATAGTAATAAGCGTAAAGTACTGAATTTTTCATGCTATTTGAGAGACTGTTTTCCCACTTCTTTTTTTTCTTTTCCACTTGTCAAATTTAGTATTCTAAAATTGCTTGAAAACTAATTTAAAAATATACAAACTCAAAGTTTTAACTCAAAACAAAATTTATTCTTAATAGAGCAATTGAGTTCCTAATAGATCAATTTTCAAATTTGAAAAATACTTAAAAATATGAATGATTTTAAGTTTAGATAATAGTGGAACAGCGCTCAGAAATCGGAGTTATTAGCAAGCAATTCTCCTCTAAAAGTTCCGTGAAGATCAAATTTCAAAATTTCACTGCAAATTGCAAACAAGCTCTCAAGTTTTAAACTTCAAAAGCTGAGTTTCAAAAGCAGAATTAATAGATTTCTACTGAAGAGTCTTAAGTAATTGCTATGATCTTTTCTCTCATAATTGCTATTTCACTATTTTTTTACTCAATGTGCGTATTTTAAGATTTGTAAATAAATAAATTTAAAACTTGAGATTTTAATAGAAATGTAATATTCTAAGTGAATTTTCGAACTTAATGAAAGCTTAAAAATAAAAATGGTTTTATATTTAAATACCCCAAGTATTAAGAAAAAAAAAAATACAATTAGACGTTTTTACCGAATTCCTAGTAATTTTCTAGCCTGCATTCGATAAAAATCAAGCTAATTTTTCTCTGCAAACTGCAATTAAGTTATTAAATCCTCAAATTCAAAAACTGATCTTGAAAATTGCTATTTTCTAAAATTCTTTTATTGAGGGATTCTCTTTTTTAAGTTCTACATTCTTCAGCTGCAGCAACTTTTTCATCTTGATCAGCGTTAGCATTTTCTTTTTACTTCTATCAAGTCACGTGGTTTAAATTGTTAAAAATATTATTTTAAATCAAATGTATATAAGAATTAAATTGAAATCTCATAATTAAAATTTAAATATTATAATTTATAAACAAGAATGGTTTTATATTTGGATACTAATAGGAACTTATTCAGAAAAAAAATAGATTAGGTCTTATCGAGTACCTAATTATTTTCTGATATTCATTCGATAAAAATCTAGTTAAAAAGTTACTCTACGAATTGCAAATAAGTTATCAAATAGTCAGGTCCACAAATTGACTTTGAAACTTGCTGTTTTCTTAAATTCTTTCATAGATGGATTTTCTTTAAGAAGAGAGTCATAAGTTTAAATTGTTTTACATTGTTAAAAACAATATTTAAAAACAAATGCATATAATTATTTAATTGAATTCTCATAGTCAAAGTTTAAATCATAGAATTTGTAAATAAGAACGGTTTTACAATTGGATACTTATAGAAATTTATTCAGAATAAATTAGATTAGTACTCGAAATTCATATCAAGTACTTAACTATTTTCCGACATGCATTCGATAAAAATCTAGTTAAAAAGTTACTGCGCGACTTGCAAATATGTTATCAAATCATCAGATTTAAAAATTGACTTTGAAAATTGCAGTTTTCTCAAACCCTTTTATCGATGGATTTTCTTTTAGAAGAGAGTCCTAAGTTCTCCATCTGCTAGCTGTTGAGAGTCAAACTTAATTCCCTTTCGAGTTCTTGAGCGCTTTCTATGTGAGATGAGTGTTCGTCCCAGAAAATCTTTTGAGACTTGCCTGTCGATTTGAATCGACCGTTTAATCCGGTAATCGTCCGGCCGTGGAACACAGCTGTTGTTGTCATGAACTTGACGTGTTGACTACTTTTGGAGCTTCTTCGGCTGGCAATGCCTGACGTGCTGGGCGCTGACAGCAGTGGAGGACTATCTGGTATAGCTTGTGATATTTCTCCGAGTCCCTTGAGACTCGGATCTGATGATGAGTCCTTGGAATAAAATGAGGATTTGTCTCTAGCTGGTATCTCTAGGGTAACGGAACGGCATCTGAAAAAGTTGCCAAATTCAGTTAGGGTTAAAAAATGCTTTAAAAATAACAATAATTCAACATAAAATTGTTCGATGGCATATAAATTGAGTTTTCATAATAATGTTAGGGATTAGAGGAAGTACATTTTTAAAATGAAACTTTTAAACGAGGTAAAAACATTACGAACTAAGCAGCACAGAAATAGCGAAATACACACTAAATAAAGCGCGAGCACCTTAATAAATTTCGATCTCATCATTCGATTTTCAGGTGCTAAGATGCAATTTTAATTATTTGTAGGACTAGGCCTAATTTAGCATATTTAAATATGGTAAAATATTTGTAATTGTTTAATAGAATATGGTAAATTGTTTGCAAAATATGGTAAAATATTTGTAAAAATTGTCCGCCTTAGCGTCAAATTTTCATTATACATATTTTTCATACTTTTTCTTATTATTTTGTATTAATTTAGGCCAAAATAAGTGAATAACGAAATAAGTCAAAACAAGTCATGAAACGCCGGTGTCTTTTTTCTGAATTATAGGTAAAGTCTTCCAAACTTCCACTTCCAAACGATAATTTTTCAAATTTGAAATTATTTGTAGTTTTGCTAGATTTAAGAGAAACAGATGTTCATCAATGGAATTTCTTTAAATTACAAAAGAAATTATTGATAAATTTTTGAATATTAATTTAAAAAAAATTTTTTTACTGCTTTTTTTTGGATTTCGCATTTTAGTACAAATATATTTCCGATATCCAAACAGACTTTTTTAGCAACTATTTAATTGTTTTTTTATAATCAAAAATACATAAAATACATTGTTTGTATTTAGAACGTCAGAAAAAGAATTTATAAAAGGGACAGCATCGGTGAACCATACACGTCAAAGCTTCGTAATTCTGTGCAAGTTTTTTAACATAAAAAATGAACAAGTTTTTGCTTTCCTTTTACCACAAAAGAAAAAAGTGTCCTTGCCTTTACTTTTGAGATTTCCCTAAAATATTTGATCAAATATTCAGTGCTGTTCCTTTGACGCAAAAGGGATGGCACTGGTGTCTCATATGCGTCAAAGCTTTTTAATTCTGTGCAAGTTTTTTTTAACATAGAAAATAAACAAGTTATTGTTTTCCTTTTACCCCTCCCAAAGAAAAGAAATAGGTGCCTTTGCCTTTACTTTTGAGATCGCTCTCAAATATTTGATTATTTTATATTTTGCATCATAAAAAGTATCGTTACATCGAATATTCTAACAAATATCTCATACAAATCTAGAAATTGAAAAGTAAATATTTCAAGAGAGAACATTGTAAAATATTTCAAATCCAAATATATTTTCTGAAAATCTATTTTCGAAACCATATTTCTATCTTATGATCTCGTATAGTGAGTGATAAGTTAAGCTGGAGGCAGAAAAAAACACATTATGATTTTTATTTCTTGCGAATTTGGGACTCAAAAATGAAATCTAAATCTATGCTCAGACTTTCTTAGTCGTTCCGACATAACCCTTTTTGGATAATTTTTTTTTTATGAAATAAAGCTCATTTTATGAAATATTTTATCGTCGTTTGCACTTGACACATTTCATTTTACGTTTGTTTGCTTTTATAAAAATACACATCTTCGAACATTCCTGAGATTATTTTATTTACAGATAAACATTTGGATGTTGTTTTCAGAGGTGTTGCCATTAATATTTTTAGTAAAACTGAAATGAATTCTGGCTATTGAAAAATCAACATTTAATTCAAAATTCTTATTGTCGTTAATTTGCTTTCGTGTATATAAGGATGGATTTTTCAACCGAAATTTCCACCATTTTCCGACTTGCAAGAGCACTTAAATATCTACTGGAGTTCTTCACTCAATAACAATGCAATTTTCAAACGTCTCCTGACTGCTACAACAGTGCAATTTTATCACCGAATAGAATTTATCAACAATCAGAATTTCGAAAGCTTTCGAACTAGCTAGAGCACTTAAATATATACTAGAGCTTTGTACCCAATAACAACGCAATTTTCAAACGTTTCCTGACTGCTATAAAAGAACTTATATTACCATTTTATCAACTAATAAAATTTATCAAGAACCAAAATTTTGTACACTCTCCGACAAGTTAGAGTGCTTGAATACCTACTGGAGCTCTGCACCCAACAGCAACGCAATTTTCAAAAGTTTAAGTTTTTGAATGATTCTTTCTAGATATGTGAAATTCAGTTACAAAGATGGTGATGAAATATAAAGAAAACAAATAGATTTAACATTTTTATTGATCTCTAAACATCATATTTTGTAATTAGTAGTCTAGTTTAATAAATTTAAATCTGTTGTCATATTTTTATTATAAGTAAAAATTAAATATCAATTTAAGACATGAGTTTCGATTTCCTTTTGTCCCCTTGAAGTAATTTTTAACTTTTTAATGTTTCTTATCTAACTACAAATTTAACATTTTAAGCCCAAAAGTCTACAAAAAAAAGTTTACAAATATTCCAAAATTTTTATTATTATTGTACATACTGAGGTTCATCATTTATTGAAATATATTATTGATTTTCAGAAGATGCCTTTTTTAACAGTAAAAATATTTGTAAATATATATATATATATATATATATTACATATATATATATTACATATATATATATATATATATATATATATATATATATATATATATGTATGTACTCACCCAGATTGTATCAATTTAAGACATGAGTTTCGATTTCCTTTTGTCCCCTTGAAGTAATTTTTAACTTTTTAATGTTTCTTATCTAACTACAAATTTAACATTTTAAGCCCAAAAGTCTACAAAAAAAAGTTTACAAATATTCCAAAATTTTTATTATTATTGTACATACTGAGGTTCATCATTTATTGAAATATATTATTGATTTTCAGAAGATGCCTTTTTTAACAGTAAAAATATTTGTAAATATATATATATATATATATATATATATATATATATATATATATATATATATATATATATATATATATATATATATATATATATATATATATATATATATATATATATATATATTACATATATATATATTACATATATATATATATATATATATATATGTATGTACTCACCCAGATTGTACACGCTTCAGTTGGTCCCTTTGTCTTAATCTAATGGCTCTGTACCTTAGAGCACAAATGACTGCAAAGGCTAATATTGGGAAACATATGACACACGACAAAATAGGAATGACGATTGGTCTGGCATCCAAAGACACTGAAAAAGAGTAAAAGAAAATATGAAAATTCATTTATGTTATACTCATATCTCTATTACTCCAAATCATTTATTTAATAAGTATTTTCATTTTCTATGACACAATTTAAAAATACACTAATTAATTTATTGTTATCTACGCAGAGGACCTTTAAAAGTATGATTATTTTTTATTTTGATGCTTGAAATATAATATTTTGTGTTTGCTACGCATGTACAGAGCACAAAATAAAAAACCGTACCACCCTTAATAATTTTTGATCTAATATTGATCGGATCCGTTGTAGTACTCATTCTTAATGATTTGAGGGGGTGACCTTAAATATGCTAATTAAATAGTGCAAAGGTAATTTTAAGTTATGAAATTGGACACAAAAATGTACTTTCTCTAAATAAACATGCATCTTTTCAACGGCTTCGGAATTCTAACCCCCATAATATAAGGGGTAGCCACTATTTGGGAAATATGGTTCTAATAGTTTTGTCAGGAGAGAGGTCGTATAAAAGTAGTATTTTAAAAATTCTATTTCTATTCAACTAAAAAAAAAAAAGAAAAAAACACTGATTTTACTCAAATTTTGTATTTTGCCATGTAAAAGTATATTCTTTAAAATTTCAAATTATTTTTGTCTGTTACGATATAAAATAAGGAAAAATAATAAATAATTCTTGAAAATATTATTTTTGCTTGGAATTATCTTTGGGTAAATAATCTCTCTTTTTAGACCAGTTTTTGCCTGCAAGAATTGCATTTAAATAGTTATCAAATTTTACAAAAGGTTGCATTTTTGAATTTTGTGTGTGAAAATAACAACTAGAATAAAGTACAAATAGCTGCACAAAAATGAACGTACGATAGTTTTGGTTCTATATAAGACAGAATCATCCTCGGATTTGAAACAGAAAAATGACCCAAATGTGTTATTTTGTGTTTTGACACTGAATGAATTTATTTGTAGAACCAAAACTACAGTATGTTTATTTTTGTGCCTTTATTTGTGCTTTATTCACTTTTATTTTTTCTCCTGTTTAGTATAGAATTATATGCCATCTTCAATTGAATCATGAATATATTAATTGAAATATATTTTTAATTCCTTCTAATTAAAAAAAAGAGTCCTTCATGTAACAAACTTTAATAAATAATTTTGATTTTTTTAAAAAAAATAATCACAAATGAAGTTTAGGAAAAATGTTCAATGAAATGGTTACAAAAATGTATGTTTACGAAAAAAATTTAAATTTTCGTAAAATTTAGAAAAATAATCTAAAATTCAAAAATTAGCATTTTAAATTATAAATGTACAAATAGTTTAATGTAGCATTTTTTCTATACAGCATTTGTGACCAAAAAAATATTTTTAAAAATATTTTAAATAACACTGAGCAAGAAAATTTTTTAAAAGCGCGTAAATAAATCTTTGAATTTAACATCCCTTTTAATTTTTACAATTTTGTTTTTGAAACTTTGAACATAAAGTACCCTGAATATATTTAGTTTGCTGCAAAAATAATTAAGTCTCTAACATCTAATAATGTAATAAAAAAATATTTTTAAGGTTTGAATGATCTTTTAAAGGTCTCATTTCTAAGGTGTAAAGGTGTCATTTTAAGTGTTTGCATGACCCTTCAAATTGACGAGACACAGATAATTACAAAATAATTTAAACTAAAGCAACATCAATAAAATTATGAAAAACTTGAAATATATCGCATATACCTCGCAATTTTAAATTAAACACGAAGAAACATTTTGTAATTTAAAAAACACGATATTCCGCATGATTATGAGCGTGATAACTCATAAATTCGGCATGATAATGAGCTAAATCTACTTTATTAATAAAATAGATCTTAAAATAATGCCTAAATGTTTCAATCATAAGATTTAAATCGATTTATAATATTATTTTATCACAGTCGTTGAACAGCTGACACAATTCTATGTATACGACTACCAATCTTCAATTCCGTAACATTGTAATTTTGTACGCGAGGGAACGCGAACGCATTGTAATTTTGTACGCGAAGTCAAGGGAATTCCTGGATCAAGTATTGGGAGAAATTTTACCTTCATGGAAGACTTTTTTGATGGAACTAACCCACCTTTGCATTACATAGAGAAGAAAGCCACGATAACATTCCACTGTTAGCCTGATGACTCTAACCCATGATCCGCCGACCACTGAGGATATTTTACGTCGGTTCTGTGGTCGGTGAGAGCCGGGTGCGGAATTCGTATTGACCAGCCATAACTGGGATTCAAACCCGGTTTACCTCATTTGGCTACAACGGCTTTAAATCGATTTATGATATCAAAACTAAAAGGTATAGACTAAAATATATCAAAATAAAGAAAAGGGCTTTTAAGAAAAATTTCTAGAAATGCTTAAATCAGTCATTATTTAAATATTGATGTATTCGTTGTTAAACCGTTAAATATAAATTAATAAAATATTGAAAATATTCTAAAAATATGAGCCCAAAATTCCATAAATTTATTTACATTTGTTTTTGCAAGAAACATTTTTATATTTTGAATACGCGTATTTCAAAATAGCTCTTTGAATAGCAAGTGCGCAAGTAAAAAAAAAATAAATAAATAAATAAACAGATCAACCTTAACATAAGGGGTAGCTGCAATCTGGGAAATATGCTCCCCATAGTTTGGTTTGGACAACGAACCAAAGTTTGGACCCCTTCATGCTAATTTATTTTTTTGTGTATTCCGATACATTTTGAGAACTTTTTAAGCTAATTGAAATTTTTTTTGTTGTTAAAATACGTTTTTTCAAAAGCTAATTCCATGCGAGGAAAAAAAAAGAAGAAAAAAATACTTTTACGTAATATTTTTTAATTTTTTTATTATCTTATTTAACTATAGACGAAAAATTTGGAATTTTGAGGCATAAAATTTTTTACATCACTTTAAATAATGCAATTTTACATTTTAAAATGCAGAATTTTAACGAAATTGGTGAAATAGTTCCTGAGAAATCGAATTAAAAAAAAAAGTCGTAGATTTCCTAGTTCTAGAACGTGAAGATCAGATCAGTAGATCAAAAGTTATTCAGGGAGGTCCGTTTTTTGCGCACTGTACATATGCTATATAGTGTAATATCAAATAAATTATATGTTCAAAGAGAAGCAGAATAAATTGTTAAATCCAAGCACTGCATAAATATTTTTTTCTAGCCGAATTTTGATTTTCTGTATACTTTGTACAATTCGCAATTATTTAATAGATTTTCTATGTAGAGTGAAATATACACTCAAATTAAGTATTAGATTCTGTTCTGGAAATTAAGAGAAAATTGTTTGGCTTGATTTATGTGTAATTTCACTAACACGTAGTTTTCCGCTGAAACAAAAGTGTCTTATTATTCTCTCAGTTGGACTTAAATGATATATTGTAGTCCCGAAACTAACTACATTTAATTACACGGTTTAAAGATTCCGTTTCTCCCAAACAAGCCGGAGGGATGCATTCATACCATCCATACGATGACAAAGTTGCATGGGATATTTTGTTCTTCAAAATGAAAAAGAAACGATATCACAAGCTGGTTCATTTTGTTGTCATGGCAGTTATTCTTTGGCAAAGAAAGGCAAAATGTTTTTCTTTTGAAGAATAGTAGAAAGGGCAGATAATTTTTGATGATTTATTGAAAAGAAAGGTAAGGTACCAATGTTTATTAGCAAATTTGGCTTCGTGTTCGTCAAAAAAAGTTTTCATGCCCTTAGCAATATATTGGATACGTAGTAAAAGCAAATAAGTTAGCTCGATATAGATGTTGATATCTGAATTACTGATATATTTTCATTAACTTCAAAAAGAATCGTTTTAAATTTAATAAAAAAGATTTTCTTTTTTGTTTTTGAGCTAACTTTTTATTTGGTATACAGAATAATATCACAGCTTTTTTATACAGTGTAAATATTTTTTTGAATCAAGTAATGCATCTCTCACTTTTTTAGGGTTGGGAATATTAAAACCAATGATAGTTGGAATATGAAGGAACACAGAACAGGATTTATACCGGGTGTCAAAAAAGTGACCATCGATTTAAAAAAAAAAAAAAATCACTTAAAATAAAATCCGGAAACAGAAACGTACGGTTTGCTGCATCCTGTTATAGGAAATAAATTTTTTTTCTCATAAAATTTTAGAATTAGTAACAAAGTTTGACAACAGATGGCACAACAGAATAGAAAAAATATCAAATGATATTTTCTGCAGCATGGCAAATCAGTCTTTTTCTAAATGATGTGCACACTAACTTGCGTTTTTTTTCTGCACTATACCATTTTGCAACTGCAGATGATGATGGTTAATTAAAAATATTGTTCATAAGGTAAGGTTGGATGACAAGGAAGTTAATGCAGATGAAATGCAATTAAGAGGAGAGAAGATACTTAAAAAAGCATATATTTTAATGAACAATAATAAACAATGACAAATATTTTAAAGCGAAGCATTCTATTTTTTTATATTTTCTTTCGCCATCCTTTTTTATATGAATGTTACACTTTTCTGCACTGTGATAAAATTAAACTTATGCGAATCTTTCATTCGACCCCGCTCATTGCTAAATGTAAATATTTACATTGAAGCATAAGCATTAAAGTCTCTACTAGCGGCTCGATTTTATGTAAGAGTGATCTTGAGGATCCCGGATGTTTTCCATTGGATCTTGTATTTCAGCAACTGAATCTTTCTCTTCTTCCGAGCTCTCCTCTTCCTGGATTACAGGTGCATCTTCCTGGATCTACAGGTGCGGATGTAATATTGACGGAGATATTTGCACATGAACAACTTTCAAAAGTTTATTTCGTTGATCCATAGACTTGATCTCGTAGCATACCCGACTGGACGAAAATTCAAAAAACGGTTCTCTATAAATGGGAATTAAGTTTATGATCTCCTTTTTTAGACCTTGAGATCTCCTGCCTCAAATGAATGGGATCGGCGATGAAGATCAAATCTGCGCTTATTATCTATTTGCATTTCGTACACATTACTTATGGCTTCAGCTCTGGCTAAAGCAAGAAGGTCAAATTGATCTTCAGATTGAAGGGGTGTGGTTCATATCCATGAAGCAAATGCAAGGGGATTTTTTAGTAGAATTTCGTCGTGTGGTGTTGACTGCTAGTAAAGCGTTAGGTAATAATTCGTCCCATTTTTTGGATGCGTGTGGCATGATCAATCTGAATAAGCATGTTGGTGTTACCAGATTTGGAGTGCGGAAAATGATGTGATCAGCAAATGCAATTTCCCATGGTGTAGTAGGAATCAACAATTGCTGTAATAAGCTATAATCGTTGATAGTTTGGGGATTAACAATTTGAAATTTATGACAACTTCGAACATATGTTTTGGTGTCCTTTCGCATTTGTGGCCACCAATAGCACTGCTGCAAATTGTGAAGGGTTTTCTTGGCATCCATTTCTCCGACAACTTCATGGCAAGCAATCAGTGTTTTCTCGCCTATGGGTTTCAGAATCACGTAAGCATGATGTTATCAATCTTGTAATTGCGTATAATTGACAGTCTTTTTTTATTAGGGTTATCTTTTTTGAGCAGGCAAGAAATATACTGACAAACGTCATCGCTGTTCTGTTTTTCACAAATCTGAGATTCACGGCTCGAAGTAACAGTTACATAAACAGTTGGTTTTGGATAACGTGAAAGATGATCGGCAATAACATTTTCTTTTCCAGGTCAATGAAAAGTTGTAAAGTCAAATTGTGCAAAATCCACCAAATAGCGCGTGAATTTCCGATTGAGAGATAATTTTGTCACAACATATGCAGTTGTATAGTTGTCTGTTATCAGCTGAAATTTGTGTCCAATATTTATTATTATTAGATATAGGCGAAATTTTTTAGTTAATGTCCAGTGTACATCAGCACACTCCTTCTCATTGCTGTGATAGCGTGTCGCAGAATCTTTTAAAGTCCCTGATGCATATTTAATGACACATCGTTTGCAATTTTCCTCTTGGAACATGCACCTAGTCCTGAATAAGATGCATCAGTTTCTACTAAGGTTGGTAGTCATTGTTTGAAGTACACAAGAATAGGAGCGGTAGTGATCATGGTTTTTAAAAGTCTCGAATGTTTAGAGATGTTTTTGGTTAGCAATACCATACATCTAGAAACATTCTGCCGATTTTTGAACTCAACTCTGTGAGGGTAATTAACTAGATTCCTAATAAGAACGTAATAAACAGTTTTGTCTGTATCTCATACCATTTTTCTTAATTTGAATATTTCAAATCTTTAGTCATTTTTGGAGACACTCATTAGCTGTTACCAAAATTTGTACCCTTAGGCAGCGGTTTTCAAAAGATGTTCCACGGAACCCTAGGGATCCGTGAAAAGGTAACAGGAGATCTGAGTGTTGAGGACTTTCTCAAACAAGAAATAATTTTTGAAATTTAATTACATTTATGTCCAATCAATTACCTATTATTTATTTATTCCTCGGTTATTTTAAGAAATTATAAGCACCATATAATATGCCTTCTGAAAAAACAAAATGGAAAAAAAAATCACAGCAACTCTATATTGAATAATTTGTGAAAAGAATATGTGCTTTGAAAAATTTTCTTTAGCATTTCCCATCACATTATTAATTCGAAATAATATTACCAAACTCAAAAATATATAAATGTATTTTTCTAATACATATTTTCAAAATTTTTATTGATTCTTTTTCGTTTGCATTCAATGAAAACTTAACTAATTTTAACTAATTTTATTCATTTTAAGCTTATACTATCACCAAAAGCAGTTTCAAAACTGGACTAGTTGTTGCTCCAGACCAGTTAATTCAGCAATCAATCATATAAACTAATTTTAAAGCAATTATTGCTGAAACTATGAAAAATTTTCCCTCTTTACATTAAATAATAGAAAAATGATGAGTCATCTTTCTTTGGTTCATATGACCAGAATTTTTAAATTTACGTCGTTTATAAAATCGAATCAAAAAGAAAAAAAAAAGATTTCGAGCATTTGGGGCTCAAGAGTTGAAAAAAATTGGGAACCGCTGCTTTAGGAACACTTAGTCTTTTTCTTTTTAGCAGGCCCGGACTGGCCAGTAGGCAGACCGGGCAAATGCCCGGTGGGCCGGTCTGGCCTGAGGGCCGAGCCAGCAGCAAAAAATTTTTTTTTATACATTGCATGAATTTCAAATAATATTGCGCAAGTAATAATAATATTAAATAACATATATATGATATATGTAGTAATAATATTGTTTTAATAAACAGGGTGATTCAGACCATGCGTGCCACCCATTTTTTTTCGAGAATGGAGCAAATAATCGATTTGAAATAAAAAATCTAATAACTAAATCGACCCTAAGGAATTCAATAGTGATATTGTTAATTCCCGTAGTACCAGAATTTGAACACAATTTGGATTTTTTTTTAAATGGAAACCTATATCTTATTTGGCATCATTAGAGAGGGTTTTCGAAGAAAAGTAAATTTTACTAGAAACTTTTTTTTTATATCTCTTACTGTTCTCAAGATAATAGATACGAAAAAATTCTGATTATTTACTTCAATTTATCATTTTTACCAAAAATAATTAACTTATATTATCAAAATCGCTTCACTTTTTATAAAACATGGGAAGAAAAGCACAAATGTGTTTTAATGAAAGTATAAGACATTATGACGAAAAAAATTTTTTTAGTGAATATGTCAAAATCTATTTAATATGTATTTTTTCTTATCTATTATCTTGAAAATAGTAAGAGATATTGAAAAATATTTTAAGTAAAAGTTATTTCTTTTCAAAAACTCTCTTCAATGATGCCAAATAAGATATACATTTCTATTTAAAAAATCAAAGTTGTGTTAAAATTCCGGTACGTCCAGCTACTTGCGGGAATTAACAATATGCACATGTCTTAAATTTAGTTTTAGGAGCTACCACGAAGGCACTAATTGAAAGTGCATCGTTTTTCAGCCTACTAAATAGCGTCGCAGTATTTCTCCGTGAATCATACCAACGCATGAACATCTGGGAACAAAGTAACGACCACGGAAATAAAAAAAGGCTCGCAACTATTGGAGAAACACATTGGTGGTCCAAAGATTCTGCATTAAAGAAAATTTTTGGTTCATTTTCAAACTCAGATTTAACTATACAGACGTTATATGTCACATTGATTACAAGTTTAGAAACTATACAACAAAATTCAAATTTCAAGCCAGATATCCGTGCAAAGGCAAAAATATTTTTAGAATCATTTTGCAAATATGAAACAGTAATCACCGCCAAAATATAATCAAGAATATTTGAATTAACAGCACCGCTCTCCCAATATTTGCAAACCTCCGGTTTGGACATCTTAAAAGCTTTTGGAATGGTATCACAAATGTGTTCAGAACTATAAAAAAATAGTGAAAGATTTTGAAGGTGTACAAAAAGTTACAGATGATTTTATTATTCGCGCAAATAAGGAATTTGAAGAAACTGAAATTCAAACAAATTTCCACAAAAAAGATTGAAGAAAAGAAAATTGATGCCGGATGAGACATCGTCGAATGAAACAGTTTTTGATTATGAAACAACTGCATTTAAGATAAACGTCCATAAAATTAGTTTCAGCACAGTTGTAGCGTCAATGGAACGCCGGTTAATGGAACGCCGAACGGCGAATTAAATGAGTTAAGCAAACTCTTGCTAAAATTTGATGAAACAGTTATAGGTGAAAATTTGCGGATTGAACTAAAAAATTCAGCTTTACATTGGGAAAAACTGAAAAATTCAGACTTAGAAGATTAAAAAATAATCAGAGAAGATCATTCAAGTGAAGATAATAACGACTTTACTTTGGAAATAGAAGAAAAAGTAAGTCTAAAATGTGAGACACGCAGTGCGTGCAAAAATTGTGTTATTTGTTGCTACAAGATATTACAGAGATTCAATTTATTGACCAATTCTTACAATTTAATTGATCTAGCATTAAAATTTTTACTAGCATTGTCAATAAGTCAGGTAGCTTGTGAAAGATCATTCTCCACATTAAAAGTAATTAAAAATCGAAGGAAGAGTACTTTATCTTCGGATAATTCGAATGCTCTCATGGTAATGGTAATAATCTATTAATGAAATTAGATAGCGACGACATAATCGATAAAGTGGCAGAAAATAGTGAGCTTCTTCAAAAGTCATTAAATTAAATTTCAATATAATGACTTTTGAAGAAGCACTAAATCTATTTTTAAAAATTTTTTTGTATAATTCATTCATGTATGTGTAGTATAATAAATATTTTTATTTACTATTCTACACATACTTCTTCATCTTTCATCTTCTCTTTGATTTTATCAACCTATGTTTCCTCATAAGAACCATGTATTTTAAACTGAAATATATTCTATGAAGGATTATTAAGCAATTTTTATCCACTTTCTTACTTTGATAAATTAACTTACGTTCATAAGAATTTATAAGTAAAAAAATGCTTTCAAATGATACATTAGAAACCGATGTGAAGTAGAGGGCCGATCGATATCTCTAAAATGCCCGGGCCGATTTTAGATCCCAGTCCGGGCCTGCTTTTCAGTACAAAAGATCCTATTAATGATTAACAAATTAAATCATCCAAAACACATCACACAGTTTCTATTGTTATACTTTTAAAATAATTTTAAGATGTACACTAAGAAAAAAAGTATGGTTAAAACTACCTGAACATGACAAAACTTGCATTGGTCTTGCGAATCCCGTATCGGTCATCGGTGTAATTTATCACTCGTTTCTAACAAACGCTCTTGTATTGTTGGAGTGATATTGATAAACCTATGTTGTGCCCACGATAAAAGGATTATTACAAAAGTTAGATGCATTAGGGGATATGATTTTGAATTTTTCAAAAAATTAAAAATAGAATGACGAAATTTTTCCTCGACAAAGTGACGACAGTTATTTTGTCTCCTTGACGAAATTTTTGTTCGGAGCATGTACCGGGAAACTGTTTCATTAAAAACGAAGAAAGTTTCGTGAAATTTGAGTATCCATTTTTTTTTACACTATCACCAAAAAGTAACGTAAAATTAAAATAATAATAATAGTAAATGGAGGAGAAAAAGCAAATTGTTTACATTTTGAATGTTTTTCAGAAGTTGCTGCTTCTAAAAAATATTATTGAAACATGAATTCGACATTTTAAGCTGTGTGGTTATGCTAAGCGTTAAACTTAAATGATTAATACAACCGCAGACTTTGATATTTATTTTCACTAAAAATATTGAGTCAATTTAAATATTTCAAAGGCATTGTAAATTTTTCATATCCCTAAAAAACAACAGCAAATCAGAGTGAAAAAAAAATTAGTCAGACCGCAGAATATTTTTTCCATATAAAAATACCATAAAAGTTACTCAAAAACAACAAAGCATATGCTTTCTTTTAATATCTTATTCGAAAATTTTTTCACATCTAGAATAATTTTAATTTTTCCCTTCATTAAAATGGCTATAAGGAAAATTGCAAAAAGTTTTCTTTCAAGACTATAAAGAAATACTTAAAAGCAAACAACGGAAACGAAAACTCCAAGGAATTTATCAAAAGACTTTCGCAAGTAATATAGTAAATTATGCGTCCTTGAACATTTTTGGAAGACATCCAAAAATTCCTGTGGATATATCATTCCCTAAAATTTGTATCAACTAAAAAATCTTTTTAGTAAAATGTTTATTTTGGTTTGTCTGGGATATTTAAAACGATGTATTCTTTAAATGTCTCTACATTTGAAGAAGATTATAAATCACAGAAAAAAAAATACATCAAGTGATAAATTGGAAAGTGAGAAAAGTATTAAAATAAAATGGATGGAAATTTTGAAAAATGAGAAATTAATGAGAAAACTTGCACCTGACTTGTTCCTAATAATGTCGTGATAAATGTTTCGGAAATAATTGTAATATCTTCTCAAACTTTTAAACGAATCCAACAATGGAATCGATTGTATTGCAGAATAAATTATTTGGTGCTTAAATATGAAAGCAATGTCAAATATTCTCGATTTCTTAGTAATTTTTTTTCTTACTGGTTGAGAAAAATATTAGTGTATGGAAAATATCTGTTATGGATAATCTTTTTATTTTCCCTTGCCCATCTGGGTTGACATTCGTCAATTCAGGCCAGATTCAGGCATTAGGTCAGATTTGCTGGCCTTTCTTTAAGGGGCACCATATTAGGTGGACCAACATTGCTCTCCCAGAGCAGAGAATGAAAGAACATTCATGCCTTGTCCGGGATTCGAACCTAGAATCCTTCTGATGCAATTCCCTGACCCCTACACAGTTCGGTCGGCCTATCTCCAGAATTATTGGGTAGATTTTAATGAAATTTGACTTGAAAACAGGTTGATATAATTTTTCAATATTATAAAAAGTTAATACTGTCATCAACTCTTGCCTTCGCTATTCCAGAAAATTTTCACCATTCACAATTCTCACTCATATAATTAATTCAATGACAATAAGCTGAAACAATAATGAAATTTTATATACTTTAATAGAAAGGATAAAAAAATTTCCAATATAAAAATAGTTATGATGACTGGTTATTGACTTTTGAATTATTTAGCCTTATGACAATGATGAGACACCTTTGTCCCTTTGATATCTTTTTTTTCTGACGTTCAAATTACAAGCACATATATATTTTTGGTTTTTATTTAATTATAAAAAATAGTCTTAGAGTAACTGAAAAAAACGATTCCACTGTTGATCTGCCCCAAAATTCCTAAGTCGAAATCATAAGGAGGATAATAAAGGGGTGAGTGTGAATAGAGGACCTGACATGAGCAATGGTCAACTGGAGGGGTTTTCTCGAGGTTACTTTATAATTTAGCTTGGCTTGTTTTCAAAGTAGCCAAGAACCTAAGAAGGTTTTTTGCAGCAAAAATGGTTCACATAATTTTTGTTTTTGGCTCGTCACGAATTGCATGCTTACGAAACATATTTCTTTTCTTTATTTTTCTGTTCACCTTGCGAATCTTGAAAATGTGGAAATTTCCTTCTAAATATATCAAGACATAAAAAAATTCCTACTTTTTTTTATTTTTTTATCTATAATGGTAAAGTAAACTGGAATTTTTTAAAGAAAAAACTTTTTTAATGAGATATTAATTCATATTCCGGGTCTTTGTAATATTCTCTTATACTGTACCCAGCTCAGATGACTAGGGTGTTAAGTCTTTTTTAGGATTAACATTTAATAAAATATTAAATTACAAATATTAGACAGAAAAAAAAAACTTATGCTTAACTTTTTTTTCTATTTTAATATCCACTATTAAATATCAGCTACGTTTTTCTAAAGATATACAGTTATATGCAATTGTTATTATTAAAATAACATTTGAGGTATCCTAATGTA
Organism: Parasteatoda lunata; assembly: GCA_949128135.1. Classification (NCBI taxonomy): domain Eukaryota; kingdom Metazoa; phylum Arthropoda; class Arachnida; order Araneae; family Theridiidae; genus Parasteatoda; species Parasteatoda lunata. Next base: position 31,279,481 of record OX421973.1, on the reverse strand, counting down.
TACGATTAATTCTACTTCAAACAGTTTTTAACGAATATATGCGCCCTGTGAAAAAGAGAAATTCTTTCGAAGCCTAATTCATTTACATACATTGTGAGTCATATAAAAAAAATCTACCGCCATTTGAAAAAACATTTGTAACAATTTATTATTTTGTAATCAAAAATTTGTTTAATGAAAACTATTTGCACCGCGTTAATCTATCGCATCGTGTTTAACTACTAATACGAATTTGTAATACAAAAAAATCTTGAATAATCCTTATGGCTAGACCAACAGCAAAGAAATTGTAAAACTAAAATTTTCTAGCAAGGAAATTTTAAATAAAAAATAAAGTGCTATGACTTAAGATCTGAGCTGGGTACAGTATAAGAGAATTAAACAAAGACCCGTAATATGAAAAACGGAAACTTTTCAATTTTTTTTGAATTATTATTAAGTTGCTGATAAATTTAGATGCATATTAAAGAAACCTTTTATTTATTTATTTTAATTTTTCCATTCATCTTTTGAATGTGCGAAAATTTTGATTTAAATATTTCAAGGCAAAAAGATATTTTTAGTCTTATATCTATACTATCGAAATATGCTCGATTCTTTTCTTTTTTTTTTTTTTAACTTTTGTAATATTTTACGAATAAATATTAAGATTGATATTTAAAAAATTCTAAAATCACATTATTTAAAAAAAAAAAAATTTTAGAAATTTTACTAAGAAAATGTTTGACTAAAGAAAACTTCTCAGTTATTTCTTAAGCTGTTGTTTGACATTTGAACTTTTAAAAATATATATTGTTAGTAAAATAATAAATTAAAAATTTTAGGGATTAAAAAAAACTTCTGCATAATTTTTTTTTTCTCTGTTGTGAAATTCTTTTTAAATATTAGCTAAGTATTTATGAAGAAATTTTGTTATATTCATTGGTTATTATTATACTAACGTTTATTCATTTTATTCAAATAATATTGTATTATTAATTTAGATCATCCTTATCTGATGCGATTAATTCTAATTAAAAAAATCTTTTATAAATTTATGCAACACGTGAAAAAAAAAGTTCTTCCGAATGACTTTTTCATAATTTATTTTACATGCACAATAGTAAGTAATAAGATTTTTTTTTTAAAAAAGAAAAAACATCGTAAAATATGAAAACAATTTCGTAAATAAAAATTTGTTTAATTAAATAAATGTATTTACATCAAGAGAAACTAAAACCACAAATTTTTGATTAAAAAAAAATTATCAATAACCCTTATGGCTAGAACGACAACAATGAAATCCTTAAATGACAAATAAAGTGCGACTACTTGGCACCCTTGTCTTCTGAGTTGGATTCAGTCTAATTTAGTAATAAAAGACATAAGTTTTATTGCAAAGAATTCATTACCAAATATATTTCAATAAAGCATAATGATTAAAAATACAATTTTCTAAAAAGAAATAAATTATATAATTTGAAGGGAAAAAAAAACGTATTGTTTGTGTTTGCAAATTGCAATTCATTGTAAAAAATGTTATAAAAGAGAAGAAAAAATTTTTTTTTCTCTTAAAAACTAACGACTAATTTTGCTTATTTTTCTAGAATGAATAAATCTTAAATTGTGATAAAAAAGAAAGGTCACAACAATCAGGAAAGAAAAAAATGGAAAAAGTAGTTTTTTTTTATTGTTATACAAAGCTTTTTTATTTTGTTTTCAAATTATGTAAACTATATAGGCATTTTAAAAATGCTACTACATAAATTAACAACTACTTAACAAAACAAAAGTCTAAATCAGCAAGTTTGAAGTTTATTTCATGCATTTTACTGTTTCATTAAAGCTTATTTATTACCCATTATTTAGATATTTATTGTAAATTTAAAATTAAAATTTTTTGTGATAAGTTAAGCATTATATCATTGGCAAATATGAAATAAGTAAAATAATAGAAAATAATAAAGTAATCCTAAATATAATGAAATGTTTATAAACAATAAAATAGTTATACACAATAAGTTATAGTAAATTTAATATTATTTCATTATCAAATAGTAAGTTACAACGGTTATTTAATTTTCACAAATTAAATAACCCTTATTAACTTTTTAAAGTAAAAGTACTCAGTAATACGGATGAGAGATTAGGGCACTTGATCCAGAAATACTACACTACAAGGGCTGTACAACCTACGGCCCGCAGCACAATAAAAAAAAACTATTATAATATTTTTCGAAAAAAAAAAATCTGAAATTGTGAGTTACGCAATTAAGTTTTTGAACGCGCCAAATTTAAATCAATGAAATTTTCCGATTGCTTTTCTCGGTGGTTATCACTTCGAATTTCCAAAATTTCAAATTCCCAACAATTTTAATACGACAGAATCATGATGCGTGAATTTCGAATTTTAAAAATAACTCTTATATTTGAATATATTTCGCAGTTAATCCAAATGACTTTTCGATCGCTTTTTCGGAGGTTATTGTCGAAATTCCACGTGTTTCTTAAAACTCCGATCTTTTTATTGCCATATTATAACGACTCGCGTTTTTTAAATCATGCAAATAGAAATCACCTTTGACGTGCTTATTTATTTGTGTCAATTTTAATCCAAATCCATGATATTTTTCTATTGTTTATTTTTGGCACAGCTTATTTCCACATGGTTTTGAAAATACCGATATTTTTAATATGAATTAATAAGATACTCGAATCATTTAATGTGCGAATTTCCTCCTAAATCTGAGATATTTTTATTGTTGATTTAACAGTTGTTGTTAGGCTTTTCCACTGGATTTCGAAAATCCTGTTAATTTTAACCCGGTATTAAAACGACTTGCGATATTCGAATCAGGTATTTTAATCATTAATTTTGACGTGCTTTATTTCTTCCGATTTCATCGTCCATCCATGTTATTTTTCATTCTTTTTTCTTTCTTTTTTTATGCAGTTGTTATTATTTATTTAATTTTTTTTTCTTTTCAAGTCTTGATTTTTTTAATACAGCAATATTATTATAAAAAGCAAAATTACACAGTGAGTTTTAAACTAGTATTTATAATTTTAAGCTTTGTTTCTAATTTTAGATAGCTTTAAAAAGACATTAAAAAAGACAATTTTAAGATTTAATATACATAAAATCTCTTATAATTCACTAAATATCAATGTCCTAAGGTTAAAAATATATTGAACTTAATCCCAACTGAATGTTGAATGTATATCTATACATAATGTTTATGTATTTTTGGCGGCATATCAAAGACATAATATTTCATTTATTTTATGAATTACTTCATGAATATTTCATATTAAAAAAATTATTTTAACAAAAAGAGAAGAAAAAAAATTCTCAATTATATTCAAAATTAAAACAAAAATGCCTGTTTTACTTACTTTGATTTTAAAACATATTTTGCTTAAAAAATATCTGTAAAAAATGGTTATTTTTTTTAAATTTTTTTTTATTACTTTTAATGAATAAATACGTCGAGACATTCTTTACATTTTATCAAAAATAGACGAAAAACAGGTACTTAATTTTTAATTGCTATAAACAATATATTATAAGGAATCTATGTCTTTTAAAATATTTACTGAATGCAATATGAAGGAAAAAAGTGTTCTAACACTCTTTTTCTGAGAATCGTGAATACACAACTACTTTCATGTCAGATTTCAAATTAATTAGGATCAAATTTAAAAGAGAAAAAAAAATAAAAAGGTCAAATTTATGTTCTAACTTTATTTAACCAAGCATCATAAAAATATATAAAATATTAAAGTTTAACAAAGAACCAAAAATATTTTTGCAGAATATGGAAATGTATATTTACGAATATTAAATTATATATTCACGACAGAATCAAAAACTTTCTTTGGAGGCATATCAAGAGCAAACGCAGCATTTATTTTATTATTATTTTTTAAATATTTTATATTTAAAAAAATTCTGTTGATAAAAAAGAAAACACCACTTATCTCAATAATATTTAAAATTATAAATAAATAAATCTGCACAAAAGAAAAGAGAAATTAGATTTTTATTAGGAATCGGTTTATAATCTTATTTTATTTTTTAATAAACTCTTTATTTTATTATACTCTTTATTTATTTACTTATGTTTATTTCTTTAAAAAATTACTGAAACTACATGGCTTGAAGTGAAAGAAATGTAAAAGCGATAGCTGATCTAATGTAGCAACCCCTTGAGAGACTGGGACAGGAATGAGGGAGTGTGGACTAAAGCTGTAATTATCCCCACAGGAGGTAATATGAGGGGTAGGATCTCAGGGCAGATTTACTGGGACACCGAAAAGAACTGTTAGATTATCAAAATTATTAAGATATAAAATCCAAAAAAAAAAAAAAAAAGTTAAAATTTTTTTCATTCATATTTAAAAAAAATTTATCATTAATTGGTTTTGTAATTTAATTAAATTTCAATAATGAATAATCAGAATCGTTTTTAAGAATGGGCCCTGGCCCAGGCCCCCGAGTTCAATGGGGCCCCCGAAAAGTCTGAAGTTTCATCACATTAAATTTTTTTTCTCTATCCTACCTAATTCGTTATCCTAACTTATTTGTTGAAAAAGAGTTAGCGAGTGAGAAAGATTGAGATGAAATATTAAAAGAAATAATTGATTCTTATCAATAAAAATCTTATCTAATTTTGGTCGCTACATTGAAATGACCAATGTAGTGTGGACGTACTAATAAACATTAAAATAACATTGTTTCTATGGAATAACAAACAAAACTTCATCGGTGCATCGGTCGTTATAGTGGAAGGGTCGCAATAATAGGGTATTAGAATAAAGATCGTAAACTGTAACAATTCAAGATCTCTAGAGACATCAAAATTCTTATTCAAAAAATAAAACAGATTAGCCAACTTTCTTTCTCGCCTTTTCCTGTCAGTAAATCCAATCTTTCTATTAAACAGAGAACTTTTAATATAATCAGTATTATTTTTTCATTAATGGTGCTTATCCAAAGTACTTCATGTTAATTAGCCACGGCTATGTTTTTGCTTTTATCACAGCTACCATAAATTCATGCGATCAATTATGCGTGAAAAAAGGCTTATACGATTTTTATGGTAAATTGTTCATGAAGATAATGATAAGTTTTAAAGGATTTAGTACTGATTTAATTTAAATAAAATGATAGCTATTTAATAAAGGTAAAAGAAATAGTTTAATAGTTAAATACGTTATTTTATGAAAAAGGGTACTATAGTTTGAGACTGTTTTGTAAACAATATTTGGATTGAAAAGATTTGAAAGAGAAATTACAAGAGTCCCATGCAGCATGAGAGGGTAAATAAACGTTAAAAATACGTTCGTTATAAGGTTTTGGATTTAACGTTAAAATTAAGTAAATTTCACGTGATGATTTTCACCAGTTCTTCATTCGTTAAAACGTTTGGTCAAAACGTTTTTTTGCTCTCAGCCTTGTGGCATTTTAACGTTATTTTCACGTAATTAATACTTATCTCGGCTGCATGACGTCATTTTCTTATTTAAATTTAATATGTAAGACAGTATTTCTGATACATTACGCCCTAACTTTTAGATTATTGTTTATCTCCAAATATAAGCCGAGAGTACTCTTTTTTTTTTTTTGAAAATTTACCAAACCTTAAAAATAAACCCATGAAAAAATATAGTAAGACACGATAGTAGAAGGATTAAAGTGATATTATTGATATTTATGATAAATTATGACAGTTAACATGATTAATAACAAAATTTTCGTTGTTTTTGAGGAAAATAGATTTTTAGGAATAAAAAAACAAAGATGAGTGATGACAAAAATAATAGGAGTTTTGTGAGTGGAATGAGCAGGGGTTTGCCTCCTTGTTGTTTAATAAAAAAGAAACAAACACGTGTTAAAAGTTTTGTGCTATGGACATTCTTGTATGCATAAATAAAGAACGAAAGATAGTAAATATGTAAATTAAATTTTATAAAAACGCAGAAAAATTTGTGGATGTTATTTAAAAAATAAAGGAAAGAAACTTTGACACATGTAAAGGTCAAATTATTTTTAAGACATTACCCGATAAGAAAATGTGGAGAAAATTAAAACGATACAAGACATATGCAATGCCTTATTTTTTTCTTTCCAAGATAATATGATTTTTTATTGTGATTCATGCTGATTGATTTTGTGCCATACAATAAAGAATTCGAATCTGAGTAATTGAATATAACTAATAGTTGATACCGAAACTAACTCAAATTAATAAAAGATAGGTGATATAATAAATGTTGATTGGTACAATTAATCGATTAAATGTGTTTGCGTCGTTCTAATGCATATGAAAATAATAATGATACAATTTTATTCTCTGTACAGAGAAACATTTAATGCATATTTGAATAAAAGTTTACTGATTAAGTTGGTTTAGATGAATTGATGAATCGAGATATTGATATCTATTAAGCAATGCAGCCGATGCTTAAGAACGTTGCGAAAGAGGAATTCAATTCACCGCATTGCTGTTAAAACGTTTGTTCTGTAATTAGTGTTGCTGTGAGTGAAGTGCATTTACTTGCATATAAAACTTTTTTGTAGGTAAAAGATTATAAAGATAAAAAATCATTTATTTAGCAAAATTTAACAGCTCGAATTCATACAACTGATTGATAACTCCAAAAACCTACCAAAAATGATTTCAAAATAAAAAAGGCTAAAAAACATAATAAAAAAATAGGGAAATAGGAGTATACTGAATTTAATAAATTTCTCACTAGAAATAGGAGTGTACTGAAGTTCATAAATTTCTCACTGGAAATAGGAGTATACTGAAGTTCATAAATTTCTCATTGGAAATAGGAGTATACTGAAGTTCATAAATTTCTCACTGGAAATAGGAGTATACTGAAGTTCATAAATTTCTCATTGGAAATAGGAGTATACTGAAGTTCATAAATTTCTCATTGGAAATAGGAGTAAACTGAAGTTCATAAATTTCTCACTGGAAATAGGAGTATACTGAAGTTCATAAATTTCTCATTGGAAATAGGAGTATACTGAAGTTCATAAATTTCTCACTGGAAATAGGAGTGTACTGAATTTCTTCACTGAAGATCTCATTAAATATGAAATTCCCATGAAAGGTGAAGCAGATCTCATAAAATGTGACAATCAAAAAATATTACTCTGGGAAAATGTTTTCATAATGTTCAAGTCCAACGTTCCACGGAATATACACACTTTCCACTTAATGCCAATTTTAGTTGTTTAAAAGTTTAATCTTAAAACTTCTAGCTACTTACTTCTGAATATTGATTAAATTGAGAAATCAGTTTCGAAAATGCACTTTCTTTGAATAAATGTACCTCTTTCTGCGGTGGAATCGGACTCTTGAATTTGAAAATATGGAGAAAGGTAGTCGCAAAAGGTAGTCTGTAAAACATGGTCCTAATACTTTTTTCGGGAGATCAATTAGAAGTTATGATTACTAACTATGATAATTACTAGTTATGATAATTAATTACTAAAAATAATAAAATAACTTTCTTACTTTTTTAATAATGGTCAAAAATATTTTTAATTGAAAAGTCAAGTAGTTTTAAATTACAAAATTTCCACAAAATTGGTCAAATAGTTTTTAAGAAATAAAATTTTTATGAAATTTTTTTTACAATCTTAATATGGTGAAAAGTAGAATGATATTACCGTACTCACTAAACTTGGTTACTCGATATTATGGTTCATTTTTAATGGTAACTTACGTCAATTTAACACTGAATTTAAGTTTATGGCAAATTCGAATCATATTGTGGTTCAATATAATATAATAGATGAAAATTGAGTCTATCTTTCTGAAAATGCTCATAAGAACTCTAAAAATCACAATTCCTGTAAAAAGATATCTAAATTTAGCATTTAAATTTTGCTGAAGATACAAGTTATGACTGTAAAATATTTTGTAACCAAATATTGTTTTAATGCGTCGTATTATTTTAGTGAAATTAATGCGAAAAAGAACATATTTTTTTTAGCAAAATGTTAAATAAGTTAAAAAAATTCAATCGTTTTCTAATCTTTAAGTTTTGTTACAGAATAAATAAAAACACTTTGAAAATGTTATGTTTAAAATTATTTTAAAAAAGTTTGTAAGCTTTAAAAATTCAATTACATCATCTTTCTAAGGGAAAAAGTAATTGTCGACGTTATTTTAACATCGGACTTTATCGCTGGACAATAAATGTTTATTTATATCGTACATTTAGAATTCTATACATTACACTATTTTGAAATTCAAAAAGGTTTTTCTTCTAAGTTAGTTTTAATATTCGAAAATGGGGAAATATCATAATACCTATATATCATAATAACCTTCAATACCTTTCGTAATGTCATGAAAAATATAATACTCGGCATTTTAAATGCAAGTGTTTTTCGTTAAAAAACATCTCTGCAAACAAAATAAAATCGTTCTTTAAAGATCACACATATTGCATCATTAAAGATCGTTTGCCAAAAGAGCTTATTAAAATATCCCCATAATCAACCAATTTTATCGAATGAGTTTGCAAAACGCTTAATGGCGATGCTTTTTTTAATAGCGTAGATTTAAGGATGGAAAAATGGCGTCTCTTTTGCAAATCTATTAGATAGCGAAGTACTTTTCTGGATGGACAACTTCTTCCTATCCGAAGAGAAAATGTGATTACGCCAAGAAAGTGACAAGCTCTTTTCGTAAAAGCTGAAAGAGATTTCGCCAGGCGTTAGCCGAGCAATTGCCATCAAAGTTCTTTTTCGTTTAGCAGAACTGTATGCAGATGTGGTGGAAGCGAAAAAGCTCGATTGAGGGACTCCTAGCTTATATTTATTCGATTGATTTCATCAGAGACTATATGCTTCTATTCATTTGCTAGAAGCTGAAATATCATCTTAGCGCTGTAAGTGCGAAAGTGACTCAAGTTGAGATTGTTTTAAACTGGAGAATTTTAAGAGCAAATTGAATAAAGTTTGAACTATGGAAAAAATGAACAAACAAATTTTCAGAGAATTTTGTGAGTTTGATTATTATGTGTGTATAACTAACAAAAAACCTAAACAAAGGTATGCTATTATCTTTAGTTATAAAAGAAATATACATCTAGCTTATGCGAAAACAATTAGTTTCATTTATCGGTTCTTATAACAGGAATCGAATTAATTATGAATAGTTTTGATGCCATAGATTAGATTTAATTATGTTATCACATTTACTATAGAGAGTTTAAGTGCTTTATTTTTTTCTATTATACTTTGAATCAGCAAATTTCAATTGGAGCTTTAAACTCGGTATAACAGCACTGCCCACTTAAATTAAGTCACCTTGAATTTATGCCGCAAAAGGACACAAAGAAAACCATAAGAGAACCAAAAGTATATATTAAGAAAGTCTGTATGTAAACACATATTTGCAAGGATTAATTCATTTCCTGTTCCACCTGGATGGGGAAAAAACATAGAATAAGTTAAAATGAAAGAAAGAATCCCGCTGAAATAAAGCCACTTCCAAATAAAGCTTATATATATGCCTTGCTTACATACTATCGAAATATATGTTACTGCGTACCATTTATTAAATCCTGGAGGACATTAGCATTCCAGTTATAAATGATGGCAGCCTTCAATTTTGTCACAAACTGAAACAACTACTTGTTGGATTATACAGCCCTACTAAGGATATTTTTTATGTTTTCTTCGGGATATAGGTCAGCTAAATGGGCAGATCATTTAATATATGCACTTTACTATCTAAAAACCAAAACTGTGAAGATTTTCCAGAGTAAATGAAGGCATTGTCCTGCTAAAATATCCATCTTGAGCCCCCAATTTTCTCTGCAAATGGCAATAAATGGATGTTTAGAGTTTTTTGATTATCTGCAGCCTCAAAACAGCAAAGGGAAAATGTTAGGTTAAGTTTACCACCATGACTGAAGCCTTCTCACACAATTAATGAGCCTCCACCTAGCTGTATATTGGGGAAGAAATCCTCTTCTTTTCCTATGTCATTGTACTAGCTCACAAAACTATCTGGATCACCTCATTTTAGTTGTTTTCTATTCTCCATTATTTGTGAATAGCTAACATAGGCAACTGTTAAATATTTTTGTATCGTAACTTTTTGTACGATATAAAAATAAGAAAAGTTCTTCATATCTTCTTTATTACAGAATGAGGTGGAGTCTCTAAATGCAATGGGAAGACTTCAGCTAATGAAATGAATTTAATGTAGCTGATTTTTGGATAGCAGGTTGCAAGTCATGATTGGTTTGGCTTTTCTTACGACCACAATCCCTGAGAGGAGGAAGGGCTATACTCAGTATGGCTTTATATTCAAAAATAAGCAATTTCAGTCTCTGACAGAATTGTATTAGTAAATGGTATACAACATCGCACATTTTAAATCGTATAAAAATGTGGAAGATATTTAGGCTATTATTTTGGCGGGACAGTTTTTCCTCTCATTTTATTTCTTATTCGACGTCTTTTCCTGTGTATGTAGACCAGGAAGTGAGTTTATCCTCGTAAATATGCGTTCAGATATTGACTTATGATATATGCGTTCAGATATTGACTTATGATATATGCGTTCAGATATTGACTTATGATATATGCATTCAGATATTTACTTATCCTCGTAAATATGCGTTCAGATATAGATATCATTTTATAACAGTTTGTACACTGTAAAAAATAAATGCTCAAATTTCTCAAAACGTTTTTCAATTTTGGCGAAACTGTTTCCTACTATATGCTCCGAGTAAAAACTTTGCCAAGAGTGATGAAATAATAATCGTCATTTCTTTAAGGAAACGAATTTTGTCAAAATTAAAAAATATATATTTCGCCATTCTATTTTTTTTTCCAAAAAGAAAAAAAAAAGAAGTCTAACTTTTCTAATTCGCTAATGCACCTAACTTTTCTAATAAACACTTCATCGTAGGCACCATATAGGTGGATCAATGTCACCCATATAACACGAACAAGATAAATAGAGAGATAAACGCACGCATGCCCGAGCGAGATTCGAACCCGTGATCGTCTTGTGAGAGTTCAGTCAATACCTCCTAGAAGAAGGAAGGCCTCAGCACGGATAAATTTAGTAGTCCGATATGACGAAGTTAACTGCGTAGATGATGAAAAATAGGAAAGATGTCATTACGTTCGGGGTACTAAGCTGCGCGGTGGTTGAAAATACGAAATATGTCATTACGTTTGGACTACTAAAGGATATTTATGGTAACCCGTGCTGAGGCCTACTCTTTCTAGGAGGTGTTGGTTCAGCTCCTTGACTACCATACATTAGCCGACTTCAGTTCTTTATTTTTGATTGTCTGGTAGTCATTTTTACAATCTCCTACAAGGCACTGCAGTGAGGTTTCGAGATGAGGAAAAATTTTCGTCATATATGTGAGAGTTCTCATTTTGTCACAAATCACGTGATTTCGTGAATAAATGATACTCAAAATTAACGAAATGCAGTCTAAGGATTGTTAAATCGTCAAAAGTGAGAGTTTTATTTCTGAGAGTGTTAGTTGTATGAAACTTAAGACTTAGTTTTAATATCTCTTTCTCTTACAAAACGAATATAAAATTGTTAAATTAAAAAAATGCATGTTATGTATAATTTTAAGAATAAAAAAATTTAAAAACATATAACTTAAACAATATATTTTTCAGAGGAACGTTCTAGTCTAGTTTTGCCGAGTTTCGCAAAATTGGAGAAATTCACTTTTAAAATACAAGATAAATAAATAAATAAACTAAAAAAAAAACATTTCAACTGTTTACTTTAATGTTAAGTTAAACATAAAAACAGTTTAGTAGATTTACAAACGTTGTAAAAATCAATTGCTATATGACATTTGTGTGAAATATCGGTTCCTATCTAGGCTAGCAAATGTCAGTTTTTCTCAAGAGAACCTTACTGCTATCATTTTCGCATCGATTCATGCAGTTAAAGAAAATCAATTCGCTTTTTCAATTAAAAATCTTATTTTTGGAAGATTGAGATTTAAAATTCTTGCAGATTAATATAAGTTGCCATGACAACGGTGATGACACCAGTCTTTGTCAAAGTTTTATTGCACTTCTGAACTTTTTTTTCTATTTGGTTTAGGGAACAAAAACGGTTCATTTCTTTAGCGATATCTTTTGGTATCTTTACACTTATTTAAAACTTCTCTAAAATGACTGACTGAACAGTAAATGATTTTTTTTTTTGTAGAGAAAAATTCAGCACATCGTTTTAAAAAAACATTCTCAAATAAAAAGAAGAAAGAAATATAGGTTAAAAATGAAATCTTTTTTTTTCTTCATTTTTTTAATATATGTAAAATGATGCAGTCGGACCGAGCAGGAAAACAGACACAGGATTTTAATGAAAGCAGAGTAACTTTTATTACGTCATACTTTGTTGAGTGGGAGCGAAAAAGTGATGTTATCTCCATTCACGAACAGTCTTTCTGATAGGGAAAATCTTGCAAAAAGTCCAAAAATGTCTCTATTTAGAGAAAAGTGGGAAATCTTGGAAATTACTATTGGTTAATTAAATAGATCACGCGATTCCCACGAAGCTTAAAGGGAGACATGTCTTTATTTAAATTTATGCATGGTTGGGCCATAAATAGATTTAGAAACAGGATGTGTCTTTTTAAAAGTATGATAAAGTGTTTCGATTTGAAATTAATTAGTAATCAATTAGGAGTTGTTTTTAACGAAGAAACTAACATAAAAAGATTAATATAAGCTTTTTATATTACATATATATTTTAAAAACCAATGCATAATGACTCATAGCATTTTATATTTTTAGAATATTTTTTAAGCATGAAGTAATACATTTGGTACATACATTTTAGCTAAAAATTAGTAGTATTTAAGCAAACAAAAAAAAGGGTAACGAAATTTAACAAATAACAACTGAGGAAGTCGAAACGGAAGATACCAAGACCTGTTTGATTGCTTCCAGAAACGGAAAAGAATTGAAAGGCGGCTTAATTAATTAAATCGCCTAAGGAAGCAATTAACTGATTGAAAGGAGATTCTTAGTTTATATTTTTAGCATACCTTTTAAGCATGAAGTAATAAAGTACTTACATTTGGAGCTAGAAATTAGTAGTATTTGTAGCAAACAAAAATAAAGAAAAGGTATCGAAATTTATCAAATTACAACTGACGTAGTTGAAACGGAAAATATAAAGACCTGTTTGATTGCTACTAGAAAAAGAAAAGAGTTGAAAGGCCACTGTTCGAAAAACCCCAAATTTCATCAGACAATCAAAGTGGTTTTAATGATTTTTATTCCAACTTGTTCTTAAGAAATCTTTAAGACTTTGATAGAATTTTTGTATTTTCATAATTTTACTTTAACATCAAACGATCAAACTTAAACGGTTGCTAATGCATACATTTTTTTGATGTTATTTTTTTAAACAAGGATTCATAAGCTATAAAACTATAACCCAAACCCAATCTAATTGCGCAGCTCATGTAATGTTTTAGAAGCAATGTGGCATCCCGCACGATCCAATGATTGCAACTCTTACGACTGCTTTGCTAAAGAATTTCCTCACAGATTTTAAAAGCAGAAACTAAAGAATTCGACTTGAGAACTAGTAAGTAGAGTTTGATATAATTCCCATAACACTGTGTTTCGAAGCTCTGCCAACAAGAAAAATAAAAAAGGGGCACAATTTAAGTGTCTTACAACTGAAAGCAATGTGATGATTTTAAACTATCTATATAATCTTTCCGTGAAGAATTATCAGAGATAACTTAACAATCATCAGAGCATAACTTAATAATCATAATAACTTAATAATTATCAGAGATAACTTAATAATTATCAGAGATAACTTAATAGCTAACTTAATTACTTAACAAATAACTTAAATATTGTAAAAGTTATTAAACTTTTTAAAAAAATTGCCAATTTGGCGACATTTTCCCACCTAGATGAAAAGTATCAAAATCACTGCCTTATTTTCAGTTTTTGCAAATTTTTATGAGCCCAAGTAACATTGGAGTAAGTTTTAAGACATCAAAAAATTAGTGCGTTTCATTTTTACAGAGCTGTGGTTTTTCTTCATATTGACGTTCTGTGCCATTTTTAAACTAAGCGTAGACAGCGGTGGTTTTAGATAGGTATCAGTGAGGATACCGAATTCGACTGCTTACCTGATTCCCTAGGATTTGAGCGGGGTATCCCCGTTTTTTACTATCTGGTTTGACCAATCCGATTTTATCCCCGATTTAGATTTGTCAGATAAAGGTAGCTTAAGAATAGTTTCTGTTTCTTTTATTTTGGTTCATAGATGGCACTACAATCGCAAAATGAAAATGGGTTTCAAATTGTTCAAAATAGATACAGCCCGAGAAACAATTATTGTCAGGTTGGGAAGTAAAAAGAGGCATGCTTGTTATTTTGAAAAATTTACTTAATGATATCCAAGCTATATTTAGTTAGATGTCATTAAATATATTTGTTTAAGGTGTCACATACTCCTATTTTTATTTTGTAGATCTGACACACATTTCTTGAACTATATCTATTTTGAACACTTTAAAACTTATCTTAATTTCTCGATAACAATTCGATCAAGAATTAAAATTCAAGAATCTTAAAATCATATTGTGGTATTTTTTCTCTCTAGAAAATCCAAATATGCAATAAAAATGTTGCTATCTCTGATTTTAGAGGTAAAGGTAGGGATCAAATTTGTTATCGTTATCAATGGATTTATCTTAAAAAAACTTTTAGATGAGTTTTGATCCGTTTCATATTTTTCGAGATATTCGACCATTTCAAAATTGTCGTATTTACATCTAATTCATAGTAAAGCTTATAATTTAACAACAGATTATTCGAAACCGTTTCAATTTTTATAATTTAAAGATAAACTGATGCTTAAGAAATAATATTTTTTCTATATATTCTAGGAAAAATTGATTTAGAAATTCGTAATAGTTAAAGGCGGTTTTTGGAACTATTTACACTTGAGAAATTGAATTTTTATTTATTCAGTATCTCTTCAGTTCTTCAACAACGGCAGCTATTCTAAAAATATTCTTTCACTGTGGAGATAATGTATATTTTCAAACTGCTGGAGTTTTTGCAACTTTTGAATAGATAAAATAACTTTGACTTTTCCAAACTCTTTTTCAAATATAGCAAAGTTAGCGAAGAGATGTTTCTATACTTAATTTTAAAAAGGTTCCTTCAAAATAATTTTAGAAAGCTTTTTAATAGAATTTATAGTTAAAAACCTAAAACTTTAGATGATTTTTCAAAATTGTTGTGCTGTATATGTGTAGTCTAAGATTTGTCTACTCTATTTATCTAATCAATCTATGTAGTCTAAGAATAGACTAATTTTTATGGCATCGCCAAATATAATTTATCGGCAGTAAATTTTGCAACACCTTTTAAAGCTCAAATTCCAACTGCATCTTAAGGTTTTAATACAATCTAAGTACGCATCATTTCCTGATCTCTGAAAGCAGAAATTATCGTAATACCGCCAAAAATAGATTACCGTAGATAGAAATTTCTACAAATTTTGACCAGTGAAAGTAATCCTAATTCAACTATTTTTCATTCTCTGATGGAAATATAGGCTTCAATTGTTAACCGATCGTCTTAGACAGAATTTATCACCATATCATCGTCCAGTAAGCATCTTCTTTTAACTGCTTTTTATCCAAAACTGCTTCTTTGGTTTTACCAAAGATAAGCGTTCATTTAACAAATTTAAAATTGCAGAAAAAGAAAATTTGTTTAATTTGAACACATGAAAGACTGAACACGTTAATCGCAGTTCATGTATAATATATATTATGATTCGGTCAAATTCGAATTTCCATCGTGAAATTAAAAATTCCCCATCCCCCAGAAATTATAAGTTCGGTTCGCTCCAGAGTAGATTTAAAAATTTTTCTGAGGCAGTTTTAATAAAGTTAGAAATAAAAATTCTTTTTTTTTTAATACAAATCTCAGTTAAATACAATGTGGAAGGAAAAATAATAGTAAAAAAAAAAAGAGGAAATTGCAAGTAGAATATATATTATACAAGTACGAAAGTATATGTAATACTAGTTAAAAAGAGAGGAAAGTGCAATAAATTGAAAAAAAAAAAAGATGTTATTAAGACATATATGAATTGAAATAGTTAATCAAAGTTCAAATTACATTCTAATATTGTAACAAAAAAAAAATCTGTTTAATTTAGGACGCATGAAAGACTAAACCCGTTAATCGGAGTTCATGCAAAATATATATTATGATTCGGTCAAATTCGAATTTCCTTCTATAAGTTCGTCGCGCCTCTGAGTAAATTTCAAAAATTTCTGAGGTAATTTTAATAAAGTTTGTAGTTTTCTGAAGAGTTAAAGTAACTTTTTTAAGTATATATAAAAAAAAAATAATAAATTGATATAATTAAATTTGGGAAAATAACTATTTCGAACTATCTAAAACTTCATTTTTATTAATGCAAAAGCTCAGTTAAATAAAGTTTGGAAGGAAAAATCCTTGTAAAAAAGAAAGGAAATTTTGCCGCATTGAAAAAAGATGTTATCAAGAAATTTATGTCTCGTAATAGTTAACCATAGTTCACGTTATATACAAAAAAATTAGATAATGGAATACTGTGAATGACTATAAAAATAAACAATTGCAGTTTGAAGTTGCTGATCTAGACATTCTAATACAGGTCTTAAAGGAGGAATCTTTCAGAATATACGAACCTACTATGCGCTTTCAGGAAAAGAAACTCGACACTTCCTTGCTTCTTTCAACAAATATATTTAGGAAAGAAGAGAAAAATCACTAGATCAGAAAATACAGCTTAAAAAGAAAGCTCTTTCTGGGAGACTTCAGATAACTTTACGATAACGAAATCTGATTTGAGTTAGTTTCAAAGAGAATTCAGTTTGAGGTCACATGTCCTTTTAGGCTCGATTTATTAAAAAAGGCTTTTTTTTTTTTAAGTCGAAGCAGTTATTATAATTTAGTAGTAATAAAAAATAGCAATATTTACTTTAAAAATTGATGCAATTTTGTAAAACTTCAGCATAATTTTAAGTTATAGACTTATAACAGTATTAAAATTTATTTATATTGAAAAAATCAAATCATTGAAACTTCAAAATAACTTCTTTAAGTTATGGATTTAAAACATTATTATAATTTACTTATATTAATTATAATTTACCTACATTTAAAACAAATCCCTAAAACTTCAAAATGACAGTTTCTTTAAAGTCAAAATCCATATTTTATATCAATTAAGATACATATTCTTATGATTATACCAGTGCCCCAAAAATTACCAACGATTCGAAAAACCAGCTGAATTAAAACCTAAGATAGAAATTAAGGGTTAGCTGTGCTCTGCTTAGAAAACAATTCCAATTTTAACTTAGTTTCAAATTCTCGTCAAAGTTAGTCTACAGGTGGCACTACTGACTGAGTATAACTATAAAACAATGTTTTTATAATAACTACCTTTTTCAGCAACTGCTTATTACCGAGGACAAAATTAACAGCCACTCACATAATTATTTCAGTAGGTTTTGGGTATTACCAAAAGATATCAAAAAAGGAGATAGCTTACCTCCACCAAAAGGCCGGGAACACTTCGTAATAATCCATAAACTTATATAAATCATCTAAATAATTGTAGTTGAGAGTGAAACATTCAATATTAAATTTTATTCACAAACATATGGACACTCAATATATCTATGGACATATGGACACACACACAAAAAAGAACAACAAGCTTCGCAATCGAAGTTCTAAAACAGTTCTCATTCGAGCCAGAGTGTCAGTGTGTGTGGGAGGAGTCGGGATTTACTTAAGCACGTGACGATTATGAACACACTAGATCAGGTATGAGCAACACGCGGCCCGCGGGCCACTTGCAGCCCGCTAAACTGTTTATGCGGCCCGCCAAGTATTTCTAAAATTGAATTTATTTCATCGACTTTCTTCCATCGTATTGTTATAAAATTAATTATAATAAAATGGTAGTACATACTAAGCCGAAGCAATTTTTGGTGACGAGTTACTCACTTGTCGGCGACTTGTTGATCGGCGCCGCGTCTGTGCTTGTTTGTGTTTGCTTCTGTCACACAATCAGTCAGACTGGTCATCTGTTAACTAGCAATTTTAGCAATTCCTGTGTTTTTTGAAAGGCGTGAGTGCAATATTAGTGCAATCCATAATAGCATGTCGGAAAAGCAAACAAAAAAACGGAAGGTTGCGGATGAGCATAGGCATTTCCAAGAAAATTGGAAATTTGATTATTTTTTCACTTTCGTCAAAGATAAAGCTGTATGCTTAATATGCTCAGAGACTGTGTCGACATTAAAAGAATATAACATAAAAGGGCATTGCGATACAAAACATGAACAATATAAAAACTTAACAGGACAACTCCGGATAGAAAAGTTTAATCAAATGGAGAAAAACTTGGGAAACCAACAAGCTATTTTTAAAAATCAAGCTATTTTATCAAATACGGCAGTAAAGGCTAGTTTTGTTGTCAGTCAAATACTGGCAAAAAAAATAAATAAATAAATAAATAAAAAATAAAAAAATGAAACCCTTCATGGATGGAGAGATGATAAGAGAATGTCTGACTGCTGTTGCAGAAATAGCATTTCTTGATAAAATAAATATTATTTCAAACATTAGTTTATCAAGATCCACAATTGCAAGGAGAATTGAAAACTTGTTCGAGAACATAGCAACAACGCTTCGTGAACGCATTGCAAAATTCCAATACTGTTCTTTGACACTTGATGAGAGTTGCAATATTAGCGATACAGCATAACTGGTTATATTTTTACGTGGTATTGAAATCAAATTTAATATTACCGAAGAAGTGTGTTCACTGATTCCAATGCAAGAGACTACAACCGGCAAAGACCTGTACGATGAACTAAAGTCTGTGTTTGAAAATTTTTCAATTTCATTGGAAAAGATTATTGGTATATCGACAGATGAAGCACGAGCAATGTCGAGTATGAAGGTAGGAGTATCGGGAAGGCTATTTCAAGACACAGGAAGGGAAATATTCGTTAACTACTGCATAATTCACCAGAAAAATTTGTGTGCGAAAAGATTGAGTTTGCTAAATGTTACAGTACCAGTAATTAAACTAATCAATTTTATAAAGTCGCGCGCGTTAAATCACCGTGAACTTAAAGAATTCCTGAAAGATTTTTAGAAACTGAATATGGTGACGTGGTTTTTAATACCGAAGTACGTTGACTTCGTAGAGGTGCAATGCTAAAAAGAGTATACAACTTAAAGAGCGATATACAATTGTTCATGGATATGGAGGGATATGCCTTTCCTCATTTTGGTAATAAAGAATGGATGTGCGATTTTGGGTTTCTTATAGATATGACTCAGCATCTCAATGATCTTAATGTGGAACTTCAAGGCAAAGGACAGTTTATTCACAATTTGTATGATAAAATTCAGGGCTTTGAGCGCAAATTAAAATTGTAGAAACAGCATCTTTTGCAGAATAATGTGTCTCACTTTCCACATTTAGAAAAAGAAAACGTTACTACTACTCAAAAATCCACACAATATATAGACATTTGAATCAACGAATTTCAATTACGATTCCAAATGTTCAAAGCTGAGAAGACAGCGGTTTCCATGAAAATGTTTTCCTCGCCATTTAAAATCGATATGGATACAGTTCCCGAAGACTTTCAAACGGAAGTGATTGACATGCAAAATAATACCGATTTAAAAAAATTATTTTTCTCAGAAAACATCGAAAATTTTTATAAATTTATGTGAGCCCTGAGAAATTTCCGCTTTTGACGAAAAATGCAAAGCAAATGATGTTTGTGAACAATTATTTTCAACAATGAAATTAATCAAAAATGACCACCGATCAAGACTGAGTGATGCACGATTAGAAAGCTGCGTACGTGTAGCTATCTGATCAATTCCAGCTGATATTGATCAGCTTGTATCGAGAAAACAGTGCCAAATTTCTCATTAAAAAGTAAATTCGTTTTATTGTTCTTTCCTTGTTTGTTTTTATTTTTCAATAAAATTTTTAAATGAAATCTTTACTCTTTTTTAAATTATATATTTTTTTATTCTAATGTTTATTATAAATGAAGTTTTGCAGATTATTAATAAGTGTTACTTTATGTGCGGCCCGGCAAAAAAAATTAAAATTTTAATTGGCCCGTTGATAAAAAAGGTTGCTCACCCCTGCACTAGATGAAAGTAAGTGATGGAATAATGAATTTAATTGTGATTTCCAACAGTAGGTCTAATTTGTGGCAGAAAAGATTTTTCAGAACAACAGCGTCATCTATTAAAGAACTTTATGACTGATTTTGAACCGTTTGTTTTCGAAGAAAAACATATCAAGCTGTACGATCAATTTTGAGAAACCTTATCTGTTCAAAAACGCAAAATATGATAATCATACACATTGCTTTCAACTAGAAAATGTTTTAGAAAAGGAACAAATATATATTTAAATAATATAATAATATGTTTTTGGGGCAATTAAAAATATCCCTTTTGATGAACTTCAATTTTAAAAGCGTGTTAGAACTGAATGAATGCGATTTAAATTACGTAAGAAAAAATTTACAGTGCGAAAAAAAAAATGGATAAATACACGATTAAATAAGAAACTTGTTTAAAATTCAATTTCTTAGGAACTATTCGACTGATTTCACACAAATTTTGTATTTTGACATTTAAAATTACATTCTTTAAAATGATGTAAAAAATTGTATACCTTATAATTCAAAATGCTTTCGACTATTATTAAATAATAAAAAAAAATATTTACTGAAATTAATAAAATATCGTCTGCACTTATTAGTCAGCATATTTGAGATCTTCCCTAGAGCCATTAAGATTGAGTCCCAGACAGGGGTGAAAGCGAGACGGAAAATAGGAAAGGCTGGTAGGGAAACTTTTTCAGTTATAGCTAGTTTTGGGGAGGAGTTTTCTTATTCTTTTTTTAAATTGTTCAACAATATCTACTTTATCTTCGAAAAGAAGCAGTTTCATATATATGCTAAACTTTTAAAAGAAATCTTGATAGTTACAGATATTTTATTTTTTACGAAAAAAATGCTGGAATGAAATGTCTTACGTACCAGGTTTTTCTCTTTTCCGTCTTGCTATATAAGGGCTTTCACCCATGGTCCCAGAATGTACAGATCCAATCATTACATCAAAAGTTAATTAGGGTAGTCCATTTTTTTTTTTTATACACTGTTTACAGTAAAGAATTCAGGATCAAATTGCGGTAAAAAGAACCGGAACTCAGCATGCCCGTACTTTTTACCGAATAATCCAATTTTACTGGAACAAGTTACCGAACAAAAGATCTAAAATATCTTAATTTTTACAGTAATAATTGCAGTAAAATCACTGAATCACTCTAATTGAATAAATATTACTGTAAAAATTACGATATAATAGTTTACGGTAAAAATGGATTTTACGAATGATGCATCCACAAAGGGCCGATACTTTATACCGTAGTTATATCCAGATCTTTGACAGTGCAGTTTAATTTCATATTTTATATTAAAAAAACATTTAAGGGTTGAAATTCCTTTGCTTTTAAATTTATTATTTAACTAAAATATTTTGAGAAGGAGTGTATTTGCTTCCTAGTTTTGTTATTTTTTACACATTTATTCAAGACTTTAATACAAACTACCTCTTAAATGCAACAGACATTTAAAAAACACTATTACCAAAATGCTTTTTAAAAAAAAATAAAATCGCATTTTCTTAAAAGCAATTTAGGATTTCCAAAGCTTATCAGAGAGAACGCTTATGAGAAAAAATCCCAGAATCCTATTCCCGAAAACATTCGGTTGAGTGGTCAACGGAACGCAAAATATATGCAAATTTCTCCGCTACATATACTACGCGGTGTAAGAACTCTATTCCCAACTCAATTTTTCCAGTTTTTGCTTTAATATTTAAAATAAGAGGTTGGTTCGGTGTATCATATTATAAAAGGTAGCGGAGAAAAAAGTGATCCTTTAAAAAGCATGAACTCTATTAACATAAATAAGCATTAAAGAATTTTTTTTATTTATTATTATCGTTCTGTTTTGTATAATTTATTTTGAAGAGTATAAGTGAAATCTGTGAATTAATAAACTTACTCTACATCGTAGTTTATATCATCTGCTTTTACAGAAAATAATGAAACTGATTGAAATTTAAATTGTATTGAAATCTCTTTTAAATGGCCGATATTTAAGTCATTAATTTACTTGAATAATAAAAACTCCAACACAGATGCGCTAACAGTAAGAAATCGAAACATAAAATTATTTGTAGTGATATGAATCAGAATCACCGATATCAGTAAACGTCAATATTTTACTTAGTAAAATGTTTTGATTGCGTGCAGTTCGGTTACTATCTGTATTAATATTATTATTATTGTTCTGTTATTATTGCTATTGAAATGTTTATTGCCATCTAAGTAAATTTCGGTACAAGCTTATGCTTTTTTATGATTCTTTTTCTCCTAAATTTACTGTTTTAATAATGTAAAGTATAAGCTTCTATGTTTATAAAAATCTATGTAGTCAGTTCAAAAAATTCTATTATAAATTATAAATTTCTGAAGTTATAAGAATAAAAATTATAAAAAGAAAAGTTTTAGTAAGTAAGCAAAAAACGTATTTAATTATTTATTGATTGATTGAAGGAGTCATATGTAAAGCAACCCTAAGAAACTATATGCTGGTTGAGAAATACAAAATGAAATTATTGTATTTTAATTGAAAAAAATAGCAACTGCTTCATTAATTAAATGGAGAAAATTGCCTCATAGCTTATAACTTTTGATTCGGAAAGATGGGGCAATGTTCATTCTATAAGGAGTGTTCAAAGGAAAGAAAATAGGTTAACAAAAGCAGTGCAACTGCTTTAAAATAATAAAAACATAAATATATTTCAACAAAACTTACTTTTTCTCATTAAGTTCTTTCTATTATTATAATTCTTTTGTTTCTAGAACTCTAAAATTTATTGGCTCTTCAATAATTTTAAGGCACTTACGGTTAATAATATTAGTTTACAAAACTGTAAAAATTTTAAAAGCAACTATTCTTGTTAAAGATTAAATTGTAGTTCATATTAATAATAATATCTCTTACTAGAGCTGTAGAAGCTTAGAGGATGGAGCGTTCGCCTCCCAATGAGGTGAATTCTGTTCGAATCCCAGCGATGGCTGGTCGATACGAATTTTGCACCCGGCTCGCATCGACCACAGTACTGATGTGATATATCCTCAGTGGTAGACAAATCATGGGTTAGAGTCTTCTGGCTAACCGTGGGAGGTTTTCTTTCTCCATGTAATGTAAATGCGGGTCAACTCAATCAAAAAGTCCTTCACGAACACAATTTTCCCCAAATGCTTGATCCAGAAGTTCCTTTGTCTTCTGGATAAAGTTCAGAATTACAAAGCTATGGTGTTGAATAATATTAGTCGTAAACCTAATATTGCTTCTGCTGTTCAACGATGGTAATAAAATAAAATATAAAATATTTCCTACTGATATGCATAATTTCATCAACCCTTAAAATTAGTATTTCTCAAAAAATAAAAATAGAGGTTTTATTGCAATTTGTGCGACATATTTAACAGCAAAATAACAATAGAATGCCTCAAATGTACTTAACATTGTTTACTGGAAGTTTAACAAAAGTTAAATTAAGAACTTTTTGATTGTTTTGAATTTTGCGTAGTTTCTTCTAGCTTTGCCTACTAATTTTCTACATAATTCAACTAGATAATTATCCAAAAATTCAAAATATTTAATTTAAAATTATGTTTTGTAATATTAATTAAAAGAAAAAAATATATATCACGAAGATTTGTAGTGGTGATGTTATTCCTAAGGGAAATTCTCCACTCACTATAATTGGAAAAAGAATGAATTCAATATTTACAACTTCAATGCTGTAGAAAACTTTGTGTTTCCAATTTCGCGGAATCATCTTTCAATGCGCAAGAAAGAAATGAGTATTGATTTTACAACGCAAGTTCACAGTTTCAAAAGGAAAAAAAAAAAAAAGAAATTTAGATTTTTCAGAAATTTCTCTAGACTTGCATTATCTTTTTAATGCAGTGACAAGGTTTGTAAAAATATTTTTGTCCCCGTTTCTTTAAACAATTTTAAAACTCTAGAGAATGTGTCATCGTGCTTTTGTGCTAACTTCAGAAAACATTTTTTCTGCAAAAAATAAAGGAGTTGCATTTTATTTAAAAAAAAAAAAAAATAAATAAAAATGCGAGTTTTTAATATTACACAGCGAACGGGTTTTTTTTCCCATTCAATTTTAGTGATTGCAGAATAAATATTTTCAGAAGTCTCTGACAAACAGATGCAGTTTTAAACTAAAATTTTAAACTCACAATAAATGCTGACAGTAAAAAAATGAATTATTTGTGGATATGATCTTTAATTTTGGGAATTAATTACCAGCGCTATCTAAAAACTATATTCTCCCACCGTTTTGTTTCGACATCTTGAAAAAAAAAACATTGTTGTCGACAGCATTCTTTTATTTTTGTGTATGATGTCCCACGTTGAAATGACTTGCGAACAGGGGAATAAAGTGGACAACAGCCCCAGAAATCCCAGTGAGCATATGATCGGTAACTAAGTTAACATAACCTGTTGCTAGATTACTTAATTAGAAAATAAATTTTTTTATTCCGCAAATGCTTAGAATAAGCAAATTTATTTTATTAAGAATAAAATATGAATTTCAAATAAATTTAATTACGAAGTCTAAGGTCATTAACGCTAAAACATTTTCTTTAAGAATATAATATGGAATTAATAAGTTTTTAGAGTATACATTTTCACTAAAATAAATTTAAAATATAGATTTAAATTTGGACGAATATAAACTGTTCCAATTTCCCCTCCCCCCTTTTATCTAAAAATGGTTTTTGGCTCTACACAAATGTTGCATTATTATGCACCACTTTCTTTTGGCATCTAATGGAGGAATTGTTCCAAGCATAAAAACGCGATATTTCTAAAACGAATTCATGCTGCTTTAAATATTCTATTTAATTTGAGAAATCTCCTTAGTGCCTTTAAGCGAAAAACACCTGAAGCTATTATTTAAAAACAGTATATAATTTTAGAGTATTAGCGGTGGATCGGCTGCATTTCCAATCATAGATTGAGATTAAAGTTACCTGTTTTGATCGTCATAGTGGCCTTTCTGGGGGACGAATGTCATTGAAACTTGTTATGTATACCAAGAGGAAAAGAATTTTGTAATACGAAGGCTCATATTCTAGATGGCTATCTTCTTGTATGAGAAGGAAGTGTCTCAGTTTTGTGCAGTAAAAATATGATTTGTGTCATTGGCGTTAAACCACTTTGCACCATGGCATAAAAGAAGAATGAGGGAGAAAAGTGAGTTCTCAATTCGAAGAGACTGGCAAACCAGAAGTGTGTAGCAAGGAAGAGAGTGGATGAAGCTCTCAAATTAAACGGAATTGCAAGTATTATGCTTGCCTTCATGCATGTAAGTGTTATGTTATTATGCCGGCCTTTATGTTTGCTTTCAGTAACATATGACATAGCATACCATGTTGCTCAAGAAGGCATAATACCTATACAGGCTGCACTCTCCATATCGTGTTTTTAATTTGCGTTCGGTAGAAATGGAATGGACATTTAATGTATGCAATGATAAAATAAAGCCTTACGTTTCTAATTTGAGTTTTTTTTTATACGAATTTAAAATTTCTATTATTGCAAATCAAATTTTCCTATGTTCCATATACCATAGATACCAAGTTTCATCGACGCCTGCTAATCAGTTCGTACTCAATGTAGATTGACAACTAAGTTTATAATTACCACGTATGTCAAAAAATCTTTATTTGGGCCTTTTTGTTGCTTGAAGGTCTCATATTTATCTATTAGCAGCTGATATTTTGGATTCAGTTTCCCCTCGCTTTTCCTGAATTGCGGCTTTTACTGAAATCGATATAGAACGTATCCCTGCAAACTCACATTTATAATTTAATTCTGCAAGATGACGAGAACGTGCAAGATGGAATTTGCAGATTTCCCCCCTTATTTGAAGAAGCACTCAACATTTGGGAAGCAGATACCTTCATTATAATAAATACCTTCATTATAATAATACCTTATTATAATAATTATACCTTCATTATAATTATACCTTCATTATACCTATTCATTATAATTATACCTTCATTATAATAAAGAAAATATTTAATCTGTTTTGATTAGATAACTTATGAACATGAAAGAAAAACAGTAAAAAATTACGTGCTAAAATTTTTTGAGCTTTTATAACGTCACTAGAAGTGGGCTATGATTCCCGAACACCCATTTTGTAGCAGCAGTTGTGTTTCTCCATTCAGTGTTCTAGCAGTGATAATTTATGTGAGCAAATAGTAGGCTAAGTATCAACTTCAGAGTAATTGATAATTAAATTATATTTAATAAATTTTTTCCCTTTATATAACATTTATCTAAAAGTGGCATTTTTAGTAAATTTATTTTCTTCTATATTTTACTTGGAAAATGAAGTAGCCTAAATCTTCGAAGTTAAGAATGAATTTTCTATTTCATCATATTCCTTCTATCTAATGTAATTCCCTTAATGCACTTCTTTTATTTTTGAATAAAATATAAAAATAACATACCTGTAGGTCTCACTGGCGGGAATCTTCCTCCATATAACAATGATCTATTAAATCTCCCTATGGGACCAATCGAAGGAGGGCTTGACAAATACGTCATAGCCGTGGTGCTTTCGTTGAAACCGATTGGAGAATAAGTCATCCTCTAAGAAATGACGTAGCTATTACGTCAAGGTCCTTTTCTCTTTTGCTTTTTTATATGTTCGAAACATCGTTTCTTTGTTCCGTGTTGCTTCACTTTATTGGGATTTGCTTTTGTGTTCTTGTAGACACAATCAGAAATCAATATCACTTTTGTTTATTAAGATTGCCGTATAGAGCTTTTTAAACTTTAAAATAGGAAAAAAAGCAACCTTCTTTCAATTGAATTCCAAGATTTTATTGTGGCTAAAAAAATCTTCCTAATGCAGTATTATTTTTAGTGACATCTTATCTGATTGTATTTGGTCAAGTTGTAGTTCCAGGAAAGAATCTTCAATCACAGAAAAAAAAAACTTTTCTTCTGGTTTTTTCTAAGGAAGTTATTACATTCACTGATAATAGAGTTTTCGTTTACGTTCGTTTTCTTTTGTAAACGGAAAAGATTAAATTGATTTCTTTCAATATTATAATGTACAGAACTTTAACATTGATTCATTAGATTTAATTAAATTTCGCAGCTCTTTAAACAAGATTCGTTCAATTGTCTTCTCAGTTCAGTTTTATGGTTTTATTCTAATAAGAAAAATAATAAGATGTATTCCCTACTTGGATTTTTTCAAATTAGCTGCGTTGCATTCAGAAAGTTTTCTTGAAACCACCATTTTTGTTCACAGAAATATTTAGTACAGCAATCTCGAAACAAATTTACTTTTTATAAAGGTCTTTTTTAATTACCTTAAATTTAGACTCTTTTTCATAGGAAATGCTATTATTTCATTTCACAATAATTCGAAATCAAATTATAAATTACCAAATTAAGATGTCAGGATTAAGTAAAATTTTGCTTTGATGTGAATAAATTATAAATGGTTATTAGATTCGGTTCAAGCTTTGGAAATATTGTATAACTTACGAAAATTAAAGTTTTGGCAAATCAATTTAACCTCAAACAAAAATTTCCACCGAAAAAGATTTGTTCTTCTTTATTGATACGGATAAAGAATTCGATCCCCGCACAAAATCCTTTGCAGTAAAGTGTTCTTTTTATGAAGTTATTGCCCTTGCAACAGAGGCTCTTATTCCGTATGGATAAAATCCATCATTTTAAGAGTGACATTTCAGGAGAAAGTGTTTTTTTCTTCCAGTTCCTGAGTGACAGTTTTTTCCTAAAAATAGCTTTTCTCATTCCTGAAAGTGCCCTCGGAACCAAGAACTCATTCCTCCAGGAAATGTGAGACCAGGATTGAGTGTTGACATTTTTCTGTGAACGGAATCCCGAAAAATCGTTCTGTGATCTTCTCCTGTGAAAAATATTTGCTGTCACTTTCTATGATCACTTTTCTCATACAAAAGATACCTCTCCAAGTCTATTTTTGGAATTTAGAAAAAGAAACCTGAAATAAATTGAGAAAGATTGTATAAAAAAATATTTTTCGAATTCAAATATAAAATGAAAATAGGCTATAAATATTGAATTAATTTAAATGCTAATTTAAACATGCACTTTTATAAAATAATTATGATTATTTATAATTATATATATTTTCAATTGAAAAAGACACTTTTACACTTTTAGAACATTTAATTTAATGCTGAACCATGATATCGGTACCTTTAACTACAATACAGTGCATATTTTCTTTAAAACTAATAAAGTGTTGAACTGAACCATGCTTTCATATATTGGAATTGAATCATTTTGCGATGCAATCAAGTTTAAAAAGTACGCTAAAATGGCTAAAAAAAGCTCCATACTAAGGTTGTATCAAGTTTGGACGATATTAGAGTTTAATAAGTATCAGCTACAAAGCAAAAAATTTACCATTTATGTATCAGAAACCATTTAAATCTTATCAAAACACATATTTACTACATGCTTTTACAAATGTTCTTTTGATGTTTTCATGCCAAACCAGATCTGACACATTTCCTATAATTCGAAAAATAACTTTATATTTCATTTATAGTAATCCTTATTTCATTAAATATAATTTGCTAAATATTTTTCTCGGTGTGAATGTGTTCAAGCTGAAGCTAGTTCCATCGATTGATTGTCTTTCTACACTTGTTTAAAAATCTACATAAAATTCATGAACTCATGGTGGCGGCAATGTTCTGACTTTATGAAGTAATGGTTATTAACTTCCCACGACTAACGTGTTCTTAGCTAAGAAAATAAATATTGGCAATACCCAATGGCTATCACTTACCACGTTAAAATTTTTTTACTCATGCTTGATGAAATATTTTCTAACTTCTAATTACCACTATACTTCTTGATTTCGAACTATAAGGACATGCGCTAGCGGGAGTCTCTCCTCTTCAAATTGCACAGTTTTCGCATTATAAGGTTTTCCATTAATTAGAATTAGAAATATTTCGTAATTTTTTTTTTTTTTTTTTAAACAACTATCTTTTGAGATGAAAAATGTTCTTTTCAAAAACAAAAATATGATTTCTAATTAACCAATCGCTATATCTTTATATTAATTTTCAAACTTATAATGTATTGTCATGATGCCTCCTCTGGAGTTGAAAACTATATTATTCTTATTCTGCAAAAACCTGAATTCCTATAGTTTTTAACAAAATCTAACTAACTTAAATAGAAATTACATCTTTAAATAAAAATTCAACGTATAGTTTAATAACACCAGCACAATAAATGTTGTTTTGGAAAAATGATAAATAGGTAGAATATGAAATATTTTGGGAATATTACTTTTAAATACTTAGATTTCTTAAAACCATGTTACGCTTTTATGATTTAATAAGACATAGCACAAAATAATCTAAAACGAAGCATAAACTATAAAACTTAAACATTCATATAATGTGTTTCAGGTAACATACTATACGAACGAGCTCCAAAATAAACGGCGCACCCGGTTTGGTAGATCTGTGTAATCTTTGCTAAAGCGAAATCTTTATATTAAAAATCTTGTTTCTGTGTCTCGTGTATTGTACGAGTTGGAACAAATGGTTGAGCTCCATAGACTGAACATTTCTGGGGGAAATGGGCATGGAGTAGTATAAATTGAGATAATTTAATCAAAGGTTCAGTTTCCCAACATGGATCTTTTGGAGACCGCTCCAAATTGTTCTCCGATGCCGTTCGAAAATAAATGTAAAGGTTTAATCGGTTTTCACCTTAGCAGAAGAGCCGAGATATTCATTCCTTCCCTTTTTGTTTTATATATGAACGATTTTGTGGATATTTCAATTGTTTTGAAAACAAACTTTTAATTTATTACAAAATATTTTCCAACGTTGCACTGACGGTTCTTTTCAGTAGCATCAAAATAAACATTTATATGAAATGTACATTTGGACATTGAAAATTAGAATGGTGTATTTAAAGTAGAACTGTGTTTCCCAAACTTATGACTTTCGTGTACCCTTTCTAAATTTTTCGTAACGCTGTGTACCACTAATAAAAAAATGAATGTATTTTTTACTATAAAAAAATGCCCAAAAGTTCAAAATCACAGTTGACTGTTGACACCACTAATTATTAACTGTTAACCTTGCGAAAAATAGCCAATAGAAAAATACGTAATCGTAAATTTTCATGGCTAGCTGTGTTTTTAAATAATTTTTTTTGAAATTCTTGTTTGCTGTAAGATATTTCGCATAAGACCGCGTACCCCCGCTAAACTGTTCCCGTACCCCTGGGGGTACGCGTACCACACTTTGGGAAACATTGAAGTAGAACGATCAAACCACATTCAGTGGGAATATTCCACAAGTTTATAAAAATAGTGAATTGAGTGCTTGCAATTCGAGAAGAAGTGAAGTGATTATACCTAATAATGTGTTTTAAATCAAATTTAATTCTATACCTGTTAGCGACGTCACGCGTGTAAGTCAAACAAGATTGGCTTCTGAATCGACAAATGCCATAATTTACATACGATTACTTCACTTGTATTGTATCCAATTGTATTGTATTATTCTTTAAGAATTTTTCTTTTGTATTGTAGTTTAATTTATAAATATTCAATCACGTGTAAATTATGACTTGATTAAATTGAAAAATCAATCTTTAAACTAATTATGAACCGTAAACCGTATAAAGATAAACTCACAAAAGTGAAAGATATTTGAAGCGGCTTACAAAATCTCCGTGTAGTTAAACAGACTCAATGTGTCACATGACTAGCTAGAACAATATGGCCAATCTCGGGAAACAAGAATTCTGTTACAGTGGAAGAGGCATGGCACATCTAAGTATCATCTAATTAATGTCACAGCTGAGTTTGATTTTAAGTTAGACGTGTGAAATAGCATAAACCATATAATATTAAAAACCATTTACCAATAAATTATGATTTGAAATTTAAGTAAAGCAAAATAAAATATGATACTGATTCTTTCATGTAAATTTTGTTTAGTTTTTTGCTTTTTGACATCTAAAAAACAGGTGGCATAGTTTTACATCTTCATTATTCGTGCTTAATATTATTTAAAACTTTTTTTGCGTTCCTTTTTATGCTAATTATAGCTGCAAAAAGAAAAAAAAAAACAACAACAAATTTCTTCATTTTTTTACAAATAATGTTTTTGACATATTGAGACATATTTTCTCAATTTAATTTAAATGTGTGTTGAATGGGGATGTTGACAATGTATTACGTCTTTTGAATAATCATACAAAAAATCAAAGCATTTGTAACTTTACAACAAAAAGAAAGTGAAAAAAAAAAAAAAAAAAACTAAAAAAGAAAATTTTTTACAGATGATTACATCCACTTATTCAATTCAACTACGCTCAGTAGGTGATAAATATGTTTAGACATAAAGCGCACTTGAAAATACAAAATAATTTTAATCAATATAAACGACACAAAATATCAATATAGTATTTTATTTTATAACCGTCGTTGAACAACCGACTCAATTTTGAGCTTACGACCACCAATTTTCAACTCCGTAGCCTTGTAACTTTGAACCCAATTCAGAAAACAAAGAAGAATCAAGAATCAAGTATTAGGAGAAAATTATGCTTTAGTAGAGGACTTTTTCACGGAGCTAACTCGAATTTGAGTTACATGCCGAGGAAAACCACGAAAAGTAGCCACGGTTAGTCTAACGGCAATGGAACTCTAAGCAATGATCCGTCTACCACTGAGGATATTTTACGTCAGCACTGTGGTCGGTGCGAGCCCGGAATTCGTTTCACCCCATTGAGAGGAGAATGTTTTATCCCCTAATCTATTTTAATACTAATCACGTTTAATGAGATTTCTCAATAACACAATATAAATGTTTATTTTGTATTTTTTTTAAAGAGTTCCGCAAAGAATGAACTTAAACTGTTTTGTCTTCAAACGCTGAAAATTATGTATATTCTCTTACTTTGGGAAATTTTATGAATTGCTTCAAATGTAATTTCCAAATAGTATAGAAATGTATAAAACTCAAATAATGATGCATATGAAATATATATAAATAAAGGAATAAAGAATGAAATGTACTTAAATTAGGTATAATAATAATGAAATGAACAAAAACTAAAAATTCCCAATAAATGTTAATGCTGTATATTTTTTAAACATTACTGCGCCGTAAAATAACCCTTATCTATTTACGATAAAAAGTACTAGGACCCTGGATGCATCATGTGTAATATCCATTTCATTGTATAATCCATTTTTGCGGTAGAATTTTATATCGAAATATTTAATTTTAGTGTTTCACAGATTTTATAGTTGATATTACTGAAACAACTACAGTATATCCAATCTTTTCCTAAGTAAAATGTTACAGTAAAAATGGATTTTATGATATATAGAACCGGCATCTAAAGTGTCAGTACTTTATACCATAAATGCTTTAAGATCTAATGAGCAAGGGATGTGAATTAAAAAAAAAAAAAGCTAGTGCGGCTAAAGCTGGCCCCTTTGTTCTATTAAATGTTAGGTGTGGCAATTTAATTCTAAATGCTGGTAACGTTAAAAAATTAAAAATGAAGTACAATCGAAAATATTTCTCGATAATATATTGAAACAAACGAAATAAGAGTTGTACTCCTTGTTTAGCGAAGTATCAATAATTGTTGCATTACTCAAATAACATCGAAAATAATAAATAAACTTATTTAATTACTGATACAATGGTTCAAAGAAAGTTTTAATTTCAGTTGAATACGTTGATTTATTTTGCATTTATTCTCAAAATAATCAATATAATACGAATAATACATGGTCTTACTATCTTGAGCAATGTTTAATAGAAAACGTTTATGAAATTTAATTAAACGATTTTGATCATTATTGTTTTCGTAATTAAATTTAAAGTAAGAATACAATAAGCACAGTCAAAACAGATAATTAAATGCTTTGAATTGCTCAAACTATTAAAAAAGGAACATTAGTAGTTTGCCATTTCAAATGTTATTGCTTTGAACTAAAGTAATTGCGAATCAGTTAATGGAAAACCCAGTATTTTAAGAAGTTGAGTTCAGTATATTGTTAGCCAGAATTCAGATATTTAATTGTAAGCAAAACTCGACTAGTAATCATACTTCTTTATAATAAAGAGTGAAATCAAATAAAAACAATCATTTATATTTGAAGTAATAAAACCATTTAATTTGGTCTCTAAACATTATTTTTAATTAACAGAACGTTATAACATTAGTGTAATTTATGAGTACTTAAAAATTATATGGCTCTCAACAAATATATTTATTTTTTGTTCATGTAGTTCATTTAAATAATAAGACAATAATCTAGGTATTGTGCTACTTTTATAACGCCAGCAAAAAATTGCTGTGCTTTGCTCAAAATGAAAAAACTTAGTAAATTTAGGGACTTCTTAGTAACTTTTGATTTGCTAATTGGATTATCATTAAGCACAAAAGAGGAAATGTTAATGATTTTCGAGATTTAACGCAAATAAGCTAATTAATATGTATGGCTGATAGTTTAAGTTATAAAATCGGACACGAAAACGTATTTTCTATAAGAATGGATTTCGATTTTTAGCCTTCAAATGTAGAGGCAATAATCGAAATCTAGATAGTATGATACCAATAATTTAATTAGAAGATTAGTTGAAACTTTGAAGTCAAATAAATTTGAATTTTTCAGCGCACATTCTGTGTATCTTCTAAATTATTTATGCAAATCAAAAAATTTTGATACAAAATCCCCAAACTTGTTTAAATAAAAGCAATTCCATGCATAAAATAGTTTTTTTTTTGTGGCAAGTTATTATTTTTTATAATCAAATTTAATACGAACAAGAAAGGTTTTCAAATTTATTTACGGGGCACAAATTTTTACACTACTTTAAATTTTAAACTAAATAAATTTAAATGAAAAGAAGAGAAAGAATATGAACGTAATCGATTGCTTAGTTCTTGATTGATAAAATGTTAAAATATTTATTTAAATTTAATTTCTTGGAAATTATTCTGAACACACCCCTTAGTTTAAATATTAAATAAAGTTTTTATGCATTTAAATTTATACTTTTTCAACACTTATTAAATTCTGGCATAAATCTGTCTATTTTTTAAGACTAAATCGGATCTCAAGAATTTTTAATCTTATTTTCGTATTGACTATGTATGGATTACGATGGATTGTATGGATTACATCTGCATGGTATGTATAGATTACACCCCTAGTTTAAACATTAAATAAATTTTTATACATTTAAATTTTCACATTCAAACTTTTTCAACAATTATTAAATTACGGCATAAATCTGTCAATTTTTTAAGACTAAATCGGATCTCAAGAATTTTTAATCTTATTTTCGTATTGACTATGTATGGATTACGATGGATAGCATGGATTAAACCTGTATGGTATGTATAGATTACACCTTTAGTTTAAAGATTAAATACATTTTTATACATTTAAATTTTCACATTCAAACGTTTTCAACAATTATTAAATTACGGCATAAATCTGTCAATTTTTTAAGACTAAATCGGATCTCAAGAATTTTTAATCTTATTTTCGTATTGACTATGTATGGATTACGATGGATTGTATGGATTACACCTGTATGGTATGTATAGATTACACCCCTTGTTTAAATATTAAATAAATTTTTATACATTTAAATTTTCACATTCAAACTTTTTTAACAAGTATTAAATTACAGCATTAATGGGACCATTTTTAATTCCTGTATAGCAACACAAGAGCTTTTAATTTTAGTTTCGTATTGACTATGTATGGATTTTTATTTTTAAAGAAATAACTGGAGTTGAATACTTTTTATTCAATACCATTTGTGCTTGGAAAACAGATACAGGACTGCTTCTATTATCAAGAGAAATAAATGGGGAATTTCTTCTACGATTGGTGTGACATCAGTTGACAAAGAAATCAATTACGAGAAATAAATTGATAGACTGACAGCTTAATAAATGATAGCTGCTAGTTCCTCGGCAGGTTGATAATAGGATTTTTTAGCTTTTGTCATGTCTCGCTTATGCTAAAAAAGTTTTTTTCTTACTGAAAAAAAAAGTTGAAAGATTTTTAGGCTAGTGGTAATTGAGTAGTGAAAAAAAAATGTATGCAATCTGAAATTGATAAATAAGAAGGGTTGAAAGTTTTATTTTATTTTATAACTGTCGTTGAAAAGACGATACAATTTTTGATTTACGACTACTGATATTCAACTCCGTAGCCTTGTAATTTTGAACCCAATTAGAAGACGAAGAAACTCATGGAATCGAAAGGAACTCATTGAATTGAATCCAGAAGACAAAGGAACTCTTGAATCAAGTATTGGCAAAAATTTGCCTTCGGGGAGAAAAAGGAATTTTTCTTCCGAGATCTTTGTTTTAACAAGCGTGTGCTTAACTTGATGTAAAAAGTAATAAAAAAAAATAATAAATAAAAGTAAAAAAAAAAATTAATAGAAAGAAGTTAGATTTTGCCAGACATATAGAGGAGAGTCGGGTAGCCCCGCCCACTTAAGGAGTATTGCTTATATTTCTGTATAATATTGAGTAATAATCAATATTTTTGTATGTTTCTATTCTTTTATCATCTAATTAAGTAATGCAAAAAGAATAAACCAAAAAAAGAATAGTTTAACTTAAAAAAATAGAAATTTAAAAAATTTGACTACTGTATTCAACATATTTTCAAAACAATTGTTTACCATGTTATCAGCTGCATAAATACTTGAAACTTCGAAAATAATCTTTTTTTAATATAACAATTAATGTCCGATGGCCCATTGACTTGAAAAAATATTCTATACTTATTAAATTGACAGTGGGCGGGGGTACCCGACACTCCCCTACGTCGGAAATTTTCAAAATATAAAAGATTCGAGAGAACCTCCTTCAAATTTGAATTTTCAAATATTATAAGGTAGTTGTTGCATATATTAAACAAATGAAATTAAATAAATAAAATTAAACAAATGAAATTAATGCATTTATTACTTCTTATTGTGATACAATCTGTATTCCTAAGTTGAAATATAAATATATTTAGAGTAATAGTAATTAGAATAATAGTATTATTAACAGCAATACCTGAGATCCTAGATTGAATTAGCCAACGGCTTCCAATGTATTCGATTCCTCTCTGACTGAAATTCCAATATTTTTGGTTTAAAACTTTTGATAACGATTAAGATTGTAATTGATTCGAGAAATGCTTTTGATTTAATTTTTTTGTAAATGATAAAAAATATATTTTGCAGAGTAGTCAATACGGTGATGATAACAATTTACTTAGGTAAAAGTGTTATACAATTCTTAGTTATATTGACAATATTTTCATGAAGTATTTTTATAAGTTTAAGAATTTAATATTTTCATGAAGAATTTTTATAAATTTAAGAATTTAATATTTTCATGAAGTATTTTTATAAATTTAAGAATTTAATATTTTCATGAAGTATTTTTATAAATTTAAGAATTTAATATTTTCATGTAGTATTTTTATAAATTTAAGAATTTAATATTTTCATGAAGTATTTTTATAAATTTGTCTGTATGAATGTCTGTAAAGAATGTCTGTAAAAGGAATCTATAAAATAATGATCAAAAAGCTAATTCAGTTTCTAGAAGAAAAAAGCTAAATTGTTTTATCAGGTTGAAAAATAACTCAAGCCATTTTGTCAGATTTTTTTATTTGACTGAAAAATAGATTAATCAAACGAATATTATACGAGGGAGAAAAATCTCTTTTAAGAAATTTATTTGCAAATAAACTTAATTTTATTTTTTTGATGTATATTGGTATTTTTAGATCGTACTTTAACTTTATCCCTCTTTTGATAATTCAATAAACATTATCCATCATTATTAAAATCTTACAACACATGTAGTCCCCAAGTTATGTTAATAAGGCTCATAAGTTCCAAACACAGACTAATTTTCGTTAAAAAAATGTTAAATAGAAACATCACTTATTTCCACAAATTAAGTTCAGTTAGTATATTGTAACATTGCCTAAAATTTTCTGAAAAGAAAACTCAATTTTACAGTAGGTATTTAATAAAATATTATAAAATCTAAACGTTGCCAACTAATGGTTACGTTACTACTTTCTTTTCATTTTCCTATGCGTGTTGTATAGTGCACCGAAAAAAAAACTAGACCACCCTGGATAACTTTTGGTATAATGATTACATCTTCACATTCTAGAAATCAATCCTAATGGTTCGAGGGGGTGAGATCTAATGAATTAAGTAATGCAGATGATATTTGAAAATATGAAAACAGACGAAAAATTTACTTTCTCTAAATAAACATACTACCTTTTTCTCAATAGATTTGGATTTCTCATCCCCAAAATATAGAGGATAACCGCAATCTGGGAAATATGACCCCTATACTTTGGTCAGGAGAGTGATTCAAAGCTCTGATCCCATAATATTTAATGGTCCCCTTAAAAATTAGATTATTTAAAATGATGTAAAATCATTTCCCCCTACAATTTAAAATTATTGTGACAGTTAATAAATAAAACTATAAAAAATAATAAATATGTATTAAAAGTTATTTTTTGCATAGAATTATATTCGGTTAAAAGAATTTTATAATTGTGTCCATAAATTTTTCAATTCACTTAAAAAGTGCTCGAAATGTGGTGAAATACGCAAAGCCTAAAATTAACATTAACATTGGGGAGCTCTCCTGACCAAACTATTGGGACCATATCTCCCAGATTGTTTCTACCCCCTATATTTTGGGAGTCAGAAATCTGAATCCGAAAAATATCTATCTGAAAAAAGGTATGTTCATTCAAAGAAAGTATGTTTTGTGACTGAATCCGTAACCAAAAATATCGTCTGCACTTATTAATTAGCATATTTAAGTTATTCAGATTGAGTCCTTGAACTTGATGATCCCATCATTAAATCATAACTTATTCAGGGTGATCCGTTTTTTTTTTTTGCGCAATGTTTTTTCATTTTACCAATTGAGATCAAAAAATTTCTTTTAAAAAGACTATAATCGAATCAAATACGTCGAATAAAATCGAATCAATCGAATAAAATCGAATTTATAATGAGAAAATTTAAATTGTTTTGAAATCATAATCTGAAAAAAAAATGGCTCAAGACCTTTTTCGTTGGCTCGAATGACTGAACTTCAAATCAATTTATCTGCCAGTTTTGGTAAGTAAGCGTGCGCTTTGCTATATAAAGGCATAAATGATGTATGTTTTAGAAAAGCAGTTCCCGTACAATCTATGATTAATGCAATCTAACTACAATCTAAATACTAATACAATCTAAGTACAATCCCGTACAATCTAAAGACAATATTAGATGCAATATAAATAATTCGAGGTCCCAAACTTAAATTTTTAAAAAGTTGTATTTTTAAATGTTTCTACAAAAAATAGCCTTCCATATAAATAATTTCTAAAATCATCTAGCGTTTTTAAGTGTCTAAAGAAACAGTATAAGTTATCGCAGGTAATCAAATTGGTTTTGATGCTTTTCAATCCATTTTCCTAACAATTGATTTAATTTCTCTCTCACTTAAATATTAGTTTTTCATCTCTAATCAGTATAATTTTTTAAATTTATTTATAGCATGGAGTTTAGAAATACTTTCAATCATAAGGATGTATAAAAATTAAATGTGTCAGTTTCAAAAAAAAAAAAAAAATTCAGAGAAAAAAGGTATTATGATTATATTTTACGCTGAAATTAATTATAAAACATTTAAGTGTTTTAAAACCTGTTTAAATTTTGTAGTATTTATTAGTATAGAGGTTAGGAAACTGATTTAATGAATTTTCATAATCTTGAATAATTATAAACCTTATCTTTTGACTTAATTGCAACTTAAGCTATCCCTACTTATTATCTTTGTTTAGATACGCAGTACGAGATTAAATCCTTTAAGGAATATTAATGATTAGCAATATCAATTTATCTTGACTTACACTGTATTATGATAAATCAGCAGTCTTATCTTCTCCTTAAATTTCGGGATACTTAAGGGCAATTAGTTATAGAAAGCCTCTTTTTTCTATTAAAGGTCGAGCTTAAAAATATTCTCAGCATATTAGTAAATAAATTTATCAAATTTACGTCTAATGCATGGAAACGCAATTAATTTTTTCTCCGTGAAAAACTAAAATTAGTATTGCATGTAAGAAGTCGTGATAAAAAAAGAGATTAGTTTAATCATAAATAATGGTTCCTTCAATTTTTTTCTAAAAACAAATTCCTGATTTATTTTTGTAACATACAATGAACAAGGCTGTTACACGGAGATAAATGCTCTGGTAAAACTACCACACAGTATGGTAATGACATTTCTAGTAAAAAAAATTAAAAAAAACAGCGAAATTCTGATTAATAAAACCAAAATCTATGGTATTTAATTCATTTATTTAGTGATTTTTTCGTTTACATGGTATCGGTTTACCACAAAATTCTGGTTTTCTAAATTATAAGTCTTATTACCACGCATTTAGTTTTTACAAAATTGTAAAATAAATGTAAGGAAATATTTGAATTTTATACCGCTCTCTAAAGTATCATGATAAAATTATTAAGTCTTATCAACTTAACTAATTGTTGTCACATATTATAAAACCATATTCTTAATTTTACCAAAATCATTCCCAACGCACTTCAATAAAAATTTCTGAGCTTTTTGGTGTTCTTATAGAGCAAGAAACACTGTAAATTTTACCATTATCAATAAGACCATACCTTTTTAATTATATAATTTATATTTATTTGCAGTGTATTATTTATATTTGATTGCAGTCGTAAGCAATATTATTAGATCTATACGAATGATAGAATTAAAAAGAATTTTCTCATTTTCAGGAATTTTTTCTTGTTATAAAAGAAATTATGACGTCAAGACAAAATTGACTTTCTAGGAGCAACGTAAATCCACAGTGTAATCTATTTTCAGATTTAAAAAAAAAAAAAAAACATATCTTACATATTTAGATATGAGTTAATTTTTTCAATCTAGAGAAAATATCTGCAATATTGTTGCCGTATAGGACTAATATACGATATTTTTTTATAAAA
Source organism: Parasteatoda lunata (assembly GCA_949128135.1). Lineage (NCBI taxonomy): Eukaryota > Metazoa > Arthropoda > Arachnida > Araneae > Theridiidae > Parasteatoda > Parasteatoda lunata. Next base: position 31,239,104 of record OX421973.1, on the reverse strand, counting down.
AATTAGAGACTCCTGATTATAGTATGAAAACCGAGAAAATTCTTAAAATCTTTATCATTATCATCATGATCATTATTATTTGTAGTTTTTTTACGTTAGTTACCATTTACTATTTCTCTTTTTACATGAATATCGATGTCTATCATCTTTTGATGAAGTAATTTAAGGTTAAATTTAGTTATATTTGTATATTTGTATATATATATGTAATATAGTTTATTAACAGTAGGTTGGTATCGATAACAGTCCACATCCGCTCTCCACAAGGGAGAGGGTGGACAAGACTTCAGACAATTCCGGAACAACTTCTTCAGGATCTGAACATGATGGAAAAAGCCATGCGAAAAGCATTGCTCTCGCTTTTATACTAACACAGATTTGAGTAAACAGGCACAGTCGTTGGCATTCTTGTATCCTTACGCATTAAGGAAAATCATTTCATGCTTCCTTATATGGAAGTGAAAGGGGGAGAGATTCTAAAAATAACTCAGTCGTATGTTATTAGCCTTGACTTCCCAAAATAGAATCTCTCTACGCTTATTCTTTAACAAAGACATTTTATTAAAACGAAAGAGATTTAATTCTTTTATTAATACAAAAGTATTATACTTTTTGTATTACATCCCCCCCAAAAAAGATTTTTGGCAAGCCAAAAAGAAATCATAATAAAATTTAGAATTCTCTGAACTTTTAAAATTTATGTTGGTACGACTGTTCCTTTTCACTACTACAAATAACATTTTTTCAATTATCTGTTAAAAAAAACAACAACTATATACAATGACAATAATAAAAACATGATAATACACTTTATCTGTTTAGGCAACTAAACAGAAAGAAAAATGAAACATATTTTTATAACTAATCTACTAAAATTTTCAAAAAAATTATTATTTTTGTTTTGTTTTTTTTTACACAAAAATATACATAATTTTTATCCAAATATCACTTCTTCCCTTGAAGAAGTAAAAAATTTTCTTTTGTTTTGGACACTATTCATGATTTAATTTCAACATTTGTGGGTTGTTATATTTCCTAAGATTTGATACATGTACTATTTCAAAATTTTGTTTACTTAAATTTTTCTTTTTATTTCCTATTTTTTCGTCGATGTTAACCTGATAATGTATGTACCCATTGCTTAGTTCTATCTTCGAATCATTTGAAATGTTTGGCCTTTCTTTCTTTTTCCTATTTTTCCTGTACTTTTTGTTATTAACTTCTTGGTCATTCTTTCTTTTTCCTATTTTCCTGTTCTTTTTATTTTTGTTACCCCTCACATTTTTTTTTCAAAATGTTTACTTTTACTGAAACATCTTAAACTTTTTTCAAAATGTTTACTTTTGTCGAAACATCTTAAACTTTCATTTTTTTTTCACAATTTTTGACCTTAACATTATGAGAATTCTGTTGTCTAATGTGCAAGGATAAGTTGTCATTGTTAGATTTAGCAGAGATGATCAGTCTCTTACCAACTTGAGTAACAACTGGCCCGACACAATTAATAAACAAACAAAAATTTTTGCAAGTTTGCAACCCTACTAAAGCATACAGTATCTCAGTATCAAGTATAAAAAACTTAGCTGAGTTAACAATTTCGCCTATCGTAATAAGGGGAAACTCACAAATTTTGTTAAGTGTGAAATGTCCTTTTGTTTGGGTAACATTTAATTTTTCACATTTTTAATAGGAATATTTAGTTTTGACCAAGTCCGAAAAAAGAAAAAGCCTTACAAATTTCTTTTAGTTTTGTTTTTGTTTGAAAAGCTGAAAAATTTTGAATTTTGTTTGCCGTCACAAATTTAATTGACGTTTGAAACACATTTTTTCCCTCAAAAACATCTTAAATGCATAAAAATACACTATTATATAATAATTTTTTTTTAAAAAAAAAATCAAGGTAAACATACGAAATGCAATCAATTCTTAAATATATTTCTCTATTAAATTTCATAATAAGAAATTTAGAGCACTTTCATATCCAATATCAATAAAATATTTAATCATAAGAATGAGAGAGAAAAATAAGAGGATAAAAAAAAATATATGTATCTGAATGAAATCCTTTCCATTTGCTACACTTTTCCTTGACCTTCATGATTGTGAAGAGAAGAAATAAACAAATTTTTCATTGCACTTCATGAATATTCATGATTAAGATTCGCACACATTCACTTTTGTTTTCCTTTTTCACTCTTTTTTTTTTTCTTCACATAAGTCTTCGGGACTTCACACACGCGCACATATCACTTTTGTTTTCACAATTTGAGCACTACGGAATTGTAGGGTCATCGGTCATTTCCAGATTGGACACTGTAGGGTCATCTCGATCAACACTATGGGTTTCAGAGAGGCATGTGACGAGCTCGAGCCAACGTCAGCATTCTCCCAGCGATGAAGGTACGGATAGTTAAAGATGGAGTGGTGAAAACAGACCTGCTTCCTTCATTTGTTTTTCACCGCGGACTAGGCACTTCTTTCTTTCGTCCTTCGTCCCCCGGGATGAGGTTTTATCAACGTTGTAGTCAGCCGGAAAATAGATAACAATGATTTCCTCAGCAAGTAAACATCCTGTCGACTTGTAATATAGTTTATTAACAGTAGGTTGGTATCGATAACAGTCCACATCCGCTCTCCACAAGGGAGAGGGTGGACAAGACTTCAGACAATTCCGGAACAACTTCTTCAGGATCTGAACATGATGGAAAAAGCCATGCGAAAAGCATTGCTCTCGCTTTTATACTAACACAGATTTGAGTAAACAGGCACAGTCGTTGGCATTCTTGTATCCTTACGCATTAAGGAAAATCATTTCATGCTTCCTTATATGGAAGTGAAAGGGGGAGAGATTCTAAAAATAACTCAGTCGTATGTTATTAGCCTTGACTTCCCAAAATAGAATCTCTCTACGCTTATTCTTTAACAAAGACATTTTATTAAAACGAAAGAGATTTAATTCTTTTATTAATACAAAAGTATTATACTTTTTGTATTACATATATATATATATATATATATATATATATATATATATATATATATATATATATATATATTGAAGGTTAAAAACTGCAGTTTTTTTAATACTTTATGTTTAATTAATTACTTTGAAATAGACAAAAGTTAACTTATATTTGTCTTAAAACCTGAAAATAAATAATAATAATAATAATAATAATAAAGCTATTAACGAGTATACTCCAGTTTTCTTACACGTGAGATGACATTTCTCATTTTTCTTAACGTATTTTTAAAGGCATGAACTCAGAACATCAATGCCTTAACGACATTTTATTTTTGTAATTTAGCAGATTGCGCCTTAACAGTAGTGTAATTATAAGAAAGTTCTCGTTTTGTTTCCTAGTAACTTTAATGCCTTTTTTGGTTTTAATGGCTTCCAACCAATTAAAAATGCATGTGCAGTAATTACTATCAAGACTCTTTTTTTTTCTTTATTTTCCTTTTTCAGTGTCATTTTTAATCATTACCCATTTCCATTTACCCCTTTACCTTTGCCATTTCATACTCTACATTATTATTTTCTAAATAAAATCATGTGTGCTTTGTGCATGTTTTTGACCAAAAAATTGTTTTGAAGGACGATTTGGAAGGCCATGAAGTAATTGTAGTTTGCAAAAGTAATTATTCAAATATAGAACATTTTTCTCCAAAAGAGGTTAAATGTAGCTATTTCATATCGCTTTTTTTTCTTTCACATTTTTTTTTCTTTTCTTGCAAATTCTTCCTATTTTATTTTTGATTTTTCCGATTTCGCAAAAAAAAATTGTATCTGCTGATTTTTATAAAAAAATTTGCTAAGGGGATTCTATTGCATGCTAATTTAGATAATTTTATAAGTTAATGGGATTAGCTTCGGTAATAATTTCATTAGAACACATTTAATTCCCAATAAAGTTGAATTCAGTTTACTTTGGTAAAAGTAAAATAATTAATTTTTATAAGTGTTAAACTATCGACAATATTTACCATGACTAGTGGTTAAAAATCGTCGCATAAAACTAAAAGCAAACCGATTTATTATGAAAAAAAAGTCATTTTTTAAACACAAATAATAATAAAATTACATTATTTTGACTCTTCAATCCAATTTTTCCAGTAAACCCTGAGACGGAAAAAAAATTCCTTATAAATAGACTTCTAGAGTGAAAAACGAAATCTTTCTGCCTGATTAAAAGCTTTTATAGTTTATAAAAAATTAAATAATCTAGCCACATTCCTAACAGTTAGCTAATTTGATACTCGCCAAAAACCTTTAATAGAAATATTTTTTTTTCCTGAAAGTAAAAAGAATATAAATATATTCTACAGTATCTATTTATTATCAAGGGGAAGTTGATCCATTAAGTTCTGGCACATCATCAAAAGAATAATTTGATATACTTCAAAAACGTGATTTAATCTAAAAGAATGAAAATTACGAGTTTTTTTTATTGAGAACAACATTTATTAGAATTAAGGGGAAAAGTGTTCTTTTTTATACTGCTTATAGTTAAAAAATATCTTATCGGTACAACTATGTGTTTATTCTTCAGGAATTTATAACATTAAAGTAAAAATTATAAAAACAATTACAAGGAAGAAGATTTTAATTGAATTTGTTTACAATTTAACAGTTGAACACAACAGTTTTGATTGGCTATAATTACAACCCTGCTATAAAATCATTTTAAAATTACCCAGTAAATTTTGTTATATATATGGGCAAATCTCAGGAATCATTAATCGAATTCGATCTATTCTCTAGGTTTTACAAACCGTAACCATGTCAAACCATAACCTCAGGATTAATTAATTGAATTTAACATAATAAGGGCATCAAAATTTTCGATGTTCACGATTATTTTCTGATATTTTATACATTTTCAAACAATTCTGGAGGTGTAAAAACAGTGTGCCTATTATTTATTATTATTATTTTTTTATTATCAAAATTTAAAGGTTTTAGAGATCTGCACATATGTTTAAAATTTTTTTAAATAAATATTAACTTATAAGCTGTACTTATGTAAGTGCTATAACAAAAATTAGTATACTTTAAAAATACTTACTTAACTATAGATTTTCAACCAATAATATACATGGATAAAAATTTTTTAAAACTATTCTAAATATAGTAATGAAATTTTTGGATAAAAAAATATAATTCTAGTAAATAAATCCAAAATATACAGTGTTTAATTATTATTTGCGTGGTGATATTTCATTTCATTAAGCAGGGAAATTCATCATTATGAAAGCAAAACTTTGAAGATCTAGGAAAGCTTCATACTGGTTTCCCGCACAGACCTTCCCCCATGTCTTTGAAAGAGACAATGTAACAGGTAAGTGAAGAGAGATGTGTTATCTTGGTACCCTATGTCAACTTTTTTTTAAATAATTTAATAGGTTCTGATTTCATTTCAATAAATGCTAACGTGTGAGTCACATGAACTCATCATAATGTCAAGGGTCGTGTAGCATGTGAAGAAACTGTTCGGATGGGTTAGCCAATCCTATGAAATAACTTATTCTTAACTGATTCATTTAAAATTAACAATAAACTCAAAAGTGCTGCACTTTTTTTTAAGGAAATTTGTCTGCAAATTTCGAACGAATAGATGCAGTCACTTGCCAAATCTTAAAAAAAAAAAAGCCTTGTTTTAAAATCGAAAGTAAGTTTAGATTTTTATTTAATTTTGAGATAATATCTAATATTTTTTAATTTGACATTTTTTATGATTTTTCTTACAAAAACAGTTATTGCTGTTATTATGTTTCTTTCTTTTTCTTTTAGTTTTTAAGGTTTTTTAGTTAAAAACCCTACAAACCGACAACATTTTATATTATACCGACAACAGTTAAATGTTGTACTTAAATTTATAACTTGTATAGTTTATAGAGCATTGTAAATGCAATTGTTGATCTGATGCTATTATAAGAACTGTACTCGTATAAGGGCATCAGAAATTTTAAAATATAATTCTTTAAATTTTTAAGTATTACCTTCAATGCTATAGTAGTATATGAATACTCATATAATAGCCTCAAATATTTAAAACTATTATCGGTTAAAGTTTAAAGGGTTGCAATCAATTATATAATAGAATTTTACATACAATCAAATAATAGAGTTAGATATTTAAAAATATGATTCGTTAAAGTATAAATACTGCGATTTTTGTTAAAAAAAATGTAGGTTTTTAAATTCTTTAAGCATTGCGATATTTTATTTGATGTTATTAAATTAATATTCATTGCCGAATCAGCAAATATAAAATCTAATTTGATTCAATGTAAATCAATACACTTAATTTTGGGAATTCAGTTTCATTTTTTAAAAATTCATTACGAAGTCTTGTTAATAGAAGCTAAGAATTTGCAGAATTTATTGTTAAGAATTGATCAATACTGAATAAGAAAATAAACCGTCAGTCACGTAGAATGTCACATTACGCATAAATTCTATACGGAAAACACGTTCCTTCTTCAAAAATCCAATACTTATTGATTCGGCGATCACTGGAAGCAAGACAACCCTTTTTCATAGTATTAAGCGGTAAAAACGCGTCAGAATAGACGTAGTTTATCATAAATGACCCTATTAAACAAAACGCAGCTACTGATAGCTGTGGAATGATATTTTTTTAAAAAAGAAACCTCTGGCTAGATGTAGATCGATATAGACATTAGAGTTTTAGCAATAGTAACTGAATAAAAATCAATATTTAGAGTATTTAAGAACGAGTGTAAGAATTTATTTTTGTTTTAATTTCGCGGACTAACTGAAAATGCACTAACTATATCTCTGCATTGTTTAGTTTCGCCATAGAAAATATTTATATCCTAATTATAAAATCAGATTTCAAGGTTTGGAAGGAAGCAAGTAAAACGTTTTTATTTTAATTTTACTGTTATTTAAAATTTATTTATTTTTTAATGTTTTCCATGAATAATAATATTCCCACCAGATTTAAACTGCTGTTGAAATTTAGTATGAAATATTCTATTAATTTCTAATAGTACTCAGATCTTTCACTTTCTTCACAACATTTTGTGCACGTTTAGAACGCATTTTTATACTTATTTAAGCTTGTTTGCTGTTATTTTAGCCTTAATGCATCTTCAAAAATTAAAAAAAAAAAATTAAATGCGCTAAAATGATTTTTTAGTAAAAAAGTAAAGAAATAATTTTACAGTTAAAGTTACGCGACTTTGTGTCATGAATTTAAATTTACCAAACTCTTAAAAGAGGCAATCGAAAAGATTAAGGTAATATAAAAACAATTTCTTTTTCGGTTGTGAAATTTTTTTTTCAAACTATTGCTTGTGATTTTTCAAAGTGGGTATTTTATAAATTTCTAATGTAGCAACATGCTATTTATCGATAATAAGTTTTTCAAACATTAAGTAAACAATATGAAAATAGTCTTGAACAAAAATAAATAATTTAAAGAAAACGCTCATAAAACAACCTATTATAAAAGACATTTTAAAAAAAGACAAATGACGGAAAAATAAAGACGTAAAGACATAAAGACGGAAAATTAAGTTACTAAATGACGGTATTTATTAGTTAATTTTTACTAAATTAAAGACTAACTTTTTACTATTATTTTGTAGCTAAAGAGTTTAGGAAATAGAAATGTTCTATAGAAATTTCCAAACTGTTTTATTAGTTCTTACTGTGCTTGGTAAATTTTAACCTTTATAATAAAATGTTAAAAATTAAATGTTGAGCTAGCATTCGGAAGTAAAAAAAAGAGATAAAACTATTAAAGGGAGCTACATTGGTTTTATTCTTAAAAGCAACCAGTATATAACATATTTTATATTAACTCAAGAATTCGATTAGCAGAGGTTTGAATGACTAAAGTTTTATAAAATATTGAATACCATTAAATTCTTTTTTTTTTTTTTTTTATAAGAAAAAAGCAAACTGAGAAACTACAATTTCATAAAAACAATTAAAGTAAGCCATGCAATTTCAAATCTCAAAATTAGCCAATTTATAAAGTCTATAGCATCTCTATAACACATTTGATATTAATTTAAACTTTAGTTTTGATAATTAGAATTCCTAAAAAAACGTTTATTACCATGATAATTTTATAAAAAAATCGGAATTAAAAAGCCATGAATATAATTAAATTAAATCATGTCGTTTTAATTCCTAAAAATATCCTACTCATTACATCTATAACATATTTTACATAAACTTAAAACAACCTAGAGGCGCTTCTTCATGATTTAATTCGCAAGTTCAATAGTTGAGACATGTTCAAGTGTCATTAGAAACAACAGCATATTAACTTCAAAATTTGATTTAAATCGATGCACTAATTACTCGATTTATGAAACATTCAATTTAGTAAGGCTCTTTTATTTCATTAAGAAGCAGATTAATTTTAAGAGCAATTTGAAAGAAACATTGTTAAAGAATTTTCGTTTATCGTAAGGAATACAATATCTAAAATGACATTAATTACAAAGATGTATGCAAACATATTTATTCCATCCACGAGTAGAGACGATTGTGATGAACATCCTGAATTACATAAGCCCCAAAGGCCTGACAACTGAGCGCTGTTAATTTTGTGCAAAAGTAATGAATTTAGGGTCACTTCTGTAACATTACAGAGCAGAATGATTTGACTTGCTATGATCTCCATAGAGTATCGCAAAGCACAAACCCATGAGATGAGCAACACATTAATCCAACTGGAAAATTATTCCTGTTTTCGCTACAGGGGAGCGGATACAAATGCAAAACTGTTAAACCTAAGCAATTTACACGATGAGTTATAGTTTGAGAAATGCTGATTTATTGGATAGCCACTTCGTGAATAATATGTGAATCAATGCTGTGGAGTCAGAGATGAAGAAAGTTTTGCTTGAATCTCAGTGGGTAACGATGTCGACAAAATTTGCTCGACTCCTGACTCCGGTTAGTTAAAAGCTGGCAACTCCTTAAGTCAAGAGAAGAAAATATGTTTTTGATCTTATGAAAATTAATTAGACAAATATTTATAAATATGGGAAAAAGATTACTTAAATGAACAATTGACAATACTTAAAAGAACAATTGACAATTGTTTAAATTATAACTTTCCACACGCTTAATTTATCATGTTGAATTTATTGAATTTATTGAATTTATGTTGAATTTATTGAATGTTTCATTTGATTGAATCATTATATTAATATATAGATTATTAATTGGCTATCTTTTGATTTATAACTTTAAAAACCAGATTTTATTTAGCAAATAAATTAATTTAATCAAATAAATAAGAAGGTTGCAAGAATTCAATCGAATACTCAAACATGCAGACGCTTGATGAAACATTTCAACATGATTTAACCCCTTGCTAGAATTCATAAATTACCAAGAGATGCATAGAGGAGGCAAATGAAAATTAATTAAGGATTGATATTGAAATTCACCTGATGAAAATCTGACAGAGAATTTGTTGTGCAATTTGAAAGATTATTCAGGTAAGAGGGACTGTACTACAAAAGAAGCAAAAAATTCATCATAAATGATGCTATAGACATCCTTAAAGCCAATAATGTATGCGTTAATCTGTGGTGTCAGTGACAGAATATCTTCAAGAGATCAGCGCTACTAAAAAAAGACACAATCCATTTATCAATGTACACGTTACTGCACTGAGAAAACAAGTATGGTCAAAATTAATAGAACTTACCGCATTTCAGGCTCCATGGGAACACTAAAAGTTCGGTAACTTTTACCGCAAAGCGTTGGTCATGATTTTGGTAAATTAACAATAAAGTTTTATAATATGTGATAAAATGAGGTTATGATATCATTATACATTCGAGCATGGCATAAAAACCATTTATTCGATTAAATTTACTCTTCCGTTTTGTATTTTCTACTAAATGTGTGGTAAGAAGAACTATAATTTGCAAATCGAGAATTTTATATAAACCGTGAATGAACGGAAAAATTACCAACTGAATGGATTAGATACCGTATATTTCGGTTTTTATTAGTCGAATTATTATTATTATTAATATTTTTTAACTAGAAATATCATTACTATACATTTTGGCAAATTTACCAGAATTCTTTTCTCTGTGTGCATTTAGATAATTCGGAATCATTGTACAAAGTGCCGATTACTAGAAAAATTTGTTTGGATATAAAGCACAGATAATAGAACTATTTGAGCCTCACTGAGTAATAAAGAAGAGCTAGAGGGTCAAGAGTCAGAAAATATTTATGACAGCAACCTTTTATATAGTTTTTAATTCCATAATAATATGAAAAAATTGGATTTTAAACTAAATAAATAACTAAATTAAAACAGACCGGTTTCTTAAGTAAAATGCCGCAAACCTTATTTTTTCTGCATCCTTAATTGATCTTACAAATCATGGATCATTTTTAAAACATCCGATAAGTTTATCTAAAGTTTTCCCTTAATGTTTGATTAAAGATAGTTCGCCAAAAGTCGTTATAATAGTGTAAAAAAAAGTATTTTATAATTAAATTTTTTTATTTTATTAGTAATATATATTCATGCTTTTTTAAATATTTAAAAAAGCATGAATAGAATAGTTAAAAAAAAACTATTCCCAAAACTTGAACGTAAATAATGATACAAGTTTGAAAATATGCGTATTTTTTATTCGATTTTTCTTCCTTTCCTTTTTTAAGGTTTAAAAGGGCATTGTTTTCTACTGTCTCATTAAATTGTAACCATATCAAAGATTTTTAAAAAGTACGTACGATAATGGTATACTGGAACTATAGATATTTTCAGAGAACAGCTTGCGTGAAGGAATTTATACATGGCATACGTAGTTCTAGTTATTTTTATGCTATTCTTTGTAGAAAATATTGATTTTATTTTATATTTATTAAGATCTATTCATCTATAGATCTATGAAAGGGATTATTATTTTTTTGCAGTTTTAGGAGCTGAAGAGTCAAAAATTATTTATACACTGTTACAAAATGCTTTTCAGCAATTTTTATTTTCTTAATTAAATTTTATAACTTCAACTCTAGATCTAAACAAGCGTGCTAACTTATTTTTATGAGTTTTTAATTTCATTTAGTAAAATTCATTCCAAGTTTAAAATGCTTTATTCGGTTATTAATTAATTTTTTATTAATTTTAATTTATTGTAATTAATTTTAATATTAACTTATTAATTTTTTATTAATTTTTTTTCAGATAGCTTTAAATTTAATAAATCATTTGTTTTATGATATAGTTTATCACCACTTCTTAAAAATTCTACATTAAAATAAATAAGTATAAACTTTTATAATAAATGTTTTTTTGTATCATTTGAAAAAAATAATAATGAATAATTGAACAATATATTATCATTTTTTCCCTTTTGAAAAATTACAACATATATTTTAAATGAGTTTTATGAAACATTATTAAAACTTTTATTAAATGCTCTACTCATTGCCACTCGTTGAAAAAAAGCCCTAACATCTGTTATTAAGTGATTTGTGATCCCATTAATAATTAACTGTGCTATTACGATTTATTGTTATTTTTGGTGAATCACAATTACATAAATTAATTTTTTATAATGATGAATCGGTCTGTTAGCGCATAATTTCTTTATTTTTCAGTTATATATTGTCCTTTCCTATTCATTCACTCTCTGTATTTGTATTTATCAAAAAAAAGTCATTAAAAAAAGTATAACTATAACTATATTTATAGTATCATTCCACGTGTAATAGTCAAGGACTAAGGTCAAAATTTTTCGATAATTTGATACTTTCTTTCAACACTTAAATTCAATATTAATTTAATCATTCCCACTGATGTTACATTATTTAGAATTTTAAATGTGTTTCCTTAAACATGAAGATGTTAAGTCAACAGGATTTAATTAATAAATATTTAAGTTATGTAATTGTAATTAATGAATAACTTTAATATCAATTTATTAATTTCTAATAAGTTCACATTAATGAACGATTTGAAATGTTAAATAAATAATCCTAAGAGACTGAAGCGTTAAAAGAGTATTTAATTAAAAACTTCATTCCTTTTTTTAAAAATATGAAAATTGTAAATAAAAGTCGACATTATTAAGCACTTAAAAGTAGGTGTTTATTTTCAAGATTTACCAAATGTGTATGAGAAGAAAAAGTGATTTAAAACATAAAACATAGGAACGGAAATTAGAACAATAAAGTTGAGAAATAAAACTAGATAAACCGAAACTAATATTAATTCCTCATCACCTTTCCAAAGACAAAATACTATAGAAATGCATTCTATGCGCTGATTTGCCTCTTTCGGCCACGGTGATTTTTCTTGTTCTGTTTCTCAAACTTTTTTCTCTCCTCGCTACTGTGATTTTCCCAGTTTTGTCAAATTTATTTTGCCAATTTTCGTTGGTAACTTTACGTTTTATATTTGAAATCACTTTTGTTTCTTCTCATTCACGTCTGACAAGTAATGGTGTCTATTTTGAGCACTTGATACATGTCGACTTTTATTTCCAATATGTATATATTTTTTTAAAGTGAATGAAGTATTTAATTAAGTAATCTGAAAAATGTTTCTATAAACCTGAATAATATGAAATCTACAGGAACTATTAAGTTAATATTGAAGTTATGTAATTTCAGTTATGACATAAATTTAATTTTAATTCATTTTTTATGAATTTTGAATTATTTAGCTGCATAAATACAAGCTTTAAAAGTGTAAGTATCAACAAAAACAGTTGTTTTCATATTGTTCAGCATTTTAGTTCAGTGATCTTTCACTTATTTGTCAGGAAATTATCGATATTGTATCTACCTATACTAACCTAAAATATGTAAACAAATATAAATAATTAATAATGTATTTGTACATGTTCCAAAAGAAATTTTTTTTTATTAAAATGAGCTATACGCACACTGAGAAAATAAGTAGGGTAAAAACTACCAAGATATGGTAAAATATATCGTACTTTGACACTATGGGAACATCGAAATGCACGGTAATTTTTTCCGAAGCGCTTTAGTAATGAATTGAGTAAAATTAACAATAAAGTACTGTTTTATAATATGGGTTAAAATTCGGTAAATGTGGTAAAATTTGGTAATTTTATGATGATACCTTAGGACGGTATAAAACTACACTCTATAACAAAAAAATCGACGCACCAACAAGCAATCATCCGATTGCTTTGAAATTTCGTATGCAGTGGTGCATGGCTCGATCAGGCTGGAATGATGCCGACTGAGAACGTATAGTCTTTAGCGACGAATCCCGCTTCCAACTGTGTCCTGACGATCATCGAAGACGTGTTTGGAGACGCACAGGGCAGAGGGGGGATCCTGCCTTCACTATTGCACGCCACACCGGCCCTCAACAAGACATTATGGTCTGGGGTGCCATTTCCTTTGGCAGCCGGACCCCTTTGGTCGTCATTAGATGTACACTTACTGCACAGCGGTACGTCGACGACATCCTAAGACCTGTTTTGCTACCATTCCTTTTGCAGCTCCCTGGGCTGGTTTTTCAGCAGGACAATGCCAGACCACATACGGCGCGTGTTGCTATGAACTGTCTGCAAGCTTGTCAAACTCTTCCTTGGCCTGCCAGATCACCAGATCTCTCTCCCATCGAGCATGTCTGGGATATGATGGGAAGGCGATTGCATCTGGCACGGAATGTTGATGACCTCGTTCGACAATTGGATCGAATTTGTCAAGAAATACCGCAAGAGACCACCCGAGAGCTTTATCGGTCTATGCCACGCCGTGTGGCAGCTTGTATCCAGGCTAGAGACGGGTCAACACCTTATTGAACTTGTTACTGTAACTCTGCAATAAATTATTCAATTGTTCTGAAATTTTAATCATTTACTATTCTGTACATTGTCTTCCTATCCACCAATTTTTGTTTCAATCGGACAACTCCTTCTTGGTGCGTCGATTTTTTTGTTATAGAGTGTATATTAGATTAAATTTATTTTTCAGTTTTATTTATTTTTCTCTAAATGTGTGATAATAAGAATATTACTTTTGAGAATCAAAATTTCAGGATAACCGTTGCCATATGAACGGTAAAATTACCAAATGAATGCTTTAAATACTTCATATTTCCTTTTTAAATACGTTATTCTTAATACTTTAACCCGAACGAGAGCTCCAAGGGATTTTAAAAGTAGACAGTTATGATTTTGGTGTCCTTTTCGAACAGTTGTTCAAACCATATTTCGATTGATTTGGTTGGGAATTGTGGAGCTTAAAGAAACTTGATTGAAGATATCTCGAGAAATTACAAATATGACACATAAAAAATGTAGATATAATTAGAGTTCATAGCCAGGATAGCCTTGTTTGTAAGGAGTTTGTCCCATGTCCAAGAGGTCGTGAGTTTGACCCCGCCGGCTAAAGACTCCGAGTGTAGTAAATGGTGACTGGTGCACGCTAAATATGCTGGGTCACAAAGTCTTCCATGTTCCCATAACAATTAATACCTCTGAGGTTACTGAATTGGAGTTTGATCGTTCTCTGGTTCATGTCAAATTTGCGATCTGTGGATGAATGAATAGATGTATGTATGGGTCCTTAACATAAACGTTTTTTGACGTGTGTGGCTGAAATAATATTCTTGGCTATAGATGGCGCCACTGAAAATCAAGCAACGCACTCTCTGCCTTATATTCGCTTGGTTTCACCAAGCAGTCTTACTGGTATTCGCAAATGGCATTAGAAACAATAAAAACGACAGATATAGTTAAAAGCTGTACTTCTAATTTTTTATATCTCAAATTTTTTTTAACTGATTTATTTCATTTTTTGTGTTTTAACATAAAGAATCAGTTTCGTAGACAAAACTCTCTCGATTTTGAGTATTCAAGTTTACGATACATTTTTCCGTGGTGTGAAAATACTGTAAAACTTTAGAAACTTTAAGTTAGGGAGGTGCGTAGATAAATGTATAGGGGATACGAAAGGATTACAGGGAATAAAACATTCGATCGTTTGTTCAAGAATTATAAACTCTTAAACTTGCAGTAAAATGCAACACGCAGGCAGCTCTGCAACCCACTGGCATGCAACTAATGAGATGAAATTTCATGTGCTTAAAAATACATTTTCTTTGACGAAATTAAATTGAATGTTAAAATGAGTTTGAAAAGAGTTTTTCCGGAAAATTAATTGAGATTTTCCCAAAATTCCGATTTGTTCGAAATTAATTTAAATTTTAATTGATTTTTCAGCAATTTTTTTCTCGTTTTCTTTTCTTTTAATTTCTATTATGATTTAAACATTGTTTTTAAAAATTTATTTATCTCTCTCGAGACCTTAATTTTATTTGTACGCCCGCGCTTGTGTTGATAACAAAGTATTTAGCATAATTTTATTTATTTTTTTCGCTAACATACTGCCATCTAGTGATCGATTTTTGCATTGATATATTTTCCTTAAAACTCATTTAAAATCTGTATCTTATCGTTTACAAAAAAATGCCTGGAATTTACTGTTTGCCTAAATTCTTGTTGTTGATAGATTGTTAATGCATAAAAGTAAAACTTAGTTCTAATAAATATTCATACATAGAAAAGACATAATATTTTTGAAGTATTTAGTACAAGAATTATTAGAAGTAATTAAGGATAGTTATTACAGCGAAGCTAAATTAAATATCATTACGTTATTGCACAAGGGAAATTAATTTAATCTTGACAAGTCCAATTTACTAGAGCAAATACTGTAACTACAGAACAAACTTATTAAATATCAACGCCGTAAATTTGATGATTACAAATTTAATTTTTAACCAATTATCTCTCTCAAATAACAGATTGGAAATGAAATAATTTGCATATACTTTGAATCAAATATACATAAATGGCGATTAAAATATTCAGACTAGGTATTTCAGATGGGTACAGAAGCAAACTAATTTTCTGATGGTATTATTGAATTTAAGATGTCATGTTCAATATCTTTATAGATGTTTAAACTAATTAGTAATTTTGAGTACTCTCTAACATTAAAGTACGTTAATTATAGATTTCGGATAAAATAAATGTTGTTTAATGATAAAAGTCTCATTTAATAGCATTAAAATCTTTTAAAGACAAAAGTATCGAAAGCCTATTTAAACTTTAAAGTTTCTTCGAGACAATTAACTTGATTTATGTTATAGAGAGTAAAGTAAATTAATTGCAGTGAAACATTTGCTTAATTTTTTAGTTTGTCTTAGTTTATTAACCCGAGAAATGTAATTTTTAATAAATTTTTATGTAATTTATTGTTTATATATGAATAGATAGTTAATTCAATATTAATTTCCTTTTTGAAATAATATCTCGGATTTTTTCAGAATAAGTATAAAAAATTACTTTTAAATTGAAATAGCTTGAAAAATGCAGGTAAATGTTTAATTTCTTACTGTTCAATTTCGTTTTCAAAATTATAGTTCTTATCACTACACATTTACTGAAAAATATAAAACTCAAAAATACATTTAATCGAGTAAATGGTTTTTATATCATGCTCTAAAGATTAAATTGTCAAATTTTTCCACATTTACCAAATTTTATCATATATTATAAAATTATATTTTATTGTTAATTTTTCCAAAGTCATTACCAAAGCACACGCTTAGGGTAAAAATTACCACGCTTTTTAATGTTTCCAGAGAACCAAAAACATAATGAAATTTACCATATTCGGGTAGTTTTGACGACACTTTTTTTCTCATTGCAGGATCAGGCATGTTCAGGTGTGTCAGAATTTCCGAGGAAAAGAAATTGTAAACTATTCAAGATATTTGTTGTGAGGAAGATTCGTTCAACACTTCAATAGAACAGAGAATTACTGAACTTTCGTAGGACGTGAGAAAGTTCTTTTTCTTCCTCATCCCTATTCAGTGAAAAAGGTATCCCATGGTCAACACAACACACTTTTGTCCAAAATTGCTTTAGTGACAAAGGCTAGTAGTTATCACCAAGTACTTTTTTTTAACTATATGTAATATGGGCTCACTTTATATTTGCTTGATACACGTGACTTAAATATTTAAATTACTTGGAAGGAAAAAAAATTCAAATTACCGTAAAATCAGTAGAATTTAAACGCTGTTAAAGTTCTGTAGCAACATATGCGTATAAAAAGACCTTTCTCTGAAATATAATTTGTATAACGAACTAGGGTGTTGCATTCTTAGAATGCATAGAATTAAGTAAATTAAGTAAATGTTGCATAGAATTAAGTAAATGTTGCATAGAATTAAGTAAATGTTGCATAGAATTAAGTAAAAAAAAGAATATCTATTGTCTCGCAGCAATCCGCTCCGAAAAAATAATCAGGACACTCAGTTAATTTATTCTTTTTATACAATTAATATACGTATTTGTTACGATTTTTTTTCAAACTATTTTATTTTTTTCTTTTAATTTAAAAAAAATATTAGAGAATTACATTTTGAACACATTTCAAATTTCAAACATGCTTGCAGCTGGTGAGCATGTCTTTAGTCTTTATAAATACATATTATATATATATATATATATATAGTCAAACCTGTTTATCTCGAACCTCTTTATCTCGAAATTTCTAAAATTCCCTACATTTACTGTCAAAAATCAATGTATTTTCTATGTTTATGTCGAATTTTTTTCTTCAAAACCTCCGTTTCTCGAATTTCTAATAATAAAGCACAAATGTCAAAACTTTGTTTATCTGTAGAACTCATAGACAGAGATGAATTTCCTGAATCCACAGGAAGTAGGGATGAACAGGTTGGGGGTGTTTCTTGGAGTTTCAGTCACTATCCCTGCACTTCTTTAACTAGAAAGGAATACAATGATTCTGGCAGTAAGTGAGGGGTTAATGATAGTGACCATCAGGGGTTAGCTTTTCAACATAGATAAGAAAGCTATAGAAAACAGTTGGTACGCAAACATGTAGATGCCATTGATGAAAAAAGTTAGACGCAATCAGAATAACTGTTTTGCCTTGAGAAATGCGTCTCTAAAAACTATTCAAAAGGGTTTTAAAAAGCTGGTTTTAAGAATAGCTGTGAAGATGAGGAATAAGAGGATGAAGGCATCAGTAAAGAAGAAGAAAATGTTAACGCTGAAAATGCACTGCCAGATTTGCCAGAATGGAATGCAATAATATCTGTATTTAATGTTGACATTAATTTTGATGATTTTTACAAGTGGACAACTGCCTGGACACATGCGGAACATTGACAAATGCGGAAATCATAGATAATACCAAAGGAATATCAGATGAAATGGAAGAAGCTGAAGATCATATTGATGAATAAAAAGTGAATGCAAAAGAAGTACAAAAAAGCTGTAGAATTCTTATGAACTACTCTTGAATCCCAGAAAAATGCTGGCTATGAGAAATTTGCAATCTTTCTAACCTCAAAAAAATAATTGAAACAAATAAGGTTATACGTCAAAAATCTTCGAAAAATTATTTTCAGTGTTTAATGTACGTTAAAAAACTTATGTAAATAGATGTATGTGGTATAATTAATTTAAAGAAATATCTGTATTTTCTAAAAAAAAAACAATTAAAGCACTTTTAATAGAATTTCTTAATTAAAATTAATTTTTTAAAGCCCCTGTATAACTCGAAACCTCTTTATCTCGAATTTTTCGCCTTTCCCGTGAGATTCGAGATAAACAGGTTCGACTGATATATATATATATATATATATATATATATATATATATATATATATATATATATATATATATAAATTAGTACAACATTAGAAAAAAGTATGAAAAATATGTTCAATAAAAATTCTAAACTGAAAGGTTAACAGTTATTATGTATAATATTATTTGCGTACAATTCTAGAAATAGGCTGTCCAAAACGACAAACACAAATTTATTTTTTATACGTGGTAGTAAATAAAATTCAATAGTGTGAAATTGTCCGGTCTGTTTTGTTTTAATGTATGTTTTTTAGTT
The DNA here is from genome assembly GCA_949128135.1 of Parasteatoda lunata. Lineage (NCBI taxonomy): Eukaryota > Metazoa > Arthropoda > Arachnida > Araneae > Theridiidae > Parasteatoda > Parasteatoda lunata. The sequence goes on along the minus strand of OX421973.1, from coordinate 31,220,149 downwards.
TTATTAGCAAGTTAGTTGTTTTAGATCCTGACATTAAGTTTTTTTTAGAATCCCACAGGCTAAATGTTAATTCAATCTCGAGGCTGACTATTAAAACGTGTGCACAACACATATGCAAGAGTCAATGTTAAAAACCAAAAAATATAAAATTTTATTTTTATTTTTAAAATGATTTTAGTTTTAAAAATACCTCGAATTTGAATATCACTCTATCGTTATGCAGAATTGTATGTATAGTTTAACGTACAATTTTACATACTTACGTTTTAAATTTATTAATAAAATTTAATGTTTCAAGGACTATTAAGTTTCAAACATAGAGAAACAAACTAACTGATAGCAATCACTGAAAAACACACTGATAAACAAGCCATAGACATCCGACATGATGTTCACCGTTTCTTATGTAGTTTGTTGGACTGATTTTGAATATGAAAACCGTTTTGCTTTATGATGACAGGTCTTGAAGATATTTGGATCGAACGCTAGGTTGTTCAGGCATTACGTTTGAATCTAACGTTTCAATGGAATTCCTTTGCATCAGATGTAAATACAAATTCTTGCCTTAGACTCAAAGAATTTCTGAAATTCCTTGCAGTGAGTGACACTATTTGCTACTGGTTTGATTGGTTGAATTCGTTTGCATCAGATGTAACTACAAATTTTTGCCTTAGACTCAAAGAATTTCTGAAATTCCTTGCAGTGAGGGACACTAACTGCTACTGGTTTGACCGGTTGAATTCCTTTGCATCAGATGTAACTACAAATTTTTGCCTTAGACTCAAAGAATTTCTGAAATTCCTTGCAGTGAGGGACACTAACTGCTACTGGTTTGACCGGTTGAAGTCCTTTGCATCAGATGTAACTACAAATTTTTGCCTTAGACTCAAAGAATTTCTGAAATTCCTTGCAGTGAGGGACACTAACTGCTACTGGTTTGACTGGTTGAATTCCTTTGCATCAGATGTAACTACAAATTTTTGCCTTAGACTCAAAGAATTTCCGAAATTCCTTGCAGTGAGGGACACTAACTGCTACTGGTTTGACCGGTTGAATTCGTTTGCATCAGATGTAACTACAAATTTTTGCCTTAGACTCAAAGAATTTCTGAAATTCCTTGCAGTGAGGGACACTAACTGCTACTGGCTTGACATTTAAGGTCTTATATAAGGACTCGGAGGTAAACACAACACTGAAGATTGCCTTAGATTAAGCAAGTATATTCTGCAAATCAAGCGACTTAATCTCTTTATTTTCTTTGCTAATACCATGTTTTTGTGGCCACATCATAAATATTTCAAATGAAACATGAATAGAAATATATGGATTACGGAAATCAGCATGTTTCAATTGTTTTTCTATATGCCGTAGATGCCAAGATATTCACAGTTTCTTAAAATTTGTTTATTAGTGTTATTTATCAAATTTTTTTTAATTGTTAAAAATATACATTTTATTAGTGAAAAAAATTATTAAAAAACTTAATAAAAATTTTAAATTTTTTATTTTAAAAATTTATAATCTACCTTCACTGTAAAAAATATAGGATCAGAACTTCCTGAATAACGAAAACTTTACCGTGTTTCTAGATCTATAGGAACACTTGAAGCTCAATAATTTTTACCAAAGCGCTTTGGAAATGAATTTGGTAGAATTAAAAATGAAATATGGTTGCATAATACATAGTAAAAATTTGGTAAATGTGGTAAAATTTGGTAATTTTGTCATGATACCTTAGAAAGCTATTTATCGGTTAAATTTACTTTTCAGATTTATATTTTTTTACTATATGTGTGATAAAAAAAACTATAATTATAAAAACGAGAATTTCCGGTAAAGTGTTGTAATATGAACGGCAAAATCACATAATAAATGGTTTAAATACCGTATAATTTGGTTTTATGAGCCTATTTCTTTAAAACAAAAATGTCATTGCCATAGAGTACGGTAATTTCACCGGAATTTTTTTCTCCGTTTATAAACTGGTCGAAAAACATGCCTCTTATAAACTTATGGAGAAATATAAATTCCATAAATTAACGGAAAATCCTACATTTTAAAAATAGATAGACTGAGAGACAGGCATTTTGTAATCTCTGACTGGTAAACATACATTATTGATTACTTTTGCAATAAAAAAAAATTACTTTTGAATTTTTTCTTGCTACAATTCTTCTGACACGTCTTTAAATGATTTTAATAGAATTTTTATTTTACTCGGAGAAACAATTCAAGCACACTTAGTAAATATAATATTATTTGTTTGACGCAGTTAAGAATGAAGCGAGGATTTATTAATAGAAAAAAAAAACATTTTTGACTCCAAGGAAGTTCAGAATATAAAAAAAAATTTGTTAAACTTCATATTCAATCATCTGAATATTCGCATATCTTAAGAGATTTTATGCATTCTGAAATTTTTTAATAGAAAAAAAAGTATCAATGAAAAACATATTACTAACTAGAAAAATATCAGACTCAGATATTTTTGCTTTTTATTCTTGTTTTCAAACAGAATAAGGAAAGAGGTTTAAAAATATTCTTTAGAAAAACTGCAAATCTTGTAAAAGAGAATTCAATGTGATATAAGCAGAACAGTCTTTTATAATGATGTTTTAAAGATGTTTGGGGTAGGAAAAATAAAAATTATCCATTTTGTAAAACAATAATTGCACATTAAAGAGTTTCCTATTTTAGCTCAATCAAAAAATAAAAAGCGCAGAGCAGAAATGCAAGTTATATTGAAGTTTTTTTAGTATATCTATTTTATAATTAAATAGCTTAACGTCATATAATTATTTTCTTTATTTTAGTCTACTTGAAAAATTCAGTTTTTAAAGTCATTTGTTTTCTTTATAGTTATCTGTTTGTACAATACGTACGACGGAGTAAAAAAATACATTAGATAATTAGTCCGAGGAATTCTAACAGCTGTTAAACTTATTGAAAATTTTAATAAAAAAAAGCATCTGAAAAGGCTAATCCGTTTTAAGACTTGGCTCATGAGTTGTTTAGCTTTGAGGTTATGTTGTGTTAAAAATTTCAAAAAATATGAAGGCGAACGTCGTTGTTTGAGAGTTACTCCTAAGACAAGAGTGTTTTTCTATATAACAAATATACTATATCTACACAAATAAAATTCAATAGATTAAATAATAATTTTTGAGAGAAATATCTATTTTGAGAAAAATAGTGGCGAGGGGATTTGTGAGCGGAGCGAGCTACGAGTGCAGCTTGAGAAGTGCGACAAATATTAAAAGTAATTTTTTTTGTACATTTCATCAAGCAAGAGTAATCTTTAATTCCATAGAGTTTCATGGTTTTCTACTTTATATAATTTACTTGGGAGCATATTAATTTAATACGAAAAGTATTCCTTAAAGACGAGTTTGTTTTGTTCTAAAAAAAATTTTTTTTTAAAGTTTAATTCAAATCTATGTAAATATATCAGAATGTTAAAATGCATGTGCGCAAATGTATGTATTTTATACAAAACCACACTTTTATGCCAATCTGCTCCAAATTTGCGTAAATACGTTCGAAAATACGGCAGATACAACTCTCTATTTTAAGACTCTCTCCGATCTTCGGTTCACGCGCTACATCCCAAAAGAAAGAGTAGGATTTGATAAATATTTTGTAGAATTAGATCTGCTATTCAACAGTTATAAAACAAAAAAAAATAAAAATATTTTAAAGAAGAGCCATGATGATTCAGAGTATCGAGCTCTCGTCTTCCAAACCGGTTTCGAATCCCAGAGATGGTTGGTCGATGAGAATTCCTCACCCGGCTCGCACCAGCCACAGTGCTGACTTAAAATATCCTCAGTGGTAGACGAATCATGGGTTAGAGTCCCCTTACCGCTAGGCTAACCATGGGAAGTTTTTATGGTATTCCACTCTGTGCAATGATATTGCGGGTTAGTTCCCTTAAAAAGTCCTCCACGAAGGCAAATTTCTCCCAATACTTGATTCACGATTTCCCTTCTCTTATGGATTGGGTTCAAAATTACAAAGCTATGGAGATGAGCATTGGTAGTCGTAAACTCAGAATTGAGTCAGTTGTTCAACAACGGTTATAAAATAAAATGAAATATTTTATTGTATGAGGGATTTACTAGATGGAAACTCTAATCATATAAAAACAAATTCTGTCTTTCGTTTGAATAAATTATTTATCTTAAGTTTCCTACGTTATGTTATCACAAGTAAATTCAATGTTAATAGTTTCGCAATTTATGGTGATGACATCATAAAACTCGTATTTTTAAAAGGTATATGAAACCACGTGTTTCTTACATTGATACTTACGCTTTTAAAGCATGTTTCTATCAACTTCAATAATAAAGACGCAACAAGAAATAATGAAATATAATTGTGTTTATATATTATATTGTACATTAGAAAAATTCTGTGGTGAACCCTAAATATTACATTTTAATGATACAATATTTATAGTTAATATTTCTTCAAACAATATATATATATATATAATTGTAAATTAGGTGCTATGAATATGAAAGGATGGTGATATTAGCGTATTTATCCATTTTGAAGGGAAATAAAAAAATCTATTATTACAGTACCTATATTATGCACCGTGGTTTAATAAGTTTACATTATCACAGTACAATGACAATACATTGCTTATTTACTATCATATTTAATTAAGCATTTTGGCATCAATAATAGTTTGACGACTTTTTAACGGCCTTCATATAAGTACTGGTATTGGTTCGCATGCTAAAAATGATTTAAAACATTTAAATTAAAACTTATATTAAACTAGATATAGGCAGTGTTTCTCATCTTTTAATATATATAAGTCACACTTGGCAGTTAGCTAGTCTGCTTTTTTAATGCTAAAGTTTGTAAAATTTTAAGTTCAAAAGTTAAAGTTTGTAAAACTGTTTGAGCTTGTGAGTAAAATTAAATTAGTGACAGGTTTGCCTTATGCGCTATTTGGTAAAAAAAAAGTATCCGGAGACCCACGTAAGGAAGTGAAGCTGTCTGGTGGTACATCTTGACGTGAGGAGGGTGTTTTTCATGGTATGTTCTGGGTTCTTTCGTTTTTTTCATTGGAAACATAAACTCTGAGATGTATGGATCCATTCTGGACACTGCTGCTCTTCCAACTCAATGGCAATCTACTTCTGTAGGCACTTTTCTCATTCAAAAAGGTAATTGCTCTATTTACACATCTATATTTCTGCAGATATGGTTTGATCAAATGGGTGTTCAAAAACAAGACTACTATCTCAGAGCTTCATCTAAATCCCATAAAACACTTTTGTTACAAATTAGAAGTTAGATTGCAACAAAATAACCATTCTCATAGCCAGTACCTATTTCACCTGTGATTGACAATTGGAAGTTGATTCCTATTTTGCGCTTCCAACAGCAGGTCCTATGGTACGATGGTCGAGTCCTATGTCATCGATACAAAAGGGATCAGATTAATGCATGTTTCAGGGCTCACCAAGGCAGCACCACTGGTTGTCCTCCCATTTTTGTTTAGTTAGTGTATCAGTAATAACTTTAAATTATGTGAGCAATGAGTTTACTTACAATTAAAAATAGCTTTAAAAAGAATTATTAGCAAATAGAAAATAATTAAATTCAACTTTAATTATAAGCTTTAAATCTATATGAAACAAGAAATTAATTCATTGTTCGAATTTTCATTCGAAAATTATGGTAAAATAACCGGCGGCAGCATGTTCATCCAATTAACCGTAAAATGTATGCTAAAGAACATTTTCTACCTTTACGGTTTACAACTAGTATGGTTAAAAAACTGCGAATAAAACACTACGCAGTGTTTTTTTTTACCATTTACAGCTAGCATGGTTTTAAAACCATAAAAGAATAACTGGACATTGGAGCTAGGGTTATTAATGGGTCGTTATATAATGGGTATTGGCTGTGGTTCAGCTGCGTTTTATCGAAAAGAGACATTGTGGTGTCATTGCTGGAACTCAAACTCACTTTCTGTCAGATTGTCAGATTACCCGTCTCGGCTGTAATATGTACCCCGTTGCATGGAAATAAGTGGTTCCGTTAGGTGGGCCTAGTTGGTGAAATAAAATTCTGGCTGTTTAGCCGTAATAGATGAAAGCAGCTAATAAACGGTTTTTCTCAGAGTTAACAGTTTGAATACCATCTCATTTATGGTTATTTGACTGTTTCATTTAAGTATAGTAAAATAGCAATTAGGAAAATTGTTATTTAACTATTTTTTCTGAGAAATTTCAAACAGTGTAGAAAAAAGCTTAAATTTTTTTCCCACACCACATTAAAATTACGGCTGATAACATGCTCTTTTTCTCAGAAAACTTCTTTTTTTTTTATAACTATATTTCTGACAGGATTTTGATCCCAAACCAAGAACCAAAGTACACAATAATAATACTCAGCTAATCTTTTTTTTTTATTTTATATCATTAGAATGGCCATATAGTTCTCTAAACTTATCTTAGAGAGGAGGATATTCATCTTAGAGACAAGGATGTAAATAAAAACTTCATAAGACTAGACTTTCAAAAATTTATTTTTTAAAAAAATGAGTCTAATAGTAAATAATTTTACTGCTCTGCTTTGATGCCAAAGGTGAAATGTATTTGAAAATTTGTGAATGTCTTACGAATACGTATGAGAGTTTAATTTTAATATTTTAATGAGTGCTGAAATTATAGGAGATTATGTGTGTAATGTCTTTCTTGTCGCCTTGTCTTAAAAAAGAGAAACGGTTAAAATAAATAAGAGACTTAAATCTATTTCTAAATTCTTCCCGCAATTCCTTTTAAAATAAACGAAAGACCAATTAAACGTGTTTATATTTTTACTCCCATTTCCCAATGCTCGTAAATAAAATAAAGTAGGCCACAACACACATTAAATCATACATCAACACACACTTGAAATGCAACCAAAGACGCTTTTAAAAAATTCTCTGTGGAAAAATTACCCGTCTGGATTTTGTATTCTACTTCTGAGAAAAGTAAAAAAGAATGATTTTCTTCCTTTTGGGTGAAGACGACATTCGCGAAGGAAAAGAGTTATGTCGTCAATCTCGAGCTTTTCCAAAAGGAACTGATGTGTGTTATTTATGCCAATCACCCCAACTATGTCTTAAGACTATTTTTTTGTTCGTACATTCCATGGTCCTTTTATTAAAACTTGATGCTAGAATTGCAAGACAATGAAGAGCGTTTCAAAAAATAGATATATTCTGAGATCTTACCTTTCTACTAGTTCCTTTCATTATGTTAGAGTGGAATTCGAGAATTTGAAATTGAAATCAAATGGTGGGTTCAAATTTTTAAAATTATTTCGAAGTTTTCAGAATGTAGTGTAAATAAAAACGTATTTCTTTTAAATTTTGTTAAACATACATTTATTATTATAACTTTTTTCTAAAATTTTATTATTTAAGGTTAGCAATATCTTGATGCTATTTTTCAAAATGATTGTATATTTTGTAAATATTTGACCATTTAAAAATTATTTTATTGAAGAAAATGCCCAATTCGGGGTGTAATTTGACTGTTATTTTCTTCCTATATTGAATTATTAGCTGCATTTCTAACATAAATTCTAAAAACTTGATTTAAAAAGTATAATTGCGATATTTTTAACTCAGATATATGTATCGATACTATTACTTTTTGTAAGAATAATAAAGGTGGACATGCTAACTAAAAGATGATACTTTGGATTTATACAAATTAGAATTGAAAATTTATTCTGAAATGTGAATATGCATTTGTTTCACATTCCCATTTGTATTAATAATAATTATATTTCAAAATGTGAAAGAAAAAACAAAGTAATGCACACTCGCTACAGCCCGTAGTAGGCCAAGTGGGTCAAGGCTCCAAAAATTTCATTACCAAGGACATTATAAGGGCAGTGTGGTTATATTTGAGCACAGTCTACCTTTACTTCCCTGACAAGCTGGTACCCATCGATTTAAAATTAGGTGGGCTTCAAGCCGGATAAAACTCACGACTTCTTGGACATGGGCCCAACTGCCGATCCTCCAACCAGTCTATCCCGGCCAGACAATGCAAGTTTCAATCATTTCCAAGTCGCATCAGGCAGAGTTTTCTTTCATTTTATAGTCAAATTAAATTGCGATCTTTCTGATGCTAATTACAGTATGTATATCCGGGAATATGTAACTGACGGTAGTAACAGTTACAATTATTTTCTCGTTCCTTGACTACTACAAGTTGTGTTTTTTGTTACTTTATATCACCACAAACAATTTAACGCCAATCAAAATTCCAAACTATGACTAAATAGCTGTTTTATTAATTATTAACTTAAATAAAAATATAGGTTTTAATCATTTCCAGTTTATCTTCAGCCAAAATTTCAAGAACTTTCACATTTCTATTGAGACTATGCGCCTATTACACTACGAGTTGCACTTGTTTCCTGAACTAAATTTTTTTTTTCATCATTCTGATATCAAGCAAAATTTGGACTGAATTAACAAATAAATACTTAAAAAAAGATAATAATGAAATATTTAAAATAGCATTTTTCAAGTAGAACAAAAAGAAGAAAATAGGATTATTTTTTCGGATTTTTTAAAATTTAAATAATTAACCTTAGTTTAATTTAAAATATCTTATAACACTAAATAATTTGAATGCAAATCCTTGACAAATAAAATAATCTTTGCAATTAATTTAATAGTTAAATATTATTCTACTTGGTTATCTCAATATTCATCTTGAATATAACATTCTACTTGATTATCTTGAATTTATCATCCTACTTGTTCTACTTGATTATCTACTATTTTATGTACTTGAAATCATTCAATTAGATTTCCTACTACTTTATGTACTTGATATCATTCCATTTGATTATCTACAACTTGATCTTCTTGACATCATTCTATTTGATTATCTTACTTGATATCATTCTATTTGATTATCTACTACTTGATATCGTTCTATTGGATTATCGTCTACTTGATTGTACTTGAAAAATGCAATTTTTTATTGTTTTTATTTTGTTAATAATAGTCTAATTTTTACTTTTTACACTCCAAAAGAGGGAGTTTTTAATACTTTAATTTATATTTCAAACTAAATATCTAACTTAAATATCTTTTTCAAACTAAAATGTCTTTTTGTATGAATCTGAAATATTGACAAATCTTGGAATGAATTTAATACCTTAATTTGATTACATCTTCATTATCTCGATTATAATATTCTACTTGAATACATCTTCATAATCTTGATAATATCACTCTACTTCATTATATACTAATTGATTCTACGTGAAAAAATAAATTTTTTAATGCTTTTATTTTGTTATTAAAAGTCTACATCTTTAATTTTTACCATATTATAATACTAAATGATTTGAATAAGAATCGTTGACACATACAGTAACTTTTAGAAGGAATTCAATATAATAATATCATAATTTAACTTAAAAAAGTCGAAGCCTCTTTTCCATCTTTCATTTTCCTTCGTAACTTCTTTGTACACGCAATGCATCAAGGGTGTTGTGATGAATGGAACTTTCGAATGATGGAAGATAAAGGAGACGCTTAAATTTGATAAACGGTGAAAAATGATTCCTTTATCGATTTCTCACATCCAAATGATTTTTCAGCATCTCCTAATATATCAACAAAATGTTAAAGGTCGTTCCTAATGATATTTAGTTATGGCGGGAAAAGAGGTAATTTTGTTACCGTGATAATGCTTCATGCATGCTAAACAACAACCACTGGAAATCGTTCTATTTCTAAATCTAAGAAAATGCATAATTCATGACTTATAGGATGAAGAAAATGTATAGTTACAAATTCATTCTTATTGAAAGAGAACTTTTACCACAACGATGAATAGATGAAAAAATATTTTACGAGAGCAACAAACTCTAGAAATATTACTGAACTTGTGTTTTTTATGACACTTGGGCAAACCAAGAACGCCAGCTATCGGTTTTTGTGAATCAAGCCAAGAAGAAGCTCCTCTCGTTTAACAAGAGAGCACAGCAAGGGCTCTAGATACAATGGTTCTTATTAAATTATTTGGTATTATAAGATGATAGAAATTAAAATTTCTTAGAATAATGAAATAAAAGCCATAAAAATGTATTTTTCAAGTAGAATCAAGTTGTAGATTATCTTGTAGAATGATATAATCAAGATACAATCATGTAGAATAATGTGATTAAGATACAATCAAGTAGACTGATATATTCAAGATAAACAATATGTGATCATGTCGAATGATAATGTACTGAATTGATTCAAAAGTTTATTTTATTTGTCGATGAATAATGTTCAAATTATTTGGGATAATAAGATATTTAAGTTGAACCAAGTGATTATTTAAATTTTGAAATATAAAATAAAAATATTAAAAGCTGCCGTTTTCAAGTAGAGTAGGGAGATTATATATAATTTTAATTTTGTCAGGTCAAAATTTAAAAGCATAGGACTGTTTTAAAAATAAGAAAAGGTATTGCTAATAGCTTACTGGATGAAGGAAAGATGAATTCGTATTAAAAGAAAATTTTATCCATTACGATGAATAGCTAATTAAATAAATCAGAAAGAGAATCAGTAAATAAATCAGATAGAGAATCAGTAAATAAATCAGAGAAGTAAATAAATCAGAATTTCTTCTGCCGCTTGTTCACAAGCGATAAGACATCTCGATCCCATATTTTAAAATCAACTAAATTCAATTGAATTTTATCACTGACGTTGAACAGTTGAAACATATCTTTGAAGTAATAATTGTTCGATTCCCAATCCTATATAGTAGTTGTAAACATATCCCAGAACCAATGGTAACTTCTTATTTAGACACGGGGAGAGATAACACGTAACATGTTTCGTGAAGGATTTTTTGATGTAACAGACCCACATTCGAGTAATGCGAGGAGGAAAACCCTCAAAATCTTGTATAGTTAAATAAATGATATGCGTGTTTATACTTTTACCACTGGGATTCTTGCAAGCATCTAAAATTACCGGTCATCGGTAAGATTTGAACCTGAGCTAATTAGAGAGAAGCGAGCAATATATTCCCTAAGCTTTCGGTATCAAACATGGTTAAACATAAGTAGCCTCTATCTAATTCTAATAACAATCTAACTATGTTCTTAAGGTGTAATTATCGCGTACGAGTTTCAAACTCTGTGTATCTGACTTAGTTGCAACATGCAGACTTTATCTGACTCTGAGCGTGCTAGTGACTATGTTAGATTTATGTTGAACGCTATGCTACGTTGCGGCATGTACACTGTACATACAGTGTGCTACGTTACAGTTTCATCAGAGCAACGTACATGTACGCTGTAAAAAATTTAGGTAAAAACTTTTTACCCTAAAATTCAGCTTTTTACCGGAACATGTTACGGATCAAAAAAATATTATATACCGCATTTTGTACAGTAATAATTACCGTAAAATTACTGAATTACAATAATTAAATAAATGCTACTGTAAATAGATATTACGGTGTACTATTTTTGTGAAAAAATGGATTTTACGGATGATGCAATCATAGTACAGGTACCGTAATTTGATCCATAATTTTTTAGAGTGTAACAATTATGCTTTCATAACTTCGCCATCAGTTTGAGGACAAAAAATTTTTTTTTGTTAAAGTCTTACTTATATAGAAATTATTAAAACTAATAATTGATTTTCGCCCCAGACTCAGACTCATTTCCTTCATCACTAAATAACATGAAACTTTATATCATAAAATGATTCTAGGGCAATAAGACGGCATCTAGAACCATTGTTTCTGATTGTTGTCATCGTATTCAATAATTCATTCAATCGCATCGCATTCATGTTAATTAAGTTACTCAAATTAAGTTCCGCCTATTTTTTTTATTAAGTTCCTTCATTTATAGTATTCCTTTTCCTATATAGTAGAATAAGGAATACTATAAATTAAAACACTTTTAAACAAATATGTATTATTTATCGTGCGTCTGAATTGTTTACTAAAAACTGTAAATAAAATTCATTAAAAATGATCTATTATGAAAAAAATATTTTTGGTCGATTTGCTTAGTTGGTTTCATGGCAGAAAAAAGGAAATTGAAAAATAGTTTTGATTTGTGGATAGAGAATTACAGTAAATTTATGTAACAAAGCAGGATTACTTTGACATAAAAAGACGACTGGTGCAAGGAAGTTTATTTACTTATTTTAAAAAAACTTCACATTTTAGTACAATTAGATAATGCTTTAAAAATAGGACTGATTATTTCTAGTTTAAGAAGTAAACAAATAATTATCATTTAAATTGTAATAGCGTCATGTCTCAAACGTAGATGGTGTTTTAATAAAATTATTTGGTAAGTTTGATTTTTTCATTAAACACTAATATCTGAATTTAATACAAAATTTTGATCTTTAATACATGGTGTCAAAACAAAAGTAAATCAAAATTCATTTATTTCTAAACAATTTTTCCTTGCGCTTTTTTCTTAAACTTAAATATTACAGGTTTGCAACTTAACTTTTCAAACCTGAAATCCCTGCAATTTCTTCTAACAACTCTATCAGGCTAATGTTATTGGTGAAATTGTCAAAAAATACAACTATTACTATGATTTAAGAATTAATATAAAATCGTGACCACAAATCTTTAAGATTTATGAGGGATAACATTTTTGCATACCTTAAGCAACAATGCTTAAGTATAGCTTGATGCTCGATTGTATTTGAAGCGAATTAAACTTTTTCGTATAAAAATTTTCAAAATGAATTTCCTAATTTGCACACCATAAATCTTTCATATATAATTTAAAGGCAATTGTAAGTCTATATTTACCAACTTTCAAATCATTTCCACCTAAACCACATACCTAGATAACATTTTTGTGTGTCTTAAACAGCGATCATGCTTAAAGACAGCTCGATTATTTTAGTAAAGATTTTTTAACCTTTAAACTTTTCATTTTAAAAATTTGACAACCCATTTCAAAGTTTTCTCCTTAAGTTAAATCTTCAAAGCATAGTTTCAAAGAAATGGCAACTCGATATTTACCAACTTCAACACCATTTATACCTAATCCTTGCACTTTCTTCTTGCAACTCAACCATTTCAATGCCATAGGATAAAATTCGGAAATAAAATAGAATTTTTTCACAAAAATAACGTAAAATGATTATAAATATCTCTTACCAATAGTTTATGAAATCACGTAGTTATAATTGCGCAAATGACGCTCCAATGCAAAGAAGCTGGGACCGGGAATGTTCGCGTTCTTCTTTGGAAAATGGAACATTACCGTTTCGTCTCAGGTGTAGGAATGGGAGATGACTGTAGAAAACATCTCTTTGCCACTTCACCTCGAATTGTTGGGCATGCGCCCAACTTCGATCGAAATTTGGGAGTTAGCGATGGGAGAGATGAGAACAGGAACTTAAACTTTGTTCCCTTTTTCATAAAAGCACCCCCTTCAGTTGAATTAGTCCGAGATTTGTGGGGGAAGGATATTTCTTAATTGGCGGAATAAACACTGCGAATCCCGAAGGAAAGTTATTATTTTTTTGTGGGTAATTAAAACTTCCAAGGCGTGTAGTTAGTTTCTGGATGTAGTTAAAGCAAGCATGAAAATTGCTGAGATGCTTAAGAAAAAAATTCTATGCCGATTCCAGTTTCGTTCTCCTGAGTAAGTTGGAGTATTATAATGTATTAGCGAAATAATTGGAATGGAAACTGGTATACTTCAGGGAATGCTTCAAACGGTTACAGCAATAGATAGAATTCCGGAGATAGCGAATTTTTACACACAGTACCGCTCATTAGTTTCTATATAATTTTTTTTTCTTTTTTTTTTATATCTTTCATCAAGAGCATGCATAATACACTACTTCGATGTAATATGTATTGCATCGAAACCTGGTTACATTGATTTCTGTATCAAGCACTTGTCTTAAAAAAAAGTTCAAATCAATGGCCTAAAAACGGAAATTTTAATGCAAAGTTGCGATCATTCAATCGTTTTATGTGAGATGCTCATGAAATTAGGTGAATCATTTGGACAAAGATATACAGTACCGCTTATTAGTTTCAATACATCTCTGAAATGTTTCTTTTAATCTGTTTTATTTTTCATAAAAGTCATGCATAATTCGCTGATTCACTGTAAAATTCAGATTTCGAAATTGCATCTATCCATTTTCTATATCAAACAATTGTCATAAAAAAGAGTTAAAATACCTTTTGCCCAAAACGGAAATTTTAATGCATAGCTTTGATCATTCCAATGGATTATATAAGACATACACGATATTAGGCGAATCATTTAGACAGAAAAACCATTGATTAATTTGCTTGAATGATTCATTTTACAAGGAAAATCCAAATATATTCATCTTACGATCCAAATCGAATCCCAACATAATTGATTTCAATTTTACGAGCCAACATCATCTGTGTTGGAAGGTACTGCAATTGAAATAACTTTGAAGCCACAATTTTATTAAAAAAAGCGTCTTTTATGAACATAATAATTTTAACAGAAAATCAGAGATTTACTCCTCCAAAAGATTCATGTTACTAGCCAAATCAGTATGAATCATCTCACTACCCGAATCCGTAAAATTCATCTTACGACCTGAATCGAATTCTAATATAAATGATTTCGATTTTACAAACTAAAATCATCTAAGGAGAAAGGTTCAAGTGAAATTCGAATAACATTGTATACAAAATTCTCTCCAAACTAGTCAATAATGTGCCCTAGTATGGGAGAAGGCGATTACTTTAAAGGGAGTTATTTTGATTAAGAATAGACTAAAGTTGGAATTTTGTTGAGTGGATGAAATTTTGCTAAACGAGTCTCTTGTTTTGATTGAAAAATTGTATTTACGTGTAAGATTATTATGTTGATTTTTTTTTTTTTTAAATCTAAAAATCTGTTTATTGTTTTAAAAATCTGAAATGTATTGAAATTAATGAGCGGTGTAGCATAAATAAAGGGCTTTTCACTCAATCAATTTCATTCCTTTAACTCATGATTACTTGCCAATAATCTTAATTTCACCGTGAGACAGAACTTCCAATATCAAGTCAAGTTTATATTGTTCTATTAAGAAGGACTCAACAAAGTTCAGTTCATAAATTTTATAAGTTTCCGAAAGCAAGTCTATTGTGACAAATTTTTCTTTGACCAGATCCTTTCAAGTGAATCAAGAAGGCATGTTAGTTGGTTACATAGATGGAAAAAAAAACATGAAAACCTCTCAGAAATCTCTGAAAACCAACAATAGAATCTATCTATCACTGGATATAAGTTTTCTCAACATTGTGGTTTGTGCTGGAAAACGTTTTTACTTAAAATCTTCATAACACTTTATGTTCCTTAATTCCAAGATTATGTATGCTGTGGCAATTGAATTATTAAATGTTTTATGTATATTTTAAATACAGTGCTACCAAGGAAGAGACTTAAAAAAACATTGTAAAAGAAAAATTAGTTTCATAGGTAACTTGAACCATCATACTGTGCAAATTTGTTGCATTATTAATTAAACTATATCTTATATTAGGCATTTAATTTACCATGTATCACTTTATGTTAAATTATAATATCGTGGAATCAAGTTTTAGAAGAGCTAGGATTGTATTGAATTTGGATTTAATAAATTTAAAATCAGTAAATTTAGAAATTTTGATTTATAACAGCAATTCTAGTTCACGAAACTGAAACTGTTGCATGTTAACAAATTGATAAAAAAAACTACATTTTACAATTCAAGCAAAATGATTATCCAAGATAAATGCTCTGTTAAAATCTTATTTGTATTTAGTGTAGTCAAATTTACTGTCAAAGCTCCAAACAAGTTGTGAAAGAATACTTAATTTCAAGTTAATACTAAACAGTGCATTTTTACACATTCTAAAGAAGGTACTTAAATCATAACTTAAATTACCAATAAATTGAAAAATCGTTCACTATGATCAGATGCATTTACTCCATTTAGCAACTATTTTGTTAATTTTGTCGTACTTTTGGTATTTGTCTGATGACTTCATTAGACTTATCAGATGAAAAGGTGAAATCCACGCTATTCGAATTTGCCTTTTGAAATTACAAAATTTCCTCTTGAAATCACAAAATTTATGGTTAGCAACATTTCCTCACCCTTATGGTTTTGAAACAGTTCATAACTTATACAATTAAAAAACCGTAAATATAAAACTATACAGTTTTGGAACCATTTACAACTAGCATATTTTCTAAACCCTCAAAATACAATTTAAAAGGACATCGGAACTCTGAGAATGCTTCACCATTTATATGTGATAGTTTCGTATTCAAATAGTCTAGGGTTACCGATTGAAAAGTGCAAGACACTAGATGCTTTTCATGCATTGGAAGAAATATTATGGTATAAACGCTGGGCCAGCCGGTCATTAGATTGACCGATTAGCCTTCTCAGCTACAGTATAGTGCGGCTTTCAGGAGAACTCCTTCTGACATCAGTTTTGCTTCGTGGTGGGTACTATGGTTACCAGCAAAAGTCACTTCGAATAGGGATGTGGGGTGAATAGTTTTGTCTTAATCTTGGCATAGGTTAGGGTAAGTAAACCAACCGTCACATTCATTTCTCCATTCCTCCTCATTAGAAATGTGCCCTCGCTTGTTACTACAGCAGGTGACAGACTCCCAGATTCTTAGTCTGGAGGGGTTCTCAAAGCTGCACAGTATGCACCCAGCTGCGTGGTACAAAATGATTTCATATGGCTGGTCTAGTTGGCGTGGATATAAACTTGTTGTTAAACTGTGTAAGGTAAAAACAATTAATAGATGTTTTTTTCTAACCCTTAACAGCTTGAATATCATCCTTTTTTTTAATAGTTATTTGACTGTATTGTTTAAGAATGGTAAAATAACAGTTAAATAAATTGCTATTAAACCATTTTTACCGAGAAATTTCTGACAGTATATTTTTCGTCTCGTGCGCTTCTGAATAATCAACACTGTCCTTGCTCAATTGTTTCACTACACCATTTTGGTGTAGAGTATTTGCCGCCATTTGTGGCGTTGACATAGACTAATATTTTTGATAATTTTTTTTTCTTTCTTTTTTTTTTTCTTTTCTAAGACATTTTTGTTTGTTCGTGCAGAATTTTGATGGCTGAAAAAATATAATATACGAGGGTTGCTATTTATATTTCTGGCCTTGGCAACAGTAAGTGTTGCTAGGCGACCGCAGACGATTTTAATCGAAAGCTTGATATTTTTGAACATAAATTCAGCAGACGATTTACCATTATAGCTTCATTTGTGTTGTTGACAATAAATTGAAAAGTTCTTCTCTTTCAAAAAATGGAATTGAATCGTGAACATTTTCGTGCCATTATTTTTCAGAACTTTCGACGTTGATTGTCAAGACAAGAGTGCTTCGATGAACTTAATTCTTTATTCAGCGATAAAGCGCCATCCTACAGCACTGTAAAAAATTGGTATAACGAATTTAATCGTGGTCGATGTTCGATCCAGGACGAATCTCGTGCAGGTCGTCTAAAATCCGTTGTTGTGCCAGAAAAGATCGATGCTGTGCGTGAACTGATAAAGCAAGATCGTCATGTGACATACCGTGAGATAGAGGCGTCTTTGGACATTAGTATGACTAGTATCAATAAAATATTGCATGAACATTTGAGCGTAAAAATTTTTTTTTCGCGTTGGATCCCGCATAATCTGACAAACGCTCAAAAAAAGGCTCGTGTCGATTGGTGCAAGGAAATGTTGGAAAAATACGTTCAAGGTACATCAAAGGCTGTGTATAACATCTACACAGGTGACGAATCATGGATCTATGCATATGAGCCGGAAACAAAACAGCAATCAACTGTATGGGTCTTCCAAGACGAGGCAAAACCAACAAAAGTTGTTCGAGGAAGAAGCACATCAAAACAAATGATTGCCTGTTTCTTCGGCATTAACGCTCATGTGGCAACAGTGGCGTTAGAGCAACGCAGGGCGGTCAATTCTGAATGGTACACGACCATTTGTTTGCCAGAAGTCATCGGAGAAATTCGAAAAAAGCAGAAGAACAGGCGAATCATTCTTCATCATGACAATGCGAGCTCTCACACATCGACTCAAACAAAGGCATTTCTGACGGAGCGAAAGATCGAACTGATGGGTCATCCGCCGTACAGCCCTGATTTGGCACCCAATGACTTCTTCTTATTCCCACACATCAAAAATAAATTACGTGGACAACGATTTTCGACCACCAAAGAAGCGGTTGATGCATTCAAAACGCATGTTTTGGAGTTACCTCAATCGGACTGGAAAAAGTGCTTTGAAAATTGGTTCAAACGCATGCGAAAGTATATTGATCAGAATATTTTGAAAAACAATAAAACCAATTTCGATCCTACATATTTGTTTTTTCATTATTAGGCCAGAAATATAATATATATATGAGGTGAAATATTCCATTCCATGTTTTCTTTAATTGTAATAATCCGGGTTGGAACTCCAAAGAGAGAAAATGCTAGGTTTAGAAATAGTTTTGAATTTACATTTAGCAGATGTTCTTGAGTTGATACCTAATATCGGTTTTCCATGCTGTTATCCGGCTTTAGAAATTTCGGAAGAATATGCAATTTGGAAGTTTAAAATAGGTAGTTCGAGGAAATTATAAAACTTTCCCTAAGTAGCTTTGGCATTTGATAAAACGAATTTAATGGAAAATATAACCCCTAAACTGGTATTTTATATTAATGGGAAAAAAAAAAGTATTTGTGTGGAAAATTTATAAAATATATAATAAGAAATATATAATAAGCAATATATAATATTAAGTACATAACATAAAGTATATGATATTAACTATAAAACAAACAAAGAACAAATGGCATATCTTAAAATTCTTACGAAACCTGTAAGTGAAACAAAAAAATTTTTTTTTTCTTCTCTTCTATTTGGGTAGATTTCTTTTAGAACGTTTGGCAAACACATGTTTTTATTTTTTTTTTCCTTTTTTGTCAACCCATGAAAATCAATTCAGCGTTAATTTTTTTTCTATTCAGATTACATTCTCAGAAAAACTTACATTTAAGTACAAAAGCACAGTTATCAGTATAACTTTAGTGAAAGTTGTTTCAAAAATAAAACTGTTATTTTTTCAATTATTTATTTGTTTATTTATTCTTTTAATTAAATATTTATTTGCAACACAATATTTCAATAAAACATAATGTTGAGCTATCAGAAGGATTTATGTAAAAATTTTTAAAAACATGGAACAAATTATTTCATAAATTTTTTTTCGCTTTTTTGAAGTGCGAAAATGACACTATGAAGCGTAACAAATTACTAACAGAAAATCTTCAGAAGAACATAATTTTTTACATTCATTTTCGAATAAATTAAATTATAAATGGAACTCGGGTCTTAATTTTTGTTATTTGTATACCTTTTTCTAAACTATAACACTAAAATGGAAACTTTTGAAAAACCTGATGAAATTTTACAAAAACTTATAAGTTTGTAATAAATTGGAAATAATCTTTTACCGCGTGTAAGTTCAAGCAAATGTATCTATTAGGAAGTATAACGTGTTAGAAATAACTTTTTAACTATTTTCACGTAAATTTTGTAGTCGCATATGGAAAATAATTTATTAAAATTTCAATTTATTTTAAATTATTCATTAAAAAATTATATGGGTGATTCTCACGAAATATGGCAATTCACTGTCCCTTGCTCCAAGATCTAATACTATAATACTAAAAGAACTTTTTTTTAAAAAATTAATAAATAGCATTGCTGTTAGCATTTAAAATAACTTTGCACTAGCATTAACTGTTTTGTATAGTTAAAAAATTTATTTGGCATGTCCCAAACAATGTTTCCAATAATAACTAGCTTCAAAACCTCCTATAATTTTTTCAATATCTTATTTTTTTTTATCTCAATCGGTGTAAGCATTTCTAGAATATTCGCAGAGGGAATTACTCACAAAAACTTCGTTTAAATTAATTTTTTCTGTCAATAATTTGTTTGTTCCAAATAAATGTGTCATTTTCCTGGCTACTTTTAGCTAGTGGTTTATAACCAAAATTGATAGAGCCAGCAATCAATATCTTATGTTAATAGATTGATTACATACCCTCCTATATGAACATGTCTTGTTGCATGACTAAAGAACCAATTTTCTGGTTCAAAATCTATTTCAAAAATTTTTTCATGGTGAGTAGGTTTTTGTGTTGTCATTTTCCTGGCTTCTTGAAACCAGTAATAACATAAACTACATAGATTTATCTGAGTTATTTTAAGAAATCCTGTTGTTTTCTACAGAATATAAACGTCTTAGGCCAAAATATCTAATTAAAGTAAAGTTATATGCTATAAAATGGCGAATTTGTCATTATCCTGGCTGTCATTTTCCTGGCTTATGAGTGTCAAACTGCTAATACTGTAAGGAAGGAAAGCAAATATTAACCTAATACCAAGTTTATGTTGCTTGGATGTAATCAAAGTTATTTATTTATTTAATGATTGATTATTATCCACAATTTTATTCTGTACATATCAGCAACAAAACTTTTTTTGATTCTTTCTAAAGTGGATAAAAAGAAATAATTTAAGCAATTTATGGTCCATCTAACATAAAGGCTTAAGTTGAGTTACTTATTTTTAACTTAAAATGACTGTCTTTTAAACTTCTAAGCTAATATTTCATTTTTCTGGCATTCAAGATTTGGTGAATTTCAATTTTATTTTCTTTTTCTGAGCAAATGTCAATAAACTACACAGCTGTCTGTAAGATATTAATAAGTGTAACTAAAGAAGTATACAAAAAAATGTTTTAGATTATTTTGACGACTTTAAACTTGAAGAAATTTTTTGGTCCGAGTTGTCATGTTTTGTGAGAATCACCCATATATTGGAAATAAATTTTTAGAGTTTGAAACTTCACGTAAATTTATTCATTAGGTAGTGACATGCTGAAAATAACTTTTTGCAGAAACCTGAAATTTTAAGCAAATTTATTCATTACTAAATTTATGTTGTAAATAAAATTCTTTAATTAGTTACATATTATTCCTTAAATCAGTTTGAAAAATTTGATTCCAAAACATACGTAATTATCGTTTTGTATATGGTGTGTTTCTACAATAATATTCTGAGTATTTTAAAATTTTAATAATACATTTTTGAATCTTCTAACTATTCAGAAAAAAAAACAATAATAGATATTTTCAAATTATTAAACTGCAAAAGCTCTTTATTGATGATTCTTATTTTCCAAATATTTAAACTTTAACATAAATGATGCTTGATAACTTATAGATCTTATTAATAAAAATAGGAGTCTATAGCACATTCTTAAATATTTAATTTTTTTATTCGATGCGTCAGATAAATCCAATTGTTAAAATTAAGGCTCCTATACTATGAGAGCTGAACTATTCGCCATTATGGAGCAGAAAAGTTACGTTAGGTTAGTATTAGCCTGCCAGTTTGAAGACTATTTGGATACCTAAAATTGGTGATAAGGGTGGTTGTGCGGCGGTAAATTGTACAAATAGTTCAATAAAAAGCTATCGAATGTTCATATTTCTTTCAAATTTGAAAAGAAAGAAGAAATGGATAATAAATTGCAGAAAATACAACAGGCAGCCAGGATGTGGAAAAATTGCATTTATTAGGTATATATTTATTTGAAATATGACTTTTAAACAACATTTATTAATTTATTTAACAATTTTAAGTATTTATGTGCAATAAAACTGATAAATAAAGTCAAGAGATTAGCTGAATAATTATTCGTCTTACTTATTTCAAAATTCATTCTTATTTCAAAATTATTCAAGTATTCACTTTTAAGTATTTCTTTTTGTTAAAAACAAATATTTACCCATTTTTTATTGTATTCCTTTTTATTTCATTAAGATCAAGTAGTTAGTTTCTTAATCCTGGCTCATTTAATTTTGTTTTCGAATTATTTATGGTAATATATAGCCTGAAATTTAAATGGTTTGTCTACATTTATGTAAGAAATCTATTTAATATCAGGGCTAGAGAGAATAGAAGGGCTGGTTCACTCCTATGAAGAAACTCTCGCCGCGCCAATCTTCCGATTTTCTCTAATGACGTCACTTTGGCGCAAAGCTCGCACTTTTACTTCAAGAACAGAGCGTTCGGCTTTACTAGTTCTAACTAATATTGGAGCATTTCTTTTTGTGACATATTCTAACACATTTTTTATTTTCTATAATGACTTTCCTCAGTTTTTGCAGTGAATTTACAAAAATTTAAAACTATTAACGAAATGCCAGTTTGCGCGATTGCAACTTGCAAAAATTCTGATAGAAACACAAAAGGAAAAATTATCATTTTCACGTGTTCCCTAAAGTAAATAAACAACTATGTAAAGAATGGATTCCGAAATGACACAGTTAATATAAAACAGCAATACGTTTTTTCTATCGTTAAGAACTTTTAAAAAATTAAATCCATTGTCTAAATAGAAACCGCCTCGTTACTTCAAATGGAAAGGCAGGTGAAAAAAATTGAAAAATGGATAAAATCAAAGAAAATTTAAACGTAAATAAAAAGTATAAATAAAATATATAGTGTATAGTTGAAATTCTCCTAATTTCATAACATATTTTTTATTGTAGTTATTCTAAATATTTATGATTTTTTTAAAAATTTTATTCTCTTAAATTTAAATATCTATAAATTATATCATCTTAAATTTAAATATCTATAAACAATTGTAAAATTTCTAATGTCATTATGAACTTAAATTATTATTTTGTTTCAGTAATTAGCGTTTAAGGTTGATGTTTCCTAATGATTAAATATGAACAAATTGCTATAAACCACATATTTTAAAATCAGAGATTCAAAATTTAACTCTACTTATTGTTATAAAAGATTATGTAGATAAAACAGTGTCGATATATGCTTTCATTTTTCTTAATAATTAAAGTTAAAACTGAACTTTTTAAAATAAAGTATTTATAGTGTCATTTTCGCCAACTAGTAAAATATTTTTATTAGTTTAAAAAGGTATTTAATTTAATTTTTGGTCAAGAAAATTTTTTAAAACTATGTTTTCGAAAGGAAATAATATTTTAATTACACAAAGTTTGAAAGCTAATTACCAGAAAAAGTCTAATTTATTTTTTCAAAGAGAAAGATGCAAAGTTATCATAATATCTTTGCTTGCGATCACCGAGATCTGTAGACACAGTGACGTCATAAGGAGGGAAATCGTAGCTTCAGCTCTAAGAGCGGAGTGAACTAGCCCTTCTTTAGCCCTGATTTAATATGCGATCTTTCAAATATTTTTGGATCTATCAATGTTTTTTTGTTCTTTTTTTATGTTTTAGAAATTCTTATGTTAAATTGCTGAAATAATTAGTTTCTGTGTTCGAAATTTTCTTGGGAGTATGTTTAAAAATTGCAAACTCTGAATTTTTTGAATGTAATTTAATTTAAGTATGAAAATAAAAAATAGTATTCTAATTTTTTTGAAGGTTCATTTTTTAAGAATTTTAACTAGAAATTACTAGAAAATATGGTAACAATAAATAGAGATGTGATGTTATTCCAAGAATTTTCAATGTTCAAAATTCCTTAAAAATTTCTCAAAACATACTGAAAGGAATAGGCTATCCAAAACCTGGATCGATTTTAGATAAGCTTAAATCTAATGCAAGTATAAATTTATTAATTCCTCTCCATTTGCTTACTTATTATTATTTTTTTTTATTATTAAAGAACCAAAGTTGTGTAAAAACTATTTCTATCTAGTAACGAATAATTTGTAGATAATATATGTATTACTTATTTAAATAAATATTATAAAATTGTGATTTGAAATAAAATGCTTATTTAAAAAAAAATATTTAAAAATTTATCATCCGTCGTTTCTTTCCCTTCCCATAAAACTGTAGTTTCTATTTATTCTATTAATTCTATTTATATAATAATATTGGCTAAAAATCTTAATTCGTTTTATCCTTATATGTACTAAAAAAGACTAATTTTGAAATAATTCCTGATTTTGAAACAAAATGTATCACTTTTCAAGATTGTAGACATTTACATTTAGAATATTGCATTATAAATTTAATTATTTTGTTCTTAAAACCTTCTTAAAAATATTTCTGGTCAAAATATGTTTTTTTTTTTTTTCTATTTTCATTTTGTTAAAAAAATCTGAGAAGAAATTGGAAAAACCAAGATCTAAAAGAAATGTAAAATTTAGTGCCAAATTTACTTTGAAATCATTTATAAAAAAGATTGATGTAATTGACATGTAGCACATATAAAATTTTGAAGTGAAACTTCTTATGCGACTTGCATAAGGTTGCGTTAAACGTTTAACGCTAAATTTTTATTGGCCGGGAAATCACGTGGTAGGATCCAGTTTTCCCTTATTCATTTCCATATTGTTTTGGTTCTCACTAGCATAAAATTAATAAAAGTCATAAAAGTATTGTTTTTGAAGTGAAACTTCTTACGCGACTTCCAACAAGGTTGCGTTAAACTTTTAACGCTACCGTTGTCATGGAAACTAGATTTCTCTTTATGTTCGTTGAGCGCACGAGATAAGAGAAAAACATAGTAGGTAATATTGGCGTTAAAGAAAACAAAGCGATATTTTTTTTAAATTCGCCAAGAATACCTTACTGAAATTTAGAACATTTAGAAAAAAGCTGATTTCTTATTATAATTTTTTAAAAAAATATATTTTATTAAAGTGAAACTTCTTATGCGACTTCCATCAAGGTTGCGTTAAACGTTTAACGCTACCGTTGTCATGGGAACTAGATTTCTCTTTACGTTCGTTGAGCGCACGAGGTAAGAGAAAAACATAGTAAGTAATATTGGCGTTAAAGAAAACAAAGCGATATTTTAAATTCGCCAAGAATACCTTACTGAAATTTAGAACATTTAGAAATAAGCTGATTTCTTATTATAATTTTTTCTTAAAAATATATTTTATTATTAATATTTTTAAACTAAGCGAAATTTTTTTAAATGAAACAAAGTATTGTATTTAAAAAGTTAATAAGTATATTTTTTTTATTAAATACAATTAAAAAAATACTTTGATGCACATAGATACTCTGCTTTAGATGCTTATTTTTCTATGTTTTGATTTTTTTATTTTTGCCGGTTTTTGTTTTATAAGTGAAACTTCTAATGCGACTTCCAACAAGGTTGCATTAAACGTTTAACGCTACCATGGAGGGGGTATAAAAGCACTGTTGCGTTAAACGTTCAACGCTTCTGGGGAGGGGGAATAGAAAGAGACAGAGAGAGAGAGTGAATGCGTGGCACTCGAACGCATGCGAGCTGAAAATGATAATTAAAAGATGCGATCAATTGTGAATTTTAAGCAATGCTGGAAACAATATGATTTCACAAATAATCAATTTCTACCCTTTCCTATTTTCCTTTCTACATTACGAAGTTTCACTTCTTCCGCGTGGAGGGACTACGAGCAATATTTTTTTATAAATATTTTTGCATCCCTAATTTAATGTTATTGAAGTGAAACTTCTAATGCGACTTCCAACAAGGTTGCGATAAACGTTTAACGCTACATATTTATTAATATAATTGAATATTAAAATATAATTGAAAATTAATGTTAATCTAATTATAATGAAAATGTACTCAGCAAATATACTAAATAGCAAAATGCATAGATAAAAGGATTTTATTGCTTGAAGGGAGCCATGAAAATCACCATGCTATTATTGACGCCAATTATGTTTAAAATAGTTTTGATAATGTGCACTAATAAAATATATAAAAACAAGCTATGCATTGAATGTCAAAATTAATGAGGAAAAGGTTTTTGGATTAGAAATGAATTTCGTTTCTAAGTACCGCAAGAAAATCGTCACACTGTTTTGACGCCAATGCTGCATTATTAATTTTTGTAATAAATATACTAATCGAAATAAAAAAATTAACTTAATACTGAAAAGAAAAATTTATTGAAAAATGGTACTAATTCATTTAAGAAAAGTTAAAAAAAAAAGCTATTACATTATTGACGTAAATGATTAGTAATTTTGGCGCTATATTCTGTTTTATTTTATTTTATAAACATCGTACAAAAGCCGACACAATTTTTGGGTTCACGACTACTAATGTTCAACACCGTAACCTTGTAATTTTGAACTCAATCCAGAAGACAAAGCAACTCCTGGAACAAGTATTGGGGGAAATTTGCTTTCGTGGAGGATTTTTCGATGGATTCAACCCTCATTTTGAGTTACCTGGAGAGGAAAACCACGAAAACCTCCCACTTGTTAACAGGATGACAAGGGGACTCTAGTCTATGATTTGTCTACCACTGAGGATATTTTACGTCATCACTGTTATTGGTGCAAGTCGGGAATGGAATTCGTATCGATCCACCTGATTGGAAGCCGGACGCAAATGTACAAATATAGGTAAAATATATTAAACAAGTATAATCGGGGAAGACATTTACTTATGTCATTGAGGATATTAACATAGTAAAGTAGGATACTCTGAAAAGAGGTATTTTACGGTCCTGCTAAGGGAAAAGTACCTGAGAAAATCGTGTGATTGTGGCAAATTATAACTATCATGATTTCGTTTGGAGCAACAGCATTATGTCAACTGATTGTGAATAACTTAACCTTTACTTTGATGAGATTAGCTTCTAAAATCATATTCCGTTCAAATTAATGGCGTAAAGTCACTGGAAAAAGCAATAAATAAGAAAAAAGTATTTTTTTTTTAAAAAAGTGAATTGTTTTAGTTTTTTTAATTGTGTTGGTTTACATCTTATTTTGTTTTGAGCACAATTTAATTGTGTTGATAAATAAACAGCTAACGCTCTCAAACAGCTAGATATTAATAATAGCAACTCTCTCGGTGAATAAGAAAAAAATTGAAATTTATCGTATTGTCCGGTATTCTTTACAAAACAAAACAAATACAATCCGAACAATATTTAAAAGAAAATAAATGAATAAATTAAAGTTATACTACTATTAAATTTAAAAAGTTATACTATTTATAAAGTTAGTAAAAAAAGAAATATTTTAATATAAAACATTTTATAGTATTATATTTGACACATAAATTACATTTTGATATTAATTTTGAAGACAAACTAGTTTGATCGCCGAATATCAAATCATGCAGCAATGCAATAAGGTAGGACTGCCCTTGTCATTTCTGATTTTCTCCTTTTAGATATCGAAATTTAGAAAACATTTGCCAAATATTGCATAATTGTAAAAATCCTTATTTATATTCTATTAATTTTTGGCTGCAACCATTTAGCCTCTTTTGAAAAAAATTTATAAAGGTAGAAGTTATTTGAAAGAGTTTCCAAATTCCACCTTGGGGAGGTCGTTAACACAGAAATCCTTACTTATTTTTTTGTTTATAATCCTAATTTCTTACATAATAATAAGCAAAGTAGCATAAATAAGGGAACAAAAAAGGATAGTATTCATTGAAACTTAAAAAAGTATTTTCGCCATTTCACTAGAAAATTGCTGGCAATCCTAGTAAATATTTTTAATAATTTGGGTGCTTAATTACGTAATTAAAATAATTTTTAAATACTTAAAAAACATTTAAAATTCCTTATTTTCTGTCACAGGAACTTATAAATAAATAGTTTTACTAATCAAAAAATATATTTAAGATAATTGAAACAAAACTACTGTAATAAAAAAGTTTAATAAATTGTATGGAAAGTCTATATTAAAATAGACCAATTTAATTGAACAATTGAATTGACCAATTGAAATAGAACGGGACAGAGACGCAAATGGGGCCGGAACGATGGGATCAAAACAGCGGGACCGAAATACCATGAACCGCCAATGCCGATCCATGTCAAATCCTTCATTTTCCCCCAAACGCCTCAAATTAAAAATAATTTTGTCTACCTATCTGAATTGCGAAAGCGTGAAATTGTAACGAAACTTTCAAAATTGTAACGAGATTATTAGAGTTTTACGTTTTAAAATAAATCCTAAGCTCATTTGCTATTTTTTATTTCTTTTAATCCATAAAAATGTTTTATTACAAAACTAATAAAAATTCTAATAAAATGCTATTTTATTCCCAAATATAACCATTATATACAATGCGCAAAATAAAAAATTGACCATCCTGAATAACTTTTGATCCAATGATCAAATCTTCACGTTCTAGGACTCAATCTTAATTGTTCGAGATGGGGACTTCAAATATGCTAATTAATTACTACAGATGATATTTTAAGATACAATATTAGACACAAAAATGCACTTTCTCTACATAAACATACCTTATTGTCGAATAGTTCTTTAGAATCAAAAATACAACTTTTTAAAAATTCGATTTCTCAGGAACTATTCTACCGATTTCACTCATATTTTGTATTTTGTCTAAGTGTATTACTTAAAATAATGTAAAAACTGTATTCCCTACAGTTCAAAAATGTTTCGACTATTATAAACAAGATAATAAATATTTAATAAAAAGGTCCAAAATTTGGTTCGCTCTTCCCGACCAAACTATTGGAACCATATTTCCCAGATTGAGGCTCAGATTGTATTTTTGGGGTCAGAAAACGAAATCCCTCAACAAAAAAAAGGCATATTTATTCAGATAAAGTGCGTTTCTGTGTTTGATATTGAAACTTAAAGTTACGTCCGCATTAAACAATTCATGTATTTGATGTCCCCCCTCGCAATTTTAAGATTGAGTCCTAGAACGTAAATAACCAATGATTAAAACAAAAGTTATTCAGGGTTGTCCATTTTTATTTAGCGCACTGTACATTGGCACAGAAGTACTTAGTAAAATTCAATTAAAACAATATTGTAGAAACGTAAATGTTTCAGTTTTGAAACTAAATTAATTCTAAAATGTTTTTAAACTTTACTTTGAACACAACAAATTCCGAAATTTAAGAGAAAACAAATATTATTTTAAACGTCAGTAACACTTTCCATTATCTGCATTTATATAACTTGAAATAGAAACAAAATTCCTTTCTTAAACATCTGCATTTTACGTTTATTTGATTTAAATTTGAGAACTGAAGAAACTACAAAGGATGTTTTAAATAAAAAGATTTCAGGTCCAGGCAGAGAATTTTTAAGCGTATTTTCTTTGCACAGCCTTTGGCATTTCAGACTTAAAAAGCTTTTCCTATTATAATACTGGATAGTGTAGCTTCTAATATCTAGCTGTAACATTGGATTAAGATTGTTTTATTATTTCGAGATCTGGGAAAAGATGCAGGCCTAACAGGATTTCGCATCCTGTTTTTTTTTTCAGGGATTGAAACTGTAGACAACATTTAATTTGTAAATTACAGAAACTAGCATTAAATTATCCTTATTTTCCGCGAATTCCATTATTTATGCAAGATTTGAGCTGATATAGATAAAACTAGCTTATTTTTGCGTAGGAATTATTTGAGTAAGGAGTTTTCGTAATTAAATAAAGTCGTAATTTATGTAACACCATAAATTTATTTAAAAAGTTTTTTTTTCTTCTTTTATTTACCAGTGAAGGGGGATATTTCAAAAACTCTTCCTGTTTTTGCTAACTGCAATTTTTAGGTGCCCCTTACTGATTTTCGTAAATTGAATAAATTAAAATTATATGAATAGTGATTTATACCCAGAAGTGCAACCTGTACCTCTTTTTACCAACTGTAACTGGCAGATGCCACTTCCCGGTTTTCGTAATTTGAATTAATTAAAAATGTATGAATAGTGGTTTGTCACCTAAATGCCTAACCTATTCCTATTTTTGCCATTTGTAAATGTGAGGTGACTCTTGCAGGTTTTCGTAAATTGAATCAACTGAAATTATATAAAACCAATGTGGCTTACCACCTAGAAGTGTAACCTGTTCCTGATTTTACCAACTGTAATTAACAGGTACCCCTTCCAGGTTTTCGTAAATTGAATAAATTAAAGATATATGAATATTAACTTGCCACGCAGAAGTAGCTACTTATTTCACTCATTTAGTTTACCCCGCTCTTGGGTATATATTTTTTTATAGTTTCGAGCACGCTACTGCCCTGAGTGGATTGAAATGTTTTCGTATAAAAGCTTAGCTTTAAAATTTGATTGCTCATAAAAAAATAATTGGACATTTAAGTTAAGCGCATGGTCGATTTCCAGTTTCATAACATAATTCTACGTCTAAGACCCTTTTTTAAACTAAATTTTAAGACGCAAACTGAAAAGAAACTTCAAATTTGGCAGAAAATGACACACCAACTAATATTCTCTTATTTTATTGGTTTTAGAGTTTATCTCTTACTTTACTTGCTATATAAAAAATCATTCAAAGTAGTTACTGCAAGTGCCTTTACCATGCTAATCTATAAAAATCTGTTTTAAAATTAAATCAAAACAATCAAACTCAGAAATAAATATGCTTAAACGGCAACTTAAATACCAAATGTGTATTTCATTTCTGTAACGTGATGTGGAGCAAAAGGAGTAGGCAATTTAAAATTTAAAAAAAAAATGCTTCTACTCTGGCAATTGCAACATAGGATACTCATTTTGCCTCAGACTAAAGATTTAAAAATTTATACACGAAAAACTTTACTAAATTAGGAAAAAGAAATGACCTAACCCGTAACCTAACAAACCCTAAAAATAGTTTCAGAATTACTGGTGACAATGAAATAGCCCTATTGACGAAATGACTAGTTAAATGACCCTGTCGACAAAGTAACCCTGTCGACGAAACAGACCTGTCGACAAATAGACTTATAAAATTAACATTCTGACGAAACAACCCTGTTCACGAAAGGACTCTGTCGACGAAATGACCCTGTCGACGAAACGACTCTGTAGGCGAAACGACCCTGTCGACGAAACGAAGGTTATTCATGTTTTTATTTCTATTTTGCGATAAATAATTATTTAATATTTTCCTAAATTTGTCTTTAAAGTAATTATAATTTAGTTGGTTATTCCAAGTAATTACGATGTTATTCATTTTTCATGCTTCAACTTTCTGAAAATAACATTTGAGCTTTTCTTTTCTTTTTTTTTTTTTCTTTTCTGGTTTTAAATAACGGCAGGTACTGAACTTTCGTTCTTCTCCATAGAAGATGCCGGAAGTGTTGCTCATTTATCGTTACCCAGTGGGCACCTTTGAACCAAAGTCACGAGCGGTTTCACCCAATTTGAGCTTTTCTAATAATACCAATTTCGTACAAATTTTGCTATATAAGATTACATTCTTTGAAATGATTAAAAAAATTTGTGTACCATAAAATACAAGACTTTTTCTAATATTCTTAATTTAAAATGTTAAGGTATACATATAAAAAAATAACAGCTAAATTTAGAAGGAAATATGGCCGGATATAAAAAAAAACATACATGTATAGTGGTGTGACCACTGCCGTTATAATAACCCATAACTAATTGTTCTGAAAATTACTCTAAGAAGAAACAGGATTGGAATTTTACAATTGGTAAGGTTGAGTAATAGCACATACCTTTTTGAAGAAGGGATGAGGTGGTTTTCATACCTAAAAAAAGGTCATCCTTGATGCATAACTGAAAAGTTCCAAAACGGTAGTCAAATAAAACACTATTTTATGGATTACGAACAACGCTCTTTATTATTTTTGTGAAGAATTTGTAGGATTCAGGGCACAACATCATGGACAGCTTAAACCGATATCACAAAAAAAATCACTGAGATGTGGCGGACTGGACGGCACAATTCTTTTTTTTTTTACCAAAAAAAAAACGATGATGATCAGTCTGATTGATCTACTCAAGAATGGCGTGGGTCATCGTTCACAACTCCCAAAGATAAACTCGTATTTTCTTTCAAGTATAGCATGATGAAAAGCACAAGAAAACCGAAAAGATTTATCTTCGTAAAATTTTTATGAAAAAGGTGAGAATTCAATTAACTTCACCAGAGCAAAAATAATGGCGATAAAAAACGCCATATTAAAGCTTCTCCGTCACCGAATTTCGGGAGGGGGAGAAAAATAAAACTCCTTTAGTCGGAGGGCGAGGTAGATGATACAGGTGTCATGAAAAAAATGAATGAATGCCTCGAGCACCTTCGTGCTCTCACTTTTATACAAAACTGCTAGACAGTAGGAGTTGAGTAGCTAAATTTCTGAAAGTTAGTTAAATATACCAAATTTTACAAGTTGAGATGTTATCTCTACATTATTTTTAGGTGTTATTCTCACTTTCTGATTGAAGTGGCAAAATTAAGTTCGCTCATACTTTGAGTTACTCGTGTACATGAAAGACGTCGACAAGCAGGTGTCTTTCCAAGAAAGGGTAGGGCTGAGGAATTCAGAACTTTTTTTGGGGAAAATGTCCTCATTATGCTAATGCATTAAGGGGCGAGAAGAAATGGATGATGAAATAAAAGATTTGTATCAGAAAATAAACTAAAAAATAAGGATTTGGATTTTAAAACAGGATATTCAAATGAGATTGTGACTTAATGTCACAGTCTTCTCCTTTTTTCTTTTACTATTCTGCTTAATCATTGCACCCAGCTGAGCCAACACCTCCTAGATAAGAGCAGGCCTCAGCACGGGTTACCATAATTATCCTTTAGTAGTCCAAACGTAATGACATATTTCGTATTTTCAGCCA
The DNA here is from genome assembly GCA_949128135.1 of Parasteatoda lunata. Taxonomy (NCBI): domain Eukaryota; kingdom Metazoa; phylum Arthropoda; class Arachnida; order Araneae; family Theridiidae; genus Parasteatoda; species Parasteatoda lunata. The sequence continues at coordinate 31,187,480 of OX421973.1, read as the reverse complement.
CTGCGCAGCTTAGTACCCCGAACGTAATGACATCTTTCTTATTTTTCATCTACTGTGCAGTTAACTTCGTCACATCGGACTACTAATATTGATCCGTGCTGAGGCCTTCCTACTTCTAGGAGGCGTTGGCTGAGCGCCCTTCGTATACGAAAGAAGTCCGTTTTGATTCGACATGTTCAGGACGAACACTTGAGTAATGCTCATGATTTTCAGAACTGCAGCCGCTGTAAATGACTTTCCTTTTAGACCTTCAAGAGTTCTACTCATTTTCTCTAGTAAGTATTGCGCCTTCGTTGACCACTCTTTCTGCTTCTGCTTTTCTTCAAACAAAGACTCGAAACCCTCAGGCGGACCAAAATCATCCTCGTTCGAGCTCTCGATCTCAATCATTCTAGATTCAATCAGTTAGCTCTTACTTCTATTTCACTATCGTGTCCACCGTCCCTGCATTAGCCGTCCAAGGACGTTTCTTCCTCGCCCCACGAAGAGGTGCAGAGTAGGCGTTTAGCTAATTTGATGTTATTTGGTGGACCGTTTAAGAGTTTGACGCGGGGAATAGACAGTGTTATGTTAGCTTTTAGATATTTAAAATGGAATGTCAAGTTGTCAAAATTTAATATTTTCTACGCATTATTCTTTTTCAAACGTTGCTTACTATATTTGTGCTGTGTACATAAGAGTGTTACATATAATTACTGCTCTAACTATGCAGTTCAAAAAATTTTGTCAAAAATAAATTAAAAACAAAAGTGTAGTATCTGTTCTCACACACAGTAAAGATCAAAAATTAAAATTTTAGCCAGAAAAAATAAAATTGTTTTAAAATTGTCAACGTACAAATGAGAAAAGTTTCATTGACGGCATCAATACCAGTTGGATTGCCACATTAAATTTGAAGGTGTTTTTAATAACATGAAGATGAAGGTTCTCTCAGGAAAGTTCGGATCAGAGTTTAAAATTTCAACTACCATTGATTTATTTTCATTTTTATTAATTTATTTCTTATTATTTTTTTTAAATTTACTTTTTTGATAGCGTTTTTAACAAGGATTTTAAGATCTTATATAACAGACAGCGAGTGCGGAAAATTCTGTATACGACAAGTGATGGATTTTACTTTGAACTTGTCAGGTTTTTGAATTTATAACTTTAAAAGGGTTACAAATATATGCTGAAAACTTGTTTTGTTAATTGAAGGAAAAATTATGACAATATATTTGATCAATTTCATGAAAATATTTTGACATTTTTGTAACATTGATCTCATTAAACGGTGTGTTCGGAAATGGTAATATATTTTGTAATCAACCTAAGTAAATATATATTTTTCGAAATTTTGTAAAGAAAGAAGCAAAAAAGTATATTTATTTAGGGTAGCAAAATATTGTTAAAAGACGGATCGAGCCTTTTTGGCCCCTCTCGTTTTCTGTTGCTCTGCAAAGGAAAAAATAACTTACTCAAAATGTAGGGTATTTCTGACATTTTATAATTTTTCCAATTTATATGCGCAGTTCATCATTCATGGGTTAACTTTATTGATACGTATATATAGAATATTATACCTAGAATGACGGAGGGGGTCAGAATGTCCCCTAAGGTATTTTGATAGATAACCATAACGGCATGTGGATTTGTGTATAAGGAAGCCTTTAGTAGATTTAAGATACCCCAGTTACACTAAAAAGACAAAGCATTTCAATATATCTATAATTATTATTCATAGAGAAAAGGAAAATCATTTATTTAATCAACTAATGTGTAAACATAATTGAAAAGTCCGTGCTCCATTTAATCATATATTTTCATTAACAAAATTCAATATATATGTTACCGGCAAAGTATGAAATCCGGCATGGTATAGAATGCCTAGGTATTGTAAAGCATGCCTAAAATTAGCCGGCAAGGTATTAAATGATTTATATTTCACACATTGCCGAGGCATTCTATAGAATGTTAAATGCTATTTAGGCAAAGTATGAAATAAACGTCCTTATGAGGTTATTATGTAAATGATGTGCATGTTACTGTGAATGACCGAGATCGGTGGTTGTTGACTTTCACCGGTGAATGTTGACAATCACATAGTCGCTTTGGTGAATGTCCGAAATATTTATTACATCCGATTTGATATTAATTTATTCGTGGATATAATTTTATTTATTCGATATTTTAATACTTACTGACTATAGATTACATTTATTCGATATTTTAATACTTACAGACGATTGATTACAAGAAACATCAGTATGTTTGGAGTATCGGGCAAATGTATACCGGGCAGTGGCTCTTGACCTTAAAAAAACATCAGTGTAGGGTATACCGGGCAATCGCACTTGACCTTAAAAATCATCAGTGTAGGATATACCGGGCAAATGTATACCGGGCAGTGGCACTGAACTTAAAAACATCAGTGTAGGGTATACAGGGTAAATGTATACCGGGCAATTGCAATTGACTTTAAAAAACATCAGTGTAGGGTATACCGGGCAAATGTATACCGGGCAGTGGCACTGAACCTAAAAAAACATCACTGTAGGATATACCGGGCAAATGTATACCGGGCAATGGCACTTAACTAGACCTTTGGTAAATGTCCGAAATATATACTAGGTCGAGTTAAGTGCCAATGCCCGGTATACCCTACACTGATGTTTTTTTAAGGTCAAGTGCCATTGCCCGGTATATATTTGCCCGATCCTCCAAATACTGATGCTTCTTCTAATCTATCGTGTGTAAGTATTAAAATATCGAATAAATGTAATTATATCCACGAATAAATTAATATCAAATCGGATGTAATTAATATTTCGGACATTCACCAAAGCGACTATGTGATTGTCAACATTCACCGGTGAAAGTCAAACACCACCAATTTCAGTCATTCACAGTAACATGCACATCATTTACATAATAACCTCATCAGCACGTTTATTTCATACTTTGCCTAAATAGCATTTGGCATTCTATAGAATGCCTAGGCATTCTATGCAATGCCGGCGTTTCATACTTTGCTGGTAGCATATACAGTCAGACCTCGATATAAGGTCATCCGCATATAAGGTCACCCCGCATATAAGGTCACTTTTCCAAAGTCCGGGTTAAGTGAATAGGAATTCTTTGTTACAGATTATCGGATATATGGTCAAGTTTTAAAAATCGTTATCGCCTATAAGGTCATTTTTATCTGAGGCGAGGGGAGCTCTTTTCTAACAAAAGCCTATTTAACTTCCCTACAAGGCAACTACCCCTCTCGAGTTCTAGGAAAATGTTGCAACCAAGGAACAAGCTACAATTTCTGAAATTGTTTTATAAGTTGTGGACAATGACAGTGATCCTGCGACTGTAGCTGTAACCGAAGTGGAAGCCTTTAATACAATAAATGTCATACGAAATTTTTTTACAAACAAAGATGGAGCTGAGGAACATTTTAGAAGTTACAAAAACTTGGAAGCATTGTTCGAAAAATGAAACCAAAAACGAGACAGACCTGCTTATTTTAAACAAGGTAAGATGTTATCTATGTATGTACACTTTGAGGAAATTTGTAAATAGCTTAATTTTAAATTTAAATTTTTTTTAAAAATCTTAATTTCTTTAATTCTTTACAAATGATGGTAAAATTTATTGACTTAAATATTTAATTTATGGCCGATCGTTTTCGTTTGTATTATCATTTTTAAAAAAAATCATAATGTGTACTATTTACATGCTTAGTTACGAACTGCTAATGAATCGGTTAAAAGGTCACCCCGCTTATAAGTACACTTTTGTTATGTCCCTTTGGGTGACCTTATATCGAGGTCTAACTGCATAACACAAAGTTTTGATGATCAAAACTCCTAATATTCCTAATATTCCTAATAAATTAATTATGATTATGTATTAAGAATTTTGATGTAAATTGTTTTACACACAAACAAACAAACAGACTTCTAAGAGCCCCACTGGCCCTATCAGAATTACTAGGTATACTTAGTCTACTAGGTATGTTTAGTCTTTCATCAAGAAAAAGATGACATCTAAATCTGTGAGATCACTATACTGAGGAATGTGGTTTGCAAGTTTTACACGATTTCCTAAAATATATATATCTTAGCCGACCTTAACAAATCAATTTGTATATAAGCCATTCGTTAAGCTTTTGTAGTACTATGTGAAACTGAACTTTCAAAGGATTTTTTTTTCAAAATACTACCCACATACCCTACTCACTTTTAATTGGCAATATTGTTTTTAACCTCAAGTATATCAGTGGAGATCATTTTTATTGATCTTAAATTTTATTCATAGATCCGGTTTCTATGAAGCCAACAGAAGTGGTATTTCCGTACCAGAAAATGACACTGACTGAAATTGAAATCGTTTCATGTACCTTCATGTACAAAAATCAAGTACCTTCGAAAACATTTTGAAGTCAGCGAAGGTAACTCCTAAGAACGACTGACCCCCGTTAACGACCATTTTACTGTGGAACAAAGAGTAGCCGCTCCCGAGAAGTTTCGCTGTATTGCAAGGATCCGCTTTAATGACTGTCAGAAGAATGAAACGGAAATTGCTTCAAATTAGTAGAACGAGACAGGTTTTTAAGATCGGATGATTTTTTTTAGAACCGCGGATTCTGAAAGATAGGTTTCTGGGCTGTACTAAACAAAAATAGTTTTCTCGGTTTATTTTTGACCGTGTGTTTAAATTTATTTAGAATAACAAGTGATTGAATAAAACTTGATGTTATGGTTTATGTATCAATTAAAAAAAGTTTTTTTTTTTTTATAAATTTTTTAATTTTTTTAATTTTTATTTTTATTATTATAAAATTCACAGTGCTTCTTCATAAGTTATTTATTTGCCAATATATTCAATTATTAACCGTTTCGGCAGAATGTGTGTGACTACGCCAGTTACGATAGTACTACAAAGTAAAAAGTTCCGGATTAAATTACTGTAATACCGGCACCCCTTGGATGTATCGTTAAAATGATGTAAAAAAATTTTACACCCCACTGTTCAAACTTTTTTCGAGTAGTATTAAATAAAATAATAATAAAAAAATATTTACTAAGAGTTATATTTTTATGGTATAAATTTCGCTTTTGATTCTTTGGATAAACGAAAATTTCAGATTTGAAATCTTTGCATAAACGAATTTTATAGTTGTGTGCAAAAATGTTTCAATTCGCTTAAAAAGTTCACGAGATATGGCGAAATACACGAAAAAAAAAAAATGAAATTAACCTTAAGGGGTCCAAACTTTGGGCTGCTTTCCTGACTAAACAATGGTGACCAAATTTTCCGTATTCGGGCTACCCTCTAAACTTTGGGGGTCAGAAGTCCGAATCTGTCATTAAAAAAGGTTATGTTTATTAAGAGAAAATATGTTTTTGTGTCTGATTTATTAACCTAAAATATCGTCTTCCCAATAAATTAGCGTATTTGAGCTCACTTCTTGAGCCATTAAGAACGTAATATTCACGTTCTGGAACGTGAAGATTATTAGATCAAAAGTTTTCTAGAATAATCTGTTTTTTTTTTTTTGGCACACTGTGCACATAAAATTTATAATGTTTAGTTTATAAATGTTAAAAAAATTATAACTTTTTATTTTCAACACTACCTCTTAGCTTATTGTTGAAATTACTAGAAGATTTCGTTATTTTAACTAACTACAAAAATGTGTTTCATCTGACGTTGAAATTACCTTTAAAACTTAATTCAAGTTCATTAAAAGTTTGACCTAATGCCACCGAAAGTATTTTTATCAGAAAAATCTATCGCCATTTACACCTGCACTTAATGGTTCGTAAAATATAATTATTTA